>CM071935.1:203169-852644 GCA_016081115.2 Rehmannia glutinosa | reverse complement strand
AGTTGCTGCATTACAGATCGCAATGTAGCTAAAGTTAAAGTGGTTTATAAGTGTTTTTAACGCTAAACTTCATTTTATCTTCTTTATAACTTTATTCATAATCTTTTTCTACGAGCAACATTATTTTTTCCAACTAAATTAATTAGCACCCCAAAAAAAGCATAAAAAGGCTGGCAAGAACTTGAATCAAGAAAACAAAAACAATAAATCAAGAAAATTTAATGCGTGTGTGTGTGTGAGAGAGCTGCATACCATGTAACACAAGCTTTCTGAAAAGAATAAGTGCATCTTCCCATCTATTAACCTTTAGAAGCCCTTTGATGAGTTCAATAAATACACCAAACTCTGGAATTTCACCTTTTCCTACAATGTCTGCATATAATTCAAACGCTCGTCAACTCTGTACCCGAAGCTGACAGGCTCCCAATTAAAGAAGTATACACTTTCATGTCAGTGGATGAAGATATCGACAATGATGAAAACTCTTTATGTAACTGCAAAAGCCATTTCCAGTCTTCCAGCCCTCTGAAAGCTATCGATAAGAACTTTATAAATCGGAATAAGGGGAACTGAATCATTTTTACCCATTTCATCTACCAATTGAAGACTCAATAAGAACCTTGCTGAAGCCTTCCACGACCTTTTGATAGTTAGCCAAGTGACTCGGCCAATACGCTTGTTTCATCTCCTCCAGTTGATAAGCCTCATCCAAACGCCCAGCACCACAACAATGATTTATTAAGACCCGATATGTGATATAATTAGGAGCACATCCCTTGTTGATCATCTCCTGGAATGTCTCGAGGCTTTTATCCACTTTCCAGCTTTCCAAAGCCATCTATCATATGTGGTAATAAGTAACAACATTGGATTACAACCTTTTTCCTCCATCATCAGCATCAGTTTGTATGCTTCACTTGTCTTCCCAACTTTACAAAGACCATCAACCATCTCTGTGTAGATAACAACATTAGGTGGGCAAGAATATTCTAGCATTTTAGCCAATACTTTCAAAGCAAGATCCAAGCGTTTATCTTTAAACAATCTGTCAATTAAGGAGCTGTAAGTATAAACATTTTGGAATGTATCCACATTCGGACATCTTAGCAAATATTTCCTGTGCTTCATCTAGCTTTCCAACCTTGCAAAATCCATCAATAAGAGCATCATAAACAATATGATTCGCTCACACCCTTCGGTTTTCATTGCATCTAAAAGATTTCGGGCCTCTCTCACCCTATGAACTTTGCATAAGCCATCAACCAACGCTCCATAGGTAATAACATTTGGCTCGTTATTACTATCATCAGAAATTCTAAAGTAAATATCTACGTCATGGACATTTGCATTTCCTCTCATTTTCCTCAAATTGCACAAGCCCTCTCTATATCTCCAGCTTTGCAGAAGCCATCAATCAGAGCAGAAAACGTGACAACATTTGGGCGCATTTTGTGACAACATCAGCTCAAATACCTCATTGGCATCGGTAATTTTCCTTGCTTTAAAAAGGTAAGCATGTATAAGTGCTGTATATGTGACCACAGTTGGAGAACATCCATCCCTCATCATTTCATCAAACCAACAACGAGCCTGCTGAATCAGCCCAGCTTTACAGAACCTATCAATCATAATTGAATAAGTGTAGACATTTGGGACAACGCCATTCTTTTTCATTTCTCGGAACAATTTAAGTGCCTTATCTAATTTGACGATCGCAGAAAACCAATAACTTTGTTGTCAGCGACCTGCTTCTGGAACAAATCCATTGTCCATCATTTCACGAATTACATTATATGCTTTTCATACTCCCGGCCCCACAAAGGCAGCGGGCAAAATTGCTAACATTGACTCTGTTCAATGCTATTCCAGCATCAAGCATCTCGCCGTAAGCTTTTTCGCCAATTCTAACACATCAGAACTCGGAAAATCCTCATTGCCACAAATACTTCCAATTAATATATTATAGACTACATAACCAGGCTTGCAACCACAATCCGCCATTTTCTTCAGCAACTTATAGGCATAAGAATGGTCTCACGCTTTGCAGTACGCATGGACAAGAGAACAGAATATTTTGGGACTTGGATAACAACCTTCTGCAATCATCATGCTAAGAATTCTTTTACATCTACCCAGCTTCCTTTATTTAAGCATCCACAAAGCAAAATCTTATACGTCACAACATTAGAAAACATGAATTTGCTCGCATACGATTCAAGAATTCCATAGCCTCTTCAAACAGAGACGCCTCACACAAACCTGTTATCATTTTGGTATAAATCAAAGTATCAGCCGAACATCCTCCTTTCAATCATATTTAGGCATCTCTCCATTTACCCACTTTGCACAAAAACTGAACAAAAAAACCCAAAATATGCATATCCATCTTAAAACCCAATTGTAGCATCTCCTTATGAAGCAAAAAAGCAGAATCCAACTTACCCGCCTCCAAGAACACCCGTATTAGCGCATTATACGTCACTCTTGAGGGCTTGTACCAAATTCTTCAACCTCCCTAACTCCTCCAGTGCTAAATTACACATCCATTATTGCAACACTTTCTAATCAACACATTAAGTAATCTTCCCAACACTTCACTATCATCATTCTTTATCTCAAGCAGAAAATGATCCGCCACTCTATCATTCTTATCTCTGGCTAACAACTCTAGCAAAGCATTATAAACAGTTATACTATGAGAATATCCTATTTGCCTCCCAGCCCACAAGAAAACTTAACACCCAATTCAGAATTTTGCACATTTCTTAACACATCAACCACCAAACCCTCATCAAGTTTCTCCCTAAACTGCCTAAGGAATTTCTGGGATTTCTCTCCCAACCCATCATTATAATTCTTGATGGCATCAATTATTGAAAAAGCATCGGTTAAACACTTACCAGCCTCAATGTCTGCAACTTTGGTATCAGAAAAGGATTCCCTGAAAAATGCCAAGTCCTGGGCGGAAAAATGTTGAGCAGATGAATTGTGGGGTGTGTCCAATGGAGTCGCTAATTTCATGGTGGGCTATCAAACCTTCAAGACCGTTGTCGGTGCTGAAGAATCTGTTGAATGACTTGAATGAGTGTAAGAGTGGCGCTGGAGAAAATACAGCAGATTTCAGCACCCTTTGCTCATTCTACCTTGGTCCTCCCCCCCTTTCTTTCGCTTCAGTTCCCCCTCTACAATTTCCCCCTCTTTGTCACACACACACACGCACGTACGCATATCTATTTTTAAAATTATTTTTAATTTTTTAAAGAATTTTTTTAAATTTTGTTAGATAAATTTATATTGTATTAAAAAAATATAATCAAATTAATTGGTAAAACAATGACGCAGTCGGTAGGAGTGTCGGACCAAGGGGAAGTTGGATACTACCCAGTTTAAGATCCAACATCTTTACTTTTGGTTTCGAGAAGTTGATTATTCATAATAATTATTTTTATAAGAGAAAATGTGAAATGAAATGAGATTTGAACTCGGATTGATGGCTTAGTAAAACACCATTTGACCACTTTGGCTACATTCGAATTTCTATAATTGTTCTTTGGTAAAAATGTTGCATAGTGGGTAATGGAGAATGATTTACAAAGCAAAATTAGAAACTCATATAGATTAGACAACCTTTTAAAGATGGGGTTAGTCTTACTACTGCAGACGGCCTAACCGGATCTAATCCATTAAGAGCGGATCCAAATATCCGATTCGTCGACTCACCAACCAATATCACATCCATTTTGCTTAATACATTTTTTAGGAGGTTCATTAATACTTTTTGGAAGGACTATTAATACTTTTCGGAAGGAAAACTAATATTTTTATAGGGGGGCTACTAAATATTTTTAAAGATGTAGTTCTTGATATTTTGGAGAGAAGAACTGATAATCTTTTATGGGAACTACTAATACTTTTTATGAGAAAAATTAGTACTTTTCAAGATGTATACTAAAATATCTTTAATTAGAAAATATAATACTTTTAAATAAAACTACTAATACGTTTTAATAAGAATACTAATACTCTTGATGGAAAAATCAATATTTTTCATGAGGATTACTAAAAAAATTGTTCAACATGATTACTAATACTTTTAAGTGACTACTAATATTTTTAACTTGATCTTACGTCCCGCCTAATATAACAAAAATGACAGGCCCAGTTATATTATGCTACCACCCATAATAATATTACAAAAATGACACTTTGCATTCAAAATCACCTGCACTTTTTGTTTAGAGTTACAAAAATATCACCACCTATTGTTTGTGGGTCGGTTTGGGATCCGTCTAACGATTTGAACCCGTTAGATGGTCTCATAGGTCATTTATTTATTTCCCTTGTAATTGATTTAAGCATTTAACTAATTTTGATGTTCGAAAATTATAATAATACTTCTTAAGTTTTATTATTTAGTACTTGTTAAGTGAATTTGATTTCTACTATTATTTTTATCAGTCGAATAATGAAAATATTACTCTTTGGGTAATCTTTCCATCATGGTTGAAGTTTACCAATGATGGAAAAAGCTTAGAAAGTCTCACAAATAGATTATTCAACATTAGCGCATCATGTTGCTATATATCAATCACATTTTTAGTATTCACAATCTTGCACCCAACTAATTTATTAAACAATCTAAGTGAAACAATATATTATATGTAAATACAATCAATTGCTCTGTGCCGCAGGCCTAGATAGGCCGAGTCACAGTAAGTGGCGAGAGGTTCGATATAACCAAGTCACAGTCAAATATCGTGAGCGATTGCACATGAATGCAATATAAGGATAGGGTACATAAATGATAAACCGAGCCAAAATCAGAAGCTTGAAAGAAAAAAACGAATCGTTGAATTTATTCGAGGCATTCAAACCGTTATAAGACAGTGGACAACGTCAAAAGCATATATAGAAATCACATAACAAAAAAGGGGCAACCTAAGAAAGGTTACCCTAGATAATTGGTAATATACAAGATTGAACTGAAAAAACGCCTATAACTATGGGGCACATATAGAGCTCATTGTGTCCCAAAAATAGAATAAGAGGTAATTGTAAACAAAAACCCTGAAAGAATGAATACACGCACATGCTACACACAGCCAACAAGAAAATTACAAGTGAACGGAAACTTTATAACTTGCATCATCGTCATATATCTAATTGTAAAATCACATTTATGGTTGACTCATTCTATAAAAAAAAACCCGGAAATATCACCTTCTCGATTACCACTCATTCACGGTGGCTTATGCTCATCGGTAGCCACCACCGTATGGCTGTTGACCATAGTTTCCAGTTCCCATCATATGATTGTAACCTCCAGGCATGGTAGACCCGGGAGGAATTCCCATCTGCTGTTGTTGCATGTTCATTCCTCCTTGGCCCATACCCATGTTCATTCCCATACCCATATTTCCAGGAATATTCATCCCCATCCCCATGCCCATGCCCATTCCCATTCCCATACCTCTCCCGGTTGGTTGGGTTACTCCACCATAACCTCCCATGGGCATGCCAGCGCCACTAGGACCCATATTCATACCAGAACCCATCATTGCATTTGGTGGAGGAGGCCTGAGAACAGTGGCACCAGCACGGCCCATGCCAGAACCAGATCCCATGGCTTTTCCCATCGTAATTGTAGATGTTACTGCGGCTGTTGTTGGTTTCTCCATCCTTTTCTCCTTACGGTTTATGGCATCAAAATCAACTCCAATATCAGCCAATGGATTTGTTTTAGCTGCACAATTTTAATATCAGTTAATTGGTATGAAATGTATATATTCAATAATAAGAATCGGGATAATTACAAAAGGAAAAAAAAAAAACGAGGTTCAGGCTAATTACAAAAAAGCCTAGAGGTTTTTGAAAATTACAGAAAAAACACTAGAGGTTTCATTCAGTCTTACATTTCCCACTTCATAAGAAAAAATATTTCAAATACCCTTCCTATATATACAGAAATATTATTACAGCTACCCCCTTAAATTTAAAACAGAATCAAATCAAAGGGGGCTTTTTGTAATTTTGAAACATCTCCGTTTTTTTCTGTTTTTTTGTAATTAGCCCAAACCACAGGTTTTTCTGTAAATATCCCTAATAAGAATATTAAAATTTGAAAACTTACGTCCAGAAATATTCAAATTGACAAGTCCCTCGGCTCAGAGTGTCAGCCCAAACAGTGGACTTGGTCTCAAACTTGTCTTTCGATGATTGAGGAACAATAGCAGAAGACCCTGTTGAAGATGGAGCTTGAGGGCCCATTTGTGAAGCAATGGGAACTGCAGAACCCGACTGTGACAGAAAATTGTGCTGCGCAGTTGGTCCGTGGAACTAGGAGGAACCATGTAAGTAGCAGCCGTACCTGTCGATACAGTTTGTGAATTGTAAGTTCCATAGAAGTTGGGATTTGGCTGCGTAGGACCACCTTGAGATTGGAAACCCATCTGCGATGCTTGACCAGCTTGAACTGGGTAGGTCAAAGCCATGGTTTGAGTCGAAAAGCCCGTTTGTGGAACAGATTCCGCTGATTGAAGAGGATAACTTGTTTGTAATGAAGGCTGGCCAAGTTGAGTAGGGAAACCTGCAGAAAGGCCGCTTTGTGCTTGGAAACTGTTGTGTTGTGATGCAGGTTGATTGGTTTGAGGAGGAAAGCCACCATGAGACACAGATTGGTTGGTTGGAAGTGGATAACCAACTTCTGTATTGGCAAAAGATGACGGTGCCGATGGCGGGAGTATATCTGCTAAGATATCAAAATCCTGGTTGGGGGTTGACAACTCCTGTTGCACACCACCAGAAGGACCTGATGGCATGTAAGTAGAATCATAGAAACCACCCCCAAATTCAGTTGCTGGCTTTTGAGGAACTGGTTGTGGCGCATTAAGGGTTTGACTCGAGTTTGTATCGAAGGAATTAGTGGATGTAGCGATCGGTTGTTGAATTGGTACACTATCTGCAGTAGGAACAGCTTTAAACGGTCCATCCCCAAATGGATCATCAAAAGGCTGCAAAGAAAGGCCATATATTTTATTATGGAACCATATGAACTATATAAAAGAACTGATCTAACTTTACAACTCCTCCAAAATAAATTATCAGGCAAAATGGTGTAAATTCAATGTGTACTTTCAGAATTTAAGATTGACATTTGTGCATCAATGTTCATGAGGAGAAAAAGAGATTGGGGGTTTGAGGATAACAGAAACAGGAGGAAACAATGACAATATGAGGTGAGTAAAACCACCTTACTTCAGAGGTGCACAAACTAACATCCTTACAATTTTAACTTTTTAGCAAAGGGGTGACACCAAGGAGGCAAGGAGGGAAATTATTAGAAAGGCTACAAGATGCAACTAATATTCTAGAGGATAATTACAGAAAATACCATGGAAGTTCAGACTAGTTACCAAAAAAAAACCATCTTTCAAAATTGTAAATATCCCCTTGATATTTGTTTCTATTTACAAGTTGCACCCAAGAGGGGGAGTATTTATTAATCAAATACAAACCTCAAGGAGATGTTAGTAATACCTCAGGGGTATTTGTAATTTTGAAAGATAACTGGATTATTTGTAAGTAGGCTGATCCTCAGGTGTAGATTGTGTTATCCTATTCTAAACATGGTCTATACACATTGCCTTGAACAGTTAAAACATACTTTAGTTTGCTTATAGCTGAATGCCTACTTTCCATATTTTTACACACACATTTATGCATGATTATGCATGGGGAGAAATGCGAATGTTTTTGAGAATAACAGACGGTTGAAAACAATGGCAATAAGAGGTAAATAAACAACCTTCCTTCAGACATGCGCATATAAACATCCCTACAGATTTTACTTTTAGCAGAGAGGTGACTCAAAGAGGGGAATTAAAAGAAAGGCTACAGGAAGAAACTATTATTCTACACATGGTCAACAAATATTTGTTCGCACAGTTGAACCGTTCTCTCGTGCGTCTTATAGTGCATTTCGTCATGAAGCTAAAAAAATCAAGATTAGCGCCTTGTTGGCTTCCACAAGAAGCTGAGAGGCTATTTATCAACATATGTTAGCAAAACAAACAATTAATCTTCAATCATCTTTTGCATCTCATATTGGAAGCATCATTAGATTGCATGGCATGTCCTAACAATCAACAATATATCAAGATATACGGCAAAGAATACAGAAGAACTTTCAAGAGTACAGGCGAATTACTGATGGAGAGAAAAAAGAAATAGGCGAAAATATCAAACAGTTCCGACTACAAGCAAAAAAAAAAAAAAAGCATATCCATTAATAAAGGAACCACCCTTTCCATTAGGGTTAATTGCAATTTATCTCCATGTGAAATAGGACATACTTTGCAACAAGCCACACGTGGGTTCACGGCAAGGTGACAAACTGAAATTAACCCTTACCATTATGTCAATGCCGAAAAAGTTAGGAGAATGAAACAAGACATGCAAATCTTTTACACACGGAGTACCTGATTATTAATCGTGGATGCTGGTGTTGCAGACACAATTGTGGGTCCAGAATTAAAGTCTGAAGAGGCATTAGCTTCAGCGGTTATGGCAGGCACGAGAGCAAGTGAATTTGAAGAAAAAGACTCAGATAGAGAACCCAGTAAATCCATTTCCACAGCTGGAGCAGGAGCAGGAGCAGTGCCATTTAACGTAGCTGGGGTAGCTATTCAATGATTTGAAAAAGTAAAAAGAAAATTAGTCTCCTCGTATCTGGTGTGATAAGTCAATAAATGAAAACTTTCTTGATCAAGCAACATACAAGTTGTTATAACTTATATGACGCCAAATGGAGGGCGAAAGAGCAACTAACTCAGATATTTGCCCAATGCATAGGAATGTGATGATAATTCTCCATCCATAATAAAATGAAAACTTAACCAAGTTCTCTTCTATACCCATTACGTGTATTGGCATTGGCTATGTGAGTCCTCTTCTTCCATTCTTATTAAAGGACAACCAATCCCGAGGAATTTTGCATGCTTGAAATTGGCAAATTTTACACGGTGGGTCGGTTTGGTTCCAAAAATAGGCACACTTCCTCCTATCCATCTCTAGCTCAGGTAGACATTGCAATTAGATGTTTATATATACTTCCTTAAGATTATTGCGTAAATACAGAAGATTATTAAATCATGTAAAATAGAAAAATGCCTTCAAAAACATCCAATAATAGCTTCTGGAAGACTGCAACATCCAGATAAGTATTTGAAACTCTTCAAGGATGAGAAGTTTGTTAAATCATGTTCTAAAAATCCAACTCATATGTATTGAATTATCTACTGTTTAAAACATCTAATAAACTAAAAACAACCATGTAAATGGGAAAATCAAATAGTCTCTCATTCAAAATTACCACTAACATGAAATGATTACAAAATTGCAAATGATGATAATTATATGCTAAATGAAACTGTGGTACGACAGGCGTGCATATAAACCATCTACCCACTCAATCAAACAAGATAACCCAATAACTAGAAGGCGACAACAAAATAAACTAATCCCATGCAATTACTGTTATTGATAATTCTTTACCTGAAAATGAACCTCTTGGGTCAAATTCATCAAATCCATCAACTTCCTTGTTGATATGTTGAGTTGTCGACTGAGCTGAAGCAGGTGCAGATGCTGCAGGTGCGGATACTGCAGCAGGTGGTGAAGCAGGAGCAGGGGTTGGAACAGCCCCAGTTGTTGTATGACTTGGACTAGCACCTGTGGGAGATGATGCTTTAGGGGCATATGCAACAGAAGATTCTCCATCCCTGTTAATAATACAAATTTAGAACCAAATGTAAACTGTCAAACAACAGGCAGCCCATGTATACCAGCTAATTACCTTTCACTGTAAGAAGGACTGCGGGTAGCTCCAACAGCATCCTCATAACTAGGTGGTACACCAAAGCTTTGCCCAGAATGTTTCCGATCAAGACTTTTGCCAGTAGAACTGATTCAGAAATTAAACACATTAAATGACTTCACTTAATAATTGTTTATAGGGCCAAATAACAATACGTCGAAACAGGACCACTAAAAGTACCTTCCATCTTGAGAATGGTCATCAGCTTTCGCACCACTTCCTCTGCAAATGGGAAAAATACAAGTTGAAAAATTCTTCCAAAAGACAATGTAGTATTTTCCTCAAAATGTGCAATAAAAACTTACACAAATTACACATTTAATTAATTACAGTACACACAAACGGGCTACAAATTTGCTGGGAAGTCTAATTCTGTGGCCATATACAGACAACAGATCCCTCAAGGAGACCATGAGATCCCTCAAGGAGACCATGAATGTGAAGCAGGATTTAACTAAAGAGTTAATTTAAATGCATCTGATGGCTTCAGTGAGACTGTAATTGAAGGTTCTCGTGAGAATTTCCAGCTTCCTCGTACGTCACCATGTCTTAGAAGGAGCAGACAAGTTTATTTCCTTATTTCTGCCGTGATACTTTATTTACTTCTCTTGTACGAGATATCAAGTCCTATGTCCCCCTCATAAGCTCTCAGCTCTCTTATTTTAACTCTGTTTATTTAAATGAAAACTACAAGCTAGGAAAAGTCAACCAACTCCAAAATTTCGGTAAGTATTTTAAACAAGCTAAACAATAAAAATTAGCAAGATAGTCTCATTTAGCAATGGATTTAAACAGGCAACTTTCATAAGTAAATTCTATATGGTTTTAGCAGCACCATAACAATGGCATTTGGGTTCCTTGAAACAGAATACCTTGCAGGCCACTTTTGCTAAGATAAAAATTATTATTTAAAACATTTCATATTCTACCATCCAAATGACAACTTGTTATTTTAAAATAATAGAATGCATACAGAACAACCAATGAATATATTCTCATTTTCAAAACAAGAGCGGAACCTGCTTCACAGGTTTTCTGGACCTGGACTGGACCCGGCACGTGGTCAACAGGCTGGTTAACCGGGTCAATGGGTCAATGACCTGAACCCTTAACCGGCCCATACATATAAGGCTGGTTAAGGTTCATGGTATTCCTGACGCATTGAACCAGCAGTTCCAACGATCATATATGTTTTTTCAATTCAATCTTTTCTCATATTTAACTCCAAATTTAAAAATTTCGAAGTTTTTTCGTAGTTAATAGTCATTCTGTGACATTTAATTATTGTTAGTTATATAAGGCTGGTTAAGGTTCATGGTATTCCTGACGCGTTGAACCAGCAGTTCCAACGATCATATATGTTCTTTTAATTCAATCTTTTCTCATATAGTCATATTTAACTTCAAATTTAAAAATTTCCAAGTATTTTCGTAGTTAATAGTTGTTCTGTGACATTTAATTATTGTTAGTTAACAATAGGTTTTCTCAAATTTAAATTTGAATCTTCTATCAGATTTAACTTCAACATTTGATGTTTTTATTTCAATCTTATTTCATTTATCTTCAAACACAAAAAACACTTTAAATATTTCCTTAGTTTTAAAATTTGAAATAGAGATGAAATAGCATATATTAGTTCAAATTCCTTTAAAACAATAAAGGGTCAAACCTAACCCGGGACTGGGGTTAACCGTTACCAAAAACCGACCTGTGACCACTAGTTCCATAACCTAGCCCAAAACTCCTATCATGCTAATCAGTAAAGATATAATAAAGGAAAATTAAATCAGAAAATATACCACTGAATTTGATTTGGATTTGCAGATAAAGGAATTCAACAAACCTGGAAGAGTACTGGCCATCATCCTCATTTGAGCGACTCCTGTCCCGATCAGCACTTCTACTTCTTGACCCATAATGATAATCATCAACGCTTTGACCTCTTCCTCTGTAGTCATCATCCCTGTACCCATCTCGGCCATAACGCTCCTCATTATCTCTACTATACCTGTCCCCCTCACGGCCATATGATTCTCCAGACCGACCATATCTATCATCATCTCTGGAACCCCATTCTCTTTCTCTCCCGTAGCCATTCCGGTCATCATCTCGGTTTCCATATCGATCATCATCATATTTGTCTCCATATCCTCCAGAGCTTGAGAGAGCCAGGGACGATACATACCACCCACGGGGTGCTGCGATACCTATTGACATTAATGAAACAAAATCCAATTCATTTAACGAAAACCATAAATTTGTTTGGAATACGCTAACCACCAAGACTACTGTACTCACATAAAACATAAACAAACTGGGGAAGCATGAAATACATCACAATTTAATAAGAAAATTAAATAGTAAAAAAGATTTGAAACTACAGGGCACAGAGGGTGCCCATCATAAGAAACTAAATAATAGGAAACAGAAATAGAACTTCCATGATAATAATCATAATAATCAAAATTTTAAGCGTACCAAGCATCTGAATTTGTATTCTGTTCTATTCTGCAGAAGTATACTAACCATCGGGACCCAAAGAGCCCTAATATATAAATTTATGGCAGTTAATATAGTAAAACTTCTCCAACCACATGAAAATTCTTGAAGCTTAAGTGAGTTTTCAGCACCAGTAGCTTCCCATGGAACAATATTTCTCAAAGAGTACTGTTATTGAATTAATCTATATATTTTACCTTTGAATTGATAGCTGTTAAAAAAGAATAACCCAAATCCATTATTCACAGATTAAAGAAGATATGTAAATAACTGTGCCGCTGTAGGCAAATAATCAATTCTATAAAGTGTAATCCAGAATACACTAAATTCCAGCTAAAGATATTATACACTAAGACAAATCAAATTCATGCCAATTACAAACACCACTACTAGAATCTTTTGGCAACCATATGGCAGATAGCTGTGCGAACATGAAAGCTGAAGCTTGCAATCGAATTCATAAAATCCAACAAACTTTTTGCAGCATAGTGAAAGAAGAGTTAACCATCAGAATGATTCTTTGCTTTTTACCTACCTTCTTTTGTTGTTAATTATTTTTGCATTATCGATAAAAGAGAGCTTTGTTTATTTTAATGGAAATAAACTCAATGCACGACATTTATTTATTGCATTCTCATTTCAATCTGACATGTAATTACCCATAAAAAACACAAAAAAGTTTTCAAGGTAAAACTTAATTATAACCTTAAAAAGCACAAAAAAGTTCCAAGGATATCAATCAATAATATAAAGAGCATTTGAAACCCCACCAAACATTTTTCTAAAACCTAAGGATGAACAAAACTTCTCCACAGAATCTACACCCATCCTCCCAGGGCCCCAGAAGAAAAAATATTTTCAAAAGGGTGCATTTTGAAAGTTCGAAGGAACTATAGCATACGCAAAGGACATAAGATCAGCGCAGTCGCTACAGCTCCCCCTAAATCACTCGCTCAAAAGACAATTCAAACTTGAACCACGAGTCAATCCAACTCATATAATTAAATGCCAAATAACTAAATGTATGTTTACATACATTACCAGAACTATATCATCATCCTTAAATATACGGGAAAAAAAGCATAGGTTACAGATAAAAAAAACATAGGTTTAAAATTTCAAAGATACGCCTAAAAGTTGTTGTGAATATCGATCTAGATGAAGACAAAGATAAGTAACAGGATTCGCTAATATTATCCATGAAATCATCAACTTCCAACTAAAGTATGCAAAAGGCAGCCTTCAAATAGATCACAGAAGATAGATACTCACTATACAACATATAATAATAAATATAAAAATCACCAAGGAAATTCATTAACAAAATAATTAAAAGTTGAAAAGCCAGCATACTTATGATGTATGCAATCAGACAAATTATGTGCAACTTACTTTTCCCTATTAGCAGCAGCCTTCTGACGAACTTCTTGTATTCTTTCCTTGTCATTTACCAGAACTACAAGACTCTGAGATTTCTTTCTAACATTGTTTCCCTGGTCTTTCCCACTGGAATCAATATATTGAAAATCTGACAATGTCTATCACCAGAGAAAACATTATAAGCGCCACTTGTTGTCAACCTACTTTTAAAAAAAAAACTTTAAAGGAAAGAGTTCAGATGATAAGGAAACTAACTGATATTTGATAAGCATGTTCTCTGATGTCATCTATGACACGCTCTGACCCGTGGGCTACCAAGTACTCCAAAACAGTTAAAGCCTGCAAAAAGCAGCAGAAAAAAGACTCATTTGGTTTTTAGCAAAAGGCAGCTACTAGAATGCAGCAATGTAAAAAGATGCAACAAAAACAAAGCACAATAGGCACCAGTCTTCACATCTAACAGAGAAAAGTCAATTAACTTGAAAAGAGATTCCATAACAGGGATTATATTTGTCAAGGATTATGGCTTTACCACAATGTGCAAAAAGAATCAGTTGATTCTCACTGATTTTGAATTGAGGGAGCTTGGATATGTATAAAATAAGACATCATGGTACAATGATTACTAAACAAGTCCATATTTTCAAATTAATAGAATCAAACCTTGTACACATGCCGCCAGTTTTTTCCAGTATCATTTTACGCTTCCAGATAACCGACATGATCATCTGATACTCGTGACTGTTAACACTCAAAAATTAATAACTTCTAACAGAAAGCAACCCTCATGAGGTACTCTATATAAATCAATTAAAACTTACTAATTTCTTGTTGCCTGAGCAATATCAGCAAGAAGTGATCCATGAGGACCCCAGGGCTCATTGCTAGTTGCATCAAGAACCTGAAAGTGGAAACAAACACCACTTAAAACCGCCAAAAAGAATTACACAACAAACTCATTCCACCATCCTATAATGATTTGGGATTTAAACACTAGCCAAAAGACCTTCTCATAGAGATAGATAGATAGATAGATAGATAGAGAGAGAGAGAGAGAGAGAGAGAGAGATCCCAATATAAATTTAGAAAAGAGAAAGGCCAATCAGCAGGGAAAAGAAGATAACTACCTTCTGTTCAATCGAAGGGACTTTAAGAACTTTCTTGTTGACCTCTCTCTTACTGCAAGATGAAACATATAACATTCCTTAATAACAAAATTAAGACAGGGCCTAATCATAATGTTAGAATTGAAAAAGGAAAAGAATAATATATATTAACAAAACGGATGAACACTGAGCAGTTCAAGCTCAAGGATTCATAAATGTGTATACATCTTCCAGATGAACACTCGTTATTGTTTTTGGGGTTTACACTGAAGGATCTTAATCCAAGATACAATAACAGTGAGAAGACGGTCCATGAAATAAAGAGCATTGACAAATATAGAGGTGCATTGGTTAAAAAATGAAACTCACAGGTCGCGAACAGTTTGACCAAAAGCCTTCTTCATTTCACCCTTGACCTGGGAGAAGCCAAATTAACTTAACCTTTTCGAATTATTGCCTGCACAGCCAAAAGCCAACTTGTATATCACTCAAATAGAACATAGCAGCTCCTATTTCTTCAGATTTTCTCTTCAATTGAATCACAATGAGAGCTTTCAAAAAGATGAATATCAATTCCCCAATAAACATATTCTAATTTCATTATTCCAATTGGCTCAATTAAATCATAAAAAAATGAAAGCGACATGAGAAATAATCTTTCTAACAAAAATCTACCATCAACCCAGAATAACCAATTAGCAGAAAAACCAGAAACCAGTATAACAATTAACACTAACACAGAGATGTTTTACAGGATATAACAATGTACGAAAACCGATCGAATTCCCCAAAAAAACAAATGAATCTTTACGGAACCAGCCACGCCGATTAAGCGCCAATGCAGATCTGAAGAATCAATTACGAATAGAGGGAAAACAAGCTGAATTTCCGTACACATAGCTGGACAAATTAGATCTGGTACCCAATGAATAAAAATTGAAGATCCCAACAGTTACAATGACTTGAAAAACAAAATTTTGAAAAAAGGAAAAGATCATTACCTTAGGAATTTACAGAATCCTTCACGGTATACCAGATCTGATAGAGAGAGAGGAAGAAATGGGGTTGATGGCGGTCAGGATCGAGAGAGAGAGAAATGGGTTGCGGGAAAAGCGAAACGAAGAGAAAAAGAGGTGTCCCGCAAAGAAAATTCGTCGAGTTGAACGGGAGAGCTGTCTCTTGTTGGAAATACTAATTACTAATTATAGTTAATTCTTAATACTAGTAAATCAAAAAGGAAAAAATACAAAACTAGTCCTCCATCTGTTGCAATATTAGTCCTTTAAATTTTAAAATTGCGATTGTAGTCTTTTTCTTTTTTTGTTTGCAATTTTTGTCCCGTAAATTTTAGATTTGTGCAATTCTGGACCTATGAGTTAAAATTGGTGCAAATTTGATCCTAATGGTTATTTAAATATTTCAATCATTCTTAAATTGGTTTTGGCAGCCAAAACAATCAATATACCTACGATGCAAATATAAATGGTATCAGAGTCTATGTTTTATTTACATGAGTTGATTTTATTTATCATTTATACTATAAATTGTCTAATGAGAAGGAAATTTTATAATTATGAATCTAGAGCAAAATTCGCAATGCGAGATCTACATGTATTATTTTCTAATTATGGAAATACAAAATCATGTACAAATTTAAGCAAAAAATGGTTATTTTGAGTAGTAGGACCAAAAGTACCACAATAAAAGACTAAAATTATAAAATCTTAAAATTTGCAAGATTAAAATTACTATTTTTTGTTGAGTGGAAAATTGTCACGTGATAAAAAGTGCAACTTTAAGTTACATGACTAAATTGTAACACATGATTTATTGATAGAGGGCCAACTTTGCAATTTTCAATATAAAATTAAGGGTAAAATTCACTTTACCCCCTTATACTATTGGTTTTGTATCAATTACCCTCTACTATGAAAACCTTCATTTACCCCTTAAATGAATAAAAGTCACATTCATGGACAAAAATACCCTTAGTATAAATAAAATGTAAGAATTACTTTGCTTACTCTATTATAAAACTAAATATCAATTAGTTTGATTTCAAATTTTGTTCAACATTAATGTTATAATTAAAAATTAGTCTTTTATTTAACTTAAAATAAATAAATAAAAAATATAACTTTAATATTTTTGAGAGGTCGAGTTTTTAGAAATACACATTTGTTAAATAAATTTAATTAATGTTATATTCAATATATAGTTGTTTAAGTAAGTACATATTATATAAATTGAATCAAATTAATAGATATTATTGAATGATACATGATGTATTTCTATTAATTGATGAAATTGCAATGCGTAATTATTTATTATATGTGAGAGGAGAATAAATCTTATATAGTAAATAAGAAAATATAGTAAAATACTAATATAATTAAGAATTGAGTGAAGAAGTACATAAAAAGAAGAATCTAAAATATGCTTTCCAAAACAATATAATATAAATTTATGTGTCTTTTAAAAATAATTAACATGTTTTTATATTATTGGTATTATATATGTATTTATTTATTTCAACTTAATTAATATTACTTTAAATAAAAATTAGATCAAATTATTAATATTTAGTTGTCGAGAGTATTATATGATTATTCTCATTTAATATTTATAAATATTTATTTTTCATTCATAAATAAATTTCTACATTAGTCAATATGTTCACATTTCATGTAATAGAAATATTTAAAAATATCAATTAATATATAAACTTTAATAACTACCTTTTAAAGTAATATATATTTACACGCATGTAATGATAGTAACATAAATTTATTCCTTTATAAAAATTATTCACTTCTCTATACTATTGAAATTATATTTTCTTATTTTATTTATTTTTTATTTAACTATAAGTTAAGTTATTTAAATTAAAAATTAAAATCCCAAATCATATTAATGTAATTTAATTTTAGACAAGATAAAATATGATATATATCAAACACTTTATATATCTCAAGGGTACTTTTGTCCCTCATATATATCTTTTACTAGTTTAAGGGGGTATTTGAAGGTTTTCATAGTAGAGAGGGTATTTGATACAAACTCAATAGTACAAGGGGTAAAGTGAATTTTACCTAAAATTAATTTTTAAAAAAATAAAGAGTGTTTGAACTTTGAAATGTAAATTGTTGTTGTTTGGGTGTGTGGGGTCACAACATGTTCAAATAGAGAGTTGTAGACAGCCAACACGTCGCTGTATTTTGGTGGTGCTCTAGAAAGTTGATGCGCAGAATAGATATTCACGCTATGTTTTTGTATCTTTTATTGTTTTTCGAAAGTATTTTTGAAGAATATATTCTTGACAGTCATGTTTAAAAATCGGACCGGACAATCCGATCGGTTCAATGGTGGATCAGTCTGAAGTCTCCCGGCGTGGAGTGGTTTAGTTTGGGGTGGGTAGTTTTTTTAGTAGTATTTGTGAATCGAATTGTGTCTTACCAATTCCCCGCTAGTTAGTTAGTCTTTCCACATTTCTTAACTCGCTGGTTACATTTTAGAAATGTAATTTTAGTTTACGAGTTGTTATTATAAAATACTATCGTTCGAAAAAAAAAAAATGGTGGATCAGTGGTTGGTTCGGTTCAATTAACCCTCAATAACCGTTTTTGAGGTTGAACCGATCGGTGAAAAATGGTTGTCTCTTTAATTTTTTATTTTTTAAATTTTATAGAAATTTAGTGTTTTAAACTTGGTGTGTTTTATATTTATGTTATATTTGAATTTGAGTTATGTTGCATATTGTTTACTTGGTTATTTATTTATTTTCTATTTTTAAAATTTACCCCATAATAACTGATGTATTATATTATATATTATTGTTTAATAGTATCACTTTTACTCTAAATATATATTTTAAAATATATATTGTATGTTTTATCTTCTCTCTTGATAATGTATACATTTTTTCTCCTCTATTCTATTTCCTTCATGTTTTTTAAAAACGAAAAAAAAACTTTACGGGATCGTTTACTTCGTTTCATAGGATAATGAATGATTCATTAAATATATATGAGATTATGGTTTAAGATTAAATTATTTTACTAATTTAATGTGTACTTCATATGATTACTTGAATGATATATTAGTTAAAAAAATCTTATCAAATATGTACTTTAATTAATAAATATATGAATTATAATATTGTTTTGTCCAATTTATACTTGAACATAAAATAGGAAAATATATTTATGCAATATGAGAATGTTTATTATTTTTTGGGGTTCATTTAGTGAAATCTTGTCGATAATTTCCACAATTTTTTAATTAAAATAAAATGTGCTGGTATTATTATAACTAGTAGGCTGCTAAAGTAAAATTAAAGTACGTACACTAAGCCATGAATTTTATAACATCAAACTTTATACTTGTAGCATGTGGAATCATTATATTAATATTCATGAGGAATCTCTCAACTTTTAGCCTTTTAGGGAGAAAAGCATCTTTTCCTTAGTAGTGGAGAGGATTGAGCGAATAAAATTAGAAAGCAACTAATTTGGTGCATGATTAATTAGGTAAAATTATAAAGCAACTAACCAGGTGCATCTTTAGTCCAACCTTTAAAAAATCATTCTATATGTGGTTATATTAAGGTGAGGTAAAAAAATGAACGTATACAACGACGCAATAACAAGTGAAAATCTTGCTCATTAAATTGCTCTTTGGGCATATCCGAATTATAAAAAGTACGAACTATTCCATATCCAAAATTTGTTAAGTGCCTTGTAAAAAGTCCATTTATGGGGAAATGCAAAATTAGTCCTGTATTTGTAGGGGTATTGCAATATTGTTGGGGAATTTGCTTGAATATTGTAAATTTGAGTTGAAATCGTGGAAATATGGTGGATTTTTGGCTAATTGGATCTTATAACAGCATGTTTTGTTTCACATCCATGGGGGGTAAGATCGACAACGACATAAACAGAGGTGGTGGACCTCCGGTCTTTCGAATGTATGGGCAGAACTATCATCTAATTGGTAGTTTATTGTCGTACGATGGTTCAACTCCGAAGTTTGCACAACTTTACATATATGATACTGAAAATGAAGTATCACATAGACTAAATTCTGTCAGGTTTGTTTTATTTTTATTGTTAAAATATAGATATTGACTATTATTTTAATATATTTTCGGTCGTGCTAATGTTTTTTTTATTTATTCAAATTTGTAGGCAATGAAGTGAAACAAATAATCTGCATGAAGATATAGTGGCTGGACTTAAAGAAATGCTTGTTGAACATAATGTTTTGGTAAAAACATTTAGAATGGCGAGAGAAAAGATTCAATAATGCGGACATTCAGATGTTAGATTGCGGCTTGGTGGTAAAAGAGACGTGGATGCCCGAACATATAATTTGCCTTCGTGTTCTGAAGTGGCAGCTTCGATTGTTGGTGATTTTGATGAAGCTTTAGGGGACAAGGATATCGTGATCGAGACAAGAACTGGTCTACTAAAGCGGATAAATGAGTTAAATGCTTTTTACTTGGCATTACAGTACCCATTGTTGCTGTCTTATGGTGAAGATGGTTCAGATAAGACATCCCATTCTCAGACCTTAAGAAGACAAACAGTACAAGATAAAGGAAAAGAGTTAGTGTTCGAGAATTTTTTTCATATCGTATGCACGAAAGGGAAAATGAACCTGCTACGATTGTGTCGTCAAGACGATTATTCCAGGAGTTTGTTGTTGATGCTTATACGATGGTCGAATCAGCGCGATTGAAATATGTACGTTTGAATCATAAGAAGTTGCATGTTGATATGTATAGGGGTCTTGTAGATGCTGTGTTTCGTGGAGACACTGAACCTAACACACAAGGAAAGTGAATTATCTTACCTTCGAGTTTTACTTGGGGTGCTCGATACATGATACAAAACTATCAAGATGCAATGGCCATATGTCGGTGGGTCGGTTATCCTGATTTATTCATTACATTCACCTCCAATCCAAAATGGCCGGAGATTGTTCGCTTCCTTGAGAGTATAAAACTTAGTGTCGAAGACCGTCCGGATATTATTTGCAGAATTTTTAAAGTGAAACTTGATGCTCTTATCAGGGATCTTCGTCATAACGAAATATTTGGAAAAGTTGTCTTATGTTATAAAAAATTAAGTTTATTTTTACTATATAACTTTAAATTTTAATATTTGGTCAATTCTAATTCATTTTGTTGCTTTTTTTTGTTTTGTGCTTTACAGTGATATACACCATAGAATTTCAAAAACGTGGATTGCCTCATGCCCACATTCTGCTCTTTCTGGCCAAAGAGGCTAAGTATCCAAATGCAGAAGATATAGATAAAATCATATCGGCTGAGATACCCGATGAAAAAGATGATCCGTGCTATTATGTTGCGGTTAGAGACTTCATGGTTCATGGTCCGTGTGGCGATGTAAGGAAAAGTTCTCCGTGCATGGCCGATGGTCGTTGACGAAGCATTTTCAAAAAAAAGTTTGTTGACGCTACTTCAATCGACGAAGAAGAAGGCTACCCGCGATACAAACATAGAAATAATGGCGAGTTATTGAGAAAAATGGCATCCTCTTGACAATAGATTTGTTGTGCCGCATAATCGTCGATTATTACTTAAGACGGGCTCACCTTAATGTAGAATGGTGTAATCGATCGCGCCAATAAAATATTTGTTCAAGTATGTCAATAAGGGCCATGATCGTAATCGCATCATTCTATCGAGCGGTGGTGATGAAGACAATTGGAAAACCTATTGATGAAGTGAGCATGTATTACGATTGTAGATATGTTTCGTCATATGAGACAGCATGGAGATTACTGGGATACGAGATGCATTATAAATACCCTTCGGTTGAAAGACTGAGTTTCCATCTAGAGAACAAGCAGAGTGTTATTTGTCATGATGACGAAAGGATAGATGATGTTATTAACAAAAGCACCGTTAGAGAAAGCATGTTTTTGGCATGGATGGAAGCCAACAAGATTTACCCTGAAGCTAGAGAGTTGACTTATGCAGAAGCTCCTACGAAGTTCACATGGAAATCAAACATTAGGAAGTGGGCGCCGAGAAAGACAGGAAATTCTATAGGACGTGTGCACTACATGCCTCCTGGATGTGGTGACATGTATTATCTGAGGTGCCTTATAAATGTTGTCCGTGGTGCCACGTGTCATAATGATTATAAGAAGATTAAGGTGTTCAACACTCTTCTTATCGCGAAGCTTGCTATGCTTTGTGTTTATTAGAAGATGATAGAGAGTACATTGACGGCATCACTGAAGTGAGTCACTATGCAAGTGCAGAAAATCTTCGGATTTTATTTGTATCATTGTTATCATCAGATTCTTTGAGTAGGCCAGAAGTGATATGGGAAAAATGTTGGAAATATCTTTCGGATAATATTATATATATACGACGTCTCCTTATGCAACATCAAGGTACTAATCCAATGATTTTATATTAGATATTATTCTTTGAGTGTCAAATTCATATATTCATTTTTAAAATAATTTTTTTATATTAAATTATTTATTCTTACAGATTTTTATGTTAGTTCTTTTCTGGTAGAACTCGTGCTGAGTGAGGATCAAATCAAGAACCTGGCACTTTCCGAGATTGAAAAATTATTGCGGTCGTGGTAGGAGTTTGCGTGAGTTTGATACGATGCCATTTTAGGATGTTGATAGTATGGATATGAGTCAAAGCAGTTGACATACGATGAATTGCGCTTATGATCGTAAGGCTCGGGTTGTCGAACACAATAATCTTTTTCAAACATGGTGATGAGCGTGGCGTGTATTCTAAAATCATGAGTGTTGTTCAATCGAATAGGGTCATATGTTTTTGTGCGGATACGGAGGCACTGGTAAAACATACTTGTGGAGGGCTTTATCTTCGGGGTTGAGATCTAAAGGGCATATTGTACCGAATGTGGCATCCAGCGGGATAGCTGCTCTTCTATTGCCTGGAGGAAGGACTGCACACTCTCGATTTGTAATACCCATTAATCCAAATGAATCGTCCACGTGCGAAATCAAACTGGGGAGTCCGCTTTGCCGAATTGATTGTTCGTTGTAAACTCATAATATGGGACGAAACTTCAATGATGAACAAGTATTGCTTTCATGCAGTGGACAAAAGTATACGAGATATTATGAGTGCCATATTCCCGGATAATCCCGTTGTCCCATTTGGTGGTAAAACAGTCGTGTTTGGTGGGGATTTCAGACAAATATTGCCTGTTGTACCCAAGGGAAGCCTGCAGGATATTGTGAATGCCACGATAAATTCATCGTATTTATGGAAAGATTGCAAGGTTCTTAGATTGACGAAAAACATGCGGCTTCAAAGTCTGGGTGAAACAGATGATTATGAAGATTTGAAGAGATTTTCTGAATGGATCGCTAGCATTGGATATGGAACAATTGGAGGAGCTAATGATGGTTGTGCCACTATTGATATTCCTGAAGATAATTTGCTCCACTCATCTGAGTGATCCAATTTGTACTATTGTCGAAAACACTTATCCAATGTTTAAAGATGCAATCGATGATCCCACATACTTGAAGGAGCTATCTATCTCGCACCGACCCGGATGTCGTTGAGTCCATAAATCGTATATGACTTCCATGAACTCATTTGAGGTCATACGTATTTGAGTTCGATAGCATTTGCAAATCAGATGCAAATATTGACTTCTTGCATGATCTGCACACACCAGAATTCTTAAATGGTATAAGATGTTCCGGCGTTCCTAATCATGAACTACATTTGAAGGTTGGGACTCCTGTAATGCTCCTAAGGAACATATACTATTCAATTGGGTTGTGCAACGGTACGAGGTTGGTCATTACGAGGTTTACCACGCATGTACTTGAATGTAAAATTCTCACTAGAGTAAATGCCGGTCATAGAGTTTTGATTCCACGAATGACGCTAACCCCGTCTGATCTAAGAATTCCTTTCAAGTTCCAGCGAAGACAGTTTCCTCTTATGGTTTCCTATGCAATGACAATAAACAAAAGCCAAGGACAGTCTCTCTCTCATGTTGGTTTTTACCTAAAGAACCCAATTTTCAGTCATGGCCAATTGTATGTTGCTGTTTCGCGAGTAACCAACCCTAGGGGGTTGAAAATATTAATTTGTGTTGATGATACATCTAATGACAAACAGACAGATAATGTAGTGTACAAATAAGTATTTCAAAATTTGTATTTTTTTTGTTGTAATATAGCGATTTTTTTTTTTTTTTTCATATATGCATTATATTGTTTCATTGTATATACATTTATTTTATATAACCCAAGCGCATTACATCCGTGCATCGCACCGGGTCAAAAACTAGTTAAATCCTAACAAACCAACTATAAATACAAGAGTATGAGAGTAATTTTTAATATAAAAACACATATATGATCATCCCATCTCTCTCTCCGTTGTGACAATTTTTGAGCTTAAAAAATTGTGAGAGTTAAATCATTTTATGTGAGAAAAATCCAAGAGCTTTTTGTGTGTTTATCCAATTTTTTTGTTTATTCTACCGTTAATCCAAATTATACTTTATACAACTTTGATTACATAATCAATTAGGATCACCGTAGGATTCTAATTATGGATTCTTGCTCGTCGTGTGATGAACTTTAGAGAGAAGATACTTAGATTTATTGGTGAAGAAATTCAAGTTTTCAATCATTTTTGAGAGTAATACAAGTATATTCTATGGTTAGGAGTTCAGGTTCATTCACACCCATCTTGCGGAAAAAGAGTTTTTCGTCAAATGTATAAGTTTGCAACTTTAATTCGTTTAAAAGATAATTCAAAAATGTCATCCGATAAATTCGCACGGAATGCTGAGATGCATAATTGTTATGTTTATTTACTTTATTGGAAAAATAAAAACTTAATGTTCTCTGATCGCGCTTGCCCATCCCAAATTGTAAAACCCAGCGGTGGTATCGATCCTATGTTAAGTGTATTCATATTACTTATGCATGATTATGCCTTGACCGATTGACTTGATTAATTTTGCATGCGATAAAAAATATTTTTATGCAATTTATTTTTGGGATAAAATGTTCAATTTGATTTTTGTGAAAATGAATTTTCACGAATGTGGCGAATCAAACGATAGGATCACACTCATTGTCTGATGGCTACCCATTGCGAATGTATTAAAGTGTGCACGCTAGTGCTTGTGTGTAACGTGTTGTCCACGTGTCTCTTTGGTTGGATGATGTGTACCCGTCATGTGTTGAAACTCGCACGCCTATCCGCTCGCTGGATGTTTCTCATGCTGGTTAGTAATTGATTGACTGGTTGGTCATTTGACGACTGGTCGGTGGACGACACCAACTGGTGTCCGTCGTGGTGCTTAGCCGAGATATTTTATATAATTAAAAAATTATAAAAGTTACAGAAAATTGAGATTTATGATTAATTCAGTTTTTAAAATTAATGGTTAATTTTAAAATTAATAAAAAGAGTTTTATGAATGATAAAAGTTTAAAAGTTACCCCAAATTGTATTGGCATACAAAATTTGGCAAAAGTTTTCATGCTTGTATTTATTTCATGTGATGAATGAATTAATTATGGTGAGACATGTGTTTTTTTGTTTGTTCTGAATGCATATTTCTATCCATCATATGTACCTCTACTTGGAAGAAATTCCAAGCTATTTTGTTATTTTTCAATTGTAATGTGTGGAAACTTAGGTTGGTGAGATTTTCTCTTTGTTGGGCAAGGAAAAGAAGTAAGATGGATAATTGCGAGGAAAGAAAATCTATGAATGTATGGGCGGTGCATTGTTGTAGTAGATCTAAATTGACCTTTAGATTCACTTTAGCTCAAGTAGATAGGAAAAACCTCATGACCATTCATATTATATGTGTATAGTAGATACATGCATAAGTTTATTTGATACTTTCTTTATGATTGTGTTTGTAATACTTAGGAATGTATAATAAAATTGGTGAGGTATTGATAATTAAAAATTACCTATCATTCAAATTGTTCGAATTAAAGAATTTAGAAATTGATTTATTTTTTCCCTCAAATCTGTAGAGTTTGAATAATTTTATATTACATATCAAATGTGAATAGACAAAATTGGGTTTCTAATAGTCTAAGCCTTTAATCAAAAGTAGTTGGCATGTGAAATGATACCTAGCTTAGTCCATTGGCCATGAGTCGTTGGATGTGCTTAGTAATAGTCGTGACTACTACTTGAATATTGATGCACTTGGAAATGAATGACGATGACGCGTTGGCCGTAGTCGTGGGACATTCCTTAGTTATTCTTCAACATGGTTATTTGATTGATTATATTTGACACTTAGTCCCATATGTGCTCATATTATTATGGTATATGAGATATACAAAAAATAAATTTTAAGGTTGCATGGGAATCCAATTGCTAAAGAGTTGGCTACATTTTGATTTTATTATAGAGCTCACACTATTAAGGTGTACAATAAAATTAATTGGACTTTAGAACTCACTACAAAATTGAATTTCCCGAATTGCCATCATGAAGGTGATAATATTCGAATGAAATAGTGGGAGAAATTTATAATTTAATACCTTATTATAAATGAACAAATTAATATATGTATGCTTATATTTCCCAATTCATTTTTGTTGACTTACAAATGACTAAAACTCTAATTACATTTATACTTGATAAACAAACTCAATGGTCCCAATTTTATTGATTGGCGAATGAATTTTTAGATAATTCTCCAATCTGAGTGTTGTGAACATGTTCTCAAGTATTCTCCGCCAGAAAATCCTCCGGTGGATTCCACTGTGGAAGAGCTCATAGAACATCGTAAGCAAGTTAGTGATGATGTGCAAGTTTAGTCTACATGCTAATATATATGTCAAACAAGTTATAATAGCAAAATGAAAGCCTAAAACATGCTTCATGAATACTTTTCCATCTGAAAGAGCAATTTCAATGTCGTATGATGGAAGGCTTTTCGGTTTATGACTATAAATTGGAGATGATAACCTTGATCGAAAGGCTTGAGTCGCTAAGAAGTAGTTATGGACAATGGACTTTATTCGACATTTTCCTTCAGTCTTTGCCACCATCTTTTGACATTTTTGTGGTGAAATTTAACACGCATAAGATTGAAACTAGATTTGAACTGGTTAATATGTTGAACACTACTGAATCCACCATGAAAACATAGAAGTTTGTCTTACTTGTTGCTCTTCATCCCAATATAATGTTAAGAAGTCAAATAAATGGAATAAAAATGGTTCTTTGAAGAATGACAAATGTTTAAGGCATCTAGAGGTGTGAAAAGAATTTTAAGGCCAGTGACAAATAGTGGCGGACGCATGATTATAATTTTTTTTTGGGGGAGAGGCAAAAAAGCGACAGAGATAAAATCCTCATATACTAACCATAAATTTACATATAATGTTAAATATATTTCTTCCTAATTTTTCATATCAGTATTCATACATACGAAAAATATATATCAGTGTTCAATTTGAAATGTATATTTTGAAATATGATACAAAGTTAAAATAACCTGGTTAGTTGAACTTCATAACTTGAATCCATCAAAAATCAAATTATCAACTGACATTGAGTTGCAAACTTCTAGTGTAATAATATGTTTACCTCTTCCTGCATAAAGAAAATAAAAACAGATAAATAATATTAACTTATGAAATAGAAATAAAAATAAAAAAATAGATTACTTACATGTCATTTGCTCCTTTCTTTCATATCATAAAACTTATTAATAATAGAATCATCATCAAAAGTTTGTGCAATTTCTTTCTCGATGTATGTGATCAAATAACTCGATCTTATTACGGAGCCTAGTCTTTACGAGCTTCATAGCAGAAAAAGCACGTTCACTAGTAGCAGTGGAAATAAGAAGAGTTAACACGAGCCGAACTAATCTATCAACAAGAGGATAAATTTGAGACTTTCCTATATTCGCCAACTTTTGACAAAGTTTTGAAATTGTTGACAAAACTTGGAGTATGGGATATTGACGAATATCAAGCTCAAAGTGCTCTAATTGAAATCTCAAATGCATTTTCTCTTGTTCAGAAAAATCTTCAGGATAGAACATTTCAGCAAGCTTGCAAATTCCAACAATATTAAAATATTTGTAGTCATCTCGAAGATATAAAGCTAAACAGAGCATAATCAATTCCATCATTAGTTCAATTCTTGCAACCGAGAATCAACTGTAGCAAAAAAATATCAACTCGGAAATGATGTTCAATGGTAACTGGATCCTTTTTGTGACGAGATCTACCTGCAGTCTCTGTTCTAAAAATCTGCCACCCGACTAACGCCTAGCGCTTTTTAGAACACTGCCTGTAGTATAAGGATCACTTAAACTGGGAACATTTACCCCGTGTTTCTCACAAAACGATTTCACCTTCTAAAATAAAAGATCACATCCATCTTCTCTTAACTTTTGAACTAATGTATTTGTTGTAGAGACAAGCTACATTCACAATATCTTGAGACTTACACTGCAAAGCTTGACAAAGATCATATGTGATTTCCAAAATATCAATCATAATGTGTAAATTGAATATAAATTCAGATGACGTGATTCTATCATAAGCTGCATCTGCATCTGCTCGTTGAGCATAGGTAGTTCCATCAGAAATTATATTCTTTAAAACTGAAGATGTAGCTTCAAACATGATTTTCAAACTTTGAAGAGAACTCAAATGAGAGGTCCATCTAGTTTCACTGGCTCTCTTTAAGGTTCCAATTTGACTCAAACCTTTTCATGTCTCCAACTCTTCAAAAGATATTAGTCTTTTGATCTCTTCAACTTGTGCTTCTTGTAATTGATCATGTCGCTTACAAGACGAATCAACAACATTGATAATCAAAGAATTTTTACTGAGTAAAATTTGATAAATGGGAATAACCTCTTTAGAAGATGCTACTAATGCCAATTGGAGCCGATGAGCAAAACAAAGAATATAATAAGCATATGGACAACAAGTGCTTGTAATCCTGACCATTCTCCATGCATATTACTTGCTCCATCATATCCTTGACCACGAATATCTCGAACATTGAGATTATGTCGTCGGAGAACATTAAAGATTTCTTTCTTTAAAGTCAATGAAGCGGTGTTAGAAACATGAACTAGATCAAAAAATCGTTCCCTCGCATGACCAAGATTATCAACAAATCTTAATACTATCGCCATTTGTTCTCTTTTGGATTCATCTCTTGATTGATCAACTATAATACAAAATTTTGCATCACCAACTTCTTCTCGAATAACATCTCTAATTTTCTTTGCAAAAATTTGTAGTATTTCTTTTTGAACTCGGGGTGATGTATAAGATGCATTATCACTACAAGAAATTGAATTTTTATCGACGGAAAAATCCATCGGTAAACCCATCTTACCGCGGATCCGGACGGATTCCCGATAGATTTTTCCGTCGGTAAAACGCTTGTCGGTAAAAATTTACCGAGAAAAAAAAAAAATCCGTCGGTAATTTACCAACGGATTTCCGACGACGATCGCCAAATGAGAACTCCATAACACTATGCCGACGGAAAGGCCGACGGAGTTTGTGTCGCTAAATTATATCCGTCGGGAATTTTAGGCGCCAATAATAACGAGAATCCCGACGGAATGCCGACAAAATTGTCACCAAGCAGATTTCCGACGGATATATGCCCGACGGAATGCCTACGGATTATCTTCGACAGATCGCCGACAGACAAATACCAACGGATCGCCGACAGACAAATACCAACACGCCGACGGAATGTTGCCGACGGAACGCCGACGGATTTGTCAATAACTTTTACCGACGGAATACCGACGGAAATTTTAAAAAAATTATAAATATTTTTGTGATTTCTTTTAATTATTCATTTCCTGTTTTACAAATAACAATTCTAACATCCATTAAAATTTCACAAAAAAATTGTACGAATTGACAAACACTACCCAACATCCAACATCCAACATCCAAAATCAACATCCAACATCCAAAATCATACCAAACAAAGTAACAAAATAACATAAAACAATTCAACATAAACAATAAAGACTGCAACATCTAAGAAAGCAACATAAACAATCCAAAATCAAACACATCTATATAATCCAACCACAAGAGACATCACTAAAATATAATAGTCTAATCCTCACTAAGACTCGCATCACCATCACCATCACCATCACCATCGATCTGTGGCCTCGGGGAGTAGGTAGGTCATAGGGATGGGAAATATGAGAGGTGCTCATTTTCCCATCATCCACTTCACCTGCGCCTCGAGGGTGCTCGTCCAAGCTAAATACTGATCCAACTTTTATTGTACCTCAACTCGACCCTCAACTCTTCCCTCCTCTCTTAGGCGCCCGCATACGAGAGGATCCTTAACATATCTGTAACAACAATCATAACATCCAAAATAATCAGCAAATTACATTTGCGTACTGAAAAAACTAGTAGCTAAAACTAGTAATTAACCTGAAATGTATTTTAGATAATTACAAAAACTACCCATGAGATTTTGAATAATTACAAAAATCCAAATATGTTTGAAAATGTGTTTTAGATAATTACAAAAACTACCCATAGATTCGTTGCTTTTTAGAAGTTCCTCTCACAACTGTCATATAAACAAATACGCACACATTCATTATATATATAAAATATTTCATACATTTATTAAGTTTTAGAAGTTGCCTTAAAGCTAAGAAGCGACAATTAAAATGCAAATCACAAACTTTTGCAGTCTTCTCTTAGCTCGGGGTATGCATAGAGAAAACACATGAATTAGTTACTTTTATGGAGTGTTTGCAAACTCTAAAAATGAACAAATTATAAATCTATTTTATTTAAGTATTTATCATCGTATCTACGATTTATATTTAAAAATTTTGTGGCTTTTGACACGGTTTTAGAAATCACAGTAGACAGTTTCAACTTAACCATCTCCTATTTTTTCCTGATCTGCATACACCAAACACAACAAACAAAAGATGCGTCAATTCTAGATTGTCTTCATCTATACCTTATAATGAACCTCTTCTAAGAATTTGAATTAAATAATCAATAGTTTTCAAGGAATAATATTCCATTGTATTTAATTTGGTATCAATTATTATGGCCCTTTCTTTGATCTGGATCAGAGATTCAGAACAGATCCAATATAGTATCCTAATTGATGTTAACTAAACGGGATTCTCTCTAAGCTAAACTTCACTAGTTCAAATTACATAAGCTTTCTGAATGAGTTTCCAAACAAATAAAAACACATTTTAATCTTACAAATAAAAACAAAATAGTAAAAATAAGCATAGGTAATCAAATGTATACTTTGTGGAATATACTTGGTGTTAACAAGAATTTCTACCGATATTGCTATTACATTCGTTGATTATACCCAATATTAACAGATTTTCCACGGACAACGCCATACAAATATCTTTACATCGCAAGATCACATAGCATCGTAAATCAAATTGCATGAAACCTAATCCTCCATATGATTGGTCAAGACTAGAAAACCATACAACCTAAATATCTCACCTGTGAAGACACAACTTGTAAGAATTTGACCATTCCTTTGGACTCATCACCGATATAACATTCAAAAAAAAAAACAACCTTTTATCATTCCTTTGACAAAATAACCAAGGCCCACAAATTTTTATCATTCTCACCGATTATCAAGACATATATGGTATACATTTCGAATGCCAACGTTCACCACAAGAATAATTGAGTGAAGATGCCAAAGAAGTCATCAATAACTGGAGCCCAATTTTATTAACCTATTTTAGGTACACAAATAAAAATACCCCAAAATAAAAGAAAAATAAAAAATGAAAAATGAGGAACACACCATCCGATATTTCAAAAGCGTGTTGCCATCCTTTGTGAGTTTAATATCCAACTCCACTAACAAGCCTGGTCATGAAATGCAGATTATCAACCAATAGAGGAAGAAGAAGCAGTCAAAGCATTAAATTAAAAAAAACACCAAACAATTTACCCAAACAAAGAGAAAAAGGAAACGTGAAAATAGTAAATAAAAACAACTGAAATCAAATATAGGCGTGCGAGATATTTCGGAAAAGGTAGAAGGTTTGCGATGATGACAAAGGGTTTGTTTACCGCTCTCGTGAGGATAAAGTGGTGCAAACGGATCGCCGCGGAGATTGGAGGGATCATTTGTTGGTGGCGGCTAGCGATTGGAAAAATTAGCACCAAGCGGCAGGGACAAGATTTGCCCGGTGGACGACACGATCGGAACGAGAGAGCGAGGAGTTGAGTCGAGAGGACAGAGAAGAAAGGGACGGTAGATCTAGATCTCGTTTTTATTATTTGTTATTCTATTTTCAATTTCTAATTAATATTCTAATTGTTTTCTATTTGGTATTAGGTACATATTGAATTTTTTATTTGAATACACTTCGATAAATTTGTTAAAAAGACTAAACAATAACATTTTTAAATATTAATTTATTTTATTTTGTATCTAAATGTTTATATTAGATTAGGGCTGTAAACGAACAGAGTTTTCGGCAAACAGCTCGTGAACAAACTCGGTTAGCGTTCGTTTATGTTCATTTGTTAAGCTTAATGAACATAAACGGACAAGAAAATTTGTTCGTTTATGTTCATGAACTGTTCACAAACATGTTCATTTAGTGTTCGTTTGATGTTTGTTTATTATTTATTTTTTAATTATTAATTATACATTTACTGATTAATATTCATTATTTTATTATGAAAAATAAGTTTATCTTAGTTTAATATTACAACCTATTTACATTTGCAATCATTATAGTGTTCATTTATTTTGAGTTGAGTGCTCATGAACAAAGTGTATTTCTAAGTGTATTCATGGTTCTCACAAAGTCTTGACAAAAAACCAAGCCGTTCGTGAGCTATTTGGAGCTCAACTTGATAAAAGTTCATTCGAATTTGTTTAATGAGACTCGCTAAAATAAAATGAATCAAACTCAATAGCTCGTGTAAATTAAACTAACAATTTGACTTTTATTTTAATTTTTATACCTTATGAAAAAATATATAAATATTTGAATATTTGAATAGAATCATATATCTTAGTAGATATATTGCGCGTTTTAGAAATATATAATTTTATTTTTGTATTGATATTTACTAAGCTCACTTAGGCTCGATTAAGTTCCAAGAAGTTCGTAAGTCATCAATATATTCGATAAATTCAAGCTCGAGCTCGACTCGATAATAAACGAGTCAAGTTCAAACTCTCAAAACTCGACTTGGCCCGTTTGATTGCGACTCTATATGTCATCTTGTGATAAATGTACTTATCGAGGGTCGTTTATTTATAAGTTATATCCAATTGAAATTTAATAAACAAGAACAATAACATTAAAATTATTATTCTTTATTCTACACGAGACTTTAGTTAGGTTCATTAAATCACAAATTATTGAAAATAGTTAATTTGGACCCTAAAGTATAAATTATTTTCTTTTGGCCATATATATAATTAATCCAAATAAATTTGTACAATATTGTATTTGATTCTACTCAATTCATTACAATCTAGAAGTGAAATTCACATTTTAGTTTGGTCTTACTATTATTTTTTTATTTTAATTTTTTTATCAATATCCGTCGCTAATCTCTCAAGAATCGTTGGTAATTACCAACGTAGAAAATTCGTCGTTGATAACGACGGATAAATCCGTCGGTAATTGCCGATAGAACATGTCTGTCGGTAAATAACGATGGAAATATCCGTCGGTAACTATTTGGTCGGTATTCCGTCGCAGATTTGTCGGGAAATTTGGCGGTAGAATTTTTCGGGAACATTACCTTCGACCATTAGCGAGACTATTGCCGTCGTTATATTCCGCCGATAATCCGTTGGTGTTTCGTCGGTATTTTCGTAAATGTGTATCCGTTGGTAATCTGTCGCTAATCCGTCGGCAAACAACGACAAAATAATTCCGTCGGTATTTTCCGTCGGTAAAAAAGCAATTTCTTGTAGTGTATGAGTGGCATTTTCCAACACAATCAAGACACGTGTTCATTGTAAGATGCTAATAACTTTACCAATTGAATAAAATTGCCCGATTTTTTTTGAATCTAAGCGTTCGTTGTGTCCTCTAAGATCACATGCTTGGAACGTGAGCCATCTAACCGCATCAATTGAGATCTTTAATACCAATCGGTTATTATTATCGCCACTGTTGAGATATTTGTTTTTCAATGATTTTCTGAATGTGTTGTGGTTGATTCATTAAGTCACGACAACTCATGATAGCTCTTCTATGTGGCGAATGTGTTGTGGTTGATTCATTAAGAGCACAATTTTCTCCATCATTAACCTTTTTCCAAGATCGAAATCCCTTAGTTGTAAATGCCCCAGAACCAACACGTCCACTTGGTTTAGAAAATAAATAACATGACAAATAGAAAATAACATTTTTACTTGGAGAATATTCCAACCATTCTGGAAATAGTTTGAACCAAGAGAACTGAAAACGACGACCTTTTTCATTTAAAGGATACTCATACATCTCATGTTGATATGGCCCAACTTTTACATAAGCTCTTCGAATTTCATCTCGTTGTTCCACACTATAACTACATATTTGTGGACGCTTTCCAGGATCACGTTCTATAGACATAACATCAAGTACTTGAACATCTATTCGAGGGATTTTGGGTAGAGGTTCTTGTTCATTATCATGGGTTGAAGATTCAATATTATTTTCCAAGACTTCGATAGGCTTTTGTGAAGAATTACTGCACTGAGAGTTTATTATCTTGAAAAGTGAATCATTTTTTTGTTTTTTCATTATAATTGATTGATAATGAACCTAAAATCTGTTAAAAACAGTGAAAATTGCTATTGATTAGCCAAAATGACTCAGTTTCAATATGTAAATAATAATTTAAAATCTAAAAATTATTAAATAGATAAGATTAAAAAAGTATGATATCTTGAAATATATAGATGAAGATTACAGAAAAGAAATCACAACCTGAAAATAGCTCGAATAGTCCATTTACGACCGTGAGAAAAAACTGAACCCTCTGCTTTCAATTTTCCATTTGCTATCAATTTTCCCTTCTAGAAAACCCCCAATAGGAAATGTTGAAACAATTATTTTAATTTGTAATATGGGCCTAAGCTCCTTTTCATTTGGTAGACTTTTTTTGTCATTTTGTTTAATAGTTAGTGGTCATGGCCCATACCTTTTAGAATTCTTTGATATACTAGTATTTTAATGTTAATTTTCTTTTACAAAAACTGAATTTTTTTTTGGGGCGGCCCTTTAAGTCTTTTTTAATATAATAATATTTTAATACTAAAAAAATAAAAAAAAAGTTTTTTTTTTTTTGGGGGAGTAGCCCCCCCCTCTTCTGGTCCTGTCGTTGGTGACAAATATCGTGAATGCGGAAAAATAGGGTATTGGAATACAGAATGAACTATGATGAGTACCTTGCAAAGATCCTGAAGAGTTCCAATATGTTCTTTGTTGAAGTTAATTTTATGTCTGACTTCTGAGTGCCATACGGGATTGTCTGGAATCCGGTTAGTATAGTCATATATTCTATATATTATGTATTAGATATTTAAATGTTTGATACAAATATTTTAGTTAATGATGCTACGTAGATACTGACAATGGTGCTAAGTAAAGGATATCTGATCATGCGACTTGAGAATTGAGCAAAAGTTGATGTATTAGCCATATAAACTGTTTACTTAACATTGGCAGACAGTAGGATGATTTTAAATTCATGCATTTACTTTCCTTAACTAATAAAGAACATCATTTATGTCATTATTCTGAAAGAATATATATTTAGTTTTACTATTTCTAATAGAGGTTGTTCTATTTTTTAAGGTGTTTTTTTATTTGTGTTGGAGCATCGCTGAATGATTTATATATGTACATCCCAAATACTATCTTATATATTCAACAAAATAACAAATATAAATTAGATGATCATAGTTTTATATACTTGTGGCATGCTATATTATGTCATATCTCAAAGAAAAGAATCCTAAGTTGGTCAACAAACTTGAGGTTTCGGATGTTTTTGACATGCCAAATTTCTTTGTTCCCCTTAATTGTTGGGGAAGTTATTCGAAATCTCCTTGAGACATGTGCTTAGTGACCTATCCCTTTAAACTAGTTATTTAAATCTTTCTTTTGCTTTGTAACTTCAAGTTGCTTCTTGAGGGACTTCGATTCTTGCGGAATGAGTACTTAGTCTTTATGGAGTTAGTGCTTACGGAGTTGGCTTCTCTTCTAGGACTTTGTTTCCTAATGGAGCATTAAGTTTTACTGTAGGACTTTGTTCACCCAATTTTGGTTGCAAACAGGGCGTGAAGCTTCTCTATTGGATTTTGATTGCCCAATAGAGTGCATATATTCTCTATGGGACTTTTGTTTCCCAACGGAGCGTGGAACTTCTTTATGTGACTTTGTTTGCCTAACGGAGTGCACTTCTCTGTATGACGTTATTGTTACTCCTAGTAGGAGAGCAAATAACGTATTCTACTTGCATGGGTAACTTGTACATACATTGATAATTGTAATTCTTATATCATGCCTTTTAGCCAGTAGATAGCGGGTATTCATAACAAATACATATGAAGTAGAGTAAATATTCTCATAAAAACTTAAGTAATAGAATATAACATGATCATACTCGACTCGCATGCCGAAAAAACTAAAGTAAATTGTTTTAGCATATACATGGGAATTATGCGAAGTAAAATGTAAAACTTAATAGAAATGCCACTAAGGGGGGGCATAAATTACTTGTCATAGTAGGGGAAAGCCTCTTAGAGCTCTTTATCGACGAATAGAGTACTAATTTCTCATTGGGATCCGACTTTCCTTAGTGTTTTCGCATAATACTCTCAAACGTCATGTATGTCTATAGAAACTTCTCCTATGCTAGTCCTTGTTGGGAATTTCAACTTGAGATGGATCGTGGAAGTAATGACTCTGAAGTAGTTTAAGTTGGCTTTTCCAATATCACATTGTATGCTTAGGGAACGTCCAATAGCAAGAAACGAACTAGCTTGGTTTCCTTGTGTTGACAATCTACTCCCAATGTGAGGGGTAAGTTTTTCTCTCTTGCAACTTTGATCACTTCGCCATTGAAGCCTCACTAAAGCCCACTAGAGGAGTTGTTTTACATGTTTTTGTGTGTGATTTTTATGCGATTTCTATTTTTCTTGTGTGGGATTGTACGTATTTTTGTGTCTTTTCATCCCATTTTATAGAGTCGTATGTTACTTATGGTATTTTTGTTTGTTTCGTAGGTTTTCGTAAAAAAACCCTTGAAAATAGGCTAAAATAGTAAAAAATAGGCACTACGGGCGAAAGATGGTCAAGGCGATTAAATATGTGAGAGCGCGCAAAGGTGCGCGACGCGCACTTGAGACAATAAAGGAAAATAGATGTGCGCGCACTTACGCGCAACGCGCAACGTCAAATCTTGACGTGAATATGCGCACCGCACACAAGTGCGGGGGTGCGCACAAGGGTCCAACGAAACACGCACCATGCGCACACGCAAAAGGGTGGCGCGCAAGGGTGAAAGGCCGCCCGTAAGGCAAGCACTGCGCGGACGCGCACCGGAAATTTTTTTGAGATTTTTTTATTCTTTTTTACTTTTTCTTTTTGGATTCTTCCACCTTGTACAAGGTTTTACTTATAAATAGCACTTGGAGGATCCATAATTTTGTACACTCTAATTCTTTGCACTTTTAGACTTTAGTTTTTGGTATTTTTCTCTTTCTTTCAACATTGGGATTGTTGGGGTTCTTCCCCTTGAAATTATTTTGCTTCTTAATCAAAGAGTAAGATTTCTTCATCTCTTTTGTCTGATTTCAATTATTGGGTGATTATTATTGTTGCATGATTATGTTTATGATTGTTTTCTTTTCTTCAGATGAGATTATGATTCCATCCCCAAGCATGAACTAATTTCCCTGTTCTAGGATTAGGATGATTTGATTCAAACAAACAAGCATGAGTATTGATTATTGATTTGCTTTCCTAAATGAATTATTTTATTGATAATTGATTGTCTGATCAACATTTGATTATTTTGGGGGAATAATTGAGATCGATTGAAGATATTTTTCCTAAACTAAATTTATTCAGGGGGTTAGATATGAATCAAAGATGTATTATCTAACCCCGGGCTTAATGAAAATAGCAAATTATGTTAGGATATAACTAATATGTGAATACGTGAGTTATTAGATCTAGGCCTAGTTTTTACATGTTTGTTATATTTGTTAACCGCATGATCAATTAATTGATATTTTGCTTGTGAGTTTGATGAGATGAAAATCCTAGACTTTTCATTCATATATTTTTCTCAAAATTTATCAATGTTTAGTTTGATTATTGTCTTTTTACTTGTTTTCCTTTAGTTTATTAAAATCACAACATTGGTTAGAGTGTTTAGGTTTTATTTTCTGTCAATTGTGTTGCATAATAATTATTTGTCGGCTAAGTCTTCCTTAAGAGACGACTCGTGGTCAACTTACTACCCTACGATTGATCTCGTTCTCTTGCGAGGATTGTTAGACTTTTATAGGTGTTTAGCAGCCGAACAAAATTTTGGCGCCATTGCCGGGGGAAGGCTTTAGGCTTAATAATTTCTGTGTCGATTTTCTGTGTTTTTAGATTAGGATTCTTTATTTGTTTAGTTTAGTTTAGGACTTTTTTTGTTTCTTTTGATTATTACTTTATTCAATTGGTGCGTTTGATCTGTTTTTCTTTGTTGTTTATGCAAGGACGTAGAAATCTCAATCGGGACCTTGTGCCTTTCGTAGACAATATCCATCGAGTTGCGAGACGAACAAGAAAAGAATGGGACGATTCTACGGATAGCATCGAGGATTCTCGCAATCAAGTTCTGAAAGAAGAACAAACAGACGAATTAGAGATGGGTGATAATCAAAACCGAAACAACATGGAGGCACGCCAACCTTTGATGTGTGAGTTCGCACGCCCTATCATTGGGAATGTGACCTCATGCATTACATTGGGACAAGGAGCACGAAACTACGAGCTCAAAACCATACACTTTAATCAGTTGTCGTCATTCTATGGGATGCCCAATGAAAATCCTCTTAACTTCATTAGGGAATTCCATGCAGTCATTCAAACTTTTCCTCTACAAGGTTTGGATGAGGATCAACTTAGGATGCACTGTTTTCCTTACACTCTGAAGGACTTGGCGAAAACTTGGCTTATGTCGCTACCTCTTAACTCTCTTACTGATTGGGAGGCGTTGTACAATAAGTTCATAGGCAGGTACTACTCTCATCTGAGAAATTCAGTTCTGCGAGGTAAGATAGCTACTTTTAGTAAGATGGAAGGCGAGCCTTTTCTTGAGGCATGGGATCACTTTAAGTACTTACAAATTAAATTCCCACATCATCATTACTCATTGGAATTGTTAAACCAATTTTTATATGATGGATTATCGCATAATTATCTATAGTTGACAATGTCGCTGGGGGTAACATGGGTGTACATACGACCCAGGAAATCTATGATATTGTAGAAATGATGAGTGATAACTCACAACAAAATAGTGCGACAGGAAAATGGGCCATCGTGAATGAAGTAGCCCCGAGCTATGATGTTACAAAATAATTGGTTGAATTGACTAATCAAGTACAATTGTTGGCTACAAGGGGGCATCCATCGATCTCTCTTTCTGCCAAGTCTTGCGGGATTTGTGGCGAATTTGGTCATGGGGCCAACATTTATAATGCTATCTCTCATACGTACAATTCAAGTTGGCGAAACCATCTGAACTTTGGTTGGGGCAATTCACAAAATCCCTCTAATATCTATCTGAGGCCACCGCAACCACAAGGCCATCCAATCAACTAGCCAAGGGCCCCATCTGTTGAAGAAAGCTTGAATTTCTTTATTCAGGTCAGTCAGCATACACAAGAAGGTAACAATAGGCGGTTTGAATCTATGGAAGCTTCTTTTAAGCGTCTTGAGACTCAAGTTGGTCAATTGGCGACTCAAGTTGGTGAGATAGATCGACATGTCTTCAAGCAGGACACACATTCCAGCCAACCAGCGCAAGCTCAATCCATCACCGTTCTTGAATTTGGTGAGATTTCTGATCATGAAAGTGAGATTCTTCTTTTTATTGTCTCACCTAACCATGCAGGTATCTCGAACATAGAAAAGGAAGTTGATGCATGTGAAGAAGACATGAATATAGAGGCAAGCACGGGATCGCTTTCCATGACGTCCCTAAGTCCATGCCCAAAACAAGATCCATGTAGTTTCACTATCAATATTTCTTTTGGGAATGGTAAGGAAGTCGCAGGTATGCTTGATCTTGGAGCCGGAATTAACCTTATGCCTTACTATACCATCAAACCATTAGATTTAAGGGAATTGAAGTTCACCGGATTACGTTTGCAACTTGCTGATAGGTCCATTAGGTATCCTACAGGCATTGTTGAAAATATTTTAGTCGAAGTACGTGGTCTTAAAATTCTCACTGATTTTGTTGTTTTGGATATGGAAAAGAATAAAGGTAATCTTAAAGATCATACTATATTATTGGGTAGACCATTCATGGCAACCACTAATACTTTGATCGATGTCAAAAATAGAAAACTCAGAATGAATGTCTTGGGTGAAACTGTAACGTTTTCAATTATTGATATAGCTCGTAGTCCTGCATGTATTTTGAATGATTATTCGATTATTGGCTCAAGTGATTCTCGCCGTGATAGATGTACTATGGCAGAACGCAATATTCTTCGGAAAAGGTTTAAAAACGGATAAAATCAAGGTGGTAAATAGGGTTTTGCTCGATGATCCACCGTGACTCTCTCCATTGACACCGTCAAGCTAATGACTTTAAAAGAGCGCTTGGGAGGCAACCCAAACATTTTCACTGTTTTATTTTCCCTAAAAAAATTTTGTGTGTGTGTATGTGTGTATGTTTTCATATTTGCATGTGCGTGGTGTTATTATTTTATCCTCTTCACATGGCTTTTTGCAGAATCGTAGGCAGATGTAATTATGGCACTACTTATCAGTCTTTGCAATTTTCAGGGACATACTTTTTTCCTTCTCTTTTATTTTTACTCATTGAGGCCATTGCGTGATTTAAGTGTTGGGGGGGGATTCGTCATTGATAATATATGTGATTGCTTATAATTATACTTTTACTTTGCCTACTAATTATCCCTAGTTTAATAATAGTGTTGTTTAGTTAACTTGAAATTGATGCATTAATTTGAGACTCAATTAGGAATGACATTGTGAACTTGATGTGTAGGATTTGACTAAGTCATGAATTAACCCTTGTGATAAATAAGTTAGGTGATGGTTAAATAGTAATCCAGGTTGTGGGGTATGAATTACGAGATTTCATTGTTGTGAATTGAGTTAAAACCCTATTTTTGATATGTCTTACTGATGGCTCAAAAGCTACCTTTAAAACCTTAGGCAGGTGCACCTATCGCTTTATAGAATAAATTATTGAGTACCGAGTGTCATTCCGACGAGGATTGTAAATACCAGTAATTACCGTCCTTTTGTTATCTAATCTAGCAATTTTCAGAGTTTTTGTTGGATAAAAATAAAAAATAAATAATTTAAAATAATCACAACTTATAATATAGATCAAATAAAAGTAGATTGTAGAATAAGAAATCAAGAGCTAGAAATGTGTTTGAATGTAAATCCCTCTAGAATATTTTTGTGATTCAACAAGATAAAAATACAATTAAAAGCCCTTAAGCAAAAATCATCATCTTTTAATAAAATCTCATGTTTCATGGACCGTAGAAATTCCCGATTTAAGTTAAACCCTTTCTCAAGGTGAAAAACTCCTAATCTCAAGTTGATTAACTGAAATCTCTTTCTAGTTAAAACCCCCAATTGCATTATAACGATATTTGAATTCCCATATTAGGTTTGACCCTAATCCGTAAGATTTATGTCGTCCTATATCTAGGTTTGCATGCAACTTTTTTTACTTATAAACGTTCTTTATCATCATAAATCTCTGATTACCCGATGAGGAATAGATTTCAAATCAATATATTGGAAATATTAACTCGAATGAATAAAGCATAATATAAGTAAATCACATAAAACATGAAGATTTTATTAAAAACATACAACCCATAATCATAAAAATTAATACAACACCTTGAGGATTACCACAACCCTCTTACACCACCTTGAGGATTATCACAATCCTCTTACAACACCTTTGAAGATTACCACAACCTTCAAACACCTATCACCTAGATCACCCAAGTGTATTCTTACCAAAAATACTCACAAGGATGTCTTGTGTTGAATGATGACCAAAATCAAGATTACAACTCAATAATGATTGATACAATATGAGTACAAGTGTAATCAAGAATTGAAAGCCTAGACCTCAAATTTGTGCAAGTGAAAGTGCTAAGGCTAATACAACAAGATATATGAAAGTGTTTGCTTGTTTGCTCTTTGCTTGTATAGAGTGTTGTGTCTTGTTGCTTGAATGGAGCCTCTATTAATAGGAGAGGACTTGGCTTTCATTTCGGACATAGGCTCCTCCTGGGGAGTGATTTGCTGCAAAAGAAACCATTTAAAATCATCAATATAGTGTTAGAAATCAATCCCACAAAATAGGAAAAACTGTCTAAAATGCAACGGATAGTTTCTTGATAAACAAGGGAGTGCGACCGGTCGCAGTAGAGATAAGATTTAAATTGAATTTCAGCAAATTTTACACAGGGGACCGGTCGGAGGGGGTGCGACGGTCTTCTTAACTATGACCTGTTGAGGTTGAAAGAAATACGAAAGAGAAGAAGATCAACCAAAAGAGTTTGCTCCCTGTGTACCGACGCCCTGTGGTCGACTCGGTCGCCACTCACCGGTCGACCACACAGTCGGGCCGACGGTCGCTCTCCCCATTTTTCTTACGTCCCATTTTTTCTGTTTCACAACTCAACTCACGCACGGGTTGCCCTATAGGGCGCACTCCTGGCCGAGCCTCGAAACAAATGTGTTGTCCAATTTTTATCGAAAATAAACTCCAAAAATACTCAGAAAAATAGTAAAAACATTTTAAGACGGTCGGAAGTATTTAGATAACATTTAGGGACATTGTTTTGGTTTAAAAACTCATTTGAACAAAATCTAACAAAATCATCAAAACCATGATAAAAACATTTATCTAACAAACTCCCCCTTTTTGATGATTACAATCCAAAACAATTTACTCGAGGACGATTTTGAAAACAAATAAATTTTCCGATTTTACGAGTGAACTATTCGTTGAAAACATTTCATACAAAGCTCCCCCTATTTATGAGCTTATCAACAAGAGATATTGCATAAGCTAGAAGCACAAGCTATAACAAGCTTATATAAGAAGCCTATAAACAACATAGGCTAAGAAGCTCCCCCTGTCACAATACTTATAATCTATTGCAATTGAGTCCATAATACAAGCCATGGACTAGGTATTCTTGGCTTTAGGAAGCCATAGCTTATTGCTTTTATTGCGAGCTTTTATTATCTTTTTTGGGCCAACGAGCCAATTTCCTGTTTCTCCCCTTTTGTAATCATCAAAAAGAATGTTAGGATGATAAAAACATCATACAATTATATCAAAGTGCGCAAAAGAGACGATTTATCAATCGTTGAGCAATTTAGGCTTAAAAATCCAAGGAAAATGGGAGAAATGTGTCATGAAGAGTTCATACGCTCATTTTATTTGCCAAAACATGATCTCAATAAGTATTGAAGACTTTTGGAAGCAAGAGAATCATGTAGAAGTTGAAATTTTCATTGCGACATTTTATCGAACACTTTGTGGGCGTGAAAATTAAAAGAAGTTGTATATAACCCTTGTAAATGATTTAAGCCAAAATTTCATCACCAATTCACATCAAACATCATACAATACAACATAATAATTAAGCTCATCAAGATCATATGCAAAAAATATCAAGAAATATACAAGAAGATCATAAACTCAAGGGTTTAACCCAATTGAGCAGAGGAAGAAAAATTCTTACCATTTGATCGGAAAAGATGAGCCATGATGATGATAAACATGCTATATAAGGTCCAAGTTGTGAATTGAATGCATGAAAACAAATTTTGAGTGAAATTTGTGTGAATTTGGCAAAGGGACGAAAAATGGCCAAAATAAGTTGAAATGAAGAATCTTTGTCAAGACATAGCGGTTTTAATCCAAACTTAGGCTTAGGGAGACCGGTCGTGGTTGAGGGCGACCGGTCGATGTTGAGGGCGACCGGTCGATGTTGAGGGCGACCGGTTGCCCTCAACCTGTTTAGCCCATTGTCTTGACATTTTTAATGAAATCCGAATTTTCAACCAAAAATCCGATTTTTCGCCCCTAAGTTTCAAAAATATGAAAAATGCAAACGTAAGTCTCATTCAATATGCATTATGCCTAACCGAGCTCAGATCGACGCAAAAAGTATCGGAAGATAGCGGTTTTGTAAAAATGTCCGCTAATTGATCTTGAGATGGTACAAAAGATATCTCAATTTTTCGTTTTGAAACACAATCCCTTAGAAAATGATGTCGAATCTCAATATGTTTAGTACGGTTATGATGAACCGGGTTTTGAGCAATATTTATAGCGGATATATTATCACAAAAGATAGGTACGTTTTCAAAAGAGCATTTGTAATCCGCTAAGGTTTGTTTCATCCAAAGAAGTTGTGTACAACAAAAGGCGGCGGAAATATATTCCGGCCGTTGAAAGAGAAACACGAGTTTTGCTTCTTTGAAAACCAAGAAACTAGGCAATCGCTTAAAAATTGACATGATCGGAAGTACTTTTCCGATCATCAATATTTCCCGCATAATCCGAATCACTATAACCTTTAAGAGAAAAATTTTCATTCTTTGGATAAAATAAATCATATTGAATAGTGCCTTTCAAATATCGAAAAATCCTTTTAACGGCACTCATATGAGATTCTGTGGGATTGCTTTGAAAATGAGCGCATAGGCATACGACATGAAGAATGTCCGGTCTACTAGCGGTTAAATAAAGTAAACTACCAATCATACCTCGATACTTTGATTCATCCACGGACTTGCCTTTTTCATCTTTGTCAATTTTGATATTTGTTGCCATGGGAGTAGAAACGGTTCTTCCTTCTTCAATGCCGAACTTTTTCAAAAGTTCTTTTATATATTTTGATTGCGAAATGTATATGCCTTCTTGGCATTGCTTAATTTGGAGTCCAAGAAAGAAGTTGAGCTCCCCCATCATACTCATTTCAAATTCACCTTGCATCAATTTAGAGAATTTCTTGCACAAAGAATCATTAGTAGCACCAAAGATAATATCATTAACATAAATTTGCACAAGTAAGCAATCTTGCCCTTTTTCAAAAACAAAGAGAGTTGTATCAACTTTACCCCTTATAAAGCCATTTTGCAAAAGAAAAGAGCTAAGTCTATCGTACCACGCACGGGTGCTTGCTTTAAACCATATAAGGCTTTTTTAAGTTTATAAACATCATTAGGCCTAGAAAAATTTTCAAACCGAAGGTTGTTTTACATAGACTTCTTCTTGAATAATACCATTTAAGAAAGTGGATTTAACATCCATTTGGTAAAGTTTGAAAATTTTAAAACAAGAATAGGCAAGTAAAATATATGAATAGCTTCTAAACGTCTACGGGTGCAAAAGTTTCATCATAGTCAATACCTTCTTCTTGACAATACCTTGAGCTACTAACCTTGCCTTATTTCGAACAATGTTGCCTTGATCATCAAGTTTGTTTGAATACCCATTTTGTACCAATAATAGTTTGAGATGGAGGACAAGGTACCAATTCCCATACATCATTTTTTTTAAATTGATTTAACCTCTTGCATCTCTAAGAACCAATCCTCATCCCTCAATGGCCTCCTTAGCATTCTTAGGCTCTTTTTGAGAAATAAGAGCTTTCTCGGCAAATTTTCTCCGGGTCATCACTTTGTCAAGGGGATCACCAATAATAAGATCTTTTGGGTGATCTCCTTAAATTTCAATGCAACGGGAAGTCCGAGGTATCACCTCTATCTTTGAGGACCATTTGAAGAGGACGGTTGATCATTTGATGTAGACGGTTGATCATCAACTTGAACAATTTGTTCAATAATATCCTCTTCATCACTTTCATCATTAGGTATTCTTTCAACACCAAAGCTTCATTAAATTTGACATGGATGGATTCTTCAACAACTCCACTAGTCTTATTGTAAACCCGATATGCTTTACTTTTTGTTGAATATCCCATAAATATCCCTTCATCGGCCTTAGGATCAAGTTTGTCCAATTGATCCTTGGTATTCAAAATAAAGCATTTACAACCAAATATCTTGAAATAACTAATATTTGGAGTTCTACCTTTCCAAAGCTCATATGGAGTTTTATTCATTTTAGGATGAATATAAACTCGATTAATGACATAGCAAACGGTACTTACGCCCGCCCAAAAATATTTTGGAAGTGAAAATTCATTGAGCATGGACCGACTCATCTCTTGTAGTGTCCGATTTTCCTTTCATTTTACTCCATTTTGTTGAGGTGTCCTTGGAGCCGAAAAATTATGAGCATATCCTTTGGTTTCACAAAAGACTCTAAATTCACCATCAAATTCTCCACCTCGATCGCTTCGAATAGACTTAATAGTGTCTTCCTTTTCATTGTCAATGATCTACACAACTTAACAAACTCATTAACGACATCACTTTTATTGGTAAGAAAAAGAGCCCAAGTATATCTAGAAAAATCATCGACAATAACGAAAGTGTAATGTTTTCCACTTAGACTTGCCGTACCAATATCCCCATACAAATCAAGGTGAAGCAATTGTAGGGGTTTGGTTGTGGAAATTTCATTTTTGGGCTTAAAACTACTTTTAACTAATTTGTTATTTTGACAAGTGTCACATAAGCCAAGATTTTCAAAATTCAATTTGGGTAGTCCTTTCACATGTTGGTTTTTGTAAATATTTTTCAAATTCTTGTATCCAACATGTCCAAGTCGCCTATGCCATAAACTAGTTAAATCATTATTGGCGACTAAACAAGAAACATTTTGACTAACCAAATCACTTTTACAAATTTTGTAAAGATTGCCTTTTCTATTTGCTTCACAAATAATTTCACCATTTTTAAGTATAAGACATTTTTCTTTATTGAAGGAAACATTATAATTTGAATCACAAAGTTGACTAACACTTATCAAATTAAACTTAAGCCCTTCTACTAAAAGAACATTACTAAGAGAGAAAGAAGAGTTACTAATTTCTCCATTTCCAAGAATTCTTCCTTTCCCAATGCCGAACATGACCATACCCTCTTCTTGGAGCTTGATGTTGGTAAAAAGTTCTTTCCTCCCGGTCATATGGCATGAACATCCCTGTCCACGAGCCATTTTGAATCTTCCATTGTTGTTATAGCCCCTATTGCCTACAAAAGAATTTCTTTTAGGTACCTATAATTTTGGGATCCATGGGGTTAGTCTTGAGACCTTTGGGTCTCCAAACATGTCTAGAGCTATTTCTCAATTTGCAATTATTAGCATAATGTCCAACTTTGCCACAATAAAAACAAGTAGGAGTATTATAACTATTAGCACGTACAAAAGTCGGACCTTGGTTATTTTTCTTAAAAACACTTTGAAATGGCTTATAACCAAGTCTCAATTTGGAGTGCTCACCTCTTTGTGCATCTAAAATTTTTGTGACTTTATCCGTGCTTATGTTGAAACGATGCACATCATTTTTCAAACATTCAATATCTTTTGCGAGCGATTCCTTTTCAGTTTCAAGAGAGTAAACTCTAGTAAGAGTAAGAGCATGAGCTTTGTCTAGAGATTCATAAGAGGTAAATAATTTTTCTTTTTCAACCTTAAGCTCCTTATGCTCCTTTTTCAAATTTTTGTATTGAAACTCAATTTGCAATTCATCAAAATCACATTGCAAGTCATCAACTATGGAGGAAGTAGAAGAATTAGAGCGTACCTCATTGTTTTCATCGCCTATGGCCATAAGACCGTTCGGTTTCTCCTTCATAATCGGTGTTTTAGTTCATCCTTCTTTTGACCTCGTGATTTAGAGCCTTTCCTTTTCTTTTCTTTTGCTCCTCATCATCGAGCTTTGGACAATCGGCAATGAAGTGCCTGGGTTTTCCGCATTTAAAGCAAACATTATCTCTTGGTTTTCTTGCTTTATTTTTATTCACAAATTTTGCAAATTTTCGAACAAGTGCGGCCGTCTCCTCCTCATCATCATCATTATCATAGTATGCATTATTAGAAGAAAAGCAAGACCTTTAGGAATAATTTGCATACCCGATTGATTTATGGATGGTTTGGAATTTTTCCTCTCCTTGAGATAAACTTCATAGATGAAGAGGTTTCCAATAAGTTCGTCAAACTTGAGTGTCTCAAGGTTTTGTGCCTCCGTAATTGCCGTTACTTTTTCGGACCATGACCGGGAAGAGCATTCAATACCTTAGTCACCTTGTCTTCGGAGATGACTTTACCGAGGGCCACAAGAGGATTGACAATATTATCAAGCCTTTCCACCATCTTGGAGATGCTTTCACCATCATGCATGTTAAAGTTTTCAAAGTCTTTAACAAGCATGGTCTTCTTGCTTGCTTGACCTTCTTAGTCCCTTCATAGATTGTCTCCAATTTTTCCCAAACCTCATGTGCCGACCTTATTCCTCTTATGTGATTATACTCGATAGCCGTAAGAGAACAATGCAAAATATTTAAGGCCTTACCGTTTAGAGAGAAAGCCTTTTTGTCATTTTCATCGAACTCCTTGAAAGGTTTAGGAGTCGAGGTGCCATCCTCCGATTTCTTGGTTGGTTGATCAACTCCTTCAATGACCACATTCCAAATGTCAAACCTGCACCCTTGTAGAAAGCACTCCATACGGTCTTTCCAAAATGCGTAGTTGTTAGCATCGAATAGTGGTGGCTTGTTGGTGGAGGCGCCGGTGGTGAGATGAGCATCATATGTAGCCATGGATCTTTCCTCTTTACTCGGAACGAGATAGCCAAAGAGTTTGGCTCTAATACCACTTGTTAGTCCAAATGGCTACGATAATCTAGAGGGGGGGTGAATAGATTATCCTGGTTTTTCAGATTTTGCCCTCTTTTTCGTAAAACTCAAGCAAAGATGAAATGCTAAGTACGAAAAATAAATAGCACACGTCGATTTATAGTAGTTCAACCCACCTAGGGCCTAATCTACTACCACCCCAAAGATATCAGGGATGGATTTCAAAAAGAAAAAAATATTTTATTAATTTACCAAAAATTAATACAACACCTTGAGGATTACCACAACCCTCTTACACCACCTTGAGGATTATCACAATCCTCTTACAACACCTTTGAAGATTACCACAACCTTCAAACACCTATCACCTAGATCACCCAAGTGTATTCTTACCACAAAAATACTCACAAGGATGTCTTGTGTTGAATGATGACCAAAATCAAGATTACAAATCAATAATGATTGATATAATATGAGTACAAGTGTAATCAAGAATTGAAAGCCTAGACCTCAAATTTGTGCAAGTGAAAGTGCTAAGGCTAATACAACAAGATATATGAAAGTGTTTGCTTGTTTGCTCTTTGCTTGTATAGGTGTTGTGTCTTGTTTCTTGAATGAAGCCTCTATTAATAGGAGAGGACTTGGCTTTCATTTCCGGACATAGGCTCCTCTTTGGGGAGTGATTTCTGCAAAAGAAAGCCATTTAAAATCATCAATATAGCTGTTAGAAATCAATCCCACAAAATAGGGAAAAACTGTCTGAAAATGCAACGGATAGTTTACTGATAAACAGGGGGTGCGGCCGGTCGCGCAGAGATAAGATTTAAATTGAATTTCAGCAAATTTTACACAGGGGGACCGGTCGGGAGGGTGCGACGGTCGCCGCCTTAACTATGACCGGTTGAGGTTGAAAGAAATCGAAACAGAGAAGATCGAACCAAAAGAGTTGCTCCCCAGTGCGGCCGCCTGGGGTCGACAGTGCCGCCCTCACTGGTCGACCACCTGGTCGACCGGTCGCCCTCCCCCATTTTTCTTACATCCCATTTTCTGTTTCACAACTCAACTCACGTACGGGTTGCCCTATAGGGCGACCGGCCGAGCCTGAAACAAATGTGTTGTCCAATTTTTATCGAAAATAAACTCCAAAAATACTCAGAAAAATAGTAAAAATATTTTAAGATGGTCGGAAGTATTTAGACAACATTTAGGGACATTGTTTTGGTTTAAAAACTCATTTGAACAAAATCGAACAAAATCATCAAAACCATGATAAAAACATTTATCTAACAAACTCCCCTTTTGATGATTACAAACCAAAATAATTTACTCGAGGACGATTTTGAAAACAAATAAATTTGATACGAAATCCATACGAGTTTGCTTCAAGTCTTTACCTTCATCATTTAAAACAAGCCAAGGTGATTTTTCTTGAATTTGTTGATTAATAAACTAAAAAGTTAAAGAAAATGTCGGAAAAAGGGTTATAAAGATATGAACAAAAATTCACTTGTCACTTACATAATTGCTAGCCTTCAGAAAAAAAAGAACAATCGAGATTATACTCTGTTGGTTGAGCTGTTTAGTAACTAGGAGTATTCATGAGCCCCATGTTTGACTTTTACGTAAAACGACGACTCAAACATGAGTATGGGAAACCACCCTAGGAGTCTTTGGAAAACATCCGAAGTTTATACTTAGTGGAATAATGTCTCGAGAATTCGACCGGAAAAAAAAGAAAAAAAAATAGAAGGCTAGTAATTGCGTGATTTGTTGTGTGAGTAAAAGGGTTGCAACTTTTGACGCAAATTTGAAATTTAGTAAAGAAAGCCAAACACTTGGATTAATATTTAACTTTAGCCGAGTGACTCTATTGCAAAGGTTGGGAACCGACAAGGAATAGTCTGAGGTGGATGGAACTTGATGTTAGGGAGTAATTGATTTTCAAAATAAGCATTATATTTCTTGATTGAGTTTATGGGCATTGTTATTTGCTTGGGACAAGCAAAAATCTAAGTGTGGGGGAGTTGTTTTGCATGTTTTTGTGTGTGATTTTTATACGATTTCTATTTTTTTTTGTGTGATTGTACATAATTTTGTGTCTTTTCGTCCCGTTTTATAGTATCGTATATCATGTATGGTATTTTTGTTTTTTTCCTAGGTTTTCGTAAAAAAAACCTTGAAAACGGGCTAAAACGGTCAAAAATAGGCACTAAGGGCGAAAGACGGTCAAGGCGATTAAATATGTGCAACTTCAAACCTTGATGTGAATGTGCGTGCCGCGCGCGAGTGCGTGGGCGTGCACAAGGGTCTAACGTAGCGCGCACCACGCGCGCGCGCATGGCAAGCACTGTGCGGACGCGCACCGGTCAAATTTTTCAGATTTTTTATTCGTTTTTCCTTTTCCTTTTTGGATTCTTCCACCTTGTATAGGGTTTTAGGCTTATAAATAGAACTTGGGAGATCCATAATTTCGTACGCTCTCATTTTTAGCACTTTTAGACTTTAGTGTTTGGTATTTTTCTCTTTCTTTTAACATTGGGATTGCATGAGTTCTTCCCCTTCAAAGTTATTTTGCTTCTTAATCAATGAGTAAGATTTCTTCATCTCTTTTGTCTGATTTCAATTGTTGGGTGATTATTATTGTTGCATGATTATGTTTATGATTGTTTTCTTTCCTTCAATTGAGATTATGATTCCATCCCCAAACATGAAGTAATTTTCTTATTCTAGGATTATGATGATTTGATTCAATCAAACAAGCATGAGTATTGATTAATTTATTTGCTTTCCTGAATGAATTGCTTTATTTGATAATTGATTGTTTGATAAACTTTTGATTATTTTGGGGAATAATTGAGATCGATCCAAGATATTTTCCTGGACTAAATTTATCCAGGGGTTAGATATGAATCACATATGGATTATCTAACCATGAGCTTAATGAAAATAGCAAATTATGTTGGGATAACCCTAATATGTGAATACGTGAGTTATCAGATCTAGCTTAGTTTTTACATGTTTGTTATATTTGTTAACCGCATGATCAATTAATTGATATTTTGTTTGTGAGTTTGATGGGATGAAAATCCTAGACTTTTCATTCATATATTTTTCTCAAAATTTATCCGTGTTCAGTTTGAATATTGTCTTTTTACTTGTTTTCCTTTAGTTTACTAAGATCACAAAATTGGTTAGAGTGTTTAGGTTTTATTTTCTGTCAATTGTATTACATAATAATTATTTGCCGGCTAAGTCTTTTTGAGAGACGACTCGTGGTCAACTTACTACCCTATGATTGATCTCATTCTCTTGCGAGTATTGTTAGACTTTTATAGGTAATTAGCGGTCGAACATGAGTGATAATTGGGACTACTTGGGAGGAGTCTATTTGCAGTTTCTTAAATGCCTCCATGAAGATCACGTCTACAATACTTTCCATGTCCACGAGAACTATTCTCCATGTGGGAGGCTCGTTGGAAAACTGAAGAAAATTGTGCATCCTTGGTGCAATTTTCTTGGGACATATTTTGTCTAATGACAAAAGTGAAAGTATATTATTGTTCTACTTCACGAGAACATTTCATTTGTCCAAAATAATGTTTGAATAAAGGAAAAATTAAGGCTCAAAATAGAGTGTTGGAGGAGAGTATGTCCCATGTTGGAAAATAATTAAGTGTTGGCTAGTATATATAGAAATGTAATCCAACACCTGATTTGGGTGCGAGCGCGGCATGGGTGTATGAATGTCGGACTAAAATCGAGTCACATTGTCTAGCCCTTTTACTTCTATTTTCTGAATAATTTTTTATTACTTATATCCAAGAATGTAACGTCAACAAACATTTGCAAAACTAATTTATGACTTTTGAGTTCTATAACAGTATGGTCCTTAATTTCTGGTTAAATAGGCAGTGCTAAAATGTCCAATTTTTGCATATATGTATATAAGAATTTCCAACAATCTTCACACACATGCAAATACATCTGCATACCAAATCTCTACATATTGCTCTTGCACACTAGGCACTCTGTAGGGATCAATGGGGCGAGTTTGGCCAAACCTGGGACCTGCCCCACCAAAGAAAAGCAAGACATAGGACTCCCCCGCAAGGGCGGAGGGAGGGGGGGCCACTCCGGGCCCCGGCCCCCCCTTTATTTTTTTAAAAAGAGTTACACTAGAAAAAAATTAAAAAAAATTAATTATAATTTATATAATTTTCTTATCCGGCCTACCCCATTTTTGTGTATCGGCCCACCCCTAATTTATTCCTGGCTCCGCCCCTCTCCGAAAGCCGTTGGGACGGGTCTAGACCCGCCAATATTTTTTTTTAATTGCAATAATTTTTTTTTTTTGTTTTGTGGCCAAATTAAGCAATCCAATGCCAAAAGGTTAAAAAAAATATAATTATGAAACTTATTAATAACTACATTTTACAACTATTTAGGATTTAAAAAAAAAAACTATTATTAGGATCTTGCAATCCTACTCAAATAATACTCAAAATAAATATTCAAGGTACAATATTACAAGATTTTTTCTTAAAAAAAAATTACAATATTACAAGATGTTATAGTAGTAAACTAAAGTCAATATAACACACAAATCTAAAAGCAAATAATGAAAAATATATAAATACAAATTAAAAATTATAATAAATATTAATGTGGCGAAACGAATCCTATTAGACCCGAGACCTGCCCCAGACCCGGATGGGTTTTGTATTCTAGGCGCGGAACCCGTCCCGTGATCTGTTTAACCGGGTCTAGACCTGCCCCATTTAATGCAGGATGGGTTTTAACCCCCCACATTGCCATTCCCGTTCTGTAATTCATTTATTAAATTATATCCCTGATAGAACTTATTCCTTTCAGAGATGTAAATAGGATTGCCTTTATATGTGGAGATGCAAAAATATTCTCAAACTAATTTAAATGGATCATATCCATGATATGTTAAATAATCTTACTTATAACAATACCATGTGAGAAACAGTTATTATAAGAAAACCAAACGATATATTTTAATTTTTTTTCTAATTCTCATTCCAACCTTTGTTCTTCTTTATAGTAGAATTTTTTGTTTCCAAAAATATTTCTGTGTTGTTAGATCAGTATGACAAAATAACCTATGACTCTTTCATACATCATATGGTGGATCCAAATATTTATAGGCCTCGTGCTGGTAAAGATTCACGAAGCCGAGCAGGGCTGCCTCAAGCCCAAGTAAGAAAGATTGGGCAAAGCCCACATATATGCCCCCACGCAAGTATACTTTGGGCTAAAAGTCCGTGTGTAGTGGTTGAATTAATGGGCCAACATATCCTTCGGATGCTCTCCGTTGATGTAACGCAAGTATGCAACAATAAAATTGAACGAAAATAAAGTTTAGTATTAATTATTGGATGCAATCAAATCTAGTAAAAAATCAAATTTGTACACCTCCAAACACTAAAAAAGTGATTCTAAGCTAAAATTATTCTTTTTGTATTAATTTGCAAATGTCAGGTTTCCTTTTGTTTCGACTTCATTTAAAAATCTAAAAATTGAGGGTGTGGCGCTTCTAATTTTGGAAAAGTGCTTTTGGTATATTTGTAAACAAAAGCAGTTTTTTTTAACACTTTCATCCTCAAATTTTTATCATAATCCAAAATTACCGTATATACAATTATCATTCATATATGGGTGTTTTGTATTTCTGTCCAAAAGTTAATTTTAAAAGTGCTTTTCCCCAAACACTTTGAATTTTGATTTTTCCAGCTTCTAACACTACAACAAAATTCCGGATTACCGATAGAATTTAAGACATAAATGATTTGGTTACTAAAATTTATAGTTACCCGAATACATACGAGAATAAAAGAAATTATTTTCTCCCAAACTATACCGACAAATCACCAACAGTTTTTCAATTTACCAACAGATTTTCTGTAGGTATTTACCAATATTTTTATATTATGTAGGTAAATATTTTACCTACAACAATTTTACCTACACTTTATAATTTTCTGAATACTTACCTATATGTTTTTCTGTAGCTAAATTTGTTTTTTCTTGTAATGTAAATTTTATTTACAAACACGGACAACTTTTGATTCTCAATTGTTTTTCTTTATACCACGATAAATCACTTCTTAAAAAAACAAAACTGTTCGCAAAACTCTCAAGAATTAAAATCTTTGAGTGAGTTAGTTTTCCATTTAATTGGAACAGGCATCAATTTTTAAGTTAACTTTTGTTTGAATTTTGGAAGACATATATTAGCTGCATATTCAATAATATTTTTGTGCTGCTATATTACCAATTATGCATATGCTTCAGCAACTGTACATGTTGAAGTTTGCTATCTCAAATTCAAAGGAGCCAGAGACCATAAATTCATGCTATATATAGAGATAATCATCTAAAGTAGTTTTAACAATATCTACCCAATATAATTTGAAAATTTTAAACTATTTTGACTCTATAAATTTCAATTTTCTATGTCTAGTGATGAGCTAAAAGGTATAAAGTTCTGCGTGGCTTATGTTATATCTACTTTTTTGAGTACGAATTTCAGGCGAGAAGGGAATTAGGTGGAAATCGAATTAATCCACATACATGTTTGAGTTTTACAAATTTCCTTATCAATAGGCTACCATGCAATTCCCATCATCTACTTTAATATTACTCAAGTAAGATAGTAGATTGTCTTCAAAAAAGGAAAAAAAAAAAGAAAAAAAAAGTAAGATAGTAGATTATTAAAAGTAATCATATATACGATGATATCGAAATTTCATTTTATAATAGGGTTAATTACAAAAGAATACTCCAAGCTAAGTTTCAAAATTATAAAAGTACCCCTAATGTTTGTTCTGTCTAATGTTTTACCCCAACTGTTAGTTGACCTAACGGAATTTGCCTGCATCATAAAAAAATTACTTGAAAATCCAAAAATACCCCTGCAGTAATGTTCATGGATTATGAGGAGACAAAAATACCATTTAGCTATACATAAAAGACTACGGAATGCCAACTATTATAAGTTACAATAATATTATTCAATTTCAACATTAATTATAACATCTCTATAATTCATCTATCTGTTCTAAGCATATCACAATTAGTAAACAAGGAAAATGAAATTTGAGAAAAAATAAAAAAGCCACACAAAATAACTGAAGGTTATTTCAATTTTTCATAAATTACATAAAATCAAAACCCTTCCCCAAATCATATCATACAAAATACTCCTCTAGTTCCTATAATTAACATATTTACTCATCTAATTTCCATAAACTATAGAAAAGTTCCATACTAGCTAGTTGGGGATGATTTTGTCCGTCTACTTTTTTTCTTCAACCTTTTTTTGGAATTCCACCGAAAGCATTATTGACTTTGCACAAATTCGATTAGTTTTTCATGATCCTCGGACCTTAGGGTATTTTTATAATTTTGAAGCTTACATGATTTTTTTTGTAATTACCCAAATCACGGGGTACTTTTTGTAATTAACTCTTTAAAATTTCATAATTCACATATTTAACACTTCATAAATCTACTTAGATAATATTTTAATGAATGATATAAAATTTACCTTAAGTGCCAAAGGCATACAAGAATCAAACAAATGGTTGTTGGATGTGGAGTTTGGAAGAATTACTTTAATAAAGTCTAAATCGTACAATCTTTTTTTTTTTTTTTTGTGTGTGGATATCCAAAGAATAATAGTCAGGACATTTTGGTCTTTGTTTCATAAAATTTCCCAAGTCACTATATTAATTATTCAAAAATAATAAAGAACAACGTGGGCTGCTTGACTAAACTATTATTCATAGTACACTTCAAAACAAAAGAAATCGGATAAAGGAAAAATGCACATGTAGTACAAATCTCCAATTATGAGTGGCTGCTGCTAAAAGTAAAAAGACACAAAATTGGCCAAAATAGATGACAACTAATTAGGAAAAATAAGATTGCACTATTTGTGGGGTTAGAAAATGACATATTATTTGTTTTTGGAGGGTAAACTTTTATATCTTTTAAACACCTAAGATCTGCGGTTCATCACAAGAAACCCCAACTCCGGCCCTGCCCTACGGATTAGTATCACCGTTCTTTTCTCACGCGTATGGAGGATTTTTTGAAAGGCATAAGTTCTAAGTAAATATCATTTGGAGAGATTCGAACCCAGACCTAATGGTGCGGACAAGATCCTTTGATATGATTTGCGGAAGGGGTTCAAATCCCTACTCCATCAAATTGTTTGTGGGGTGGAGGTCGAGGGGGTTCATATCCCTTCTCCATCAAATTGCTCCCAGGGCATATGCGGTAGTGAAGATTTGGTGGGAACTCATCTTGAATAGATCGTGTGGGTTCGATTCGGGGAGAGATCGTTATTAGTAGATTGGGGGGTCGAACATAATTGTTCTCTTTACCTCCAGGAGGATCTGGTTGACACGTCCGCGGACCCATCGAACATCGCCAGTGCGTGCACATCCCGCGGCGATTTTAGCAATGAAGAAAGCGGGGCATTGTTGTCAAAGGCATAGTCGGCGTAAGTTCAGGAAGGCTGAGTTATCAAAAAAAAAAAAAAAAAAAATGACATATTATCAGCCACTCACCTATCTTTTGACGAAATAAAAAGAATTCTGCTATCTGCTCGTGCTTTTTTTTTTTTTCTTTTGTTCTTTTCTTGGACCATATTAAATTAAGGATATTAAAAGTATCCTAAGCTATTCATAAGAAAAAGGATGAACATCCCGGAGACCCAACTGCCCTGCTCCTAGAGCTTTTTGGATGAGGTAAATCGTTGGATGTGCCCCAACGAGCCAGAGTTCTTTGCATGTATACTGAGTCACCACACAAGAAATCCTCATCCAACCTGTTACCAGATGGATTCAACTCCACACTGACACGTCATTTGCACCATTGAGCTATGCCCCGGGTATGTACACTGAGTCACTACACAAGAAGTTCTCCTCCAACATGTTATAAGGCGGATTCGAACCTCCACACTACAGATATCAGCGAGACGAACATCACATCACATCACCCAGGTTCTTTGCACCATGGAGCTATTTCTCGGAGCATTGTAAGCTATTAATGATTAAAATGAAAATAAGGTAGGATACGAATTTTTTTATGATGTTGATATTTCCTGAAGTCATTTTAATTAAGAAGTTAGTAACAACCTTACTATGGAATTAATATTGAATTTGAGGCGTGTAAGCATTATTGACAGCAACTAATTAACATTTAGTTTCATTTAATATTGAATGTGGAGTTGATGGTCTTGACCAATAGATTTAACAATTCTTTTAAGGAAGCGTCGACAAATATAAAGTTGGTAACTTTTTAAAAATATTAATTGAAGAGTAGCCTAAATAGCTTTTGTTTCATTATCTAAGGAACCTTGATCTGAGAGCATATACGACATATATATCCTTTAAGAAATTTAAGTTTCATCATTTTAATATCTTGTGTAGTTGAAGTTCAGATACAAAAAAATCAATATTAAATTTGTAACAATTATTTAGCGAATGTTAATTTATATTTAGTATAATAATTTAGAGAAATGTTATCCACGCCTCACATGGATTTTTCTAGAAATTTCAATTTTCAATTTATGTTAGTTACTAACATATATATATATATTCTTGCACCAGCTAATAAATATATATATTAGTCTGTGCTAGGTTTCAAATTATTCAATTGTTCTGTGTAAAATTAAAATAAATTTCAGTATTATTGCACCTAAAGCTGCTTAAGAACAACAACAAAGTATTAATTGTAGAACAATATAAGTATGGAAGAGGAAACAAGATAATTTGCAGAGTTCGTTGAGAATAAAGGCAAGATCTTTTATTACTAACATATGAGCTCGTACAACACATGAAAAGAAAAAAAACAATGGGTAATGAATGTAAATTCAATCAAACATGGCCATCCACTATACAAGAACAAATATCATGAGAAACAACCCTATGAAAATTAAATCTTCTTCGTGCAAGCAAACATTTTCATCTTTGAGCCACTTCCACTTGAAGATATAACAAGGACAAAATGTAAGATAACGGCCAAAGAAGTAGATGCAAACTGGTCCAACTTGCAAAGTATGATGCTTTCTAATGCTTGCAGGACCTTATTGAATAAACTAGTTGCTCTGAAAAGTTGATAGTTGGACCCTCTTCTTAGGAAGACTTCTTTTATTGTGTTTTTAGACTGAATGCTGCAAAATGAACAATGAAAGTTAGGTGATGGACTAATAATGTGAATTGTTGGCGTGATAAAAACAAATTAACTCGGAATAGTTACTTACATGGATGCCGGAGAGAGAATTCAGAGCTTAATAATGGGTTGGAGGAGGTGGAGAGGCGTAGATGTATACGGGTGGTGGAGGTGACTTTACGGGTGGGGAGGTGATGTATAGTAGTATGGAGGTGGTGGTGAAGGTGACGGGGGTGGTGGAGACTTGTATGTGTAAGGAGGTGGAGGAGAGGGTGATGGTGGTGGGGGAGATTTGTAATAGTATGGAGGTGGAGGAGATGGCGATGGTGGTGGTGGAGATTTGTAGTAGTAGGGAGGCGGAGGTGATGGTGATGGTGGTGGTGGAGACTTGTAATAGTAAGGTGGTGGTGGAGATGGAGATGGAGGTGGAGGGGACTTGTAGTAGTATGGCGTAGGAGGAGGCGCGATGGTGGTGGAGGGACTTGTAATAGTATGGCGGAGGAGGAGACGGTGATGGTGGTGGTGGAGATTTGTAGTAGTATGGTGGTGGTGGGGATGGTGATGGCGGTGGTGGAGACTTGTAGTAGTAAGGTGGTGGAGGTGAGGGTGATGGCGGTGGTGGGGACTTGTAGTAGTATGGTGGTGGAGGTGAGGGTGATGGTGGTGGAGGAGACTTATAGTAGTATGGTGGAGGAGGTGATGGCGATGGTGGTGGAGGGGATTTGTAGTAGTATGGAGGAGGAGGAGATGGCGATGGTGGTGGTGGGGATTTATAGTAGTATGGTGGTGGAGGTGATGGTGATGGTGGTGGTGGGGATTTATAATAGTACGGCGGTGGTGGTGGTGACTTATATATGTAAGTTGGTGGTGGAGGGGGTGGAGACTTGTAAACGTAGGGAGGAGGTGGTGGTGATTTATAGATGTAAGTTGGTGGTGGAGGGGGTGGAGACTTGTAGACATAAGGAGGAGGAGGTGGGGATTTATAGATGTAAGTTGGCGTTGGAGGTGGGGGTGATTTGTAAACGTATTTTGGTGGTGGAGGTGGTGGGGATTTATAAACATACGGCGGTGGTGGTGGTGATTTGTACACGTATGTTGGAGTTGGAGGTTGTATGTTGGAGTCGGTGGTGGTGGTGGAGATTTGTACACGTATGTTGGAGTCGGTGGTGGTGGTGGTGATTTGTACACGTATGTTGGAGTCGGTGGTGGTGGAGATTTGTACACGTATGTTGGAGTCGGAGGTGGTGGAGATTTGTAGTAGTATGGTGTAGGGCTTGGCTTGGGTTTCTCACATTGCTCGTAAGGAGTCTTTGGTGCATAAGCAAATGGTTTAGCATAGAGAACAACTTCATATTTGGTTTTTGATTTCACTCTAAGCTTAGCTCCCTTTATTCCCAAATGAATATTTGTTGGGATATTGCACTTAGAGCCCTTGGGTGGTGCATGAAGCTTAGCTTTGCATGCCTTTGCTCCATATTTAGCATACTCAAATCCTTCAACTGGAATGCTATATTTGCCATTAATTTTGGTCTTGCCATATGCCACAATTTTCTTGTGGCCCGCCTTGCACGTTACTTCCACGACAGCATCTGATCCATGTGTGTAAAAAATTAATTAAATAAAGTACTTGTCAATAATGTAGCAGAATCTTTCATATGACCAAATCATATAATGACTTAATTATCCTCAAATCAAGTCCTTATCTTTAATTATTAGTTTATTTTACTTGCAGTACTAATAAACAATAAAGTTGTTCCACCATATGAACATATTATATGTGTTATACTATACGTAGAATCTCAATTTGATTTTTTCAAGATTATTGGACCACAAACTTTATTTTTCTTTGTTTTTTTTTTTTTAATCAAAAAGCCAATTTACCAGCAAACATACTTGTATATGGCATATGCTCAACTTGATGATGCCAACATTAATAATTGCCTAAATTAGAGAATATTAACAGTGCCAATTAACGTCTACAAGCAACATTGAAGAAATATATTTTAAACACGTGCTACCTTTTTCTCTTTGTATAAAGACTCAGTATATATATATATATATATATTTTTTTTTTCTTAACTTTTTGTATAGAAAAAAAAATTTCACAATTAAAGGCCACCAATGATAATTAACAATTCCAAAATAAGTTTGAATAGAACCGTTCAATTAACTAATTATCAGCAATTCCGAAACTTAAAAAAAAGTCCTACACATTACTATCTCACTCATTTAATATAAAAAAAATTGTTAAACTATAAAAAATAGAGAAATTATATCCAGGTTAATTATATTATACAAGGTTTAGGTTCATTTATAGTTAATTGTTAATCCAGGCATTCCAATTATTTACATATTGTATATACGTCTTTAACAAAACTGACATTACATTTTTTTTCATCTTGGATTTGTAAATCACTGAAACCAGATTAAGTCCAAATTATAATATTTATAAAACCAGGATTAAAAAATGGGATTTTTTGTGTACCTTTGAGATGTTTCTTGTTATGAGACTTCTCGGGGTAAGTCCAATCGTAGCACTTGTAGCAGTATACTTTTCCTGTCACCTTAACCACGAATGGGTGGTGTGGAGGGTAGTACGGAGTTGGTGGTGGAGGAGAAGTATAGTAGTATGGAGCCGGGGGTGACTTCACCGGTGGTGGCGGAGATTTGTAGTAGTATGGAGCCGGGGGTGACTTCACCGGTGGTGGCGGAGATTTGTAGTAGTATGGAGCTGGGGGTGACTTCACGGGTGGTGGCGGGGATTTGTAGTAGTACGGTGGTGGAGGAGACTTCTTTGGTGGTGGAGGAGAAGTGTAGTAGTAAGGTGGTGGTGGTGACTTCACTGGCGGTGGTGGGGATTTGTAGTAGTATGGTGGTGGTGGCGATTTAACCGGTGGTGGTGGTGAAGTGTAGTAATATGGTGGTGGTGGTGACTTTACTGGTGGTGGTGGAGACTTGTAGTAGTAAGGTGGTGGTGGCGACTTCACCGGTGGTGGTGGTGATGTGTAGTAGTATGGAGGAGGTGGAGATTTAGTTGGAGGCGGTGGAGACTTGTAGTAGTATGGTGGTGGTGGTGACTTCACTGGTGGTGGTGGAGATTTGTAATAGTAAGGTGGTGGTGGAGATGGGGATGGTGGTGGTGGAGATTTATAGTAGTATGGTGGTGGTGGTGACGGTGAAGGTGGCGGCGGTGACTTATAGTAGTATGGTGGTGGCGGAGAGGGTGACGGTGGTGGTGGTGATTTGTAGTAGTATGGTGGTGGTGGAGATGGAGAGGGAGGTGGTGGAGATTTGTAGTAGTAGGGTGGTGGTGGTGATGGTGAAGGTGGTGGTGGAGATTTGTAGTAGTAAGGTGGAGGAGGTGACGGTGAAGGTGGTGGTGGTGATTTATAGTAGTATGGTGGTGGTGGTGATGGAGAAGGTGGTGGTGGAGACTTATACACATATGGTGGTGGCGGAGAAGGTGATGGTGGTGGCGGAGAAGGTGATGGTGGTGGTGGGGACTTGTACTCGTATGGTGGTGGTGGTGGAGACTTATACACATATGGTGGTGGTGGAGAAGGTGAGGGTGGTGGTGGAGACTTGTACACATAGGGTGGTGGTGGAGAAGGAGAAGGTGGAGGTGGCGACTTGTACTCGTAAGGTGGTGGCGGAGACGGTGATGGTGGTGGTGGCGACTTGTACACGTACGGTGGTGGCGGAGAAGGAGACGGTGGTGGAGACTTGTACACGTACGGTGGTGGCGGAGACGGAGAAGGCGGTGGCGGTGATTTATAAACATAAGGAGGCGGCGGAGACGGTGACGGCGGCGGTGGTGATTTGTACTCGTACGGTGGAGGTGGAGGAGACGAGTAAATATAAGGGTCAGCCGAAACCATATTCGAAACCGCCAAAACGGCCAACGCCACTAGTAATTGTGGCAACATACGACCCTTTGTGGCCGGGCCACGGCCGTGAATCCCCATTATGTTGCCGGAAAACACCACTTAGTGTGTTTAGAGTGAAAGAAAGCCTCTATTAGGCTTATAAATTATAAGTGACTTTATCTAGGAAAAGGGATGGTTTGAGTTGGTTAAATGAGTAAAGTATATATAGGGATTAATTTGTATTGGAAACAGTCGCTAAAATGGAGCTGTCAATTAGGGACCAATTCAAGATTCAATTTTGATTTCTATAATTGCTTCAAGTAATTAATTAGTTTTATTATTTGGGTTATAACAGCTGGACTATTCATGAATTTATTTAAGCCCATTATCAGTCCACCTTGATTTTTTCCATTGTCTTTCTGTTATGCACTTGCTCAACTGCTACATAAAAAATGTGAATGTATATTTCTTTATTATTTCCACTTTCCATGCATTAGTTTTTGTATTTTGTTTTTTAGTTATCACCATGAACCTTCCACGAATAAAGAGAATCGTTCATTTTTTGTATCTTGGGATTTTTTTTAAAGAAATAAATAAAGAAAATAAATAATACATTGTTCTTTGCTTGTCCATGACCATATGGATGTACTCAAGAATTGGCTTTGTGGTATATATGAGTCTCGAGTCAAAATATTGTGTTGAAATATACATTTCCAGCAAGGTATATTGTTTTGGGTTCAAAGTAATATTATATTGTTATTATTGCTTGATGTTGATAATTTTATTTTATTTTCTTTTAGTAATATATTATGTAATATTTTTATATATGTCCTGAGAAGCTACAACTGGGAAAGAACGTACGCGTACACTCAACTGAAAAAGTCTGAAGATCAATTTTCAGTTTCATTCTATTTTACCCTTAGCTTTTATTTTGTGTGTGTTGTGTGGGTGTGTGTGTGTATATATATTATTCATTTATAGGAGCCAATTACAAAGACGCCGACATCATGATTAATAAATTAAATCTCAAAATAATCTTTGAAGCTTTCTTCAAAGACTTAATTTGAGATAGTCAGAATGCGATAATTAATCTATTTATATAGCTCAATTATTTATTTTTTTCTTAGCTTTCTTATGTAAGAATCTCATAATTTCTCATAAATTAAACTTATTGAATTTGGACTATTTTGATAAGTAAAAATAATAATAATAATAATAATAATAATAATAATAATAATAATAATAATAATAATAAAAGAATTGGGTAATTTAAATTCATGATATACTAATTATAGAGCACTATTCTAAAAATCCCCGCCTAGCTAGCCCCGATTAGTCCCGCCTAGGCGCTAGGCCCCCCTTGTCCGCCTACATTATTCTCCGATTAGGCCCCGTCTAATCCTGCCCAGGTCCCGCCTAACCCCAATTAGTCCCTACCTAGGTCAAAGCGTCTCACTGCCGACTAGCGCCTATCATTTTTTAGAATTTCTTGCTATAGAATAATTTTTTTTGAGAATAACTATAGAGTAAAGTTTCAGTAAAAGATATGATCACATTCCCTTTTATTAAATGGAAAGCCATAAATTAAAAACGGGGTTAATATTATTATTATTTTTTACTTTTTTGCTTTATGGATCCTATTAATTCATCTGATCTATAGAAATTCTATGTATAACAATCAATTTTTTATTTTTTGTCTCTCACATAGTAAAATGTATATTGTGTATATATATATATATATGTTTCGTCCGCACAAAATAAGTATGTAAAACAGAGAATGATATTTGCCATTTGGAGATCAAATTGACTCTTAGACAAATAAAAATATCGAAATTGCAAAACTATATAATTTTAGGATGCCACCATATATTCTTCCACAAAGTTAGACTTTTTCAATTTCAAATTTATTATATTGGTTATTTTGTAATAATATTTTGTTCAAGGGCATGTGATTTCTCAATTATGAGGAATTGGCATGTGGAAGCAATCCACCATGTTTTTGCAGCTTTTCTGTTGGGATATTGGTCAACAAAATAAATAACACAAATAAAGGTAAAAAGAAAAAGATATAAACTACAATTTTATCTTGGAATTTTAATTTCTTTTGAGAAATAATAATTCCAAGTTTCCTTCATTGTATCACCAATTGTCCCCTACACTTCATTTCAAGGCCTTTCGAGAACAAATTGAGTGTCACACAAATATATTTCAATTTTTTTTAGAAATATTTCAAATTCAAGCTGCCTATTTGTATTATTTTAATTAAGAAAAATCAAAAGTTTCTTTATACACCAATCATTTTTTATCGGATGAGATCTTCTGTTTCAAAAAGGTATTTCATCTCCTATTTGACCTCCATCGCATGGACGATAGGAGATGAAATACATTTTTGGAACAGAAGATTTCATCTTTTTTTAAATGTATTTGTATGATCGAGATGTTAAATTAAAATTCTCAAGAAATTTTAGCTAGTCGATTGACCAAATTACTCAAATTAATTTTGTGGTAAATATATTACATTTACCATTGTACTTCACATAACAAATAAAATGTATAGTACCATGTGATTATAAGAGTTTGCCCAAATGCAATTTGGAAGAAAATGTTCCTGCAATTTTGTGGTTTCAAAAGTTTAAATAGAAGAAATTTGGTGATGCATTTCTTCTTTCTTTATGCTCACTTCACCCCCACCCCCAACCAAAAAATAAAAAAAAATTCAAAAAATTGCATGGCTTTGATGATATTAATTTCTAGAGCATTTCCCACTTGCTGCACACAAATCATTCTAATGGAAATTAAAGGTAAAGAAAAGCTGACAATTATTGAGAAGGTGGATGACATCACATGAAATGCAGATATATAGTACAAACATATATATACAAACACATGCATATATCTATATATATTTTGAGAGAGAGAGAGAGAGAGAGAGAGAGAGAGAGAGAGAGAGAGAGAGAGCGCATATGCAATTACACAAAAGTCAAAACATTCTTTTGGTCATCAAAGAGCCATCAGAATTCAAAATTATTTAACCAACATATATACCAACAATATATAACTGATCATTTAATTTGGGCAGTAAATTAATATGGTAACAGCAACAGGCCAGCAGCTGGGGCTGGAAATCTTCAGCCAATTAATTTTTACAGAAATATATGTTACAGTAGTACTACAAGTTGCAACTGAAAATATACATCACTTGTTTCCTTTTATGAGTTCAGGGCAAAAGTTAAAACTTGATTGCAGATTATATTTATATATATATGTGCGAAATGGCGTAGCCAATAAAAAAACTAGAGTGGACCAATACATAAAATTGGGTTGGACTAGATAAATAACTATTTTTTTTAAAAAAAAAGATTTACATAATATTTTTTTTTTAAAAAAAACGGTTGGAATAGGAGATGAAACATGATTTTGGAATAGAAGATCACATCCGTTGTACTAGCTAGCTAGAAAGCTAGTTTCTTAAATAACTTTGTATTTCTTACTATTGTATTCTATGTATCACTTCACTAATGAGACTTTTATGATTCCTTTTTCATTTGTATTTTTCATTTACTTTATGAATCTAGTTATTTCTAACCTTGTACATGAAATCTAAATCCTAAGATTTAATGCCATGGACACACTAAAATCAAATATTTTACATGGACACATATACACTAGAATGTTTAACTAAAAAAGAAGAAAGCAATCTATTATATATTATGTATACTTATAGGTCATTTTTTTATTTTTCCATAACTTAATTTAAATTGTTTTATATTTATCTTTTATAACACTAGTGCAAAATGAATTTGGACAAGTATTAAGTACTCCATCTTTGTCACATCCTTGTTGTTGGTTTTATTGAAATTGACCACAAGATTTGTACTAATTACTATTTGATCGTTTTCGATTTTTCTTCCCATCCTCAATAGTTGATGCAACATCAATAATTGCCCTAAATAAATGAAGTGATGTATTCTAACACGCCATTGACTTGGAACATCATATGAGACACAAAGCTGGAAACAGTGTCTCAATAACTAATACAGGAATATTATGGGTAATGTTTTGCATCAAATCACCAGGACAAAGACATATATGATGTGGGTTTATTCTATGCTACATGTTAGAGAAGAGTACTCCAGGTGTATAATAACCGTAGATTTATTATAGATGTGTAAAAAGTCACACACATCACACAGTTCGGCCGGTATGTATTGTATGCAGATCTAAGTTTTTTTATTATTAACCAACTCATGATGTTTTACAAATATATTTTTATATAAGGCTTGTAATATTTTTATTTATTACATTGTTTAATATTTTAACAAAAGAATAATTACAAAAACTACCCATGGGCTATGAGGTTTGGGTTACCAAAAAAAAGAAAAACCCATAGTGTGTTGAAAATTACAAAAAATCTCGCGTGAGATTTGATTCTGTATTACATTTTTACTCCATTCATAAGCCAAACATATAAAACACTCTCCTTACATTTGTAAAATTATGCAATTAGCCCCTTACATTTAACAGAATTAAACCTTAAAAGTTGATTTTTGTAATTTTCAGACATCTCTAATTTTTTTGTAATTAACCCAAACCTATGGGTCCGTTTTTGTAATTATTCACTATTTTATTTTAATCTACTGAATTTTTAATTCGATTTTAATGAATGCAACACCTTTAATTCAAACTTAGTAAAGTTTGGGACTACTAGTTGATGTAACAACATCGTGAATTCGTGATTAATGGCTCCAAAACCATGGACGAAAACAAGAATATTTATCCAACATACAGATAAGGGGTTAGGTAATTAGGGTCCTTTCAATTGTCAATAACACGATAATTTTGGATTGAGACTTGTCTCTCTTTTTTCTTCTCTTTATCTTGCTTTTAGTAGTTGATCGATGTTGAGGCAAATGAGAAACTTTAAATTTAAAAAGTTATAAATTTGGACTATTAATTTGACTGGTGTACACGTTTTATGCATTTTTAGAAGCCATTAGCAGGGTGTACACGAGTCGAGTCGAGTCGAGCCGAATATAATATTGTTCAAGTTTATTTGAATTTTAATCGAGCTTCAAAAATTGTGTTTGAGCTTGGTTTGATATTTAGTCGAATCGAGCTCGAACGAGCTTTAGTCGAGCCGAACACGAATCGAGCACGAGTAATTTGATATTTTTACACATTTTATTCTTTTTTACGAATCGAGTCGAGGGTCGAGCCAAACTTAATTTATATCTTATTGAACGTAAAAATATGTTCAAGCTTGGTTTGTTATGTTAACAAACCGAACTCAAACGATCTTTTAATGGTTGATCTCGAATCGAGTATCTTGATTGGTTCGTTTTTTACCCTAGGCCCATCAGAGGACCACAACATTTGCTTCTTCTTTTAAGTCAAAATGAGGTGGCTAGCTACTAAAGATATATATTCCCTACTCACATGCTGTAAAACGTAAAGCAACAATTGTAGTAGCAGCCTATGAGAACAGTTTTATTTTTATTTTCATCTAATAATGATTACTTTTTTCCATCTAATTTTATCATTTGTAGACACTTCTTCATGTAAAATAAATAAATTATTTCACAATCTTTTCTCTTAATAATTTGTTTATTGAAATATTACATGACACCATCAAATCTCACTCACCATTTGTGCGAGCGATAATTTTTTAATTTTTTAATTTTGTAGGGGGAACGGGAAAATGGGATATCAAATCTTGATCTGTTCGTCGAGTGACACACCATTTAACCAAGTGGCTACATCCAATTCCTTTGCGTGAGCAATAATATGAACATACACTAAGTATCACTGCAAGAAAAATTCAATTTATCTTAAGATCTCGAGGTAAGTATTAAGATAATTGTAGAGTGTAGGCAAAATTATTTTAGGTAGAATCATTATAGTTAAATATTTACCAAGATAATCTAAAATTGTTGGTAAATATATATCTACAATATTTTGGTCGGTAAATTTAAAAATTGTTGGTGATTTATCGGTATAGATTGAGACAAAACATTATTTTTAATTCCATAGGTATTTCGCAGGTAACTGCAAAATTTAGAGACATAATTATTTCTGTCTGTAAATTTTGTTGGTAAATTGGAATTGTCTTGTAGTGTTACTTTCTAAAAAGGTCGTGTAATTATATCTAAGTGGATTCATCAATATAAAATTCAGGAAGTCATTAATGAATTAAATTTTATCTATTAAAGTTAATTTATTAAATATAATTTGTGGCCTTTGGCTGCTTACACTACAAGAAAACAAACAAATTCCAACAAAAAAATTCCAACGAAATAGAAAATAGTTGGAATTTTTACAATTCCAACGAAAATTCCAATGCTACATTATATCGTTGGAAAATTCCAATGAAAATTCCAACGCTAAAGAAAATCGTTGGTATAAGTTGTTGGAATTTAAAATTCCAACGGAAATTCCAACATCACAACAAACTGTTGGAAAATTCCAATAATAATTCCAACGATAATAAAATCGTTGGAATAAACCATTGGAAATACTGTTGGAATTTTAAAAATTCCAACAATAATTCCATCGCTAAAACATATCATTAGAAAATTCCAACAAAAATTCTAATGGTAATCAAAATGTTGGAATTAATCGTTGGAATTTCCGTTGGAGTTTTTAAAATTCCAACAGAAATTCCAATGGTACAACAAGTTGTTGGAAAATTCCGTTGGAAACTCCAATACCGTTGGAAAATTTTAATAGGGGTTAAAAGATTTGATAGTATTATTTATATCAATAAAATGTATCTTCTTTTATGGAGTCAATCATATTAAAACTACATAGTTAAGCGTGTTTGACTTGGGACAAATTGATGATGTGTGACATAATGAGAAGTTGAATATATTAGACCATGAGATAAAATTATTGAATATTCCAATAGATATATACCATTGGATTAAATTCCAATGGCATAATTCCGTTGGAATAACCGTTGAGGTTTTTCCAACAATTATATATATATATATATATATATATTCCAATGGATGTACCATTGGACTAAATTCCAATGGTTTAACTATATTGGAATTAATGTTGGAAAATATGTTGGAGTTTTTCCAACAGTTGTATATTCCAATGGATAAATACCGTTGGAAGTACCGTTGGAATATTTTTCCATTGGAATTTCCATTGGAATTTTGCCATTCCAACGACCATTTTACCAACGATGCATTTATTGTTGGAATTTCCTTTGGAATCGATAATTCCAACGGTAATTGGTCAAATTCGAATAGATTTTTTCTGTTGGAATTTTCTTGTTTTCTTGTAGTGTTATGTTGATGCATAATCTTTGGGGTACGTGGCTCAGAGCCCATGTGAGTTGACGAAGACTTTATTTCAATTTTATTTTTTGCACATCCTCATGAATTATTGTTGCCACATTTTCCACTCCATTTATGCCACTCTTTTGTTAAATTAAATCTTTATCCACCTAATTACTAAAAACAATCAAAGATGAGAAGTCATTTGCATTTTATATAAGATTGGTTATGGAGTGGGTTTATAAAAAAATAAGATCCAATCTGATAAGATTGTTGCCCCAAAATCGAATCTTATAATGAGTTGAATCCGTTAAACCCATTTTGTAATTTCATTAAAAATATCTATTTCAAAATAATACTACTAACAATTTCAGAAAAATTATTTTTTAGAAACTAAAATCACACAACTGTATATAAAATAATACTTCAAGAAAAAACGAATTTACCTACAGAAAAATATGTATGTAAGTATTAAGATAACGATAAATGTAGGTAAATTCGTTTATTATGTGTTTAGTGATATAAAAAGATTTAGTGAATGGCCCAAACAATGCATTTACAATAATTCATAAAATATAATAAACTTAGTTTGGACCATTTATTATTGTTTTTTAAGGGATAATTACAAAAAAGTACTATGGGTTTGACTTTATTATAAAAAAACCTAGCAAACTTTCATAATTATATAAATACCCCTAAAGTTTGATTCAGTGTTAAAATTATGAGGTAAACTATAATATTTTATAAATATAAGGGTGATTTTAAATATTTTTGATGAAGAAGGTAATGTTGGACAAAATAAAACCTTAGGGTATTTTTTGTAATATTGAAAGTTAGCTAGATTTTTTTGTAATTAGATCAAATCTCGCTGGTACTTTTTGTAATTATCTCCTTTTTAATGTCCCAAAAGTCCGTGAATTCTCAGCTGCTGTCTCTTCTAATTTGTCATTACTTCCTCAAACCATTTTGCCTCAGAAGTGCCCCAAATATAAAAACAAGTTAAGGTTCCTTTGAGGATGGCACAGAAACCAAGTTGAAGAACCTCATATATAGGATCTGCAATAATGTTTAAAGCTACCTAGACAGCACAAAAGGCCATGAAATTAATTAGTTTCTTAATATGTTATTTTTGCAAATTTAATATCAAAATATCTGACAATGCCATAGGTGTGACACATTTATGCCCAAATAAAACAGTAACAACCTTTTTCTAATGGACCTACACATTGAACATGTTTATTCTGTTTCTTATTGGATTTGAGATCAATTGAAACATAAGATGATTGTCAGTAAGGGGTTTAAAATTTTTTTTTTTTGAGTCAGAATGAATATCATTCATTAAACAGAAGAAACTTACAATTGAATACAACATCAAATGTAAAACAATTGCAAGTCTACAGATCATAGATCTAAACAGATCTAAACAAATTTTAAACCTAACAGATCTAAATCCATAGCTTCAGAGCTTCGCAACAAAGGCGCTGGACAAAACACGCACCAAAGAACTTGATCTCGTTTTTGTCGCATATCATCGGTTAAAGGCACGTCTGAGTCTTCTGAGCAAAAACCACAAATGGGACAAAACAGACCACTTATTGGGACAAAAAAACCACCAGATGGGGAAAATAAACAGAACACCAAAACCACTTGCCAAAACCAACACCAAAACCACTACTACCACAAACAATCAGAAACCACACAAAAACACCAAAAGATCCAAAATCATAAACAAAATCAACACCACCTTAAGCCAAACTACCTAAAAAAGACATAAGCCAAACAAGAAAACGAATACCTCTCCCCCCCTCGATCTGCCGCCTTTCACCGTCCACCACCGTGTCCGCCTAGAGCTATGGTTGGACCGCCGCTACCCACTTCCATGAGATTCTCCTCAAGCCCGGATCTGAAGACATGTATCAAAGACCAACCGGATCTAAAATAAAAGGATATCTCAGGATTGGAAATGGCTTGACCAGCGACTTCTAGTCGCTGGTCGTCCAAACCATCGCCGACGTGAAGTTTGGGGGATGGGGAGGCGGTGGAGAGGGAGGGAGAGAAAGGGTGCTGGTGTTTTTGGGGTTGGGGTTTGGGAAGGTTTTTAGAGAGAGAAAAACTTTGGGATAGGGTTTGGGAAGGTTTTTTAGAGAGAGAAAAAGTCCGGGGAAGGGGTTTTAATTAAATGTGACTAAATTACAATTTTGGTCTATAGGATGACAAAATTGGTCCTACAAAAATGACATTTTTTTTACAATATCCTGCATCTGAAAAAGAAAAAAAGATTGGCCAATTACTACAACTGCAGTGTAGTTTAGTGTTGTTAGACCATCTCCAGTGCTACGTCAAACTGGAGTTTGGCGTAACATTTCCAGCTCCAGCAAAGCGCTATTCCTCTACGCCATTTTGAGATTGCTACAGTACAACTCCATTTGTGTCGTTGCACTGTTCATTCGCCATATTTTTTTTTTTTTGCTTTTCTGAATTTAATTCTCTTTAAAAAAAGTATCATTATTAATTTGAAATTAGTAAAAAAGAATATTAAAATTAATCAATTACATGTGATATTTTTTTAAAAAAAACATGATGTATTATTTGAATAAAACTATGAGATTTAAAATACAACACACAAAGTTATTTTAGATTTACGATTTTGCACTTAGATTTAAATAAAATTACTTATGTAATATTTAATGTAATAAAAATCAATATTAAATGAATAAAAGAAGGAATCTTAGAGAATATAACACATTTTTGGGAAAAAGCTGCATTGAATTAAATAATTAAATTTAATTATAAATAATATCAATCACACTTTTGTTAGGTAAATTTATGATCTGGTGGAAGGTTTCTATTTAGAAGAAAATGGCTGGGATAAAGTGTTTAGGCAAAGTCGATGCCTGTATTTAATACAGTCTTCGCAAGACGAAAACACCCCGTATACTAGTGCTTACGGTTCCGACGCTCGCATCTAAGATACAACGACTTATTCAGTTCCAATTAGCAGCACAACAAAACCGGAACAACAACGAACATCAAGTTGTTCTTAACTTTCAAGCTTTTGAAGGTAGGAAGTCAATATGCTCGTATGATGCAAATGACAGGTTATTATTTGAGTTTTTCGTGTATCAATTCATCTGCAGGGGCTCCAAAAATTATAGGCAATGAAGTGCCCGTACGGAAAATCGCGTCTGTAGGCTCGAAAAGACACATTTTCACCGAACAGACACACCAGCGCAGGAGAGCACTACCTAGACGCACGGGCGTGCGCCAGCCCGTGCGCTAGTGCTCCAACCTTCGGCAGGGCGCACGACCCGGATGCACGGGCCGTGCGCCTGCCCGTGCGTGTGGGCGCAAATTCTCGGTAGTAGCACGACCTGACCGCACGGGCCGTGCTACCGCCCATTCACGGGGCCGAAAGTTCCCAGTTGGAAATTCATTTAATTAATTACGAAAATTAATTAAATCCTATTTAATTAATTATTAAAATTAATTAAATATTTAATTTTAAAGATTTTTGGTCCGAAAAGAATAAGAGCCTTCAAGCCCGCCCACCGACCCACCCACGACCCGCACCAGGCCGGGGACGGCGGGGCGGCAGCGCGCAGACGCGCAGCGTGTGTGCTTTGAACTAAACCCACAAGCATGTAGGTCCTCACCCCTTTAAAAACTTGGGTGCCCCCAAGGGCCCAAACCCATATGTCCAACTTGGGATATATTAAGTGTGCAACTTTGCCTCCTTTTTCCTATGTGGGATGGAACATCTCTCCTCCCCCACATTTTCCATTTTCCATACCATTTATTTGTATTAAGTGGCTAACTCTAAAGCATTAATTTCTCATTCACCCGGAATCGGTTTTGAGAAATTCCAAATGCTATTCTCATCTACTCTCTTAGTAGAATTTTTACAAATAATTTAATTCCATTTTTCACAAATGGAAACCACTTAATTAATTGGTCAAAATCGGGTCAACACCCCATTTATCAAAGACCAATTCCAACAATCGCCCACATGAATGAAATTAATGCATGCGTGTATGCAGATTCGCTTGAAAGTCTCGGCGAATCGTTATTGCATCAGGATAGGTAGCTTGTGGTTTTGAACATTCCTTAGTAAAATACTATCAGATTTATTGGCTGCTTAGTGACGCGATGTCTTGACTACTCAGTCGTTCGTGTAAAACAAGACAACAGTATTTACACAATAACAACTCTAACACATGTTGTTCTCACGTTGTGTCCATTTCGACCCTGGACCATATCTTAGATTCATAAGTGTTTCTTTTGAAGCGGCCATTACTTCTCACTTATATAGGTGATCTCCTATTGAAGAGTATCCTACCATACTCTACCTTTCGGTATAAGAATCATTAAAAACCTTAAACTTAACCTCACCACATTCAGCATGTTTACATTCACTTGGATGTATCGAGAATGAGCTAACACATTTTCCAAGTGTTCAGCTGAACATTCATAACTTAGTTGTCCCATTGAACCAAGGTCTTGGGATCTCCAATTCACAAGGTTGGGTTACTGCTATGAACATTCTTTAAGTTGTGGATTTTAAACCCATTCCCCTTAACAACTTATATATACAGTTGATCTCGATTTATGCCTTTTGTAAGCGGATCCGCAAGGTTTTCCTTTGACTTCACGTAGTCAACCGAAATAACCCCATTCAAAATCAACTGTCTAATGGTATTGTGTCTACGACGTATATGTCTAGACTTACCATTATACATACCGCTTTGTGCCCTTCCGATTGCTGATTGACTATCACAGTGTATCATAATAGCAGACACATGCTTATTCCAACAAGGAATATCCTCTAGGAAGTTTCTAAGCCATTCAGCTTCTTCTCCAGCTTTATCCAAAGCAATGAACTCGGATTCCATTGTGGATCGAGCTATGCACGTCTGCTTAGAAGACTTCCAGGACACTGCTCATCCACCTATTGTGAAAACAAATCCACTTGTGGACTTGGAATCTTTTGTGTCTGATATCCAATTGGCATCACAGTATCCTTCTAATACTGCTGGATATCTCGTATAGAGTATTCCATAGTTCATGGTATACTTTAAATATCTAAGTACCCTTGTCACGGCTTTCCAGTGATCCGTATTCGGGTTACTTACGAACCTACTTAGTTTGCTCACTGAATATGCAATGTCTGGACGTGTACAATTCATTAAGTACATCAGACTGCCAATTACCCTTGCATATTCCGGTGAGAAACTGTTCGCCTTATTCTTGGCTAAGTGTAGACTTAGATCTACATGTGTCTTAGCCGGAGGATTATCAAAAGCATTAAATCTTCTGAGTATGCTTTCGACATAATGTGATTATGACAAGACAATTCCATCTGAAGTTCTAGAGATTTTAATCCCTAAAATAACATCAGATAATCCCATATCCTTCATGTCAAAGTTCTTCTTCAACATGTTCTTAGTATTCACGATTAAATCATGACTACTACACATGATCAATATATCATCCACATAAAGGAATACTATGACGTAATCATTTGTAGTACCTTTAATGTAGACACACTTGTCACATTCGTTGATCTTGAAACCGTTTGACTTCATAGTTGAGTCAAACTTTTCAGGCCATTGCTTAGGTGCTTGTTTTAGTCCATAAAGTGACTTAACAAGTTTACACACCTTTCGCTCTTGACCGGGTGCAACGTACCCCTCGGGTTGTTCCATATAAATCTCCTCTTCAAGTTCACCATTGAAGAAGGCAGTTTTAACGTCCATTTGATGTATCTCAAGGTTATGCAAAGCTGCAATAGCAATGAGAACACGATGGACGTAATCCTCGTGACAGGAGAATATGTATCAAAGAAGTCATATCCTCCTTTTGTCTAAATCCTTTAGCTACCAATCGAGCTTTATACTTGTCGATAGATCCATCTGCTTTATACTTCCTTTTAAGGATCCACTTACATCCCAAAGGTTTGCAACCCGGTGGGAGATCAACCAACTCCCAAGTGTGATTTTGCATGATGGAATCTATCTCGTTATTAATAGCTTCTTTCCAGAGAGGAGCTTCTGGACTAGACAATGCTTTTTGAATAGTCCGGGGTTCATTTTCTAACATATAAGTTAGAAAATCAGGATCAGAAGACTTAGTTACTTTTGTCCTTTTACTGCGTCTTGGTTCCTCTTATTCATCACTTTGAGGTAACCTTGCAATATCATAAGTCCGTTTACTCGAACTTTCTTCTTTCCGTTCTTTGTTCAGAAAGATATTCTCGAAGAATACAGCATTCCTTGATTCAATGATCATACCTTCATTTATATCAGGAATTGCTGACTTGTGCGCTAAAAAGCGATATGCACTACTATTGTTAGCATATCCAATGAAAGCACAATCGATCGTTTCAGATCGATTCTAACTTGTTTCGGCTTAGGTATTTCAACTTTAGCCAAACATCCCCACACTTTGAGGTATTTATATGACGGTTTATGTCCCTTCCATAACTGATATGGAGTTTCGTTTTATCTTTGTGTGGGATCTTATTAAGAATATAGTTTGCAGAAAGTATGGCTTCCCCCCACAAGTTTTGGGGTAACCCAGAACTTAACAACATCGCATTCATCATCTCCTTAAGAGTACAATTTTTGCGTTCTGCAATACTATTTGATTGAGGTGAGTAAGGTGCAGTCGTTTGATGAATTATACCCGCTTTCGAGCAAAATTCCTCAAACGGAGCAACATACTCTCCACCTCTATCACTTCGAATCATCTTAATTTTCAAATTAAGCTGATTTTCGACTTCATTCTTATAATTTTTAAAAGCTACTAAAGCTTCATCTTTGCTTTTCAAAAGATAGACATAACAATATCTTGTGCAATCGTCTATAAACGTTATGAAGCACTTTTTCCCACCTCGAGTTTGCACAAGTTTTAAATCACACACATCTGTATGAATTAACTCGAGTGGTTTGGTACTTCTCGTTACCAAATAAAACGGTGCTTTGGCCAATTTTGCTTCAACACAAATTTTGCATTTGTCTTGTGAATCGGTTTTTAACGTAGGTATTAATTCCAGATTCACTAACCTTTTAATTGTGTTGAAGTTTACGTGTCCTAATCTATCATGCCATAAATTTGAACAATCTAACAAGTAAATAGAAGTAGCGTTTTTATTCTTCACCTCTTGGCGAAAAATAGACATTACAAACATTTTAAACAGACCCTTATCAAGGTAACCTTTACATAAAAACAGACCATTCTTGGTCATTACAAATTTGTCGGACTCAAACACTAGTCTAAAGCCGGCCTTGCTAAGCAAAGGACCGAAAACCAAGTTCTTGCGGATGTCTGGGACATGCAACACATCTACAAGCGTAAGCTCCTTCCCGGAAGTCATCTTGAGCACCACCTTTCCAAGCCCAACGATGATGGAAGTCGAAGAGTTCCCCATGAACAACTTCCTTCCATTAATCGGAGTGTAGGAGGAGAACATCTCCTTGTCAGCACAAATGTGACGAGTAGCCCCGATATCTATCCACCATTCCCTTGGGTTATCCACCATATTGGCTTCAAACACAACGGCGGAGAGATCGAGCTCTGACAAGTCAATTGGAACCGACTTGTCCTCCGTCACATTGGCTTGTTGGTTGCCACCTTGATTGCTCTTCTTCGGGTGTCGGCAATCCTTCGCCATGTGGTTCGGTTTGCCACAGTTGTAGCAATTACCCTTGAACTTTTTGGCCTTTCTTTTTTCCTTCCCAGAGTGCTTTTGCCGAACAATCAGATCCTCAAGCCCCATCTCTTTGCGCTTGTGCTTGAGGTAGTTTTTGAAATCCTTTCACAATGGCGGCAATTTTTCGATAATTGCAGCCACTTGAAAGGATTCATTCAAAATCATTACTTCAGACACTAAGTCGTGAAGGATGATTTGAATCTCCTGAACTTGGCTGATCACCGTCTTGATGTCAACCATCTTGTACTCGAGGAATTTGCCGACAACAAGTTTCTTTGTGCCGGCATCTTCCGTCTTGTATTTCTTCTCCAAGGACTCCCACAGTTCCTTGGACGTCTTGAATGTGCTATAGACGTTGTAGAGAGTGTCGTCTAGCCCGTTCAAGACATAGTTGCGACATAGAAAATCATTGTTATGCCAAACATCCACAACGATTCTCCGGTTGTTGTCAACTTCGTCATCTGCAACGACAGTAGGGGGGTCGTCTTTCATAAAATGAGCCAACCCCAAAGTGGTGAGGTAGAACAACATCTTCTGTTGCCAACGTTTGAAGTCAGCGCCGGAAAACTTGGGCGGCTTTTCGCCTTGTGCGGAAGCAACAACCATTGGTGTGAAGGAGATCGAACTGGAAGCCATCGTCTTGAACATAAACAAAGAGAATTTTCGTCTTGCGATTGTTTGGTCAAAGTTCTGGTGAAGGTTTCTGTTTATGAAAAAAATGGCTGGGATAAAGTGTTTAGGCAAAGTCCAGGCCTGTATTTAATACAGTCTCTGCAAGACGAAAACGCCCCGTATACTAGTGATTACGGTTCCGGCGCTCGCCTCTAAGATACAACGACTTATTCAGTTCCGGTTAGCAGCACAACAAAACCGGAACAACAGCGAACAACAAGTTGCTCTTAACTTTCAAGCTTTTGAAGGTAGGAAGTCAATATGCTCGTATGATGCAAATGACAAGTTATTATCTGAGTTTTTCGTGTATCAATTCATCTGCAGGGGCTCCAAAATTATAGGCAATGAAGTGCACGTACGTAAAATCGCGTATGTAGGCTCGAAAAGGCACATTTTCACCGAATAGACGCACCTGCGCAGGAGAGAACGACCTAGACGCACGGGCCATGCGCCTGCCCGTGCGCAAATTCTCACCCCTTTAAAAACTTGGGTGCCCCCAAGGGCGCAAACCCATATGTCCAACTTGGGATATATTGAGTGTGCAACTTTGATTCCTTTTTCCTATGTGGGATGGAACATCTCTCCTCCCCACATTTTCCTTTTTTCATACCATTTATTAGTATTAAGTGACTAACTTCTAGCATTAATTTCCCATTCACCCGGAATCGATTTTGAGTAATTCCAAATGCTATTCTCATCTACTCTCATAGTAGAATTTTTACAAATAATTTAATTCTATTTTTCACAAATGGAAACCACTTAATTAACTGGTCAAAATCGGGTCAACACCTCATTTATCAAAGACCAATTCCAACAACTTTCAATTCTCAACATAGAGGACTAGTTAAACAAAGATGTGATTTGTTTTTGGGATAATTACAAAAATTACACCCATGGTTTGAGCTAATAACAAGAAAGCCTAGAAGTTCTTAAAAATTACGTACATAAATCCCCTGAGGTTTGATTATATATTATGCTTTTTACTTATTAAAAAACAATTCAAATAGTACCCTCTTTATATCTGTAAAAATATTACAATTACCTCTTTTATATTTAAGACATATTCAAATCTCATTTTTTTTTTTTGTAATTTTAAAATTTCTTTGGGTGTTCTTATAATTACCCAAACCGAAAGGTAGTTTTTTTAGTTCTCTCTTTGGTTTTTAATTATCGAACAATTTACGTTAACCATTTATAACATGTCTTCCATTAATTACTAGTGAATAACACATTTATAACCAAGCTATAAATTTCAGTGCTCTACTGCCAGTTCCCAAATTGAGTATTTAAAGGAGCCCATGAATTTCATCAGTAAATTATATACCCAACCATCACAATGCAAATCCTCAAAAAAAAAAAAAAAAAAAAAAAAAACCATCACAATGCAATAAATAGGAGTCTGTAACACTCATATTAATATCAATTCATTTATGATCACACATTAATCTTATTAATTTTCAAAAACCAACGGAAATTATGTAAAATTCCATATCTAACCTAGTTGCCATGTCGGTAGTACCAGGGGTGGGCTTTAAACCCCCATTTTTTTTTGAAATATCGATTTTTTATATGTATATTTTATTTTAAAATATTAAATTCTAGTACTAAATTTTTATTTTTTTTAACTGATTTAGCCTCCCAAAATTTTTCAGCCTCTCCAATATTTCGGGTCTAGCTCCGCCCCTGGTCGTATCCATACTTGTATGGCTGCAACCAATTAAGGGTCCGAGTTGGGTCGTACTGCAATTAAACCGACCAGGCCGGCCTATCTAGATGTGACCAGAGTCAGATTTTCAGGTATGACCTGGTTCGAGTCAGCTTTATATATGGTTAAAACCCGAGTGGCGTAGCTAATGTTATATCAAATTACATATATTTTTCTGCTTCCCAAAAAAAAAAAGGAACTGAAAATTCTGCGAGAACATTACAAATAACCATAAATTGAAGGAACATGATTCGGACCCTTACTCTATTCTGGTTCAAATAGAAAATGGTGAGTCAACTCAAAATTACATAATTATTAGGTCTTGGTTACTAAGTCCAATAAAAAATGTGTACGTCTGTCTAAATTTATATTGTATTTGGTTTGCAAAGAAAGAATAAATATTCAAATAAATCGAGTTATCACAATAACTATTATATTAGCTAAATAAAGGTACATTTTAACAATTTCAACTTAAATCGAGTTATTGTATGAACTTTGTGCTATAGTGGTAGAGACTTGTAATAATAGGGCGATTGAACCCGGTTCGATTCCATAATAAAGTACATGTATATCTCCCCTCTTATCCTCATTGTACGCGAAAATGAAAAAAAAAACTTCAATTGAATTATTGCAATATTAATTATTATATTTAACTAAAAAAGGTACAGTTTGGTACAGTATCAAAACAAATAATATATTAACACGCCATTGCCATTTCATTTTCAAGAAAAATGATTACTAAACTAACTCGCGGTTGCTTCCGCAATGCACCGATTGATCAAGATTCTCAATAATATTTGAAAACATGATTGACTTCTAATTTATTTTTTATTATCATTTTTTTATTATCTTTGGATTGTCTAATTAAGTAATTAACCTTCTTGTTATTGACAAAAGAATACAATAATTTTTTTTATATATAAAATATAATGTATTTAGTTGCTGTTGAAGGGAAACTATAGTAAAATTATATATATTAATATTACTATATATACATTTAAAAATACAAAACTCTATTTGAATGTAGGCTGTGAACGGGACTTGGAGATCACTGGAACCGAACCAATATCCGAACCGAAAATATCCGTTGACTTTTTGACTTTCTCCGAACCGAACCATCCCGAAAAATTTTATGGTGCGATTCTGGAGATTTTTAAAATATTCGTACCGAGAACCATACCGAGCCGTACCGAACCAAAGATCCGAAGCTAGAACCAATTTTTAAGAATTTTTTTAATACATACATATATATTATTTTTATCTTATTTATATTTTGATATTGTGACACCCCACATTTAAATAACCTAGAAAATTATCTGATATAATTATTATATTAAGTTTCACTGATGGAGCTTATGTAAAAGTATATGCGCTATTACAACACATATTTTTGAAGTAATTCTAGTTGGAATTGTATTATTTATAATGAATTTATAATTTGAGATTGTGTTGCCCTTTATGATTGTAGTATTTATTTTGAGATTGCACTAAAAAAAGGAATGGACTATAATTGTTTGGTGATATTTACATTCATTTTTTATTTTTTCTTATTTTGTGTGTTTTACTTATAATTAATCTCCGTTTTACCGTCCCGAACCGTCCCGTTAGAACCGAATCTCCGTACCGAACATACCGAATTTTTGGTACGGTTCGGTACGAAGATTTTTTCTCTACGGTTCGGTTCTGGAGATTGATTTTTAAAATCTCCGAACTTCGGGACGTTTCTGGAGATTTATGAATCTCCGAACCGTCCCGTATCGTGCACACCCTTATTTGAATGACATAATTAATATTTATTCAATTAAATAAAATTATCTTTAAAAAACCAACTTTGCCATGTGTATGGCCAATTCCAATTTCCAAGTTCAAAACATGTTTCACTGTGGGGGAAAAAAGGGCTTAAACATGTGGCCACTTCATATCCATTCCTCGGTTATGTTAAAATATATATTAGGGGTAATAATTCGAATATCATGTGGGTTTGTCTGTCTTAATCAAACGTAGACTTTAAAAAATATATATGTAGACTTTATAAAGCATTAAAATAATTCCAAATTCCCGGCTAAGCACGTTCAATTGAAAATTTGAATTTAAACTATAAAGTATTGTTTTAAAAATTGGATCAATCGGCCTATCCAATTTATTTGGTAAGTGTTTGTTTCATTTTATTTAAACAAATATTGTGGGCGCGTGTACACTCATTGCCGGAGCCAATAGCAACAGATATATCCATCGCTAAAAACCAATTAAAATTCATGAAGAGTTTGCCAACTCTTGAGCATTCAGAAGAAATTTGTGTGGAATTTTGGTTGAGACATCAAAATTGCATGAAGAATTCATTTATAATGAAAAAGATTGTTTTTGAAAATATTTTTTTAACGATGGACAAGGGGGCCAACCTGGGCCTGACCCCCTATTTTAAAAAAAATTAATTTAGTAGGGTAATTTTTTTTAAGAATTTTTTATTTAATATTTATATAATTTTTCTTTTAAATTTTTTTTATGTGGTCCATCCCAATTTTGTGTATCGGTCTATCCCGATTTATTACCTAGCTACGTCATTGTGTACACTATAAGGTTGAGGGAATGCACATATCTAATATCATTTGATTTTTTAGGCAAAGTGGTAGCGTCTGAGGTCCTACAAGTGTTATCAGAGCCAACCAAGATCACGGGTTCTATTCCTATGGGGATCAATCACTGAGGGGAATTTATTAGATCACAAGTATGGCATTAATTATCAGGTGCAATTTTCAGATAAGTTGAGCAATTAGAATTAGGAGTGACAACCACTGACATAGGAGTGATAATCCAACACGAACTTGGCCCGAAGTTATTGAGAGAAACCCGAACATTACTGACACAAATATGATACAATGTTACCAATTTGTCTAAAACGTAATTTTTTATATTTTAATTAATTTTTATGTATTTTTATCATAACCCAAAATTGGCCCGAATTCAAACACTAACCCGACATGAGGACCCAAATTGCCACCCCTAATTAAAATCCCGAAAAGTGCCCCCTTTTGGAGTTTTACGGTTCAATTATGAGAGGCTGCTAGCTGCTCAAAGTAATAGACAAAAAATTAGCTAAAATAGACAATTATGAGATGGCTCTGTTTGGGGTTACTAAGATGGAAGAAAATGACATTTTATCAGCTACTCACCTATCTTAATTTTGACAAAACAAAAAGAATTCTGCTACCTGCTCGATTGTGGTTTTTTCTTTTGTTCTTTTCTTAGACCATATTATTTATGGAAATTTAAATTATCATAAGCTATTATTATGAATTGTTTATCATTATCTGAGGAACCACCAGTTATTAGGTCGGTAACGAATTATATCCTTTAAGGATTTTCTTTATTTATTATGCAACGAAATCAAATATTGTAGTTGAGGCGTGCAAGCATTATTATTGTTAATTGGTAGAAGCAACTAATTAGTGTTGTGGTACTAATTAGTTTTATTTAAAATTGAATGAGGTGTTTATTGTGTTGACCAATAGATTTTTTTTTTTTGAGGAGGCAATAATTATTAGAGTTAGTTTTATTAGTACATATAAACCGTATATACTAAATTCATGAATCCTCCATTCCAATTGTGTTTTTTCACATATACGTTTTTGTAGAATCGTTTCATCACGAATTATAATGCCAATATTACATGACAAATGTGAAAAATGATATCATTAATGCACATTTGATGTTATATAATTAAAATAGAACATGAAACACTACATAAAATAGATGGTCCAACTTCAAAAATGATTTTCTTTCATTGTCAAGACGACATCCTTGTAGAAATTCAAGTTTGATCATATTAATTTCCCGTGTAGTTGAAATTCACTTAGCTGCTAACAAACAACCTACAAAATCGAAGAATTATTTTTATATTTGTACAATTAATTTAGAGCAATTTAAATATATGTACAATATTAGTTGCTATTAGACTTTATATATTTCTTGCACCGGGCAATAATTAAATATTACTAGCATTAGTAAAAAGATTCATGAGTATTTTCTTCAGTAAAATGATTTTGTGTAGTTCACAGAGAATAAAAACAGATCTTTTATTACCAACATTTGACCTCATTGAGCAAAATCAAGAATGAACGAGCAATGAATGGGAATTCAATCAAACAACACCATCCATTATACAAGAACAAATATATAATGAGAAAGAACAATTAAGAGCCTGGTTCCTACATGAAACTTCAATTTCCCTAATTAATTCTTCTTTGTGCAAGCAAATATCCCATCTTTGAGCCACTTCCACGCGAAGATATAACAAGGACAATATGTATGATTATGGCCGAAAAAATGGATGCAAACTGGTCGAACAAGCAAAGTGTGAAACTTTGTAATGCTGGCATGACATTATTAAATAAATTAGTTGCTCTAGAAAGTAGATAGTTGGATCCTCTCCTCAGGACGACTTCTTTTATTGTGTTTTTTAGACCGAATGCTGCAAAATGAACAATGGAAATCAGGTCCTAGACTAATAATGTGAATTTTTTGCAATATAACAGTTTACTTTGAATAGTTACTTACAAAGATGCCTGAGAAATATTGTGAACTCCTTGGATCTTAATAATGGGTTGGAGGAGGTGGAGAGGCATAAATGTATACGGGTGGTGGAGGTGACTTTATAGGTGGGGGAGGCGATGTATAATAGTATGTAGGTGGTGGTGATGGTGAAGGGGGAGGTGGAGACTTGTAAATGTAAGAAGGTGGGGGTGAAGGTGAAGGAGGCGGTGGGGAGGTGTAATGGTAGGGTGGAGGTGGAGATGGAGAGGGTGGTGGTGGAGAGGTGTAATGGTAGGGTGGTGGTGGAGATGGTGATGGCGGGGTGGGGAGTTGTAGTGGTAAGGAGGTGGAGGAGAGGGTGATGGTGGTGGGGGTGATTTGTAATAATATGGAGGTGGATGAGATGACGATGGTGGTGGTGGAGATTTGTAGTAGTAAGGAGGTGGTGGTGAAGGGGATGGAGGTGGTGGGGACTTGTAATAATAGAGAGGTGGAGGAGAAGATAATGGTGGCGGGGGAGATTTGTAATAGTAGGGTGGTGGTGGTGAAGGAGATGGAGGAGGTGGTGACTTGTAGTAGTATGGCGGGGTTGGAGATGGTGATGGTGGTGGTGGGAATTTGTAGTAATATGGCGGCGGAGGAGATGGTGATGGTGGTGGTGGGGATTTATAGTAGTAAAATGGTGGAGGTGATGGTGATGGTGGTGGTGGAGATTTGTAGTAGTATGGATGAGGAGGAGATAAAGATGGTGGTGGTGGAGACTTGTAGTAGTAAGCTGGTGGAGGTGAGGGTGAGGGTGGTGGTGGAGACTTGTAGTAGTAAGGTGGTGGAGGAGATGGCGATGGGGGCGGTGGGGATTTATAGTAATATGGGGGTGGAGGTGATGGAGATGGTGGTGGTGGGGATTTATAGTAGTACGGTAGTGGTGGTGGTGACGGGGAAGGTGTCGGTGGAGACTTGTAGTAGTAAGGAGTTGGTGGAGATGGTGTTGGTGGTGGTGGGGAATTGTAAATGTAGACCGGTGGTAGTGGTGACTTATATATGTAAGTTGGTGGTGGAGGGGGTGGAGACTTGTAAACGTAAGGAGGAGGTGGCGGAGATTTATAGACATAAGTTGACGGAGGTGGTGGAGACTTGTAGACGTATGTTGGAGTTGGAGTTGGAGTTGGAGGTGGTGGAGATTTGTAAGGAGTCTTTGGTGCATAAGCAAATGGTTTAGCATAAAGAACAACTTCATATTTGGTTTTGGACTTCACTCTGAGCTTAGCTCCTTTTATTCCCAAATGAATATTTGTTGGGATATTGCATTTCGAGCCCTTGGGTGGTGCATGAAGCTTAGCCTTGCATGCCTTTGCTCCATATTTACGATACTCAAATCCTTGAACTGGAATGCTATATTTACCATTGATCTTGGTCTTTCCGTATGCCACAATTTTTTTATCGCCTGCCTTGCAAGTTATTTCCACAACAGCACCTGATCCACGAGTGTAAAATTAATTAAATAAAATATTTTCCAATCATGTTAGTAAAATCTTTCATATAATCATATTATTTAGCAACTTATTTTTTTAAATCATATACTTATCTTTTGTTATTATTATATATTTTAACCATACAAACATATTATATATATACATACATATATGTACATATTTTATTATACCACGTTTAGAATCTGAATTTGATTTCTTCAAGATTGGGCCACATACCTTTTATCATTTGTTTTCTTTTCTTGAAAAATTCAATTTAAACAACATACTTACATAGACTCAACCTGAGCAAGCTCCCCCATTAGTTGGTGATATCAAAATTAATAATTGCATATATTAGTGATCAATGTAATAAATAATAGTTCTAATATGCCCATTCAGAATTGACTATTGAAGGATGTATGTGAACCATGTGTTACCTTTTTCTTTCTATATAAGTAAGACTCAATTCTTTTGTAGATTTTTTTTCCACTAATTAAAGGAATGAGTGATATTTTTTGTATGCAAGTTAATTACGAATCGCAAAATAAGCTTCCATTGAAGCTTTCCAACTAATCAACAATACACAAACTATAAACATATATTATAGTTTCCTATCTAATTAATTTAACATACATGTATGTACTTATATACAAATAGTAGGTGATTTATCTCAGTTTATTTAAATTAAATCTTTTAATCTTTGAATTATAACTCATTGCAACCATATTAAGTTGAAATGAAAGTCTCTAAATGCTTACGACATTGGGATAAATATATGAGAACTCTTGTGTACCTTTGAGATGTTTTTTGTTATGAGACTTCTCTGGGTATGTCCAATCGTAGCACTTGTAACAATATACTTTGCCCGTCACCTTAACCACCAATGGGTAGTGCAGAGAGTAGTGAGGAACCGATGGTGGAGGAGAAGTATAGTAGTAGTGAGGAGGGGGTGATTTCACCGGTGGTGGCGGAGATGTGTAGTAATATGGTGGAGGCGGTGACTTCACTGGTGGCGGCGAAGTATAGTAGTATGGTGGTGGAGGAGACTTCTTTGGTGGTGAAGGTGAAGTGTAGTGATAAGGAGGCGGTGGCGACTTCACTGGCGGTGGTGGTGATGTGTAATAGTATGGAGGAGGTGGAGAATTAGTGGGAAGCGGTGGGGACTTGTAGTAGTATGGTGGTGGTGGTGGTGAAAAAGATGGTGGGGGAGGGGATTTGTAATAGTAAGGTGGGGGTGGGGATGATGAGGGAGGCGACGGAGATTTGTAGTAGTAAGGTGGAGGTGGAGAGGGTGATGGTGGTGGAGGAGATTTGTAGTAGTAGGGTGGTGGTGGCGATGGTGATGGATGTGGAGGAGATTTGTAGTAATATGGTGGTGGGGGTGATGATGAAGGTGGTGGTGGTGACTTGTACACATAAGGTGGTGGTGGTGAGGGAGAAGGTGGCGGAGGAGACTTGTACGCATAAGGTGGAGGTGGAGAAGGTGAAGGTGGTGGAGGAGATTTATAGACATAAGGTGGTGGAGGGGATGGAGAAGGTGGAGGTGGTGATTTATACACATATGGTGGTGGTGGAGAAGGTGAGGGTGGTGGTGGTGATTTATACACGTATGGTGGTGGTGGAGAAGGTGAGGGCGGGGGTGGTGATTTGTACACATAAGGTGGTGGTGGAGATGGTGATGGTGGTGGTGGAGACTTATACACATAAGGTGGTGGTGGGGAAGGAGATGGCGGAGGTGGTGATTTGTACACGTAAGGTGGTGGTGGAGAAGGTGAGGGTGGTGGTGGTGATTTATACATGTATGGTGGTGGTGGAGAAGGTGAGGGTGGGGGTGGTGATTTGTACACATAAGGCGGTGGTGGAGATGGTGATGGTGATGGTGGTGGTGGAGACTTATACACATAAGGTGGTGGTGGGGAAGGAGATGGCGGAGGTGGTGATTTGTACACGTAAGGTGGTGGTGGAGACGGTGATGGTGGTGGTGGTGATTTGTACACATAAGGTGGTGGCGAAGATGGAGAAGGTGGTGGTGGTGATTTATAAATATAAGGCGGTGGTGGGGAAGGAGATGGTGGAGGTGGTGATTTGTACACGTAAGGTGGTGGTGGGGAAGAAGACGGTGGTGGTGGTGATTTATAAACATAAGGAGGAGGCGGAGAGGAGTAGATGTAAGGATCAGCCGCAACCATATTAGAAGTGGCCAAAATGGCCAATGCCACGAGGAGTTGTGGTAGCGTACGACCCTTTGTGGCCGGGCCACGGCCTTGGATCCTCATTTTGTTGCTGGAAAAGGCTACCAATGTGTTTAGAGTAGATGCCACTCGTTGGCTTAACTAGTTTTAGGAGAGGAAGGGATGATTAGATTGGGTTAAATGACCAAGCATTTATAGGGATACATAGTAGAGTGGAAGACTGGAAGTAGTAGCTAAAAAAAGCTGTCAATTAGGGACCAATTCAAGATTCCAATTGATTTCTGTAATTGCATGTTAGTCGTAGTTAGTTTAATCAGCTTATAACAACTGGACTCATTATTTAACCCCACGACCATATCATAATATTGTCTCTGCTATAATGTCTGAATTACTTCCTCAGAAGTGCCACAAAAAACAAATTATATTAAACAAAGTTAATGTAATTCCTATGGTCCTTTACAGAATTATTAGGATCTGCACAAACAAATCTAAGAAGCTAGGCAACACATTTAAAGGCCATAATTGATATTAATTAGTTTCCATATCTGAGTTCTCGAAATTAATCTCAATGGAAGTAGCAAAATCTCTGATGGACGATGGACCTACACATTATTGAAAGGAAAAAGCCTAATTAAGTCTGTACCTATAAACCAAGATTGTAGATGATAAAATTTTACTGATAGATAGGGCTGAAAATCGAATTAAGCTACTCGATACTCGATCCGAGATCGATTATTAAAAGCTCGTTTGAACTCGGTTCGTTAACATAACGAACCAAACCTGAACACATTTTTCCGTTTGATAAGATGTAAAGCTCGGCTCGAGCACAACTCAATTAGTAGAAAAAGAATAAAATGTGTGTAAAAATATCAAGTTATATACTCGAGCTCGATTCGTGTTCGGCTCTACGAAAGCTCCTTCGAGCTCGGTTCGATTAATAATCAAACCAAGCTCAAACAAAAGTTTTTAAGCTCAATTAAAATTCAAATAAGCTCGAACAACACTTTCTATTTGATAACTTTTTTGAACATATTTCAGGACACTGATTGGAATTATGCTCACCAAAATTTGAAAAGGAAGCAAAAAGAGCCACAAAGAAAAGGCAATGTTATGAATTATATATGTTATTGTTTATATATCAGTTATTGAATATTAATTTATTTTTCTTTGGGCCATAAATGTTACAATTTTGAGATATCACATAATTTTGTCCAAGCACTACAAGAAATCCGCTCAACAACAACAGATTATATTTGTTGTGTATTACAATAATCATCCGTTGTAGTAGATGGTGTTGTAAAAAAATCCGCTCAACGACAACAGTTACAATCCGTTGTCGTTAATAAGAAGACAACGGTTAGAATCCGTTGTCTTTTAATGCTGAAAGACAACAAATGGGACAACGGCTGGTATTTGTTTTTGATTTATGAGATACAACAATGGATTGGACAACGGTTTATATCCGTTGTGGTTATGAAGTATCACAACAGTTCTACAAGCTTGAAAACCGTTGTACTTTTTAAGTATTTCAACAACATATCAAATCCGTTGTGGTTTTGAAGTAATTGCAACAGTTTAACAAGCCATAAAAACCGTTGTAATTTTAGACCATGCCTAATTTATATTTGGTGTCTATTATTTTTTCACCTGTGGTAATATAATTTTGGTTTCATATATGCAAAAAACAAACACAATACAAGAAAACAACATATAACTAACTAAAACAAAACATGACATTCAAGTGATTGTATCTAGTACATGTCTGTAAAAGTTTAACAAAACAAATATATCGGAAATATATCTAACAAGTGTTTAACAAAACGTCTAACAAGTGTTCTCAAAGTTACACTAATTCTTTCATTGAGGGCAGCTGCAAAGCACTCCAATATCATGCCTGCAAATAATAAGTATATACATCAATTTACATAATTTAAGTTCATGCCTCCAAATAAGAAGTATATACATCAATTTACATTAAAATCAGATTCACTCAATTACAGAATGTGCATTCTTTATAACTATGAAAATTTGCATATAACTATGAACAAAATACCTATTCACTCATGTATATGGTCTTGGATGCATTTTGCCCACTCCGATCGCACTTCACCAATTTGAACTTTAGAATATTTCACATTTGAGAACTGTGAGAAAAAACATAGGTATTATAATTGGCTCCAATTATTAAAGATTTGCAAAAAACATGAGAATGCCAAATTTTAATATATACAATAACTTTATTATTTCTGTTTTGAAACAAATATGTCAAAAACAATTATTGAATATCTATAAATACAATTAATTCTTTCACTCTAAATGTTGTTACAACAAGATGTCAAGATTCAACAGGCTGTTTGACAAGGACTAAATATTACAAAGAATGATATAGAATAATCATTTAATAATTAAAAAATAAAATGAATTTCAAAAACAAAACTCTTGCATCCTCCATTCTAAAAACAGAGAGAAAACCACCAATATATTTTGTTAGAACATTTGAAGAAAATCATTAAGAAATAAACCAACTGCAGGCAACAAAGACAAAATTGTGCACACTTAATATTAAACACTACAGTCAATATATTAAAAAAAAATCTCAGAAACCAGTCACGCATTTGACAAACTCTGTTAACCTCAAATATAAACTTTCTACCAAGAAACGAAACCATATCATAAAGATATATATTTCCAGTTTTGGGCTTAGAATTTGAAAGGAAAATTGGTATGTCCACAACTTGCACCTGAATGTTTCAAATGCAAAGAAGCTGTTTATAATCTTGGACGGGTCGAAGGCATATAATTGTTATTCATCACAAGCAAATTATACTTACTGATCATTTGAATAATATTATTTCAGAGGACAAAAAATCAGCATATGACTGTAAAACTTTTTATCAATTGGCATCAGAGATATTACCGATGTATTAAAGTATAGAGAGGAATTTGAATTATCCGAATCCTTTACTTCTAGCATATGGATTTGCCAATATAATTAACTATATCAGAATGTGCATTTGAAAATATTTCTTTACTCGAGCATTTCATCAAACAACACATAGGCTCCCGAACAAGGACAACAATCTTCCACACCAAAGCAAAACAAAAAAGAAAAAAGAAAAAGAAAAACCCAACCAACCATTAATTTTCTAAGCAAAAACAGAAGACAAAAAACATAAAAAGAAACAAAAAAGAGAAATACCAGGATCTCGGAAACAATGCGAGGCAAATGAAAACGGCGAAGCAAGAGATGAATGGATTGGGTGAGGGTAAAAATGACAACCAATTGAAGAGCATACGAACACAAAACTGAAAGATCAAGAAAGCCATAACACATAGAGAAGCAAACCTGGTGTGAGCTATTAATCAAGACTCTTCTAAACGCAACCGACAAACAGTAACTCCAAGCAAAGAACTTCTCCCACTTTCTTGACCCTTTAAATAAGCGGCGGACGGTGCACTGGACGGCGAGGTACAACCACCCCCTGGCTCTCCAGCGAACGAGCCTGCAGCGGCCAAGCTATTTTCAGAAATTAGGGTTTTAAAAGATTTGGGGATTTTAGTGGATGGGAAAAACTCACCAAGAAATCACTCCGAGATGCAGCGGCCAAGCTCCTATTTGCGCGGTGGACGGCGGTGGACAGCGGTGGACGGCTTGCGGTACAGGTACTCTTCTCGTTCACTTCCCTGCAGCCATCGTTTCTCTTTTCCTTTTTTTTTTTTTGGATTAAGTTATTTGAGTTGTTTAAGTTATAATGTACATAACATTTAGATTGTGTGTTGTTTGATTAAGTTGCTATTACTCAACTTAAATTTGCTAGTCTTTTTTATTTATATTTATGTTTAAGTTGCTAAACTAAAAAGTCTAACTTTAAAGTTGCTAGTTATATTTTTAGACTTATGTTTAAGTTGCTAAACCAAAATGTTTAACCTTGCTAGTTATATTTGATTATTATTTTTTTCAAATGAATTAAAATTAAAATTTGATTAAAAAAAATATTTACAACTCCCATCCCAACACTTTTAAAATTATGCTAAAGTTGCTAAAATAAAATTGATAAGTTAACTAAAAGTGATAGTTATACCATGAGAAAAAAAATTGATAAGAAAATAAAAATTAACTCTTAGCACTTTTACAAATTTGCTAAAGTTGCTAAAATAAAATTGATAAACTAACTAAAAGTGCTAGTTATACCATTAATATAAATAATAAATAAGGATATGAAAAATGTCTATCGACTCCGGTTTATAACTGTTATTAAAATTGTTGTATTTAAGGAAAAAAATAACCCTAATTACAACGGTATAACCAACCGTTGACGAAAAGGATGAATAAATGTTGTAATTTGAAAAAGATTAGGCACTAATCGACAACGGGTTACAAAAACATTGTCGAAGACCCAAGAAACGCGTTGTAAAAAAATAAAAAGACTGCTAATCGACAACGCTTCAAGAAAGTATTGTCTTAGGCTTGAGTGAACTGTTGTCGTTAACAAAAAATCCGCTCATCCACAACGGTTTAGCGAAAATCCGTTGTGAATGCTTGTAAGGACAACGACTTAGCTAAAATCCGTTGTCTTTGGGGTGTTGTTGTTGAGCATTTTTCTTGTACTGAAGTATAAGAAAGAAAACTCTCGATTTAGGAATTCAATAATATTATCTGAATGGAATGTCTCAGAAAAGAAGACATATATACATTTTTTTTTTGTGGGAATAGCTAATTATATACATTTAACTGTGCACAAATAGTACTAATTAAAAGTACAGACTTCCTATTTAATCTTAGCTGGAATATAGTAACTCAACTAGCAACTAATATATATACAAATTGAAGAACTCGTCAAGAGCCAAGGCACATGCACTTGGGAATGAAAAGATGAATTATAGATGCTCATCATAAGTCATGACTTTTTCAGGAAAAACCTCAGGCCTTTAATTATAAAAAAAAAAACTAGGGCCTTTAATTTAAGGGGGTAAGTGTAATATTTCAGGAAATATTAGGGGGCTTTTGGAATATTTTTTGCTTATAAAGGGGAAAAATGTAAAACGAAATCAAAACTCAAGGTTCTTTTTGTAATTTTCAAAAAATCTCGGATTTTTATTTGTAATTATCCCTTAATATTTTGATACTTGCAAATTATCTATTGATTCGTGATTAGTTGATATTATTGTAAATTGTAATAGTGTTGTTGACTGCTTCATTTGAAATAAAAAGGCGACAAATTAAAATTAAAGACAACAAAGAGAATGGGCGTAAGCGTTTTAATTCCACAAATGTACGTAAATTTTCAAGTACTCATGCATACTGATTTTCAAAAAGAGTTGATTGAAATCTTCTAATAATTTAAATGCCATGTAGTTTAATATTGTTCTAAAATAGGTTTTAGAAAATTATATCAATCATTTAACAAAATTGAAAGCATAGTTAAATTGGGGTATCAATTACAAGTTGATTTCTGAACGACATCATGGAAATAAATGGTGCTATTAATTAATTAATTTGTTTCAATTATTTTTCATCTAAGATAGAGTTGAGGGTCATGCATGGGCATGTGTTGCAACGTGAGTGGCCTTATTTGCTGATAGTCCCGATATCATCGGCACAAAAAGAAAGGAATAGATTGTATTGAAATATTGAAATATTCGTGGAATTTTTATTTTATTTTTTCTGTTATATATGGTCCCAATACCACTCATAGAATGCTTCAATTTCGAATGTTTTTAAATAATGTTCGCCAGTAAAAACCTGATTCAAGAACCTTTGTTGCAATCCTATTTCCTCCTAAATTCCCCCAATATGTGGTGTAGAGCACCAGCAATCTCATCATCTGGTACACACCATCTAATTATTTGATCTGCATAATTCTTAAATAAGAACGGTTCTTCCAATTAGAAATAATATTTGACATCACATATATATATATATATATTCTGTATTGATCGATAACCTAATTTAAGAGGAAACACATTGAACACAAAGTAATTCTCAAAGCTCACATACCAAAGAAAGTTTACTTGTTTCAATAAACAAATTAAAACTTTCATTAGGAAAAAATTCGTTAATACGCTATCTGCTTGGTGTGCTAGATTAGTCTCACGAAGAATGTATCATTATTGTTTTAATATGAGTGTATGCACGCATTCAAATAGCTAAAGTTTGCATTAGTATTTGTACAATTGCACCTGAGATAATTGCACACTATAAGAAAAAAGTAAAAAGACTCGGTTTTTACCCAATGAATATGAAGGGAAAAAACTGATGTTAATGCCCCTGTTGTTAAATGAAAGTTCTTTGACATTCTTTATAAACTGATGTCTTTTCCTAGAACGACAATGGTTATTAACCGATGTCTATTAAGCAAAAAAAACAATTTTAATGCCCATGTTGTTAGCGTGGGAGTTCTTCAACATCGTTTTAAACCGATGTCATTTCCTATAACGACAACAATTTCTAACATTGTTTAAAAATCAATTTTTTTTTTGCTGAAAATTGTTGCCCTTACAATGTTAAACATAGGACTGACCCTAGCGGTTTCGACCCGCCCTAAGGCGCGGGCTTCAGGCTAAACGATATTCGGGTTAAACGAGCCACTATTAAAAGAGCCGAAAATATTAGAACCTAACCCTAACAGGCTTCGAGCTCAACGGGCCACTATTAGGCTATAAGTAAAAAAAAATTATATATTAAATCTAAAATTTAAACTCGAACATTTAACATTAAAGTTTAATATTTTATGTTAAAGTATTCATTATAAACCAAAGTCATGCATAGTTTATAATTACATTACTACATTAACAAATTATAAAATTTAAATTTTTTATGATCTAAATTGTAGAAATAAAACTATAATAATAAAAGCTAGCATTATATACCCAATAAAATGGGAAACATTAATATTTTTTTTCTGAAATTACTCATATGGCTATAAATCATAATTTTCATAATTCTATATTTAAATATATTAAAGATGAGAGAGATGTGAATTTGAAAAATATATTTACTAGTAATAGGTATTAAAATAGATATATAATATTAGAATTATATTTATTTAAAAAAAAATTGGTGGGCAGCTGCCTAGCCTGGTTAACCTGCATGCTAGCCCTAACTAAGGTTTCAAAGTTAAAATGATGCAGGCCAAAATAATTTGGCCCTAACCCTTTTTCATCCCAATTTAAATAGTCCAGGCCAAAGGGTCGCAACCCGTTTAACATCTCTAGTTAATCAATGGTTAAAAAGCGATGCCTTTTGTGATGAAGTACACAACCATTCAGTGTTGTTGTTATAGCATTTTGTTGTTCGTCTTGCTTTAAAAATCGTTGTCAATAAAATTAAACATATTGACATCCAGTAATTCATGAGCAATAGTACCAAATTTACATTTCTAATCCCACCAACAATTACAATTCCAATGCAAATATATGAATCTTTTGAGCCCAAAAACAAAGGTCATGAGAGACCAACATTTAGTTACATAACAATTCTATTCCATAAAAAGAAACCTTGACATAAAATGAACATATCCATTTACTTAACAACCAATAATTCCAAAATCACCACGAATCTTCAAAATTAACATCATACATACACTTACGTTCATGAGAGACCTTGACGACGTACATGCATTCTTCATTAAAAGAACTTAAGCAATCAATTATATAGATTCTTCTATGTATTCTTCAACCTTGATATCATTTCTTTCCTTGTATGTCCAGAAGAAAAAAAAAAGAATAGAACCAATATAGGAACTTAATAAACAATTGAGAATATAATGACAATAGATATATAATGTTTTTTTCCTCAAAAAAAAAAAATATTTGACAATATAAACCATTGAGAGTTTGTACCAAGTTCAGAAAAAAATTACAAAAACCAAACACCTCCATAGAGTAGGGGAAAATGAGTCCTTGTGAATGGAAAATGTAGGTTTAATAGCAAAATATGCCCTATAAATTAGGCATTTTTGCATTTTTGCCCTTTAACTCTTAAGTTGTAATTTATGCCCTGGACAATTTTGCCCTTATGGCTAAATAGCAGTTTTGGTCCTTTATCTTTCCAAAGGTAGCAATTATAGCCTATAACTTTCGAGAATTAGCAATTTCAATCCTTTCATACCATAGCTATTTTCAATAAACCCCAATTTCATAGATTATGAAAATTTACATTAGCTGACACCTATTTTATTCATGGCATTGTTACACATTCTTAGATCCAGTCTCTATTTAGAGATTTTAAATGAATCATGTCGGGTTTTTAGCCTATTAACTCAATAGGATATACTTCTGTAAAAATCATAATTCTTCATAATTTGTTTTTAGACTAAGGTTTTGATAAAACTGATATAGTCCATCACGACCATATCAGGCCCAACATGCTTCCGTAAAATTAATAAATCCCTTAAAATTCATACCTTCTTTGATCGAATCAGCACCGGGTGAAATGACTCGCAACACCACCAGTCGGAAAATTACTGCCCCCAGATCGTTTGACAAACAACTCCTCATTGTTCAACCTCATCCTTAGGGAAGATCATCTGCAAGTTATCCGACTCCTTCAGCAACTGTTCAACACAGCTTTGGTTCATTTCCTACCCCAGGCATATAAGTAATTCTTTAACGGGATGAATTAATGAAACATTATGAAGACATGTTAAAGCAAAAAGCCCATTTTTATTAAGAACTTATTGAAATATATATTACATTAGTAATCTTCTTTTGGGAGGAGAATACTTGTTTAGCCTCTTATATATGAGGCTTGCACTCGAAAAATACATAAAACTTAAAACTAAAACACTCAAACTATTACAAATTTTTCACACAGATTTTATTGTAAGAAAACTAGGAAAATGTTCGATGTCCCCAGCTTCCTTCAAATCCTGCATTATAGAGGTAAGTTTGGACTTCAAAGGCGGACTTCAAATTTTGTTGACATCTATGACGTCACTGCTTACGTCAGATCCTACATTATTGCCTCCGCTAGCTGTTTTTTTTTCTTCCGCGTGACTCAGCCCATGTGATGTTTGTCGGAGAATTTTTTAAAAATTTGGTTTACGTGGTCCCCGAGGATAACGCGTCTTGTGAGCTGGACCCTTGTCCTTTCCAGCTACATGGTCTTGTCGGTCGGGTTTGGGTCGGAAACCTTTCCCAAACTCGGGTTCCTTCTGTTCGGGGCATGTTTGACAGATCCGATCGATCCAACGGCCAACATGCGCCATGTTACAGAATTTTCGGTACGTTTTTTTGCTTGCCGGAATCTTGTTCTCCCAGAGAAATCTTCTCTTCGTCTCAAAAAGCTCCTCTGCGAATCATGTTGTTGATCCAGTCATTGAATTCGGTAGGAAAGATCCATTTGCTGAATTCTGGAAAAACTTAAACGGATATTGACTTTGTCCATTTCTGTTAGACAAATCCAAAGACCCCATGCTCGTCGTGTAGAAGCTTCGTCTTCAGAAATTGTTCCTACTAACACTGGTACTTCTTCCGGTGAAGCTTCCTTAATGTATTTTAAAGCATTTCCATCCGGTCTTCTTAGCTTGATGAAATGAAAAGCTTCATTAAAGCCTTTCTTTGCTGGTTCGGGAGCTGCACTGATAAAATACAGTTCCAGAATATCTCCTCTGGCCAAGTGTGAATTATAGGCCCAAGTCTCGTAAAGTGCTTCCTCAATCCATTTCGGTAATTTTGAAATTTCTGGAAATCCGGGTGACACGGTATATATTGAAGCTAGAGCTCCAAAAGTATACCATTCTTGAACTTCATTTGGATGACTTCCTGGTTTCATCCAAACTCTAGGATACTTGCCTGAAATATCAATCATTATTTTTTCTGGGTTAATACCTCTTCTTGTAACTAATTTCTCCCATTGTCGTTGATATACCTGGAGAAATCTTAATCTCGTCAGTTTGAACCTTAGATTTGCCTGTCTGTGGCCTAAGATTCAACTCTCCCTCTTTTGCCCCAGAGGTGCTGGGTTGACTTGAAGACTCGGGTTATGACACCGGAGCTTCAACATTCGTTACAGTTTGTACACCCCCAGGGGATGCATCACCTGCAACACTTGTGATTATTGTACTTGAATCCATAACCTCCGGGTTAGAGCCCCGTTCTCTATTCGCCCCTTTTTGCATCGTAGGAGATGCGGCCTGGAGGAGAGGCCATTGTAGTGCTAAGAACAATTGTCCTTGAGCGAACTGGCATCCTCGTATTTGGTTAGAAAGGATTTTGGTCACTGTTGAAGTCGCCCAAAGAAACTACGCATTGAGACATAACGCCCCAAAATCTCGCTTCTGGACTCTCTAGATTTTCCCTGAGATGTCTTACTCGTTTAAGGACCTCGAGCGCAATGCGTCCTTCTATCTCATGTCAAAAAATCTGCAAGAACATTTTCATGAGATTTTATAATGACAATATCATAATCATAATATTGACATTCAGCTTACTATCTAAGTAATCTAGCCTTTTCTGGTTTTGATTCAATTTTGTTTTTCAGAAAAACGGTTGCCATAATTCTGCACCGTCTTCTGGATCTCTCTAAGATCTGCTGAGATCTTAGATGTATCTGGAAGTATCTCGCTCCATTCCGGTACTCCATCAGGAATCATTGTTCTGATGGGCATTGTCATGAACCGCTTCTTGGAGATTCATCAATTCGACATATAAGGTCTGGTTCACTGTCCAGAAACTCATATGATATGCCGCTCGCATTTCGCATTGCCTCAAAGCTTCCCTATCGGCTCCTGCGCGTTCTTGTATCTCATATTGGTGATTCCAATATGCGATCTTATCCTGGTGTTCTTGTGCATACATCGTCAAAATTTGACGATATGTCCTGTAAGGTGTACATCTCGGACCATTGTCCAGATCCATATTCTCGGAAATAATTCTCCTCACCAATTGTTAATTACATAAATATAATAAATATAACCAAAATATTCTTAATAAACCTGGGCTCTGATACCATTTTAGACAAAACACTTAGTCAAATTAGCCATATGTATGGATAAGGGTATAATTGGTATTATGAAAATATGCAATTATTCCGCTGGACCAATTTTGCAACAACTCGAGACTTATAGGACTAAAATTGCTTAGGTATAAAACTTATAGGACCAATTTTGCAAAACTTTATAAACTTACAGGGCATATTTTGCAAACTTAATAATAAAAGTCTTAAAATGCAATCCACCCAAAGTTACAGGGTATTTTTTGCAATTAAGCCGAAAATGTATTGCCTCGCAAAAAATACATCAGAATAAAACACAATGGCAACATGATCATATGTTCCAAATGAACCTTCATAATGAGTTCAAGATATATGTAATTCTGGATTCCATGGATAACATAACATCTAATTGTATATAACATATTTCTCAAAAAAAAAAAAAAATTGTATATAACATAGCATCTAAGATTACAAATAACCACATGCTTGATGTATAGGAAATACTTACTAGAAATAGTGAAAAGATTCAAAAAAACTATAAATTATTTATTTATAAAAAATTTACTTATATTTTTATATTATTTTTAATATTATATTGATGTTATTGAATTTTAAAATTTGTTTTTAAAAGTTGATAAGGTCAAAAAAACTGAATTATTTTTTAAACTTGGAAATTTTTTTGTTAAAAACAATATTTATAACAAAATATAGTTTAAATTATTTTCGAAATAATAAATTATATATAGAATAATTCGGTATTATTTTTTTAAACATAACCAAATTATTTTTTTGAAAGAAATAATTTATATTATTTTTTCAAAAATATAACTATTTAATTTTTTTCAAAATATAGTTTTTTCTATATTTTTACTTATATTTTTATAAATTTTTAATTTATTTAATTTTTGAATGTTTAAATTTTAAATATAATATTATATTAATGTTATTGAATTTGAATAATTTGGTTATGGTTTAAAAAAATATTTTTACTTATATTTTTATACTATTTTTAATATTATATTGATGTTACTGAATTCAAAAAAAAAAAATTTAAAAGATGATAATGTCAAAAAACTGAATTATTTTTAAAAGTTGGAAAAAATAATTTTAAAAACTATATTTATAACTAAATATAATTTAAATTATTTTTAAAAATAATAAATTATTTATAGAATAATTCGGTATTATTTTTTTAAACCACAACCAAATTATTTTTCCGAAACAAATAACTTATATTTTTTTTCGAAAATATAATTATTTAATTTATTTCAAAATATAGTTTTTTATTTTTTATAACTTAATATCAATTTTCCCACCATTTTGATACCAAAACCTAGTTTCCCTCTAAAATTATCCAACTATATGTCCAAGTCATCAATTTGCTCATTAAAAAAATGTTTTATTAGAAAAAAAAAGCCACATCAGTATTCCAGGTTAACTTGACCGGGTATAGCAGGTAACAGGACTAAAGATCTGAAAAAAATTTAGTTAGAGAACTAATATCATACAAATTAGTAAGTGAGGACTAAAGCTCTAGGTCAGTCCACTTATAGGACTAAAAAAATAATTTTGCCAAATTATTTTGTGGAGTTCATAGAGAATAAAAACAATTTTTTTTATTAGTAACATTTGAGCTCAATTGAGCCCAAGAAAACCAAGAAACAATGAGTAATGAATGGAAAATCAATCAAACAATACCATCCACTATACAAGAACAAATATATCATGACAAACAACATTACGAACTCCTGGCTTCTACATGAAACTTAGATTTCACTAATTAAACCTTCTTTGTCCAAGAAATTTGTCATCTTTGAGCCACTTCCACTTGAAGATATAACAAGGACATCTGTATGATTATGACAGAAAAAATGGATTCAAACTGGTCGAACACGCAAAGTATGAAACTTTGTAATTCTTGCATGACCTTATTGAATAAACTAGTTCCTATGGAAAGTTGAGAGTTGGATCCTCTTCGCAGGAAGACTTCTTTTATTGTGTTTTTTAACGTGGATGCTGCAAATGAACAATGAAAGTTAGATGATGGACTAACAACATGAATTGTTGGTGATATAACAATTTACTTTGAATAGTTACTTACAAGGATTCCTGAGAGATATTGCTAACTCCTTGGAGCTTAATAGTGGGTTGGAGGAGGTGGAGATGCATAAATGTATACGGGTGGTAGAGGTGATGTATAATAGTATGGAGGTGGTGGTGATGGTGAAGGAGGAGGTGGGGAGGTGTAGTGGTAGGGTGGAGGTGTAGATGGAGAAGGTGGTGGTGGAGAGGTGTAATGGTAGGGTGGTGGTGGAGTTGGTGATGGTGGGGGTGGAGAGCTGTAGTGGTAAGGATGTGGAGGAGAGGGTGATGGTGGCAGGGGTGATTTGTAATAGTATGGAGGTGGAGGAGATGGCGATGGTGGTGGTGGAGATTTGTAGTAATAAGGAAACGGTGGTGAAGGGGATGGAGGTGGTGGGGACTTGTAATAATAGGGAGGTGGAGGAGATGGTGATGGTGGTGGGGGAGATTTGTAATAGTAGGTGGTGGTGGTGAAGGAGATGGAGGAGGCGGTGACTTGTACGAATGGGCTGGAGATGGTGAAGGTGGTGGTGGTAGTAGTATGGTGGAGGAGGATATGGCGATGGTGGTGGTGAGGATTTGTAATAGTAGGGAGGTGAGGGAGATGGTGATGGAGGTGGTGGAGATTTGTAATAGTAGGGAGATGGTGGAGATGATGATGGTGGTGAAGGGGACTTATAGTAATATGGCAGAGGAGGAGATGGTGATGGTGGTGGGGAGGATTTGTAGTATTAAGGTAGTGTAGGTGATGGTGATGGTGGTGGTGGAGACTTGTAGTAGTAAGGTGGTGGAGGTGAGGATGATAGTGGGGGTGGGGACTTGTAGTAGTATGGAGGAGGAGGAGATGGTGATGGGGGCGGTGGGGATTTATAGTAATATGGGGGTGGAGGTGATGGCGATGGGGGCGGTGGCGATTTATAGTAGTACAGTGGTGGTGGTGGTGACGGGAAAAGTGGTGGTGGAGACTTGTAGTAGTTAGGGGGTGGTGGAGATGGTGGTTGTGGGGACTTGTAAATATAGACCGGTGGTGGTGGTGACTTATATATGTAAGTTGGTGGTGGAGGGGGTGGAGACTTGTAAACATAAGGAGAAGTTGGTGGGGATTTATAGACATAAATTGGTGGAGGTGGTGGAGACTTGTACATGTGTGTTGGAGTTGCAGGTGGAGGTGGTGGAGATTTGTAGTAATATGGGATAGGGTTTGGCTTGGGTTTCGCACATTGCTTGTAAGGAGTCTTTGGTGCATAAGCAAATGGCTTAGCATAGAGAACAACTTCATGTTTGGTTTTGGATTTCACTCTAAGCTTAGATCCTTTTATTCCCAAATGAATATTTGTTGGGATACTGCACTTAGAGGCCTTGGGTGGTGCATGAAGCTTAGCCTTGCATGCATTTGCACCATATTTGCGATACTCAAATCCTTCAACTGGAATGCTATATTTACCATTGATATTGGTCTTGCCATATGCCACAATGTTTTTGTCGCCTGCCTTGCAAGTTACTTCCACAACAGCACCTGATCCATGGGCATAAAATTAATTGAATAAATGATTTGTCAATCATGTTAGTAAAATATTTCATATAACCAAATTATTTAGTAACTTAATTATTCTTGAATCATATACTTATCTTTTGTTATTATTATATTTTAACCATACAAACATGTTATATATATGACATATTGTGTTATACCAAGTTTAGAATCTGAATTTGATTTCTCCAAGATTGGACCACAAACCTTTTAGTCAATTATTTTCTTTTTCTGAAAAATTCAATTTAAATCAACATACTTGCATTAGCATAGGCTAAACTTGATCAAGCTCCCTGATTAGTTGGTGATGTCAACATTAATAATTGCATATATTAGTGCTAATGTATCCATGCATTATTGACTATTGAAGGAATGTATATGAACCATGTGCAACCTTTCTCTCTGTACAAATATGACTCAATTCTTTTATATATTTTTTTCATTGATTAAAGATATGTATGATATTTATTGTATACTAGTTAATTACCAATCTCAAAATAAGCTTCCACAGAAGTTTTCCAACTAATCAACAATACACAAACTATAAACCTATATTGCAATTTATATCTCATTAATTTAACAATCAGACATACGTATGCATTTATATACAAATAGTAGGTCATTTACTCCAGTTTATTTAAATTAAATCTTTTCATTTTTGAAATATAACTCAATGCAACCATATTATGTTGAAAATTGGGATAAATATATGGGAACTTTTGTGTACCTTTGAGATGTTTCTTGTTATGAGACTTCTTTGGGTACGTCCAATCATAGCACTTGTAACAATATACTTTGCCTGTCACCTTAACCACCAATGGGTGGTGTGGAGGGTTGTGAGGAACCGGTGGTAGAGGAGAAGTATAGTAGTAATGAGGAGGGGGTGATTTTGCCGGTGGTAGCGGAGATGTGTAGTAATATGGTGGAGGTGGTGACTTCACTGGTGGTGGTGAAGAAATATAGTAATATGGTGCGGAGGTGACTTCACTGGTGGTGGTGGAGAAATATAGTAGTATGGTGGCAGAGGAGACTTCTTTGGTGGTGGAGGTGAAGTGTAGTGATAAGGGGGTGGTGGCGACTTCACTGGTGGTGGTGGTGATGTATAGTAGCATGGGAGAGGTGGAGACTTAGTGGGAGGCGGTGGTGACTTGTAGTAGTACGGTGGTGGTTGTGGTGGTGGTGGGGATTTGTAATAATAAGGTGGTGGTTGGGATGACGAGGGAAGTGGTGGAGATTTGTAGTAATAAGGTGGATGTGGAGAGGGTGATGGTGGTGGAGGAGATTTGTAGTAGTAGGGTGGTGGTGGCGATAGTGATGGAGGTGGAGGAGATTTGTAGTACTATGGTGGTGGGGGTGATGGTAAAGGTGGTGATGGTGACTTGTACACATAAGGTGGTAGTGGCGATGGTGATGGAGGTGGAGGAGATTGGTAGTAGTATGGTGGTGTGGGTGATGGTGAAGGTGGTAGTGGTGAGGGAGAAGGTGGCGGAGGAGACTTATACACATAAGGAGGTGGTGGAGAAGGTGAAGGTGGTGGTGGAGGTTTGTACTCATAAGGTGGCGGGGGAGAAGAAGATGGTGGTGGAGGGGTCTTATACATGTGAGGTGGTGGTGGGGAAGGAGATGGTGGAGGTGGTGATTTATACACATAAGGTGGTGGTGGAGAAGGTGTGGGTGGTGGGGGAGACTTATACACGTAGGGTGGTGGTGGGAAAGGAGATGGTGGAGGTGGTGATTTGTACATGTAAGGTGGTGGTGGGGAAGGAGATGGTGGAGGTAGTAATTTGTACACGTAAGGTGGTGGTGGGGGGGACGGAGAAGGTGGCGGCGGAGAGGAGTAAATGTAAGGGTCAGCCGAAACCATATTAGAAGTAGCCAAAATGGCAAATGCCACTAGGAGCTGCGGCAGCATACAGACCTTTGTGGCCGGGCCACGGACTTGGATCCTCATTTTGTTGCTGGAAAAAGCTACCAATGTGTTTAATTAGAGTAGATGCCTCTAGTAGGCTTAAGTGGCTTTATGAGAGGAAGGGATGATTAGATTGGGTTATGTGACTAAGTATATATAGTGATAGTTGAATGGAAAGTGTAGCTAGAATAGAGTTGTCAATTAATTAGGGACCAATTCAAGATTCCAATTGATTTTTCTAATTGTTAGTCTAATAAGCTTATAACAATTGGACTCTTGCACAAACAAATCTACGAAGCTAATTATTGAACGGAAAAAGGCTAATTAAGATGATATATAATTACATATAACGTACATATCTAAACTTTGTTTTTTTGAACATATTTCAGGACACTGATTGGAAGAGCTCACCAAATAAATTTGAAAAGGAAGCAAAAAGAGCCACAAAGAATAGGTAACAAAGAAAATAAATTTTGACATATATATGTTACGTTGATTCCATAATTAATTATGGGTTTGCACCAATATATTGGTCATTTCTTTTATTACAAGTATCAGGATTATGGAGTCTTTCAAGCTATGGAAAGATAAAAGAATAAGGCTACAACTTTCCGTTTACAACTTTCAAAATTATTTGATTTCACCTAAAAGGCTAAAACCCATGGCAATGTTATGTATTATATGTTGGAAACATTTAATTTGGACTAACATATGTTAATTAAATGTGCATAGCTGTCTTACGGTTTAATCCAATTAAAGTGATCTAATAAAGTTTTATTTTGGATTAAAAGAGTATCAAATTGTTATGGGATTAAATGTGTAGATACTATTAGGTGATTTTCTATTTGTTGAGGGACCAAATAGAAAATAAATGGGATACTTATCCAAAACGGTTATGGTCCCCGGACGACGGTTCTTAAATAAGAGAAAACGCCTGTCTCTCCCTGATAGAACGCCGATCTGTAACTCTCTCAAGATTCTCAAGAAGAACCGCTTCTTCCGGAAGACCAAAACCGATCTAGATCCGAATTCTCAAGTCCTAATTTACTAATGGATTGTGACGCTCCGCGACAGGATTTATTTCTTCTCTTTCTCGGATTATCATGGTAGATCGGTCAAGCATGCTTTTGGGTTTTGTGAATTAAAGCATGCCCTTTGTGATTTCGATTTCTAACAAGTGGTATCAGAGCCATTCTATTCATGATTTTCTAAGATTTGGGAAGAATTACGGATGTTCTTCGTTAAAGAGAAATTGGGTATTTTGATTTATCGATTTGTGGATTCGGTTTCCAAATTTTTTTTTTCTCGATCTATGGTTTAAATCTGAATTTGGAATCTTTTATCTCTTTCTGGTTTTCGGTTTTGAGGGATGCAGATAATGGATTTAGATGTAGAATTACTGGTTTTCATTACGGCGGTTCATGAAATTTTTGATCCTTATCTGTTCGTATCTTGAATGGTGCAGTTGAAGTTTCTTGATTTGTTCTTTAAGGAATTTTTTGAATATTATATATATCGGAAATCTTGAAACTGGAACCCCACAACTCTGAATCTTGTATGTTTGGCGTATGTTGACTTGCAATTATGAATTCTATCTTCAATATTGTTGCTCTTGAACTGTACGAAATGGATTCAGAAGGTGTTTTGTTGAAGGTGGCTTTCTTGCATCATTCTCTCTTAATTTGGGCTTCAATAAAATTAATCAATTTTCTTAGGCCCATTTAGAGTTTGAAAAGCTTTTAAAAGTCTGATGGATTCAGAATCTGTTTGGAGCTTTACTCAACTTTGCAATATTTTTATATTGACCCCAAATAAATAAGGAATATTTGTATTATGTTCGATCATTTAATTTTATATTTGTTTGGTGCATCTCATGTCCTATTTTATTTTGTCTAATATTCAAAGTGGGTTTATTGAAACAAGAAGTCGCCAAAGTGACCTCTCTTGTGTAGATTTATTCATTAAGAATATTGGATGTTTGTGTTTGTGTATATTCATGCGGGTATTAGCCGGCCCCAAGGAAGGTTAATACTTGGCCCGAAATGCACAAACACCTGTGGTGGTAAATACGTGGCAATTATAAGGTTATCCATGTAAGTGATTTGTCGGCCCAAAGGAAGACAAAATTGCTTGACAGGATTTATTGTCAGTGTTTGATCACTACAAGAGGTAGCCACTTACAAGTTAATATTACTGTCCAAAGACTTGATATTAATGTTGTGCTAGGTGCCTCGAGATGTTACCAACTTATTTAAATTTAATGATTGATTATTCGGTTTAATGTGAGCATGACAGTTAATTTTGGTTTTGTTCTCTGCTTGCCTATGATGTCTGCTACTTCTATTTCTGCTAACACCAACAACATTCCCATGCTCAATGGGTCGAACTTTAAGGATTGGAAAGAAAACATTCTGATCATTTTGGGCTGCATGGATCTGGACTATGCGCTAAGGGTTGAGCAACCCCCTTCTCTTACGGATGCAAGTTCTGCAAAGGAAAAGCGGAACTTTGAGAAGTGGGAGCGCTCAAATCGCGTTAGTCTGATGATCATTAAGCGCGGAATTCCAGAAGCCTTTCGAGGCACAGCTTCTGAGGAAGTAACTACTGCCAGTGAGTACCTTGCGAAAATTGAAAAGCGTTTTGTTAAAAACGATAAGGCCGAGACAAGTACGATTTTGGCTAACTTGATCTCACTAAAGTATAAGGGCAAGGGAAATATAAGGGAGTACATCATGGAGATGTCTCATCTTGCTTCAAAGTTAAGGGCACTAAAGCTAGAGGGTGTCTGAGGACTTACTCGTGCATTTAGTGTTAATATCGCTTCTTGCACAATTCGGTCAATTTAAGGTTAGTTACAATGTCAAAGGGAGAAGTGGACTCTTAATGAGCTCATTTCATATTGTATCAGAAAAGAGGAAGAAAGGTTGAAGCGAGAAAGAAATCGAGATTGCTCAATCGCCGATTTCCAAGGATAAGGGCAAAAGGAAAAATGATGTTGAAAAAGCTGCTAATGATAAGGGTCCAGCACAAAAGAAACAGAAAGGTGAAACTCAGGATGGCTGTTTCTTTTGTGGCAAACCTGGACACAAAAAGAAGGATTGTACTAAGTATCGCGCTTGGCGTGTGAAGAAAGGTATGTTAGGAAATTTATTGTTTAGATTTTGATGAATGCCATGTAAAACTTAAAATAGGGAGTTGGCACCCCAATTTTTATTGTAAAATGCATTGTAATAAATTGAGTGGCTAAGTCGAAGTTAAGTCACTATGCCCTAACATGCAAGAAGACAACCGAGACTAGAAGGAAGACTCATTTGCGAGACAAGTGAGTATGGCAAAGAAGAGTAGACGGGAACTCTACTAAAAAGCGGTGAGATGCGGTGAGTGGAGTATCGATCAAGTCAACTCGAGAAAAGCCAAGTCTCAAGTTGAAGTGATGAAGAGTTATCCATGATTGGAAGCGACTCTAAGTCACCTGGGGAAAGCAAAGAAATGCAGTCAAGTCGAGATAACTGTAAAAGATTCGTTGCACGGAAATCAAGAGAATTACTTAAACAAGTAATATCTCCATACCACCTTTCTCGGAGTGCTCAGTCCCAGAAGCGTGCAAAAGGAATGAACCAATCGGAAGCACTACACCGTGTCAGAACTCTGAAAAGGTGAAAGGACAATTCATACGAGGAAATGGCAATTCCAAGGACTGCAACAAGACAAGCCAACGACTGCAAGTGACTTTCAAAAATAAGCATATCTCTTCAACGGGCAAATTTTTGAAAGATCACTATAAAAGGCTGAGGAGTTTATTTGAGGAGAAACATATGAGAGTGACACAAGTTACAGACCTGAACCAAACAACGTTCAAGCAATTATTAGAAAATCTGAAACATTCTCAATCCTCAAGCCTACACTACGAAGAACATCAATCCAACACTCACCTGTGAAGGAAAGATAACTTCAATCAGTTGAAGAGGAAAACACTGAAAAATCAAGGGGTCTACATTCCACGAAGGATTGTAGGAAGGTTCAAGGTCGAACCAAGTCTTAAGCTTTTGGAGGGCTTCGTGATCAAATCCAAAGAGCTTGAGCAAGTGAGCTGTAGTAGCAAGGCAACTGCCCTGTGAAGAAGCTGAGTCATACGAGAAGCCACCGGTGAGTGATCAAGGCGTCTCAGGCATCGAGTCCCAAAGGATCAAGTCGGTGTGTGATCAAGACTTGTATCCGGATGTTACCACTTTGTATATCGATCATTACCTAGTGGATTCCTCCGGGAGTTGGAGAAGAGAAGAGTAGAAGAATTACCCCATCTTCGAACCTCTATAAAAATTTCATTGTGTCATTTACATTTCAAAGACTTTAATTTATGCATCTTAATTGTTTAATTCACGACATATCGCTATCCACTTGATAATCTATAAGTACTAAATCAAGCACTAAATCCTTGCTTAATCCAACTTAAGGGTGTTAAGTCTTCCAATGAAAAACAAAACCACGGTGAGTTAATTTAGACTCAACAAACCGGTGAGTTAATCCATCAACGGCTCGATTGAGTGTTGAGAGACTAACTCTCTTATTGACTAACTTGGTTGTCCATCAAGGACACAATTGCATGTAGTATTAACTCGAATATTTAAAAGGACTAAAAAGAAAATTTGGTAAGGTTTATTCAACCCCCTTCTAAACCTTACACATACACCCCTTGGGACCTACAAGTGGTATCGAGCGGTTGGTTCATTGAACCCTCCGCACCGGTTCTTGAACTAGATCTCCAAACTTTTCAAAGTCGCTTTAGTACTTAAACTCTCAAAACTCTTTTTATCATTAAAAGTTATTATCATGGAAGCAAATTTGACACGCATCCCTATGTTCACAATTGAAGAATTTGATGATTGGAAAATTCAGTATGCGAGCTCATCTATCAAAGCATTACATGATGAGATGTGGATAGTGATAGAAGATGGGGCCACCGCAAATCTTAAAGGTGAACACATGTATGTAAGAAGAGCTGAATCAAGGAGAAGAGGATGTTGCTCCCTGCACGGTCATGGTTGAAAAACCAAGAATCGAGTGGACAAATGATGACATGAAAAAAGATACAACCTGGACAATGTAGCCAAGGACATCCTTTACAAAACCTCGACAAAGCCATGTTCAATAAAGTCAAATCATGCAAAACGGCTAAAGAAATGGGACAAGTCGACATTGATTTGTGAAGGCTCGTGAGAAAATCAAAGAAAACAAATTATCGGTGGTCGTGACAGTAAATTTGAGAACTTCAAAATGATCTCGGAGAAAACCTGGATCAACTGGATGCTCGGTTCACGTAAATCACCAACGAGTTTATCCTGTGACTTGGAAAGGAATATACACGAATGAAATGTGTATGAAGATCCTAAAAAGTCTTCCAATCGAATGGGAAATGAAGGTCATGGCATCGAGACATTCCATGGACCTATCAAAGACATCCAACCATGAATTATTCTCGGACCTCAAAGCCTACGAGTTTGGTGAGAAGAAAAGACCAGGAAGAGACAACAGACCCAAAACAATTTGCTCTAATTGTTAAAGATGGGAAGAGAGCGAGGTCAAAGAAGTCATTGATCCGGAAGAAATAGCCCCGATGGTCAAAAGATTCAACAAGTTCTTCAATAAGAACTACAAGAGAGGAAATGGCGAATCTTCCGGAAGAAGACACTCGGCTCCCTCCAAATCAAGGGAAGATAGGCCAACCAAGAGAAAGATCATCAAAAAGTTGAGTATCAAAGGGTGACAATCCAAGAATGGAAAGAGTCGATCAAAAGGTCAATATCTATGTTGGAATCGTAGACAACCAGGTCACTATGCCATTGATTGCTCATATCCTCGTAGTTAACAAATACAGAATGAAGAAGAAATGAAGGTCTTGAGAGAAAGAATACAGAAAAGAAAAGGGCAATGATGGTGCAGCAGAGATCTTAAAAAAACCAAGTCAAGAGAGACGGTGATTGAAAGAGTGAAGTGACTACTCAAGTGACTCGAAGAAGAAGCTCGATCCGCTTGATGGCCAAGGAACAAGATCAACCTCGACCAAGAAGATGAGGTACACTCTAACTCATCAAACTCGACTCTAATGATAGTGATCGTGACACACACACTTCATCACCCTCGATCTTTATGATTCATTAGGAAAAATGATGAAAGATTTTGAATACATTAAATCCTCACACACACTATTAAATGAGGAAAACAAATTTACTCAAGAGTCAAAACTCAAAGTCGACTAAGGAGCCGAGTACTCTAAGTCAAATAGTGATGAGAATGAAAGATTAAAGACCGAAAATGCTAAATTAATAAAGAAATTCTTCGCTATAGAGAAGAGGGAGAATGACCTCAAAAATGTTATTACCTCATTCACTAAGGCATCTAAATCATTGGATGATCTTATTATGAGTCAAAGAGAATGTGGAGACAAGATAAAGCTTAGGATTTAATTCCTCTGTGCTATGTCAAACCTCAAAAGTAATTTTGGAAAAAGGATCTTCAAGCCATGAAGAATCGAAAAATCCAAAACTCTAAATGTTGCACACACATTCAATCCAAAGCACCATAACAAGCAAACCGGCCTTGGTTATAAAGGAAAAGGAAAACTTGCCGATTGAGTGCGCTTTGAAAGGGCGGTGAGAAGAGATTCGGTGAGTTCCTCAAAGCAAACTCCAAACAGAAAATACTCAGTAAAGAAGAAGCGAGCTACCAAAAACCCCAGGAAAATCCATAAAAGAAATACATATGATGGAAATGGTAGAAAATATCCAAGCCAAGCCGATTGGAATAATGTAAACTATCAAAGATAGACTTATGGAATATAAGCCCAAATGGCAAAGGCCTAGAACTCAAGAAAGGCCATTCCAAAAGTATAAGAGCTTTCATCAAAGACACATATGCACCAAGGCACTACACTCGAGACACCACAATTACCCAAAGAAGGCGATTGCTAAAAATTACACACAGCATACAGACAAAAGAGACAAAATTGTATGAACCTAGAATCCCCAAGCAATTTGCCAGGATTAATTATGATTATGGCATCGATAGATGGCAACCCTTAGAGTCAAATCATTTGGCTATAAGTTGGTTGGATCATCTTACAATTTAACCCCTCCGGACCCGGACAAGTATGGGTACCTAAAACTTAATTTCCTTGATTGCAGGTTCAAGGAACAGCAGAGTGCCAAGGAACCTGGTACATGGATAGTGGTATTCCGGACACACATGACAGAAACAAGAAAAATCTGTCAAAATTCAAGGAAGTAAAAGGAGCAAAAGTCATATTTGGAGGAAATGAAGCTCCTGGTGAAATAAGAGGCATTGGATCCATCAAGAGGAATGGATTAGAAATCACAGACGCGTTGCATATGTTGAAGGACTCAACTTCAACCTCGCTAAGCATCACCAACTCGCGTGACAAGGGTTACAATGTTGGATTTAACATGGGTATATGCCAAATCAAGGATATTGAATCAAATGAAGTTGTCTTTGCAATGATGTAGACAGGAAGAATATGTATGTCGTGGATTGGTTAAATCGCAACACCCAAAGACTGTCTACTAGCAAAGAGCACAACTGAATCAAGTCAGTTGTGGCACAAAAAAGCCGAGTCACCTAGATTTCAAAACGATTAACAAGCTTGCAAGAAGTAATCTTGTGGAAGGACTTCGATTGATTATACAAGAAGAAGAGTATATGTGATGCATGTCGAAGGGAAAACAAATCAAATCTTCATTCAAAGAAAAGACATGTTCATCTTCAACAAGATTATTGCATCGCTACATATGGATCTATTTGGCCCGTGGAACCAAACCAAAGATAAGTGGAAAGAAATACACCTTGGTGGTAGTAGATGACTACTCAAGATATACATGGACAATATTCATGTGTAAGAAGAAAGAAACTCTACAAAAACTACCCACGGTGATGAAGAGGATTCAAAACGAGAAGAGCCAAACCATTATCAAAATAAGATCGGATAGAGGAACCGAGTTTGTCAATGGAATAATAACTCAAAAGATTGTATTGAAAATGGTATTGGTCATGAACTATCGCAGCAAAGGACTCCACAATGAGAATGGAGTTGCGAGAAAGAAGAACAAAACCCCAAAGAAGCAAAGAAGGACCATGTTAGTCAAGACGGGGTTACCAAAAAGATTTTGGGTCAAGCAATCAACACGACTTGCTACACTCAAAACAATGGATGTATGATAAGCAGACGGTGACAAAGACTCCTATGAGATTTGGACTGGAAGAAAACCAAATGTTGCATATTTCAAAATATTTGGATGTAAATGCTTCATCCACAACAATGGAAAAGACAATCTAAAAGCTTTTGATGCTAAAGTCGATGAAGGTATCCTCTTAGATACTCGGTGAAAGCAAAGCCTCAGAGTACTCAACAAAAGAACTATGGTTGTAGAAGAATCCATTCATGTGGTATTCGATGAGCCAAATGTAAATGGAGAAGACATTGAAGAGTCGGTGATAAGCCGAGTCATCCAACCATGCGAGAAGAGTCCCTATGTCAAGTCAAGCCGAACTATAAACTCGAGAAGAAGATGAGATAGCTGAATCTCAAAAAAAATGAAAATTTGCGGCCTAGGTGATCACGAGAGAGCGACCATAGCAACACAAATTGCAAGACAATCGAATCCGGCTAACTTACTCCAACCTCGATGTAAGATGGATGAGAGACCATCCACGTAACTTGTCATTGGAGACATAAGAGAAGGTGTAAAAACAAGATCGAACTCAACAAGAAGCTATGTTCACATGCTTCATCTCGCAAATAGAGCCCAAAGATGTGTTACAAGCATTGGACGACGCACATTGATTCAAGCTATGCAAGAAGAGTGAATCGGTTTGAAAGAAATAAAGTATGGGAATTAGTGCAAAGACCCATACATCGAAATGTTATCGGCACCAAATGGGTGTTGAAATAAGATGAACGAGGAAGGTTACGTGGTAAGAAACAAGGCAAGATTAGTAGCCAAAGGATATTGCCAAGAAGAAGGAATAGATTTTGATGAAACATTTGCTCCTCGTAGCAGAGACCGAAGCTATAAGAATGTTTCTTGCCTATGCAGACTCACAAGAATTTCTTCGTATATCGATGGATGTAAAAAGTGCATTTCTAAATGGTTTATTGGAAGAAGAAGTGTATGTTGAACAACCTCCAGGATTTGAGAGAAGACTCTTGGAGATAAAGTATACAAACTCAAGAAAGCTCTATATGGATTGAAACAGCACCCGGAGCTTGGTATGATACCTTGTCACAATTCCTAATCGAAAATGGATTCACAAAAGGAAAAGTAGATAGAACACTTTTTTAATTCAAGACAAAAAGAGTATCTTTGCTTGTTCAAATATATGTGGATGACATCATTTTTGGATCTACAAACAAAGAGTTGTGTGAAAAATTTTCAAACCTCATGCAAAGTAAATTTGAAATGAGCATGATGGGAGAGAGCGACATTCTTCCTTGGACTCCAAGTGAAACAATCTGAAGGATGGAACATTCATAAGTCAAACAAAATACACCGAGAGATTTAATGAAGAAGTTTGGTATGGAGGAGAAGTCTTCGTGAAAATACCAATGAATACATCATCAAAATGGACATGGATGCGGATGGCAAGCCTCGTAGATCAAACAAGATACAGAGCACTTATTGGATCATTGCTCTATCTCTCACAAGCAGGCGGACATCACCTTTTCTTTGTAGGTGTATGTGCAAGATTTCAATCTGCTCCAAAAGATAGCCATATGACAAAGAAACTAAGAAAATATTGAGATACTTGAAAGGAATCCAAGAAGTTGGCTTATGGTATCCAAAGGAAGGTGGATTCAAGCTAATCGGCTATTCGGACTTTGACTATCTTTGGATGCAGAGTTGATGAAAAAAGCACTTCAGGCACATGTCAAATGCTAGGAAACAGTGATTTCCTGGTTTAGCAAGAAGCAAAATTCAATAGCCACCTCTACTACGGGTTAGAATACATAGTCAGGGCTGTTGTGCCCAAGTCCTATGGATGAGACAAAGGTGAGAGACTATGAAGTTGAGGCTCAAAAGAAATTCCAATCATGTGTGATAACACAAGTGCAATTGCCATTACTCAAAATCTCGTGGCCGCACTCAAGAACAAAGCATATCGATGTCGATATCACTTCATAAGAGATCATGTTGAAAAGAAGGACATCATCTTGGAATATATCTCAACCGATAAACAATTGGCCGACATCTTCACAAAACCATTATGTGAGTCAAGATTTGAAGAACTCAAACAGGAGTTGGGGTTAATTGAGCTGAGCTGACACTCAGAAGAATCAAAGAAAAGAAATGGAACATAAAAAAAAAGGGAAAAGAGCTGAACTCACAAATCAGCTAAGTAAATTAGTCAGACGGAAAGACAGCTATACCAAGTCAGCTGTTAGCTGAGTCACTAAGAGAACTGTGAGAAGAAGAGTTAAGTCAGCTAAAGGATAAGATGAGTCACTTATGAGCAAAGTGACAAAAACGCAGTCGTTTGGACTAAGCGGGAATGTTTTTAAGGAATACGTCAAAGATAATGATGATGTGTACGGACATAAAGCTGCACACCAAGCTTATGATTGGATATAAATGCTGTCGCATTAAATACGAGACATTAAATGCTAAATAGGCGTGCAAAATCTAAGTCGTTGATTTCGATCACATTTCAAAAAAAAAAAAAAAACCACCCGCACGTCCTTTCATAAACCATACTTAAACTATTTCCGTCCGTTTCTCTCTCACACTACCAAAACTGTTCATTTTCCTTCTCTCAAAAGCAAAGGCAAAAAAAATTCTCTCGAAACCCTATCTATCTGCAAATCAATCTCTAAGTTTTTCTTTGATAAAATCCTGAAAAATGGCACCAACCTATGATTTTACCAAATTAGGAAGCAAATCCACACCGGGTCTCTTTGTGGATTTCGACTAAGATGGTGAAACAGGGGTCCGACGACACCCTAGTGAAGAAAATTGCTGAGAAATTAGAAACGACCGGCTGAAACCGTTTCGACGTTAGAACATCCGATGACCTATGTGGAGGAGGTCGCTGATACCCTACGTGAATGCCGAGATTCACGATGAAGGAATAAAGTCATCTGCTCACGGAAAGCGGTGACTATCTCGCAAGGATTTGGTGAACACACTCACTAACAATCGAAGGAGCCTTTAAATTAACGAAAGCCGATGTAAACTTGGTGATGCTTGGAAAGAAATAGCCAAGCCCGACTTTGCCGATAAAATAGTGTACACAAAAAAAAGAGATGCTGAAAGAGGATTATCACAAGTTGTTGGACATAGTTGCCAAATGTATTGACATCAAATTTGGCGCTTTGACCAATCACAAAAGCAAAGCCGATTGTAATGGCCGCAATCATCGCGAGAAAAAGAAAATAAATCGGGCCGAGTTTGTCTACAAAGCAGACTCTTCCGAACGTAGGAACAAATCCTTCAAGGAAGATGGCACATTTGGAGGTTCCTAGGATATGGCCTAGTAATTGGCCGGTGATGGAGGTGAAAGGAGTCCTCTTAGACATGGGATGGCATTCCATGTTAACAAGATGATGTTTAGAGCAAACCTCTCTCGGCGCACGAGAAGAGAGCCTACGCAAGAGAGCGACACGAGTGAGGGGGAATCGGTGACCCCAAGATAGATGTTTCCTCTCCACCCAAGAAGAAAGTCGCCCCTGCAGCCGCAAAGAAGAAGATCACGCCCCCGCAAAGAAAGAAAGTCAAACTTGCTCTCCCGCCCGCTGCAGAGAGTCACCGCCCCCGCAGCCGTGTCTCCCGCCCAAAGAAGCTAGCCGGTCGAGAAGGACACTCAAATACCTTCCCGATCGTCAAAAAGAGGAGAACCGACAAGCCAAGACGGCCGGCTCCTCGAAAAAGACACCAAGACCCCCGCCGCCAAGACTCAGAGGAAACCGTCTCGAACCAGTAAATCCCTCGGTACAAACTAGGAGACGAAGAAGAATTGTCAAGCACTCCGAGCTTGAGAAACCGGCTGAGTCGCCCACTCATTGGAGCAGATATCGGAGACTCACTTTGGAGAAGTAGAGTCTCGGATGTAATTGATGAAATAGCCAAGTCTCTGGCCAAGCGCGATCAGCAGAGGCAAATCAAGAAATAGTCGTAGTCCGAGCGGTGAGACACAAGAAAAAGTGGTAGAGCTGATAGTGATGTGATGATCCTATCCCCACTTTACCCGGACATCCAAAATCGTCATGAGAGTGGAGGAAATGGAAATTGAGTCGATCCAGGAACAGTTCCAACGGCCCGAGTTTATAGAAGAAGAAAGAGGAACTGTTGAGCTTCCTGGGATCGACCATCAGCGTACTCAGCCAAAGATGGATGAAGACAATCGCACGGATATCCCGCAGATCTTCAAGGATAAGGAAAAGGAGAACAGCAGCGAGAGGAAGCCGAGGCACGTGAGAAGGCCAAAGATATGCCCTATCTCTCGGCACCATAGAACACACACATCCCTCCTTGATGTCTTCCGAGCTGATGAGGACCCGGAGAAATCTGCCGCCACGAAGAGTTGCAAATGCGCAAGCATTGCACGAATCTAGAATCCTTCACGAGCAAAGATTGATGGAGGGACCAGGAGAGTCCTCCGAACACAACCGAAATTGATCCAATGGGAGTGGTTGACAAATCGCCATCTGTTGTTAAGCCGCTACCACTTCCCCACTCACTCGGAAAAAGGAATAAGGAAGGCGGCGATGGCGGGATAGTGGGGACCCCGGTCGAGCCAACCCCTATTGAAGGTGTCTTACCACCGCCCCAACGGTGAACACTCAATAGAAACAAGGGAGTCCGGAGACGAGTGACCCCATTACAAGTCACTCGGTGCGTGCGCCGAGGGGGAAACTCCTCCACTGCGGCAAGGTCGGAGAATCTGCCGCAGATGACTCAACAACGAATCCAGGAGGCGAAGTAGAGAAAATACAAACACAAAAAGAACAACAAGTTGCCATCAAGCTCGGTCGATTGAGCTGTCTCGCTTGAGAGTGCCACCGAGGTGCCAAAGGCTAATGACGCCGCTTGATGCGGTCGAGGCACGGAAGGAACAGCCCCGGGAGTTAACACTGGGGCGATGAAAGTGCAATCCATGGGGTTGAGACTCCAATGGATGCCACCATAGAAGACCCTAAGACAGTGACACCGTCGAAAGAGAGGTCCAAGGCCTCATGCAGCGATTGAGGCTGCGGGAGGTAATGAAGGCCCACGGGAGGTTGAGACTTCCCGGGGTAAAGAAGTCAAGTAGAGAACATCCCTCCCGCTATCATCGACCCATCCGAAAAGGAGATAAGCGCACTTCATGATTCCCAGGATAATCGATGTCACCTTTCGGGATCAGGAAGGCGAAGAAGAAGGTCGAGTCATCCCCATGTGATGATCCAAAAGACTCACCATTGCGGATGTTCCAAGCACGAGCAAGTCGATCCCAAGACTACTCGTCAAACCTTTAATTTTGATGATGAGCCACCAATGGAAATCTCATCATCGTCCGATGACGCCCGATAAGGCCGAGGACCGATCTACTCAATTGGAGAAATCGGTGAGACCAACGAAGGCGTTGAGACAAGTGAGGCTCGGCAAAAGTCGGGTCCACTTCACAACAAACCCCGGTGAACCGACGAGTCCTGCGCGCAGCTCCTCAAGCCGCATTCAAGCAGGTCGATTCCAAAAAGAACTTCACGCGCACCACTCATCATCGAACAAATCCCGGTTGGCGGTGATGAATCCTTTATAGAATCTTTACCTTTTTCTCTCGGAGGTACCCGACCTCCATGAAGAGTCGAGAAAATGAACGCGCGACGCTACCACGACTAGCTCCGTTTTTCAATCAGGCACCATTGTTCCGGTGATTATGATTTTTTGTTTGCATGGCCATCACCGCAACGGAAGAATCACCAAGTCCATGAAGTGTTCAAGGCATTATTCACGAGATTGAATGGATGGAGAGGCATCAGGCCTCTATGGATATGCGATCGACAAATGAGAGATGCAAATCTCACTTTGCTAATTTAAGAGGCATAACAATGATCGGGATCGGGGAATGGTGGCAACAACAAAGAAACAATGCGTGTGGAACAAGTTAGATACTTCAGGACATTGTTCAACAAGTCTTTGGTATGGAGAGTGAAAATGCCGATGCAAAACGAAGTTTGAGAGAACATATTGAGCACATGCATGAAGCTCACATTGCCGAGATAAAGGCTGCTGCGTGAGCAAAACAAGAATGATCTACTGAGCGTTTGGAAGAAACCATGAATAAAAAATTCAGCCTTCTCATGGCTGAGATGAAGCGATTTCAGCAGAGTCCAACGCTACTCGATCCGAATTTCGTCCGCATACTGCAGCAGACTCGAGACAGTAACTCTACCATCCAGCTCGACTTCCGCTTGCAAGATATGATTCAGTGTCCTCTCTCTTTTGATGATGCCAAAAATGGGGAAGAGGAATACCTTAAAGCACAAAAAGATCTCGAAAAAAGAGGATCACATTTGTGAAGGGAAAACAGATTGAGGAAGCGGCGAAACAAAAAAGAAAGGAAAATCACGAGGGGGAAGGATCGAAAGATGTGACCTTGATGATTGCACAAACCCCCAACAGGTCCATCACGGTGACATTATCGCGACAAACTCCTGCGGACTCGCCACTCCAACACTCTGCTATATCTATGGTGAAAAGAGAAAAACAATTGAAGCGGGGATGAAGGAAGTGGAATGAAGAATGGATGCCCGAGTTAAGAACATCTTGAAAGAACATGGAGGCATTCCAAAGAGACGAGAGACACATATGCCATCTCGGATGTCGGGATGAAAGAGCCACGATCGTTGATGAATTTAAAACGCCGCATCTCGAAGGATACTTTGCAAATATGTCTATGGCTCAAGCTTGGGACTTATCGGGAAAAGGGTCTCACGTTATGTGAAGAAGGTCGACGAGCGATGAGACTACCCAAGCGATCACTCTGTTGGTCACTCCGCCGGTCACCATTTGGAAAGAAGACCCCGTCTGATACATGCCCGAGGTAGAGGAAGAAGCGAGTGGTGGAGGAAGAAGAAGGACCAGGCCTCCGCCCAAAAACATTGAATATGTAGATCCAGGCAAGAAAGGAGGGATCTCTTGGGGCGGCCTTGACCAAGTAGCAAATTTGCAAGTGGCTAAAAAGTAACGCCGAGTATGCAAAAAGAATAGAAGAAGAAAACAAGAGACAAACTCGGCTATGGGAGGAAAGAAGAGGAAAGATTAAGAAGAGATGAAGTGCCAGGAAGGCATATGAAAAAAAAAGAAGGCGGTGACGATGAGAAAAAAGAGAAGAAGAGAAAAAGATCTTTGAACAAGATGAAAGAAGGAGACAACGAAGGAGATGAAGTGTAGTTGTCCACCCCTTCGTGTATTTTATTATGTAAATACATACAATGTAAGTCTTCCAAATAAAGCTATAAATTCTCTATTTTTTGTGTAGACAAATATGTGCTCGATACACCTTTACTGTGATTGTGTAAAAGAACAAGAATGTTATGATCAATAAAAGGATTGATTCTGCGCATACATTCTATGTCAATACACTATCTCAGTATGTATCTTTGCTATTTGCATTTATGAATGGTTTAAGTTTTGGCATCATCAAAAAGGGGGAAATTGTTAGGAATTTATTGTTTAGATTTTGATGAATGACATGTAAAACTTAAAATAAGGAGTTGGCACCCCAATTTTTATTGTAAAATGCATTGTAATAAATAGAGCTGGCCAAGTTGAGTTAAGTCAGCTACGCCCTAACATGCAAGAAGACAACCGGAGACTAGAAGGAAGACTCATTGCGAGACAAATTTGAGTATGGCAAAGAAGAGTAGACGGGAACTCTACTAAAGAAGCATCCGAGATGCGGTGAGTGGAGTATCGGTCAAGTCAACTCGAGAAAAGCCAAGTCTCAAGTTGAAGTGATGAAAGAGTCATCCAATGATTGGAAGTCGACTCTAAGTCACCTTGGGAAAGCAAAGAAATGTAGTCAAGTCGAGATAACTGTAAAAGATCCGTTGCACGAAAATCAAGAGAATTACTTAAACAAGTAATATCTCCATACCACCTTTCTTGGAGTGCTCACCCTTGGAAGCGTGCAAAAGGAATGAACCAATGGGAAGCACTACACCATGTCGAACTCGAAAAGGTGAAAGGACAATTCATACGAGGAAATGGCAATTCCAAGGATCGCAACAAGACAAGCCAACGACGCAAGTGACTTTCAAAAATAAGCCTATCTCTTCAACGGGCAAATTTTTGAAAGATCACTATAAAAGATCGAGGAGTTTATTTGAGGAGAAACATATGAGAGTGACACATGTTACGACTGAACCAAACAACGTTCAAGCAATTATTAGAAAATCAAACATTCTCAATCCTCAAGCCTACACTACGAAGAACATCAATCCAACACTCACCTGTGAAGGAAAGATAACTTCAATCGGTTGAAGAGGAAAACACCGAAAAATCCAGGGTCTACATTCCACGAAGGATTGTAGGAAGTTTCAAGGTCGAACCAAGTCTTAAGCTTTTGGAGGGCTTCGTGATCAAATCCAAAGAGCTTGAGCAAGTGAGTTGTAGTAGCAAGGCAACCGCCTGTGAAGAAGCCGAGTCGCACGAGAAGCCAACCGAGTGATCAAGGCGTCTCGATCGAGTCCCAAAGGATCAAGTCATTTGTGTGATCAAGACTTGTATCCGGATGTTACCACTTTGTATCGATCATTACCTAGTGGATTCCTCCAGGAGTTGGAGAAAGAGAGGAGTAGAAGAATTACCCCATCTTGAACCTCTATAAAAATTTCATTGTGTCATTTACATTTCAAAGACTTTAATTTCGCATCTTAATTGTTTAATTCTGCTGACATATCTGCTATCCACTTGATAATCTATAAGTACTAAATCAAGCACTAAATCCTTGCTTAATCAAACTTAAGGGTGTTAAGTCTTCCGCTGAAAAACAAAACCACGGTGAGTTAATTTAGACTCAACAATTTGAGTTAATCCATCAACGGCTCGGTTGAGTCCATTTGAGAGACTAACTCTCTTGATTGACTAACTTGGTTGTCCATCAAGGACACAGCTGTGTAGTATTAACTCTGAATATTTAAAAGGACTAAAAAGAAAATTTGGTAAGGTTTATTCAACCCCCCCTTCTAAACCTTACACTTACACCCCTTGGGACCTACAAGGTACATTTCTTACTTTGGTCTGTTCTGAAGTTAATTTAGCTTCAGTACCTGGAAACACTTGGTGGTTAGATTCTGGTGCTACTACTCACATAAGTGTTTCAATGCAGGGTTGACTGAGCTACCGAAAGCCAACTGATGGTGAAAGATACATCTTTGTGGGTGATGGCAAATCGGTGGAAGTGGAGGCAATAGGGCATTTTAGGTTGTTATTAGAAACCGGTTTCTTTTTGGATTTGAAAGACACTTTTATTGTACCGTCGTTTAGACGGAATTTGGTTTCTATTTCCTTACTGGACAAATTTGGTTTTACTTGTTCATTTGGAAATTGTCAGTTTAGTCTTTCATTTAATTCCAATATTGTTGGTACCGGTTCGTTAAGTGCTTATGACAATCTATATATGCTTGACACTATCGTTTCGTATAATGAATCCCTGCATGTTGAATCAAGAGGTACTAAGCGAAAATTAAATAAAGAAAATTCGGCTAAATTATGGCACAAGCGTTTAGGTCATATCTCAAAAACCAGAATTGAGAGACTTGTGTCAGACGGTATTTTAGATACACTTGACTTTTCGGATCTTGATATTTGTGTTGAGTGTATTAAAGGAAAACAGACCAAAATAAAGAGATTAGGTGCCAACAGGACTTCAGACGTCTTAGAATTGATACATACGGACATTTGTGGGCCATTTCCTAAGGCTTCTTGGAATGGTCAACAATATTTCGTATCATTCATAGACGACTACTCACGCTATGGGTACCTATATCTAATTCATGAAAAATCGAGGAGACCTTTGGACATGTTCAAGGTTTTAAGGTGAAGTTGAGAATCAACTCAAAGAAAAGAATTAAAGTCATCGGATCGACCGTGGAGGTGAGTACTACGGCGAGATATGATGGTTCAGAGAACAACGCCCAGGGCCTTTTGCTATCTTCCTAGAGCAATGTGGAATCGTCCCACAGTACACCATGCCGGGGATGCCTAGCATGAATGGTGTTGCTGAAAGACGAAACAGGACTCTAAAGGATATGGTACGGAGTATGATTAGTCATTCCTCTTTGCCAGAATCACTGCGGGGAGATGCACTAAAGATGCACTTATATTCTCAACAGTACCAACTAAAGCGTTGCTAAAACACCTTTTGAGCTTTGGGTCGGGCGAAAGCCGAGTCTAAACCACTTTCACATATGGGGATGTCGGTAAGCTAGGCCTTATAGGCCAAATGAAAAGAAATTGGACTCCAAAAAGGTTAGCGCCTACTTTATTGGTTACTCGGAAAAATCAAGGGTTTTAAGTTTTATGATCCCACTAGAAGGTCTATTTTTGAGACGGGAAATGCAGTATTCTTTGAGGATGTTGAGTTTGGGGGGAGAAATAAGGTTAGAGACATTACCTTTGAGGAGGAGTCGATCTCGACACCTACTACTGCATCTGATGATGTTCAGGTTTCTATTCATGTCATTAGCCGAGAAGTAGATCCATAACCTCAACAGGATAATGTTGAAGAACTCCCCACTCAGGTTGAAACTATTCAGGAAGAACAAACTCAACAACCTCAAGAACTAGTGCCATTAAGGAGGTCCACTAGAGAGAAGAGAAATGCTATTAGGATGATTATGTGGTATTTCTCCAAGAAAATGAGGATAATAATGGATTGATGGAAAATGATCCTATCAATTTCCGTCAAGCCATGCAGGATCCAAACTCTCAAAAGTGGATTGATGCCATGAATGAAGAGTATAAGTCAATGCAAGACAATCAAGTTTGGGATCTTGTCCCATTACGAAAGGTGTGAAACCTATTGGTTGCAAATGGATTTTTAAGACCAAAAGGGATTCGAAGGGTAATGTGGAAAGATATAAGGCTCGTCTTGTAGCTAAAGGCTTTACTCAGAAAGAAGGCATTGATTTTAAAAAGACTTTCTCTCCGGTTTCCACGAAAGACTCTTTCAGGATAATTATGGCATTAGTTGCACATTTTGACCTTGAGTTACATCAGATGGATGTAAAGACGGCGTTTCTCAATGGAGACATTGATGAGACGATATATATGGTGCAACCAGAAAACTTTGTGTCTGGAGACCCAAAGTCTATGGTTTGTAAATTAAAGAAATCCATCGGTGGGCTCAAGCAAGCTTCTCGTCAGTGGTATCACAAGTTTCATCAAGTAGTAGTCTCGTTCGGTTTTGAGACTAATGATGTTGATGATTGTGTGTATCACAAGTTCAGTGGGAGTAAGTGTATTTTTCTGGTCTTGTATGTGGATGACATTCTGCTTGCCACTAATGACTCGGGATTCTTTTGACGATACCAAGAAATTTCTATCAAAGAAATTTGAGATAAAAGATCTTGGGAAGCTTCTTTTGTTTCGGGGATCCAGATACACAGGGATCGTTCTCGGGGTATTCTTGGATTATCACAAAAGAGCTACATAGAGAAAGTGTTGTAAAGATTTGGCATGCGAAGCGCAAACCAGGAGACACCCCTATAGCTAAGGGAGACAAGTTTAGTCTCGAACAATGCCCTAAAGGAAAACTGAAATTAAGGAAATGTAGAAGATTCCCTATGCTCAAATTTGTTGGGAGTCTAATGTATGCTCAGTCCGCACAAGACCCGATATAGCGTTGTTGTTGGTATGTTGGGCGAGATATTTAAGTAACCCTGGCATGGATCACGGAAAGCGACCAAACGGGTGATGAGGTATTTACAGAGAACAAAAGATTACATGCTCACATACGTAAAATCGATCGAGTTGGAGATCATAGGGTATTTCGATTCGATTTTGCGGGATGCCAAGACGAAAGAGGAGATCCGCCGGGCTACATTTTCTTATTGGGGAGCCATTTCATGGAGAAGTGCTAAGCGAGACACTTGTAGCATCTTCTACCATGGCGGTGAATTTGTAGCATGCTATGAGGCATCCAATCATGGAATATGGTGCGAAATTTTGTCACCAAATTTGCGCATTATTGGGAATATAGAAAGACCACTAAAGTTGTATTGTGACAATAACTCGGCAAGATCTTTATATTCTAATAACAACAGAGCTCTACTAAGTCAAAACACATTGACATAAAGTTCTGGTTGTGAAGGAAAAGTGAGTGGTCGATAACTATAGAGCATATCGGGACAGACTCAATGATTGCGGATCCGCTTACTAAAGGATTAACACCCAGGGTCTTTCGCGAGCACACTGCTCGTATGGGTGTAATACAGTTCCAGGATACTTTGGTTTAGTGAGAGTCTGTAATTTTATTGCTCTATACATTATTTTGGACACATTTTGTGTATTTGGATATTTCTGTACAGATATAAAGTATTCAGTTTATTGCACTCTGTCATTTTGGTTATGATTAATCTCACTAAGGAATAAGGTGGACCAGTTGGAAATAGACATGTTAGATCACATTACATGTAATTTCCATGCTACGCATCCATGATTGATCTATGTCATTTGATTGTGCTGGTATATGTGATTATTGATGGGTTTATTCACGCATAAAGTGATGAAAGCCTCTTTGGTCCTGTATTAGTACAATCAATGGACGAGATTGTTAAGGGATACTCTTATATATGACAGCAAGGTTTGAGCTCATAAGGTATTGCACATTTGTTTGGTAACATATGTAGTCCAAGTGGGAGATTGTTGGAAACATTTAATTTGGACTAACATATGTTAATTAAATGTGCATAGCTGTCTTACGGTTTAATCCAATTAAAGTGATCTAATAAAGTTTTATTTTGGATTAAAAGAGTATCAAATTGTTATGGGATTAAATGTGTAGATACTATTAGGTGATTTTCTATTTGTTGAGGGACCAAATAGAAAATAAAGGGGATACTTATCCAAAACGGTTATGGTCCCCGGGCGACGGTTCTTAAATAAGAGAAAACGTCTGTCTCCCTTGATAGAACGTCAGATACAGAACTCTCAAGATTCTCAAGAAGAACCGCTCGTCTGGAAGACCAAAACCAGATCTAGATCCAGAATTCTCAAGCCCTAATTTACTAATGGATTCAGGTACGCTTCCGCGATTAGGATTTATTTCTTCTCTTTCTCGGATTATCATGGTAGATCGGTCAAGCATGCTTTTGGGTTTTGTGAATTAAAGCATGCCCTTTGTGATTTCGATTTCTAACATTATATATATTATTGTTTCTCATGAGTTATTGAATATTAATTTATATTTCTTTGGGCCATAAAGGATATAATTTTGAGATATCGCATAATTTGTCTAAGATATACTTTAAGAAAGAAAATTCTCGATTTAGGAAATAGCACAAATAGTACCAATTTAATCTTAACTGGAATATATATAGTAAGTTATTTAATTAGCAACTAATCTACAAAGTGAAGAACCCATCAAGAGCTAAGGCACATGCGCATGGGAATGAAAAGATGAATTATAGATGCTCATGAGTCATGACTTTCTCCATATTTGAAAGCATTGCTCATATATATGAGAATTACATATGACGCTCTCAAATTGTTTATAGATCCATTAATACTGTTATCATTAATATTTGGGATAATAACAAAAGACCCCCTGAGGTTTGGGCTAATCACAAAAAACCCCAGAGATATTTCAAATTTCTAAAAAAAAAAAAAGAAAAACCCGGTTTGATTATGCCTTTAATTTAACAGGGGATAATTAAGTGTAATACTTCTGAAAATATTAGGGGGCTTTTGAAATATTTTTTACTTATAAATTTAGGGGGGAAATGTAATAAGACGAATTCAAACTTCAAGGGATTTTTTGCAATTTTCAAAAATCTCGGTTTTTTTGTAATTAATCATCCGTTAATATTTTGATACTTGCAAATTATTTATTGATTCGACACTACAAGAAAACAATCAAATTCCAACGAAATAATTCCAACAGAATAAAAAATTTTAATATTCCAATGGAAATTCCAATGCGACAGCATACCATTGGAAAATCCAACAGAAAGTCCAACAATAAGCAAAACCATTTGGTACTGATGGAATATTTTTTCCATAGGAATTTTCGTTGGAATTTTGTCATTCCAACAGGCAACAGTCATTATACCAATGGTGCTTTTTCATTCGAATTTCTGTTGGAATCAATAATTCCAATGGAAATTGGCAAAATACCAACGGATTTTTTTCATTGTAATTCCCTTATTTTCTTGTAGTACGTGATTAGTTGGTATTATTGTAAATTGTAATAGTGTTGTTGATTGCTACTTTGAAATAAAAAGGTCACAAAAGACAACAAAGAGAATGGGCTTGAGCGTTTTCCACAAATGTACGTAAAGTACTCATGCATACTGATTTTCAAAAAAGAGTTGATTTAAATCTTCTAATGATTTAGTTACCATGTCGTTTAATATTGTTTTAAAATAGGCTTTAGAAAATTATATCAATCATTTAACAAAATTGAAAGCATAGTTAAATTGGGGTATCAATTACAAGTTGATTTCTGAACGACATCATGGAAATAAATGGTGCTATTAATTAATTAATTTGTTTCAATTATTTTTCATCTAAGATAGAGTTGAGGGTCATGCATGGGCATGTGTTGCAACGTGAGTGGCCTTATTTGCTGATTGTCCCGATATCATGCTCTTTAAAACAAAAAGTATTAGTCAAAAACAAAAAAAAAGATTTATTTTCCTCGTCTTATTTAGGATCTTGTAGATGCTACTTGCGCAGGAATACACTAGGTAGTATTATCGTATATCTCACTACAAGAAAATTCCAGTTTATCGACATAATTTACCGACATAAATGATTTTGTCACTAAATTTTACAATTACCTACAGAATACCTACAGAATAAAAATATCATTTTTCCACAAATTATACCGACAAATTACCGCTAGATGACCGACAATTTTTCAATTACCGACAGATCTTCTATAGGTATTTACCAACAGTTTTAGATATTGTAGGTAAATATTTTACCTACAATGATTTTACTTACACTTTATAATTTTCTTAATACTTACCTACAGATTTTTATGTAGGTAAACTAGTTTTTTCTTGTAGTGTCTGCACACAATACACGTCGGATTGTATGATTGCAATTTGCGTGTGAACTTTTGAAACATCTATTATAAATTTACGGTTATTATGCAGATGGAATACTCCACCAGATATAGTATAAATTATTGTGTTTAGTTAAATCGAACTAACATCACAACAAGTCCCAAAAAAATATGATGCATAATTTATGATACAATATGTTGCCCTATTAATCAATATAGCCTGATTTTCGTGAGTGTTAATAAAAATCTTTGGTTTCAGAAAGTGGTGTTATAACACTTAACACAGGCACTATAAAAACAGCACAAATGAAATAAAAAATGACACCAGGATTTTTAACGTGCTTAGATTCCTCAATCTTAATGCACGAGGCCACGCCCAGAGAAGAAACAATCCAATATTAGAAAACAAAAATTTATTACAAATACGACTAGATTTACGTAAAACATAAAGACTCTCTCTTTATCTTATACACCAACACTCGTATAAAACTAATATTCTGATCGATTCTTCCAAAAACTTCAACCTTGTTGGAATCCCTCCAACTTCAAATCCCTTGAACGGTTGAGTTGATCCACGTCGTATATCTTCACCATCTTCTCTCGAAGACTAGAATTAAGACACAAGTTTTTCTTGAAGAAGAACAATAAGCTCAAATAGTATTTTTCCGTGTGATTTCTTCAAGAGGCTGATCTCTCCTTTTATAATGAACAAAACCAATCCCCTCTGGCTGAAATCAAGTGATTTCCTGATTCCCAGATGGAGGTTACAATCTAAAAAATGAAGACAACAAAAATAAATAATTTCCTTATGGGTGAGAACAAAGACATAAGAAAAGTGATTAAATGGCAATAATATGGGCTGAATAAATCTAGATAAGACATCCAAGATTATCAGCAATCTTCTCAAAATAGAACACAAGCCGTAAACCAGAAACAGAAAATCTGGCATAAAACCCGCCCAGATTCTATGCAGACAGTGTTGCATCCCAGAGTTACAACACCAGATTTTGCACTGTGCAGAAAGACCAAATTTGCCAATAATGGTAACATTAACAATCTCCTCCTTTGGCACTTTTGGTCAAAAACAAATCATGCAGGAAAAATAAAAAATCATAAGTGAAGCAACACTTTTGATTTAAATCCTGCAAATGTTAGCACAGTCAAAATAATAAAAAATTTATCCAATAGCATACATATCAAATCAGTTTATCCAAAATAAAATAAGTTTTATCATCAAACTACAAAACAAGATAAACATGGAATGCTATAGACTTAGTCATCCTTTGACTCCCCCTCAGAGTCAGCCACATCATCTTCCTCATCATCATATTAAAATTCCCCCTTAGAATGTGCATCCACTTCTTCCTCTTCATCACAATTTTCGGACTCCCTCTCAAATGGGTCTCACCATCACATGACTCAGCATGCTCACCAAATCACATGACTCAGTCTGCTCCCCCTTACTCGGGTGTCGCCTACTAGAGTCTCTTCTCTCCCCCTTTTTGACAAAAAAAAAGGCAAATGAAGCTAAACAAACTTTGGCTATTTTTTGGTCAAAACAATCTCCTTCAAGAATTTGTATGTAGTCCTTACCAAAATTGATGAGAGAATGAACCGCTATAATTGGAGTGATACAAATGACGACTATGGGAGTTTCCAAGAGAGCTTCCAACTGCAAATTTGAAATCCAAACATTTTTTTTGGAAAAGTCCCATAATTCAAGGTGAACAATTAATTCAAAACAAGCACTGATGATCAATTCCTTTTATAAAAGATAAATTTAAGGAAAAAATCATTTCCAAAAATAATGTACCACATCGAATCAAGAAGAGAGATATTTTCCACAAGCCCAAAAATGATCCTGATAGATGCCTAGAATGATGAGTAAAATACTGACAGAATTAAAAAAAGGCCTCAGGCATTTTGGTGTTGTAACCCAGTGTTGTACCACATTTTCTAAAAACATCACCACACAAAATCAATGGATCAAAATCCTTTTCCCATTTAACAATGTTTTAGTGAAATGAATAAACAGAGAACTTTTAGTCAGTCGGTAGCTTTTGCTCCCAAACATGGGTAGCTCTTTCTCAGAAGATCATAACATGATTCAAGCATATAAAAGAATATAGAATAGTTCACAACTGAATAACTTTCACACACAATGTATAGACAGTTTTTTCCGTCAAAGGCCCCCTAAAAAATACATCTTTCACATTGGAAAAATCATTTTGTTTGCAATTTGATCCACAATTGTTTTTAGGCAAGAGTTTTATGAAAAGAGTACTCAATTGAGTCACAACAATAAAATAGAGATAAGCCGATGAATGATCTCAAAAATACAAAATGTCTAATGCAAAAGAATAAGATCAAGAAGAGGTTGCAACACATCAAGAAAGAGAGATGATGCATATGGTGTTGCAACACTGAAACCCACACTGCTTAGAGAGAACAGACACCCAGAGACTATTTCAGGTAACTAAACCTTTGAAAGTCTAGTGCTATGGTGAAAATATCAGCAATTTGATTCTCAGTGGTGACAAATCAATGGTAACAATTTTATTCTCAACCAAGTCTCTAATAAAATGGTGTTGAATATTGATGTGTTTAGTTCTGAAGTGTTGCACTGGGTTTTTAAAAATATTTATAGCACTTGAATTATCATTGTAAGGAGTAAGAGTTTTCTCTTCAACCCCATAGTCAGTCAACACTTGTCTCATCCACAACATTTGAGAACAAAAGCTCCCTAAGGATGTATATTTAGACTCAATAGTGGATAGGGATACACAACTTTGTTCCTTACTATACAATGAAACTAAATTGTTACCAAAGTGGACACATCCTCCAGGAGTGCTCTTTCGATCATTGACATTACCTGTCAAATTAACATCACTAAATCCAGTCAAGTTAGTGTTATGACACTTAGTGTTGTAACACTGGAGATGTTCCTGCATCAGATAACAATTATCAGAAGATTTGTTACCCTTCAAAATGCATTTGTCAGTTTTATCAAAAACAACACACATATTTTTATCAAATCTCACAAGTAAATTATCATCACAAAGCTAACTGATACTGATAAGATTGGCTTTTAATTCTTCAACATATAAAACATTTTTGAGAGAAGGAAGACCAGACACATTCAAGGTTTCTTTTCCCAAAATTTTCCCTTTAGCACCATCACCAAAAGTAACCAATCCATTTTCATGTTTTTCAAATTCAGTCAGTTTTTCCAGTTCTCCGGTCATATGACGGGAGCATCCACTATCAAAGTACCAGAATTCAGTTACATTGGCTTTCAAAGAGGTGTGCACAACATAGCAAGAGAATTCATCCTTCCTAACCCAGATTTTCTTGGGTTGGTCTGATAAATTTATTTTAAAAGAGGAGTGCTTCTTTGCTGAACGTACACTTGAGAATGCACTCTGCCTTGCCTAATGTATTTTTGAAGATGATAACACTTAGGTCTTATGTGGCCAGGACGATTGCAATAATGACATATAGGAACAAAGCCATTGTTTCTTTTCCCAGTTTGACTAAAGGATGTCCCCTCTTTACAAAAACAATCTTAGAATTTTTCTTTTTATTCACAATATTTTTGTTAAAATTAGAATTAAAGCCAATACCTGCACGACCTTGTTGAGATTTTCCTTGAGATATAATTTCATCTAATCTCCCCTTGCCAGTGTTCAGTTTTTTGACAGAATTTGTCATGTCATTGAGTTCTTTCTTTACTTTGGCAAGTTCTTCTTTTCTCTCTGTTGCCAGCTTTTCAAACTTAATTACATCTCTTTTGAGTGAGTCTTTTTCAGCAGTAAGACACACTACTTTCTTTTCCAGGTTCTCATTTGTCTTCAAGACAACCAAGCATTTTTCGTACATCTTTTGGTAAACTCTCCTTAGTTCTTCATTCCTTGATTCTTCATCAACTTCAAAGTCATCCTCAGAGTATTCATCACTTGAGTTATTTTCCTCTGCATGAATCACATAGTTTAGACATCTTTCAACAAAAGGAAAGTTAGTGGCATACCTGCTTGGTGTTGTAACACCAGAAGTAGCACTGGGGTGCGTTTCATTACAACCAACCTCTTTGTCAACATGATTGCTCACATTTTTTTCTTCTTTATCATCTGGTTCTTCGTTACTCCATGAGGTGGTGAATGATTTCTCATTCTTCTTTCGAGTATTTGCACATTCAACCTGGATGTGTCCAAAGCAACCACATTCTCTGCATTGAATCCTTTTGCTTTTGATTGAGGATTTGCTTCTTCTGTTCTTTTGACTGTCAAGAAATTGAGGGCGTGAAACTGGCCTTTTCTTCATAAACACAAGACATGTTAACAACAAATATAAAAAAGGATCTCACTAATAAGAATTAGTGTTAGGCTCTTGATGCCAATTGATAGAATATGTTGCCCTATTAATCAATCACTACAACATAAATGACATTAGGTAACACTCAAAAAATGTTACCTAATGGCCATAAAATGTTACTATAGACAATAGGTAGCACTTTTATGGCGTTGCACTTGCCCGTGCTACCTATAGTCTAAGGTATCACTTTTATTACTTTTTAGTAACACCTTTTCTAAGTGTTACATTAAGTTTTCTATTGGTAACACTTTGAAGCAATATTTCTAAAGTGTTAGATATGAATCTTATGTAACACTTTTTTGTAACACTTTTTATATTTGTAACACTTAAAAAAATACTTCTAAAGTGTTACATATGAATCTTATGTAACACTTTTTTTGTAGCATTTCGTAGAAATACTATTTTTTGCCACCAAGTAGATTCGAACCCACGACCTGTTATGTATGGAAGGTGCAATTTGCCACTAAGCTAAGTTGATTCTTATTACAACTTTTGCTTTATTTTATATAGACACATACACACACACACATATGTATATATAATATTTTATATAATAAAGATTATATTTTATAATATATGTATTAAATTATATTATACACTATATATATCAAATTTTATATTGTATAGTATATAGTCTGAAAATCATATTATATTATATATTAAAGGACACAAAAATCAAAAACATCAAAAATATATATATATTAGAGAATTTTCTAACCGCAAGTCTACGGTGTCAAGTTTTAATATAGAGTAGTAAGGTTGTCGAATCCACAGGGAATAATTATCAAATTATTGCTAAGTACTATAATATAGTAGTCTAACTTTATTTAGAAATTCAATTTTTGATGGAGTTGATTATACTAAAAATACTAAAAATAAATTAAGACTATGAAAATATCAATGAGTTTATCCAATTGATTAAATGAATTCTAGAGGTATGATGAATCTAGTTATCCCTTATGTTGTCAATATGGTTTATCAATCATCAATTATCAATTTATAAGTCAAGATTTCTACAATAATCATTCCCTCTCTCAAGTGCTAAATGATTTTAGATTCAATTGGGAAATCAATATCTCTATAAAAATCACCAATTAAAATCTCAATAAAAGCTATGAATCTTGATAAATGACTTCAAAGGATTCATAAATCTCTCAATTATATGAAATCCTAGGTTATGCTATTCTAAGGTCATGTATTCAATTACCTCTCTCAAGTGTCAAATCAAATACACCAAACAATCTAAATTATTGATCAAGTAATTTAGAAGCAATAGATCTAAATAGCACAAATAAATTGATAGATCTAGATTGACAAACCACAATCTCAAAACATAAGTTCAAACATAGATTACATCAATCCTCTAGAATTATAGTGTTTAGCTCATGATTAAAGAAATGAATCCATGAAAATACAACAATACATCTTACAAGATATGAAGAAAGCAACAAAATAAGAACAAGAGTTGAGGGATCTTCTCTATTTCTAGATGATAGAAGCCTCCAATCTTCTTCTCCAAATTCTTCTCAAAATGCTAAAATTCTTTTCCTTGTCTTGTAGCTGTTTTTATTGTCTTCCCAAGGGTTCCAAGATGCCCTAATTTCAATCCCCAAGGATGGTATTTATAGTACACAAAAGTCCAAGAAGGGGGTAGGTGAACATAGGATTTTCCGCCCGGCGCTATGGCGCCAGCGCATGAAGCATGCTGCGCGCCAAAGCAAATATCGTCCCATTTTATCGCATGGCGCTGCGCGCCTGCGGCATCGCCGCCAACTTATCGCACGGCGCGCTGCGCGCCATCAATCATACGCACACACAATCCGCCCTAGCTGCAGCGCTCACACGTTCCGTCCGGCCCGGCAAAGATTCTCTGTCTCGGTCTGCGGCGCCTAAGGCGGCTGCAGCCCGCCCGCCTGGCCCTGGCCAAAATGCGATTTTTCCTTCTTTATGTGCGATTTCTTCTTTCTTCAAAGATGGCCTAAATCATTTCCTTATGTTATTTCACCTAGGATTTCGCCTCAATTAGTGATCAAACAAGTTCTAGAATCCGGTGGGATCATACAAGCAACACTCGACTTCATTAATCATTTTCAAATAAGTTAACAGAATTATGCATGAATATGAAATCAATGAAGCAAAATATAGATCACCACTTAAAAGCATGCTTTCATAACAGTTCAACTCGCAATCAACAAATCTACTTAGTCATGTAGTTCTATAGTTCAACAAACTACCCAACTCGACTCAACTCGATATTTTTTTTTTTTTGACACGAACACGACTCAAACGACACAAAAAGACACAATACAGATTACACCCCCCCAAACTTAAATTGAACATTGTCCTCAATGGAGAGTGAGAAAACTTTCCTGATAGCCGGAGCGCTAGGACTCCTCATCGGAGTCGTGTGGTGAAAAATGAGCAATAGGGCCGGTGGTGGTGGTATTGGGAACTGGAATTGCGGGTGTGTCTGGCTATATATCTGAGCAAGTACTCAGTTGTGCTCATTCTCATATTCTTCTCGTGCCGCTCTGTGGCGTTGCTCAGCTACAAAAGCCCTTCTCAATTCTCGTACTTCGCGAACTAGTGCGTCTGAAGGGTTGTTATCGTGATGTGAGCGTCTATAACGAGAACGTCTTGCCGCTGAACTGGATGGAGTGTCTACATTCTGTGGTTGGGCATGAGTATCATGCTCAATAGCTGGTAAAGCAAATTCGGGATCAAGAATATATCCCGCACCCTTCGGATTAGGTACACCGCCTGCCCACTCGTCATAAGAGGCAATAGTAGCCGAATCTATAGGTCCCTTAGGATTTTCCAATGGCTCGGAGCTATCCCACTTAACACCTCTCTTTTTACATAACCCACAAATTAAACTCGGTAATATTAGTCCCCTTTTTTTTTTGGTTGTAGCATTTTGTTATGAAGGGACGTTGCAATAATTTACGGGTCGAATTGTATGTCGTCAAGAACTAAGGCATATAGAAGATGAGCTCGTTCTTAGTTACATCACTAACATGCTTGGTTGGTATCAAGTTGTTGCATATGAAGTGGTACCAAGCTCGCCCATATCGACTAAGACTCGTGTGCGGAAAAGCAGTAGCACCTCCCACAACTTTTATATGACGTACCACAGTTCCAGGCCGACATAAGGTGTTACAAATCTCCTCCATACTCGGTGGTTGCGAGATAAATTCGACATACGGTGAGTGATCCACCTCCAGGGAGTTCATAATATTCTCTTATCATTTGTTGTATGAGTGTATACCTTTTTTACTCCACGCACGAAAACCTCTCGAGTTATAGCCATTTTTGGTCTTTGCATTTGCATAAAACTCTCTGACTATATTCGGTGCGAATGGTCTAGGTTGTGCACAAAGTTTTTCCCATTGCTTCTGATGTATCATTTGTGCAAGTTCACCATCATTTGGCCCCGGTTGTAACCCCCGTTCCGCCGTTATGCTCTTCGAGCATAATGTGTCATAATACAATTTGTTGTCTTCCAAGTGAAGAAAACGATCTTCAACATTTTCCTCGGACGTACTTGCCACTCTTTTGCCCTTGCTTGCATTCTTTGTTCTTGGCATTGTAATTGATCGGGAAATCACCTGAAAAATAACACAAGCAAAATACACATAGAACGCACAATACGAGTTAGGAGTTAGGAATTTGGCAACAACTCAAGAATTATGCATCCTTGTCATCAATTCATGATCAAATAACCTTTAGTACACAATGATGACAAGAATCAAATGCCTAGGTGTAATATTTTTCATTGAAGCATTTTAACAAACACCTTGTAAGCATATATGTAAATAAGAGATGAACACCAAATTTGAAATTCAATTCATGCCTATTTTTCAACACCAACCAATTCAAGCACAATATAATCATATATCATCACAATTTATCAAGAATTTATCAAAAAATTCGAGATTATAATGATATTGAAAATTCCCACATTTTTAACCTAAGCTTGAAAATTTGAAGAAAAGTGGTGCATAATTGAAGCTCACTTACCCAATTGATGAAGAAGATGAATTTGATGATTAAGTTGCTCAAATGCCCACTTGAATGGTGTATAAATGAAAACAAGGTGGGATTTTTGTAGAAGAGATCAAGAGAGGCGTGTGTGTGTGTTCTTGTTTGCAAGGAAAAAAAAAATAAGGCTGACCGCCCTTTTAATCGCCAAAGAACCGATCCCGGCTGCCATTTCCAGGCAGTGGCTGCGCCCAGACGCACTGCGTCTCACCTTGCGCACTCTGTCTCGCGTCTGCGGCGCCAGGTTTGGCTGGCATTAGTCGCCTTTTTTTTTTTTTTTTTTTTTTTTTTTTTTTTTAAATTTTCAATTTAATCAAAAAAATTCAAAATCACACACAAATTAATTTACACAAAAATCACACCAAAATTCAAATAAATACACACCAAACTAAAAGAAAATAAAATCACACAAAATTCGATCACACGAAAATCACTTGGGTTGCCTCCCAAGAAGCGCTAAATTTATAGTCGTTAGCCAGGACTCAACTATTCGGACTCAAGAATTTTCATCACCAAGTGGAAGATTTAAAACCTTCCTTGCTTCGTTCCCAAAATAATGTTTCAATCTTTGTCCGTTTACTTGGAACGAATTCCCATCGTTCCTCTTAACTCAACGGCACCATATGGAAACACACGTTCAACCACAAACGGTCGACCATCGTGATTTGAGTTTACTGGAAAAAGTTTCAATCGAGATTTGAACAATAACACTTGTTGGCGGGTAAGAATTCACGTCGCAAAATCATTTGATCATGCCATTTTTTCGTTTTTTCCTTATACATTTTGGCATTTTCATATGATTCTTGTTTAAATTCTTCCATTTCGTTTAATTGAAGTAATTGGTTTTCACGCCTCTTTCAAGTTAAAATTCAATTTCTTAATTGCCCAATAAGCTCGATGCTCAAGTTCAACCGGCAAATGACACGCTTTACCAAACACCAATCGATACGGTGACATACCAATGGGTGTTTTATAAGCCGTGCGATAAGCCCACAAAGCATCATCGAGCTTTTGTGCCCAATCCTTTCGATTAAAACTCACCGTTTTTTCAAGAATTTGTTTCACCTCATGATTGGAAATTTCGGCTTGACCATTAGATTGAGGATGGTAACCAAGCGCAATCTTATGACGCACACCAAATTTAGCAAGAAGGTTGTTAAACAATTTATTACAAAAATGCGTACCTTCATCACTTACAATAGCTCGAGGAGTACCGAACCGAGTGAAAATATGCTTGTGCAAGAATTTGAGTACTACCTTAGCATCATTTGTTGGTGTAGCAATCGCCTCAACCCACTTGGAGACGTAATCAACCGCAAGCAAAATGTACAAATTTCCATAGGACGCGGGAAATGGTCCCATAAAGTCAATACCCCATACATCAAACAATTCCACCTCCATTATGTTTGTCAAAGGAAGCTCATGATGCCGTGAAATATTACCAACCCTTTGGCATCGATCACAAGTTTTCACAAAGGCATAACAATCCTTGAATAATGTTGGCCAATAAAAACCAGATTGTAATACCTTTGCAGCGGTTCGGGTTGGCCCGAAATGTCCCCCATAAGATGATGAATGGCAATGTTGAAGAATCTCTCCAATTTCTTCCTTAGGAACACAACGGCGAATGATAGAATCCGCGCATCTCTTGAACAGTAACGGATCATCCCACAAATAAGACTTGACATCATGTAAGAATTTTTTCTTTTGGTGTGAAGTCAAGTCCGTGGCAAAACTCCCCGAGGTAATTAACAAAATCTGCGTACCAAGGTAATGATGTCTCAAGCACGCATAATTTGTTCATCAGAAATGATTCTTTTATTGGACTCTCAATCACCTCGTAAGGTTGCTCTCAAGGCGGGATAGATGATCGGCAACCCCATTATCGCTTCCTTTTTTATCTCGAATCTCAATATCAAATTCTTGCAAGAGCAAAATCCATCGAATTAATCGAGGTTTTGCATCCTTTTTGGAGAAAAGATATCGGATTGCCGCATGATCCGTGTAAACAATCACCTTTGTACCCACCAAGTATGCTCGAATTTATCAAATGCAAAAACTACCGCCAACATCTCTTTTTCTGTGGTGGTGTAGTTCTGTTGGGCGTTGTCCATGGTTCTACTTGCATAGTAAATAGCTTTAAAGATTCTGTCTCGCCTTTGACCGAGAACGGCACCCACTGCATAATCACTTGCATCGCACATGAGCTCAAATGGTTGAGTCCAATCCGGCACTATCATAATCGGAGCTGAAATGAGTGCCTTTTTTATCTGTTCAAATGCCGCAAACACAACTCATCAAAGCAAAAGATAGCATCTTTTTCAAGGAGATTACAAAGTGGTTTAACAATTTTTGAAAAATCTTTTATGAATCTCCTATAAAATCGCATGCCCTAAAAAGCTTCTTATGCCTTTCACATTTGAAGGTGGGGGTAGCTTTTCAATAGCCACAACCTTCGCCCTGTCAACTTCTAACCCTGTACAAGAAATACGATGTCCAAGTACAATCCCTTCTTTGACCATAAAGTGACATTTTTCCCAATTAAGTACAAGATTAGTTTCCTCACAACGTTGCAAAACCATAGATAAGTTATGCAAACAATGGTCAAAAGAAGTACCAAAAACAGAAAAATCGTCCATAAAAATTTCCATGATTTCCTCAACCATACCATGAAAAATTGCCATCATACACCTCGAAAAGTAGCGGTGCATTACATAACCCAAATGGCATCTGCGAAATGCAAAAGTACCATATGGACATGTAAAAGTAGTCTTTTCTTGATCTTCGGGGCAATGGCGATTTGATTGTATCTTGAATAGCCATCAAGAAAACAATAATATTCGTAACGCCATTTGTCCAACATTTGATCAATAAAGGGGAGGGGAAAATGATCCTTACGAGTAGCTTTATTCAATTTTCTATAGTCAATACATACTCGCCATCCCGTGATGTTCGTGTAGAAATTAATTCATTGTTATCATTTTTCACAACTGTCATACCTCCTTTTTAGGGACAACCTGCATCTAGGACTCACCCATGCACTATCGTAAATGGCATAAATTATACCGCCTTTAGCCACTTTAAAACCTCATTTCTCACGACTTCTTTCATTGCGGGATTAAGTCGTCTTTGGTGTTCAATAGATGGTTTATAAGATTCTTCCATTAAAATTTTGTGCATTACAATGGAAGGACTTATACCTTTCAAATCGAAATATACCAACCTAAGGCCGACTTATGTTCACGAAGCACACGCAACAACTTATCCAATTCGGATGAAGATAATGAAGCGAGAAACAATTACCGGGTAAGTTTTATCTTTTCCCAAAAATGCATATTGAAGATGTTAGGAAGTTCCTTTAGTTCTAAAGTACCTTTCGGAATATTTTCAATATTGGCATTTTCTAATGCTTCATTTTGTTTTTCTTTTACAATTTCTTTAGCCTCAAGGAAAGAATAAACTCAAGCAAATCAATATCATCACTATCTTCCTCATCACATTTCATTATTGAATTAATCAAACAATGTTCTAACGGATCTTTTAAATCTTGTTTTATAACTTCCGTGTGATCACATTGTTCGATTTTATCAATAAAATGACATGTGTGAGGTTCCTCTTGAAATTTCATTGCTTTATAAATGTTAAATAGTACCTCATCATCATTTACCCGTAATGTTAACTCTCCTCGTTGCACATCAATTAAAGCTCGTCCCGTTGCTAGAAAAGGTCTCCCAAGAATCAATGGCATTTCATGATCTTCCTCCATATCCAACACCACAAAGTCCGCCGGAAATATGAATTTATCCACTTTGATCAACACATCTTCAATCACTCCTCTTGGGTAGGTGAGTGATCTATCGGCTAATTGCAATGTGATGGTGGATGGCGTTATTTCTCCAAGGCCAAGTTTCCTGAAAACAAACAACGGCATAAGATTAATGCTAGCACCTAAATCACAAAGAGCTTTATTAAAATAAGCATCACCAATAGTGCAAGGGATAGTGAAACTCCCCGGATCTCTTAATTTTTGTGGTAGTTTTCTTTGCAAAATGGCGCTACACTCTTCCGTGAGATTGACCGTCTCATATGCTTCCAACCTTCTCTTTCTCGACATCACATCCTTCATGAATTTTGCATAGTTTGGCATTTGCTCGAGTGCATCGGCAAAAGGGATATTGATGTGAATTTTCTTGAATATTTCCAAAAACTTGGAAAATTGAGCATCCAACTTTTTCTTCTGAAATCTCTGTGGAAAAGGAAGAGCATTTGGTAACACATTATCAGAATTGGAAATTGGTTTTACCTCAATTTTTGCCTTTTCTGATTGCTTATCAATGCCCTCTTCATTTTGGATTGTTTCAGAGCTTGCTTCTGGTTCTTTGATAGCATGAGCAGGCATCTTTGGTTCATCATATTCCATCCCACTTCTCAACTTAATGGCCTTGCAATGTTCCCGTGGGTTCACTTCGGTGTTACTTGGAAACGTATCAACTTTCTGTTGTGAATTAATAGCCGTGGCCAATTGACCCACATGTGTCCCCAAAGATTTGAGATGACTTTCAATTGTTGTAACCCTTGAACCCAAATTTTCTATGTTAGAATCGGCCTTGTTCATCCTTGCTCTTGATTCTACAAGGAATGAACTAAGTAATTCCTCCAAAGATGGCTTTTGTTCTCCCACATGTGTGCTCGTACTTGCTTGATTCTGATATCCCGGAGGTGGTTGCAACACATTTCTCGTATTGCTATACGAGAAGTTTTCATGATTGCGAAGTCCCGGATGATAATGTGTTGGCAATTGATTCCCTCTATTGTTGAAACCCCGATTATTCACATAATTCGCTTGTTCCGTATCGGGATTCACAATTTCTTGACTTATCTCCATGACGGCCTCTGATTGTTGTTTTCCACCCGGACTTAGTGTAGCAATTTGCTTTGACAAGGCGGAAATTTGAGAAGCCAATGCGGACATAGTATCAAGTTCAAGAACACCGGCAACTTTTCTTGGCGTAGATCTTTCAGACGGCCATTGATAACTATTGGCAGCCATTTCTTCGAGTAAAAGCATGGCTTCACTTGGAGTTTTAGCCATCAATGTACCTCCTGCCGCAAAGATCTATAATAGTTCTTGAATGCCCATTCATACCATGGTAGAAATATTGAACCTTTTGCCAATCTGCGTGCACCGTGTTGTGGACACCTCCTCAATAATTCTTTGAATCGCTCCCAAGCTTCGTAGAGTGGCTCAAAGTCGAGTTGATGAAATTGAGCAATCTCACTTTTCGGTTGAAGTGTCTTACTAGGTGGAAAGAATTTTGCCATAAATTTTTCAAAGTGAGATCATTCCAACTAGTGATACTTCCTGGTGGAAAGGTTTGAAGCCTTTGTCTGCAGCAGCTTTATCACGAAGTGAAAACGGAAATAACCTCAACCGAATAGCTTCATTGGGAACCCCATTCATTTTGATAGTGTCACATATCTCAAGAAAAATAGCCAAATGAGCGTTCGGGTCATCTACGGAGACTTCCCCCAAACCGATTTTGTTGCACCATGTTTATTAAGGCGGCTTCAATTCAAAATTGTTCGCATTGATAGGTTGGCGAACAATGCCCGAATAGTTTTGATTTGTGGTTGGTCGAAAATAGTCCCGAATGGCCCTTTCCGGTGGTGCAACAATAGGTATGCGGTCTTCATCATCACCGATTCTCGCCATTTTTGTGAATTCGATTCTTCGTGCGGCTCTAATCTTTCAAGCGTTCTTTCAATTTTTCGGATCAAATAAGATTAAATTAGCACTTTTATTTTTTCGCATCAACAAGAAAACACAAAAATGACAATGAACCTATTGTAACAAAAGAAACCAATCTAAATTAAAGTAAAACTACTAAGTAATAATATTAGCGCAAATAAGATGAATTATTCCCCGGCAACGGCGCCAAAAACTTGTTAGAGAATTTTCTAACCGCAAGTCTACGGTGTCAAGTTTTAATATAGAGTAGTAAGGTTGTCGAATCCACAGGGAATAATTATCAAATTATTGCTAAGTACTATAATATAGTAGTCTAACTTTATTTAGAAATTCAATTTTTGATGGAGTTGATTATACTAAAAATACTAAAAATAAATTAAGACTATGAAAATATCAATGAGTTTATCCAATTGATTAAATGAATTCTAGAGGTATGATGAATCTAGTTATCCCTTATGTTGTCAATATGGTTTATCAATCATCAATTATCAATTTATAAGTCAAGATTTCTACAATAATCATTCTCTCTCTCAAGTGCTAAATGATTTTAGATTCAATTGGGAAATCAATATCTCTATAAAAATCACCAATTAAAATCTCAATAAAAGCTATGAATCTTGATAAATGACTTCAAAGGATTCATAAATCTCTCAATTATATGAAATCCTAGGTTATGCTATTCTAAGGTCATGTATTCAATTACCTCTCTCAAGTGTCAAATCAAATACACCAAACAATCTAAATTATTGATCAAGTAATTTAGAAGCAATAGATCTAAATAGCACAAATAAATTGATAGATCTAGATTGACAAACCACAATCTCAAAACATAAGTTCAAACATAGATTACATCAATCTTCTAGAATTATAGTGTTTAGCTCATGATTAAAGAAAATGAATCCATGAAAATACAACAATACATCTTACAAGATATGAAGAAAGCAACAAAATAAGAACAAGAGTTGAGGGATCTTCTCTATTTCTAGATGATAGAAGCCTCCAATCTTCTTCTCCAAATTCTTCTCAAAATGCTAAAATTCTTCTTCCTTGTCTTGTAGCTGTTTTTATTGTCTTCCCAAGGGTTCCAAGATGCCCTAATTTCAAGCCCCAAGGATGGTATTTATAGTACACAAAAGTCCGAAGGGGGTAGGTGAACATAGGATTTTTTCGCACCGGACTGCGGCGGGCGCCAAAGCAAATATCGTCCCATTTTATCGCACGGGCGCTGCGGCGCCCGCGCATGGGCGCTGCGGCGCCCGTGCATCGCCTGCCAACTTATCGCACGGCAGCGCGCTGCGCCATCAATCATACGCACACACAATCCGCTGCGGCCGAAGCGCTGCAGCGCGTTAGCGTTGCTGCAGCGCCCACACGTTCAAATCCGGCCAAAGATTCTGTCTCTCGGCGCTGCAGCTGCCAGGGCAAAGGCAGCTGTGCGCTCGCCCTGGCCTGGCCAAAATGCGATTTTTGCTTCTTTATGTGCGATTTCTTCTTTCTTCAAGCCGTTTTTCACCGTTTTCTTCATTTCTCGGCTACCAAATCTGTATTGACTCTACATTAACTCTAATTGAAATAAATAGGACTCTAACGACTCTAAAAACACCCAAAATAAAACTAAATTCTACTCTAAAATATCAAATAAGTTGGTAAAATACCAACTTAACAGTTACATATGTACCTTATGTAAAAGGTGCTACAAAATTTATGTTACCTAATGTCATTTATGTTGTAGTGAATATAGCCTGATTTTCGTGAGTGTTAATAAAAATCTTTGGTGGCAGAAAGTGATGTTATAACACTTAACACATGCACTATAAAAACAGATTGCACAACGGAAATAAAATATGACACCAGGATTTTTAACGTGCTTAGATTCCTCAATCTTAATGCACGAGGCCACGCCCAGAGAAGAAACAATCCAATATTAGAAAACAAACAGTTATTACAAATACGACTGGATTTACGTAAAGCATAAAGACTCCCTCTTTATCTTATACACCAACACTCGTATAAAACTAATATTCTGATCGATTCTTCCAAAAACTTCAACCTTGTTGGAATCCCTCCAACTTCAAATCCCTTGAACGGTTGAGTCGATCCACGTCGTAGATCTTCACCATCTTCTCCCGAAGACTAGAATTAAGACACAAGTTTTTCTTGAAGAAGAACAATAAGCTCAAATAGTATTTCTCTGTGTGATTTCTTCAAGAGACTGATCTCTCCTTTTATAGTGAACAAAACCAATCCCATGTGGCTGAAATCAAGTGATTTCCTGATTCCCAGACGGAGGTTACAATCTAAAAAAGGAAGACAACAAAAATAAATCATTTCCTTATGGGTGAGAACAAAGACATAAGGAAAGTGATTAAATGGCAATAATATGGGCTGAATAAATCTAGATAAGACATCCAAGATTATCAGCAATCTCCTCAAAATAGAACACAAGCCATAAACCAGAAACAGAAATCTGGCATAAAATCCGCCCAGATTCTATGCAGACAGTGTTGCATCCCAGAGTTACAACACCAGATTTGCACTGTGCAGAAAGACCAAATTTGCCAATAATGATAACATTAACAATTTACACACGAGATTTTCTATTTCAAATTGCATATCATCTCACATTCCAAATATATATCATCTCTACATGTCAAATATATTGATGACGTCATTAACTTAGACTGGACGTGTATTTAAGATACTTGAAATACGAGACGCAATATTTTGGAATAGAAGACCTAGTATGCATAATTTGAGGTTTGGATGTATTCAACTGAATACAAGAAATTAATTTGTTTACATGTATATTATCACCATAACCAAATTTCTTTTTAATTATTATGTTTTAATTTCAAGTCAAATAAGATGTGTTTGTTTATCTAATTTCATATAGAATTTTCCATTTATTTATCGGTTGGTTTGGGAAGAATACGAATTAATTAAAAAAATCCAATTCCAAAACAGATATTATATATAGTGACACACCAACTTGGCAACTTCTTTTCATTTTCGAGAAAATGATTACGGACGTTGCATCCTACTGATTCTAGATTTTCTCAAGAAATACTTGAAAACTTCATTGCCTTCTAGCTTATTTACATTTCAATATTATTTGTTTTTCATATTTTAGGTTTTATCTAAGTAACGTTGATATTATTTATAAAAATAAAAAATCACTACAAGAAAAAACCAATTTACCTACAGAAAATATATGTAGGTAAGTATTAAGAAAATTGTAAAGTGTAGGTAAAAGCATTGTAGGTAAATATTTACCTACAGAATCTAAAACTGTTGGTAAATACCTACGTAAAATCTAAACAAACCGATAAACCGCTTGTAATGTCATCGGTAATTTGTTGGTGTATATATAATTTGGGGGAAAATAATACTTTTTGTTTTGGAGGTATTCTGTAGGTAATTGTAAAATTTAGTGACAAAATTATTTCTGTCGGTAAATTCTGTTGGTAAACTGGAATTTTCTGGTAGTGAATAAAATAAAACGATTTATGAGAAGTGTCATTTTTTAATATTATTTTAAGTGAAATTGTTGATTAATAATATACAAATAATACATTTAACTTTACCTCATAATATAAATTAAAATAAATTATGTGAAATTTCTCCTCACTAAAGTACTAAACGAAATATTATTCATGACACCAACTTTGCCATGTGTGGGACAATTTCATGTTCAAATACGTTTCCATGTGGCTACTTTCTATCAGGGGCGGATCCAGAAATTCGAAAATGGGGGTACAATAAATTTTAGGCTAATCGCAGTTAGATTTTATAATTATTTTTTTAGAACAAAGTGTTTGTAGGGGGAAGAAAATGTGGGAAATTGTGTAAAAAATATGCAAGATATTTTGATTTTTTTGGATTTTAATTGTTAAATATACCATTTTATATAAAAATTGGGGGTACAAAATATTATTAATATTATTTTTTAAACTAAAATTTTTATTTTTTTTTCAAATTGGGGGTACAGTTGTACCCCCAATCCTTAATGTGGCTCCGCCACTGCTTTCTATCCATTTCCTTCTATTGTACTAAAATTAATAATGGGATTAATAATTTGGATATCGTGTGGGTTTGTCTGTCTTTATCAACATTGACTAAAAATATATATATGTAGACTTTATAGAGCAATAAAATAATTCCAGTCGACCAAGCCTAGTTCAACTGAAAACGTTGATGCTTTAACAAATTTGATTTTTACATTAATTTATTGTTAACAATCCCAAGTTTTCACATAGATAATTCAGTTCCTCACACGAATCCATGTGTTTTATTTTCCACTTACATGATTGAAACATTCTTAATTATAATTTATTTAAACTTAGATGACTCATATGATTAGATACGTCGGCTGTGGGTAGACCTGTCCAAATGGAACCGAAACTGGATTCCAAACCGGAACCGGAACCGTGGTCAACGGTTCCTAAACCGGAACAAAACCGTGTAGATCGGTTCCGGTTCCGGTTCCGGTTCCTAGGTCTCAAAAACCATGGAACCGGCGGTTTTAACCATCGGTTAGAACCGTATATGGAACCATGATGAAACCGTTTTTTTAAGGTTAAAACCAACAATCTTGTTTTGGTAAATACATTCTAGAAGAAATGTAAAATGTTTATTATGATATTTTTAATATTGCACAACGATTACTTAGGGAAAAAAGTAAACGTCCAAGGATTCCTCTAGCTCAAATGTAAAGCTTGAGAATTATTTAACTACTTCTTTCGAGTTTAGTGAAATAGATATTGAAGACTTTGATATTTTGAAATGGTGGTCACAAAGAATTCAACCTTATACAATCATCTCAATTATCGCAAAAGAGATTTTGGCATGCCCCGTTTCAACTGTTGAAGTAGAGCAAACATTTAGCTCTGATGGAAATATTTTAGATGAATCATGCTCGCGTTTTTTTTCCTTTTTTCTTTTTCTTTTAAACTAAATTGCTAAACATTTTATCTAAATAAAATTAAAAACAAAAGGTTTCGGTTTAACCGGAACCAGAACCGTATAGGAATCGTGTTAGGTTTGGGGCAGGCGGAACCGAATCGAGCAAGTAAGCATAAGGTTAGGTTCCGGCCCGATTCCTCAATTTGAAGGAACCGGAATCGGCGGAACCGGAACTGGAATCGGCGGTTCCAGAACCGTGGCCAGATCTAGCTATGGGAAGGGCCTAAGATGGTGGACAATGGGATATCCCTCTTCCAATTGGAAATAGATCTCAATTTGCCCCCTTTTCTGGTTATTGAACTTCTGAGAATAATGTTACCGGGGCAGGGCCGGTCCTAGGTTTCTAGGGGTCTAGAGCATAAAAATAATAAGGGTTCTTGTGTTTACATAAAAAAATAAAAAAATAACAAAAATAATGTTACAAATGTAATTTCGTTAATTTAACATATAAAATAAGTTATGTAATAACAAAAATATCATAATCCAGTTTTAACATTTTGGTCTCATTAATTACAAAAAGATAGTTCAATATAATTTACTACAAAGAAAAAAAAAACTATTAACGAATTAGCTATGAAAATTTGATATTCTTGCATTTATATTTACAAGCTATCAATCAATCTTTCATAATCAATTTTCTCCAAAAATTCACTCTTATTTGGAATCAAAGACAATGCAAAGTTAAAATAACATTTTTTAATTTTTCAAAGTTAAATCATATCCTCATTCAAATACAGTAAAAATTCACTTTAACTTTTTTTTCTCTTTTGCAAAAAAGAAAAGTTAGATATAAGGAAAAGATGGAAAAATAATATTAAATTTTGCATCTGTAAAAACTCAAACACAAAACTTCAATAGTTAAAGATAAAACTTTAACCATTTAAAGAAACTTGCTTTTTTTTCCCCCTCTTATATCCACATTTATAAATATATAAATATGTAACATATATATATATATATACATATATATATATAAACTCCGGGGCCTATATCGGAGAGGATACTGTGCGGCGACACCACATGTACCATCCTATGGCCGCCCCTGTACCGATGTTAAGGAAGCAGAAGATGGGGGGAGAGAAAGGAGGTAGTTACAACTGTCAATCCAAGCCCGACCTAGTATATAAGGCCAGGCAGGGCCAAGAATTTCTAGGCCCAAAAAGGACCGCCATATTTTGGCCCAGCCTAACAGGCCCGTGGCCCGGTCGGTCGACTGGCCCAGCATGAAATACACAACACAGGCCAGGCTGGACCGTGAAAAAATCGGCCCGATGGATTTTTGGGTTGGTCCAGCCTAGCCCGACGGGCTAGTACAAGGTTGGTCCGGCCTAGTCTGATTGACAGCTCTAGAGGTAGTGCCCTAAATTTTTGTAGTTTTTTAAAATATGGATTCGGGTGCTGGATAAGGATATGGGTCTTTGGGATCCCCTCTTACGGATTGAGATTCGTAAGACGGTCTCATAAGAGACCTACTATTAAAAAATAATTTTATAAGCTCTTAAATTTAAGATGTTAGGAGCTTACAAGCTGCTCTTAAATAAGGTGGGAAATCTCAACTTTTAATTTTATTTCAGCAGCCTCTTTTAATTTTGACTACTTTTATTACAAAATTATCATTAGTAACATCTTAAAAGCTACATCATCTTAGTTTATTTAAATATTTAAAAATCTTATTCTTAAGATAAGATCTAAAATCTTATAAGCTCTAGAAACATTTTAATAAAAACATCTTAATAAGATGAAAGTGCTTATAAGATCTTTTATATAAGCTTAGCCAACACCCTCTAAGGAAAAAAATACACTTTTGGTCCTATAAAATATTGGTGGGACACGATTTTGGTTCCAATGTTTCAAATTAGTCCATCTTGAATGATTTTCTTGCAAAGTTAGCCCCCCATCCCCCAGTTAAAATTTTCACTAGTTTGTCTTGCAAGTTTGGTCCCGCCATCAGAATAAAAAAATTGTAAGTTTAGTATTTTTTTTTAAACCAAAGGTAAAAATATCATTAAACAAGCAGATCGAACTGCAATTCTTTACAAATAAAGAGGGGAGATAAAGAACTCCACTATTTGACATCAGATATAGAATTTGTTGCTCTCGTTAACGTATGAGCAACAACATTCGCTAACCTCCTAATAGACACACAAGGCAGATTCGGCAAACTAACAAGCAACTCTTTACATTCGGCAAACTATCCAATTCATGCCCTCTCAAAGCCTTAAAAAGTGAAAGTGAATCAGACTCCACTGAACAGCTCATCCCAGCCCAAGACTGCTGCAACCATTTGAGAGCTTCACGTAAGCTCATTGCTTCGGCAATTTCTGGAATTAGTAGACCATTCATTGCACCATGGATAGCTGCTATGAAATTACCTTCCCAATCCCTTATAACTGCCCTGAACCCCAGCTTGCCTGATTCTTGAAATAGCGTTGCATCAACATTACACTTAAGTCGCCCATGACTTGGCTTCTCCCATTTGACAGCACCATCTTTAGGGGATAAAAACCAATCAGCAACCTCCGTAACTTGGGCGGATTGCCATTAGAACAACACTGAGTTAACATAGTTAATCAGCTATACTGGAGACTTAAATTTCTGATTCCAAATAATGCCATTTCTATTACTCCATAAATCCCACAACAACATGACTATTTGGACTTTAGAATCTTGAGAACAATCAACCCAGCACTTATTGAGATAAGGAAGGACAAAGGAAGATTCCACATAGTTATGACAAATAGACAGCAAGTCCCAGCAATTTTTAGCAAATGGACAATAGAAAAAAATTTGAGCAATAGTCTCAACATCCATGTTGCACAGTGGACAGATAAAAGAAACATCTACCTTTCTAGACAAGAATCTCTCCTTCGTATGTAATGAATTATGACAAGCCTTCCACACAAGATTTTTGACCTTAGCATGTACTTTTAAGCTCCACAGTCCTTTCCAATCGAACAATTGATCGGAATTAGATTGATGTGCCTAATTATCACATAAAGTTTGATACCCCAACTTCATAGAATAAATACCCTTTTTGTTTGCTGTCCAAATCCATTTATCCCCTGCATGAGTATCATTCAATGAAATATTGAGGATTAACTATTGATCCCTTTGATTAAACATATCCCTAGTTATATCCTCATCCCACTCCAAAGCATACTGTTTCATTAAACTGCATACTGAAACTGATTCATTAAATATCGGGGGTATTGAAATAAAAGTATTCTTGTCCGGGAGCCAATGGTCCTTCCAAATAGAGATACATTTACCATCACCAACTCTTATACGACAATTCTTCGCAATAAGATCTCTTGTTGAAAACACACCACGCCAAATAAAGTTAGGATTGGAACCTAGTTTAGCTTCCAACAGACTAGAGGAGGGAAAGTATTTAGCTTTAAAAATACGAGCAACCAAGGAGCCATGATCAATTAACAATCTCCAAACTTGTTTTCTCAACAATGCCAAATTGAATTCATGTAAACTACAAAATCCCAATCCACCACGACTTTTATGAACACAAAGTTTATTCCAGGGCATCCAGTTAATACCCCTTGAAGAATTTTGACCTTTACTCCACCAAAATCAATTCATCATATGTTCCAAATCCGCACAAAACTCAAGAGGCAATAAAAAAATAATGCCTCTTCCGGGTCGAAGCAACGTTATGAAAATACTTAGTGTTTGAGTCACCTCCTTTCAACCAATAAATCTTCGCCCTCTGCTTCCAAAATATCTCCTATTGGGCCAACAATTTATTGTATAATTGTTGCGCCTTATGATACTCTGCAATTGAGTTGGAATCTTTGCCACTATGGAACTTCTTCATCTCCTGCTTTGCTTTGCTTATCTTAGTGTGAAAAGAATTCCTTAACAACTCACCCCATTGGAATAAATTAGAACCACATGCTGCTATTCAAGCTATTAAACTCCCTTCCATTTCTTTATTCCAACCACACTCCACAATGGTTTTACAATCTTTTTCACAAAGCCAAGCATTTTCGAATCGAAACTTTCAATTTCTCCTGATACAAATATATTACAATAACTTTAAGACAATGAAACCTGAAGAGGTTTTTTGAAACATCTCTAGGTTTTTTTGTAACTAGACCAAACCTCAGGGGTGTTTTTGTAATTATCCCTAATACTAATGATAATAGTAATCAATAGCACGTCCTTTTTAACCCGCTTGAGAATTGTGTTTAATTAAGTTCAAAAGACGATAAAATTTTATGCTGACGAAATATATCATATCATCTGTAACATAGGTAATCATATCATCTGTAACATAGGTAATCTATTTAGTGCATTTATTATTTGAAGTTCAATTACATTTTTCTCTCTATTTTTTTTTTCCAATTAATACTCTATTCCAGTGTGAGGCAAATATGTTTGGCTCAATATGCAACAGGATCAAACCAGCCAGCGTACATTCACCACCCCGGTCGGGGCTGTTATCGAGCTAATGGACAAGTAAACGTGCAAAAAATGAACAATCTCTTGCCGCATTTGAAACATTGGAGACTGAATGAGCTACTATCTTACCAGTAATTCGTATATTCTGAGAGATTTGCATGATGTTTCACAATGTCTCAGCATGAGAGAACTTGCTGTCTTCATTATCTAGTGGCTTGATCAATGTTGAGAGGTTTATGATTCTCTGGGTCCACTCCTGCCTTTCCAACTCGAACAATCCTGAATATGTATTACAATCTTCAGAAACTTGATCTTCGTTGATGGGGGAATCGGTTTTGAGGGCAAAATATACTTGATAGATGTTGTCCTCGGGCAGAAATGAGTATAGCTTGCTAAATACCTGCAAAATATGCACAAGGAGACAGGAAACCAAACTAAGAACGAATGCAATGCAGAAACACGTGAAGAACAACAGCTTACATATGAAATACTTCAGTTCTCACCATTTTCAATCTTGAATATACTGTATTTTCAACAGCAGATGACCATGAGATAAAGTTAATGATGAATAAACCTTCCTCAGAAAGTGAGTTTTTTACGGCCAAAAGAAATGATTCCTCAAAAAATTCTGCTGGGGGACAGGTAAAACCAGGACTGCACAATAAGAGTACCACCAGGTGAAAACGTCGTCAATTATAAGTATGTCAGAATTGATTTGATTAAAAGCTGCATACGTCGAGTTTGGTGAGTCCACGTCAACTATAAGTATGTCAACTTTGGAAGAGCCTTCCCCTTCTGCAAGAACAACAATGCAACCATTCAGTTACGTCTTGTAGTGTTTATCATCTTTTTTACTATAACCTGTTGTTGCCACATTACCTGCATCAGAATTTGCTAATTTCTCCTGACAAACGTAATTGCATCAGTAATATGTACCTGAACAAGAAAAGAGAGGAAAGGAAAAATATAAGCAATGCTTGCACTTAAATTGAAAACATAAGCAACTTTAGATTTTTAGTGAAGTTTATCAAGTCGGAGTTGTAACGCCGGAAAGATTATAATGAATAATTAAACATAAGCAACTACGATATCGTACTCTAGAATAGAATGGACTACAACGTTCAGGATTTGTTACTTTTCTGTGACTTAGAAACACATATTAGACATAGTTTTGTTTATGTTTAAAGGAATTATATGTTATAATAATTATTGTCCAATGGATAGTTGATTAATTAAGAAGTTTATTTGGATGATGAAATATACTGATTTGAAATTGTTCAAGTGGTTTTGAGGTATAGATGTTTTATATCAGTGACTAAATATTGGACTATATCGAAGATCAATGATTATAATATTCCCGAGAGCTTACGGCAATTATAATAGTACCAAAGTTCAGACATAACATAGTGTGCACTAGAATATCACATGGTGAAAAAGTAAGCAATCTTTTCTCGGTGACAAATAAGAACCCAAATGTGAACTGATCATCTACTTAAACAGAGCCCCCGCCCCGCCCCCACCCCATACTTTGATATAGAATACTAAGTGTTACCTTTAAGCGTTCACCTTCTCTAAAATCAAAATAATCTCTAGCAACATCCAAAATCACAGGATCTAACTCAACAACCTGGAAAATTAAGAATTTGCATAAGGACAAGATAGCAGAATAAAAGAGGTATGCAATGATTCAGAATTTTTCTACACCTCAATCTTCAAAAAAGTTAGGTATTGGTTCATAAACATAGGAAGTAATCCTGCCCGAAGACCAACGACGACTGCTTTGAGTTGGAAACAACTATCCATTGCTTTGGCCTGGAATGATTAAAAAAACAACTTCAGTTTGAAATCTTTTTAAAACTTAAAGCCACGAGCCCAAATATTCTGGACTGCTCAAAGGTGAGGTGACACATAAGAGAGCATAGGCAGCGGCCCTTAAAGGCAGACATCAATTTTGAGAGGTTAAATAGGCCATAAGAAAAATAACACGTTTTTGTTTCCTTGCCCCACCCCACCCCACCTCAAACAAATCACGATATCAATAACAATAATAATGCTTGGACATTAATAAGAAAACAAGAACTTCTTTTCGTAATAATTCATATTATGTACTCGCTTAATATGTTACTACTGTCAAAAGAATTCTATAAAAATGAGAGCAACATAAATTCCATTTTGATGTGTTTTTATCAAGATGATAACATATAAAAAAGAAAGAAAAGTATTCCTAAGCATCTAGGGGTTCCTGGAACAATGTGTGAAAGGGAATGTTGGACAGTCTTTTAGTCTGTTCTATAATAATAATATAAATAGCAAACAATTATATGTATAGCATGTGATTTCATGATGTAGACATCAATATGAATAGAGAATAATAATAACAATAATAAACTATAAAAAATAAATAGCAATATTCATTTTTCAAAACTTAGACATTAATGTGAATAGCAAATTGCAGAAACATAGTCCACGAGTGAATTATGTGGGTTTGTTAACTTTGTTCAGGAACATTTAAGCTAAAGAAGACAATGTAGTAACTTATATATGATTTCAAGAGAGTAGATGGCTCACCAGTCCTTTCAAGTGAAAAGAAAACAAGAATATTCCAGAAATAATGGCCTTGTGGTATGGACTTTCCAAAGAGTTGTGCTTAACTTTCATTACGCCACTTGATGCTGCCCCATAAAAGATGAAAAAGACGATTCACAATTTAAAGGAGATGAACAAATATTGTTACTTACTTCTCAGCCTTAGATAACAATAAGCGTAAAAGGTAAAACCTAAGGTAGCCTGGCCTGGAATTACTTCAGCATGTAAAGCATACTTGAGCTATGACTTACAGACGGAAGTAAAAGTTGCTGGTCTGATTGCACCTCAAGGAAATTGCACTGCACCTAAGCTACATTTCTTATTTCATGCATCTAGGACCTAATAAGCCATCAATAGACATAACATTTTTGTCTAGTATTTAAAAGAAGAAAAAAGGAAAATACTTGATACAGCACATTCTCTAAGAATCCCTCCTTGCAACAAGAACCTTAGGTCAACGGTCAACCAATCCTAAAAAATATTGGAACTGAGAGCTTCAGAAATAGGCTGAAAAACAGAATACACATCGAAGGACAAAAATGCAGTGACTTTGCTATACCTACAAAAAAGCAAGATATGTCAACTGTTCAAGTTCTCAATATGTTACTGGTGTCATAAAAAATCTATAAAAATGAGCGCAAAAATTCCAATTTGATGTGATTTAATCAAAATGTAAGAGAACATATGAAATGAAAAGGGGCCCTGGCGTGGTACTGTTAGTCTTTTTTCTACAAGTGAGCAAGCAGAATGACATAAAATAAGAGAATCTTAGTAACTAAACGTGTGACATTTAGTTCAAACGATGAGTTACTTTCAGCCATAATATTGAAGATTTATATATGATACATTATAAAATCATGGAAAAACAAATAAACACATGGGAATTGCAATAATCTATCGGTTTATCCCACTTTCTGAGTGAGAAAAATGAGACTTGTTTATGTCCAACTTAGTAGATGCAGATCTAATCTTAACAAATCACATACAATTATTTTGCATTATCAAGTTTGTGGAGAGAGATTTTTAGTTGAGGCCGAGGGCCAAACAGTAGCTGTTACACACCAAAAATCCAAACTGGATGTCTGGATTTAAACTCATACTGATCATAGAGTAAGAAGCTTGACTAGAACGGGCAGGATTCCAGCCCGCTCCCTCAAAAAGTGTTTTCCCACAATCAACCAGAGGTAAAATAAACCACCTGGCAGCCCGTTGTCTTCTGTCTTTGAATAGAATTATGGAACCTTAAACTCTGTATTTATCTCCCTTGAGATATATCTCTCGTTGAATGACTTTTAATATATTGTGAACTCTTTGTATTCTTAAATTGTACCTCTGATAACATTTAGCCACGTCTTATGTTAAAAACGTGAATGATACTCATTTAGGGGATTAATATGATGCAACAAGCCCAGACAAAAACCCGTTTAATTATGCTGCTAAGTCACTCTGAAGGATGAACCTCAATCACCACAACGTAAGACAAAAATCTCAGCTACGAGCAGGAAACAATTACATTGAATGTGTTGCAGGAAGAAGTAATAATTAAAAGGAATCTAAAATCTAAAACATGGGAACTATAATGTAAACATAAAAACCATAAGTTGCACATGCTCATCAGACAGTTAATGCTAGAAATTTAAACATTTTGCCTCCCTGGATGAAATATCACTAATTTTATATAGCATTTACAGTCCATACATGGCATCCTGAAACATTTACGCCAAATTCTTTACGAGACTGCCAGAAGAACTTTTCCCTGTTTAAAAAGGAACTCGGTCACTCAGTGAGAGTGGAAGCAATGGAGGAAAAGGTTTATCAGGCGTCAATCCTTCTAGTAAACAGCATATTTTATATGAGCAAAAAAGAGGCATTTAGATTCCATAAATTAATTTTAGAAACAATTGAACCTTTTTACAATTTAGTGAGTGAAATCATAGCAGAAAATATAGAATCTCACTCGAGAAATCTGATTTCTCAAAGAAAATTCTCAAATTTAAACAGAGAGAGAGAGAGAGAGAGAGAGAGAGCAGGCCCTCACCTTTTTCCTGCTTTCCTTTCTTCCTCGTTCTAGAATTTGCCTGCACTTTGTTTTTCTCTACTTCACCCGATAAAAGAGCTTCAGATTGCACCAAACTCTGACTAGTTAGGCGGCGGAATTGTAAATCCTTAGCTGGAAAGCCATGATTAGTATTTTTGAAGATCACGTCATCTACAACTATTGGACCAGTCAAGGCAGATGTAACCTGGATACACCAAAAGAAAAAAGAAATTAAAAAAGGAAAAAAGAGAGATGAAAATATACAGAGTAACAGCCATAGATCAAGTCATAGAAAAATGAAACTCTTATTAACTAATTATTATGTTGAAAGCTCCCTTTTCACCCATAAGACCCAGCTGATATTTAGATTGTGTAGGTCAAGCAAATCATCAATTTAAAATACAAAGAAACTGTCCCTCAACTTCTAGTTGTATCCTAATCAGTAACATGGTTTCAAATCTAAGATTTAATTAAGATGTTCAGGAACAAAAACGATTTGCACTTCACAGAAAATTTCCCCTCATCTTCGGTGAATGCTACCCACAAATAAAAGGGGATGCTGTGATAGATTAAGTTGGTTCTCCTGAACCACAAGGGATCATTGAGTCACTGTTGTTGGAGGCGAGAGGCAGGCCGAGGCGCAAATGGGTCCCTAGTAGTGCCTTAGGCCAGAGGCGCGCCTCTTGAACACAAGGTGCAAAAATTGAAAAATAATACAAGCTATTAACCATGACAAATTGACAAGTAAGAAGCAAAATAACGTCACATATAAGCTAATCAAGAAAAATAACCATGACAAAGTCTCAAGCTTCAATGTTCAAACTTAAAAAGTAAAGAGTAAAGACATAACATAATTCATCAAAAGCAAGAAAAATAACAAACACAATAAGTCAATCTAATCATCATCAATCTCAAGGTGAGCTGGAGGCGGTGACCGGCGGCGGGCAGAGGTGCAGGAGTGCAGATTTTAGATAGAGCAGGGGCTGTTTTTGTTGCTCGCCAAATGAAACCCTGGTTTTCTTTTTTCAGTTTGTTGGGTTATTTTCAAAGTCGAAGTGTAAGTTGTTGTACCAAGGTTATACGTGTGCTTCTAAATAGTTGGTAAACTAAATTTTTTTAACAAAAACATATCGAAAAAAAAGTGCAGGAGAGGCGCCTCGGCAGCACCCAGAACATTCGTCTCCTCGGAGTTTCGGAGGTGCTTTGCTGCGCGCCTCTAATAACACTAAGTGAGTTGCCTCACCACATTTCCTCTTTTTCCTTTCATTTCCTACAGAACATAGTTGGACACTAAACCTAAAAGAGTTACTGCTGCGGGTAAATGTCTTTTAGAGAACCAATGCAATTGTTGGTGATTCTAGAGACTCCATAAACTAAAGGAATACAAGAAAATCAGAGAGAATGTCCGAATTCAAGTCACATGAGCAAGGCTATAAGGATAGTCAATATCAACCATGAGGTGTATTAAGAGAGCAAATAATGAATGCCCATTTTCAAGAAAGATAATCTCTACAAATTACAATACTAGTATGAGCACATCAGTTTCATAGTTATAGTACTCAGATACATAAATTTCTTATTAAATGAAATCAAAGATAGTGGTTCTTTAACCTGGTGCACAATTTGTCGCTTCTTAATTCCATCATCAGGTTTATCCTCAAACCTGCAAAAGGCCCATGTGATTAACTGTAGTAATTCAAAGGAAAAAGGTTTTGAAACCAAGAAGCTAATACACTTGAACTCATATCTGGCAATTCTCTTTATGTATAGCAAGGAAAAGGCGTGATGCACCCACAACATCACAAATACTTGAATGCTTTCTCTTTTCTCATTTTATTAATGCACCACAGTTTAAACATAATATAAAGTTCTGATTACTGCTTATATGAACATAAATATTTGTTATTTTCTGATACAAAAACAGAGATTTTTTAATGGAGTCAAAATATACAACAGGACACACGGTGCTTACCAATGATGAAAAGAATGAATATGTATAACCTCATAAACAGAATAGAGACCCAGGAATAAGATGCAGACAAAAAGAAGTGCAATTTGGATGCAGACATCGCTGCTTTTATTTTCTCTCACAAGCACACAGCATCAAATAGTCCTTACTTTTCAACATAATTGTAAAATTTAGTCCAGTGAAGAAGGCAAAAACCTAAACAAAAATATACTGCATACCTCGGGCTTGTAAATAAGTTTGGTTAACCAATAACCAAGTGATTGACTGAGTTACATTCAACCTACAGAGATGACATTCGCGTGTAAAGAATCCCATTGCTTTCCCCCACCCTCCAACCTCCTTGGTTTCAAATGGTTCCTTCTCTGTTCCCCAACAAAACGGCAAAAATTGCACTCGTCATGCAGTTTTAGGATCTTCGTACAAAGAATGTAATCCTGTAATTTTCTCAAAGCTGCCATCTTACTTGCAATCTCAAAACTTCAGATATTCAGGACACTTCAAGATACATATATGGGAAGATCAAGACAAAGCAAGGCCCAACAAAAGTATGGTGTTTCAAGTCTACGTAAAATAACTTTGTGCATCAATGATAAAAATGCCCATGTGAGAATTACAATGCGGCAAAAGCTATATCAAAATTATTTTACATACAGGGTATTGCCTGACTATCTTCACAACTTTTTTAACCCCGCCAACAAAGGACTGAGAAATGCAGATGAAAACTAATAAGTGACTAAACAAAATATACACCAACAGTGATCTAGAAGTGACTTTTAAGACATAAACCAGCATAACCGAAGTGAAATAGCTAGAAATATTATTCAAATGAAATCTGATATTGGACATCTTATTGATTGATACGTAGATGCCGGTAGATACTTACAGAATTTTAACTTCATCATCATAATCCCCTGGAGCCAACTGCTTGACTAAAGGTGTGAGATCACGCTGAAATAAGGAAGAAAGGTAAAATCAAAGAAGCCATCAAATTTACAGCAAACAAGACAGATCCTTTCTGCTATAGAGAATATAGTTGGATGTTACCAGGATATCCTTCTTGCTAACATTAGAATGACTGGAATCTTTTACAACCTGAAGTTGATCAAAATACTCTATAATTAAAAGATGAAATATTAAGAGACAATATAAAGGAAAAAAGTAGACTGTATTTACAGTTAACAGGAAAAGTTTACCATCAGTAAACGGGCAGCCTTATGGAGCTTAACAATGACCCACTGTTGCTCTGATTTTAAGAGGAAACACTCTAGATGATAATCCTGAAATATAAACAAATAATATTAACACGTGCCAATATTGAATGGAACCATACAGCACAAAAGAGGATACCTTCCAATTACTAAGGACCAAGAAAGCAACCAAAGTTCCTAGGTCTAACCGTAATTTGAAATTGAAAATTAGAAAAGAAATAATACAACAAAAAATAGTTAATTGGTTTAAATCCAAATCGGAAATGCTGATATTTGATTCACACACTCATAATGCACGATTTTTTTAAGGGCGGCGCTATTGGCACCCACAAATTTGATGAGTACACCCACCTTATAAGTTCACCCACCCCCACTTTTTCAAATATGACCCAATTGATGAGTTCACCCCCCCTTTTTTCCAATTTTACCCTTAGTCTTATTTTCCCCCAAAATACACCCTCCAACCTCTCACCTCCCCCACTTTCTCAATTTGAAACAAAAAATACACCCACCCTCTCAAGAGACTATTCTATTCGACGGCAATGGTTAGAGAAATCCAAACATATAGGAGAAGAAGGATGGTTCTTCCCGATGATGATGACGACTTCGTGGATGGTGCACCACCATCCACAACAAAGCCGAGAGACGAGACACCGGCACCTAGCCGCTCGCTTGAAGAAAATGATGAGGTATTGTTATAACTCAACTTTTCCTTAAAATAACTTGCATTTTTGTAGTTTGAGTGTCTTTATGTAGTTGTATGGGCATGGGTTTGAGATGGGTATAGTTATGGCGCCATTTGGATCTGTAAAATTTGAAATATGGAACTTTGAAGAAGACGAAATGGCACGGTCGATGAAGCCCTAGGTGGCACGATCGATTATGCGATCGTGCCACTTAGCGCGACACGACGGCTTAGTCATCGAGCGTGCGCCACCATCGTGCCGGCAGGCACGATGCCTTATTCATCGTCGTGCCACCATCGTGCCACTTTGATTACCACGATGGCTTATTCATCGATCGTGCCACCATCGTGCCTTGTTGGCACGATGGCTTATTCATCGATCGTGCCACCACCATCGCCTTGATGGCACGATGGCTTTACTCTTGCACGGTCGATGAATAAGCCATCGCGCCATAATAGCCGCCAATTTTTTAGAGTTCTCTATGTGATTTGTTGATAGTGGTTGATTGCTAATTTTGATTTTTTACTATTTTTCACGGTGGGCTTGGAAGAGGCGAACTTTATGGCAATAAAGCCGAAGATCAATTTGTATAGCAGGTTGTCGATTCTTGCGACTTAGAACTCGAGTTGCATGATTGCGGGGATTTTGTGTATGAAGAGTTTCGAAAGTCTGTTTTGGTTTTATATTGCGGATGGACAACCGTGCGGTTAGTTGTAATGCCGCCCTTCATGCCGTTATTGCGAAGGAGGTTGTTAAGAAAGGTGCAAGGGACGAATTTTGGTTTGATTGGAAACCGTTTGATTGATTCTCCAAATATGAGTACGCTTTAATTATTGGGCTATCCTTTGCCCCCACCACATTTAATCCGAACACCAACCACGTGCCGCCTCCCAATGGGTTGTATGATGACACTATCGTGGTGTTAAGGTGTCGATGGAGGATCTACTCTTTGCATTTTGCGGGCGGTGCATTCCGTGATCATCCTTACGATGAGTTGAAGGTGGCAAAGTTGTTGGTTGCACATTATTTGCTATTTTGCATGGGATCGAGTCGTCTATCGATCATTGAGGATTCGTGGTGGACTTTGGTTGATGGCGTTGATCGGTGGGAGTCTTTCACTGGGAAGTACTCGTTCATTTTATGCCACTACCTTTTTTACCCACCGAGCCCAAGAGTACTTTCCGTATTTACGGATTTGTTTGGCTTTCTTGGTAAGTGATATTAATGTAATTTACATCTTATAATTTACATTTAGTACAAACATACATCTTATAATTTAACTATTTTTATTGTTCTTCTTAGATATGGGCGTACGAGGCCATACCCAATCTGGGGATTCATGTGGGGTTCGACTCAGGCATTGCTATTCCCACGCGCACACGCCGGAAGTTTCAAGTCCTCCGTGAATCTGCATGGCTTTCTTGACCGTCGGTACAAAATGTAATTTGCATTTTTCAAATTTTAACTTATGGTAATAATTAAGTAATTACTGATTTTGATCTTGCAATTTTGTAGATTGATACGCACCGGACCGATCATGCGAGGGACAATGAGCTTCCTTATTTATGCATGTCAATCTCGAGCTCCGATCCGGTGTTGTTTATGTTCATCGGGGTAACCCGATCGGGAAGAAGAAGCCCACAAAGCGTCGACGCACCACACATGAGTCGACTTCATTGATGGATGATGATGATAGCCTTGATGCCGATCCACATATTGAGATGGGTGATTATGATCGTCCAGCCCCCGAGGGCGTTGTTCCAGATGTTCCTCCACACACCTCTGTTCCAGATGTTCCTCCACACACCTTCACACCCTCTCTAGCTGCCGATCGAGCGCTATTAGAAGACACAAATCTTTCTTTATACGGCCCCATCCATTGCTCCATTACATATTGTACGGTAATTTGGATATTCACAAAATCTCGATCGCAATCTCCTAATTAAGTCATAAAATGATTGCTCGAGAATCTGCGATGACCAATAAATTACAATAGAGGTTAAAAGATTCCCACTTCTCTTTTGTGGCCAATATTTTTTTGCAGTTTGCCAAAATGTTCCTACTAATGTGCCACCGACAGAGAAAATGTCTCGAAGTGGGAAATGTCGTCTCTATTGCATTCATTAGAGCTAATTCTCTATCAGTAATAATCACATTTGGCAGGGAAGATGGTCCATCAATGATTTTAAGATCGAGCAAGCCCATATGTAATTATCTTCCGCTCGTACTCCATATAAGCAAATCGATACAAAATGTCATATGTGTCGATGTCACACCAACAATCTCCAACAAAGGTAACTTGTACCTATTAGTTTTGTATGTGCAATCCATAAAAATGACACTCGGAAAAGCACGCAACAACTCAACGCTTGTAGGGTGAGCAAAGAATATATCCTTCACGGTGTTACTCGTCTCGCAACGCGTCTATGATGATAAAAATATCCATGCTCCTTCAATTTATGCATAAGTTGTTGCATTTGAGATCGACCATCACGCTCGACAACTCTATTCTTCATACGGGCATTGTAGATAGTCCGTATGGTGGACTTATTATCTTGAAACTTATTTTGTAGACCAAACAAAATGTCCTTGGCCGAGTATTGCCATGTGACATATCCAACACATATTCTTCCTCACTTTTTGATAATCGACCCGGCATAAGAGTGACCCTCCAAATATTGTGCAATTGGATGATTATGCACACCACATTCAACATTTAGTGACCATTCTCCTTCAATTGTTACTTGCCGGCCCCTCAAACGAAATGGGCAACCACATTTCTTAGTTCATTCTCTCTTAGAGACTTTTTTTCAAATTTCTTAGCATCATTTTGTTCGACATCTCTAGTCTTTTTTGAATCACGGTAATGCCCACTCGTTCACAAGACAAAAATATCCGAGGTCTTTTCTTTCCTTGACCTTTGTCCGACCTACTTATTACAATTACCATGTTGTGCTCATGTCCTCTCTCACGCACCCAATCAAATAATTTATCCCGAGAAACAAATAACTCATACGTCGTGAATACGTGTGTGTAATCGGTAACAACACCAAGCTCTTCAACATTCTCATCATTCTTGGGAGGACAAACAATACTATTTTCCGTAGGCAACGAGGCCATACCCTATTAAAACAAAATCAACAAGACCAAAAAACAAACTGTCAAATGGCACGATCATGACCATGATCGTTCCACCTTGATCGTGTCACATGGCAATATGACACACGATCATTGAACATGTGATCGTGCCATATTGCCACGTGGCACGATCGACGTGATGATCGTGCCATGCTGTTGATCGTGCCAATCGGCGGAAAACAATGGTGCAGCAGAAATATCGAACGGTAAAAGTGGATAAATTACATAATTTTGAGGTGATAACCAAGAAGATACTTACAATATTTGGAGGAATCAAATCTTTGTTGTCCATTTAAGTTGTTGTGTTGGTGTCGAAAAAACTAGGGTTTATGAGAACAAGGTTTAAGTTTTTCTCAAGAAAGAAGAATAAGAAGAAGAAGAATGTAGCTGAAGGATGTGGGTGGGTGTGTTTTAGTAGATTTAATTGAAATGAATGATGTGGGTGTATTTAGAGATTGGGGGGTGTATTTAGAACTTGGCTTTTTAGTAAGGGTATTATAGTCTTTGGACTTAATGGCATTTTTGAAATTTTAGAAAGTGGGTGTACTCATCAAATTTGAGGGTGCCAATAGCGCCACCCTTTTTTTAATCAATTTAAGTATATCTATCTTCACATTTTCTTGAGTTAAACAACAATAGAATCTCAAACAATAAATAAAAAAGGTACTAACTTGTTGAACAACCAGCACACGGAACTGATCGGAGAAAGGTCCAGAATCTCGCTGAGCATCAAAAAGTATGCAGTCATAGAAGAAACGGGATACTCCAAATTCACCTAAAATAAGCTTTACTCTTCGACCTGGTTCAAGCTGTGTAAAGTTTGCTTTCGCCCCAAGAATCAGATCTTCAAGCGGGTAGAATATATCAGAAGCATTGGAATATCTTGTGCGAATGTTTTTTTCACTTTTAAGTGTTTCATAGAAGAAATCGGCCTGAAAACAATGTTGTTATGAACTTAAAAAAGGCAGAACTTTTTTCACTTTTCTTATTATTTAAACACTTAAAATGAACTTCACATTTTGTTAAACTACAGGATTCAATCGTTTACATGTTGCTTTAAGACCCGTTGGACAGGTTTTTACAGTATAAATAGGTGTCTGGTTCTTACTTAGGTACTTTTTTATGAGACCTCGACCATTTAAGATTTTAAGTTTTTCTATTATTTAAAAATATCTTATATATATTATTAATGATATTTTATATTTAAAATATTTTTAATGGTATTTTATTTTAAAATAATTTTTTCTGAATATTTTTAATTAAAAACATTTTTAATATTTTCAAATTATAAAACGGGTCTAGTGGGTCTGCTCATCAAGTTTTGAGGGGGGACCAATGTTTTGAAACCTGGACCAGACTGGCCGGTTCAATTGGTTAAACCGGGAACCAGTCACATGTTCGATCCAGTTATGTATTAAACCTTGTTCTAGCCACCCGGTCAAACCTGACAAAAACTAGGAAACCAGTGACCCTATTAAGTATTAACCCGTTTCAAAAAAAAAAAAAAAACTGTTTTTGTTTTTTCAGTAAATAAAAAAACAAATAATGATATTTTAAAAAAACAAATAATGATATTTTCCGAAGAGAACATTTTGTTTTTACCTGACGTTGACCGAAATATTCAGCTGGAAATAATGATATCTTCGAAAAATCAGTAGAACCAAGTTTCTCAGCAACCACCATAAAAGCCTGCTCGTTGAGGTTTCCATGAGCAATGGCATAAAGTCTCAGTCTCCACCCATATCGAAACTTGGGGAAAAGCAGAGCTGAGAGAAAGTCATGATGGAAAAGAATATCAATGTAAAAACTGAGGAAGTAAAAGAACTGTCCATGGGCCATTTTGCTTCACAATACCTAACACATGGGGTTTTGCCAAGGTGACACAAATATATTTTCCTCCAGCTTTTAACAAACTTTTCACCTGGTAATGCATCAAAAAGATACTGGATAAGTTAAGCTTTTGGACCCATAATGAATAACAAGATTGAAGTTGAAGTATCATTTACAAATAAGACACCTTAGACAAATATAGACTTCCTAATCTGGCTCCAAGAAGCTGAGGCTCCATCGGCATCAAACCATCCAATCCTCCCTTATCAACAATGGCATCAAATGTCTCGTTTGCAAACTGAATCAAAGGCAGAATCGTTACAAAACTAAGAAGCGGGTAAAGAAGAGAGTTGCACAAAACAGAATTAGGACAAAATTCCATGATAATTAGCTGTGGCAGTGATGAATGTTCATATGGAACACAAAATGTTACACATGCAGAGCATAAATATGTTCTCGATCCCTTTATTATCTTCATTTCATGCAAATAGCAATCCAACAATGCAATTAAGAATGCAGCTCTCATGTAACAATCTGCTATACAAATTCATATCAAAGCAAGAACATATCGATTCAGCTTAGTATATGTTACCCCATTTTATCCTTCTACATTTCTTGGTAGCTAAAAACCAAAGGTGGCATTATTTCAGCAACTACGGTAATATATCTACAGTCAAGTTGTTTTCAGAAAATGAAATAAAAGACTAATTAATGATCAAAAAGCTACTTATATGTTTTTTGCATACCTACATATCTCTATTTATTTTAAGGTAATTGAAGTTATGATGCCACATTAAAAGAATTTACTACTACAAATTTATGAAAGATAATTATATCATGTTAAAAGTCATTACTAGCTTTCTGAGTCAATTATATTCTCTCATCCTGTCAACATTAAGTCAAAGTTCAGATCAACAGCTCTGCTTTGCATATCATAAAAGCCTTCCACATCCCAATTAGAGCAACAAGAAAACAATCACATAACATTTGAATCTATCATTTGATATTCTAAATTCAACTCAAACTTGCTACTATTATTTTCAAAAAATTCACAAATTAGTGAATGTACAAGTCCAAAAACCATATTGCCTTGGATGCAGAGATTAAATAGCGATTTCAGTCCAAAAATCGTATTATTACCTTCATACTCGTCAAGTCCATAACGTACCACGTCATCCCCGGCCGTTCTCTCTGGTTCCTATTGAACATGAGCGATATCACCACTAATGAGAAATCCAAATTTGTTATATTCGTAAACCCGGCATCATACAGATGCTCCGACAGCCTCGAGTTCCCGCATCCAGGCACCAAAATTCTCACATTTTCCGATCTCACAGCCTGCGGCGGCGGCGGCGCTCCGGCGGATCCCGGCCGTTGTGATGATGATGATGGAAATACGAGATGGCTTGTGAGTAAGCTTTGGAGTTGGGGCCACTCGGCGCAGTACTCCACGTGAACATCGGTTTCGGAGTATAATTTGTCCCAATACTCTCTGCTTCGATTTGTGAATTCTCGCGCTTGCTTCTCTCTTTCCCCCATTTTCGTGGCGATTTGATCTCTGTGTGTGTTTGAAAATGGCGGGGTTTTTTCAGGGGAGGTTTAATTTGAGATTTATGATTGTTTATCTGCTCTCTATATTTTCAAGCTAACATTTGTATTTGAATAGAATTAGTTGTAATTCAGTTAGGATTAAGTGTTAGTTTGTAGTTAGTTGTTAATTGCTGAAACTAACCAAACAAATTAATTCCCTGATGAACTTTTCATTTTTTGATTTTTAGTACTTTTAATGAATTTAAAGTTTGATATTAAATTGTATCTTTTTATTAAACTCAAAAAGGGAAAAGTGAAAATTTGAACTCAAAAATGGGTAAAAAAAACACGTTTTTAAAAATATTTTTGGCATAGAGAAAAGATTAAAAATCGGATGAGCTTATTAAATTATATTTTTTATTATTATTTTTTATAACGATGTGTAAATGAATTGAAATTGTGTTTTGTCTAGTAATGAAATTTTATATAATGTAGGGATCAACTTTGCTCTAGTGATAAATAGAAGCTTGTGATGTCATGTGGATTGACTAGGGTTCGATCTTATATGAGTGTGTGTTGTAGACCGTAGTATTCCTATTGTACTCAAAACTAAATAAAATTATATTAATATGCAAAATTTGATTTATTATACTTTCCATCATACTTTATATTATCTTATCTGTTGATAACATCATAAGCATCAAAATTGAAGCTGAGTGTTTTAATAAAATGAAATGTCATTTTGTGATATATATAATCCAAAATCCAAACTTTAAACTGCGCACTGACAATCCATGCACGTAGGAGTCAATTCATTTTTCATCCTTTAGAATGAGGGTGTCGCATTATGCATTTATCATCTTTCAAGATGTTAAAATTCCAATCCAATGAAGACAAAATAAAATCTGGGCCCAAATTGCAAGTGGCCGCTGACATTAATTTGGATCAATTAACCCATCACTCTTCAGCCCCTTCCGATATGCATTGCTCGGTTCATTTTTGGGGAAATACCACAGAATACCCTGATTTTTGAAAAAAAGATAAAAATATCACTCTATCACTAATCTACCCCATCCGCTCCTAAATTTCCCAAATATACCCACCTCTTTACTTTTCTTATCAGGTTTTTTACCCTGATAAGAAAATACGCAGAGATTTCACAACTTCCGGAACTCCTTAGGCAAGGTCTCCTTCCAGGCTGCGCCACCATAATCCAGACGATCGCCCCAGCGGTTTTCTTCGGCTGCGGGCAGACCTCCACCGCGCCAGCTGTCAGTCCGTCGGTCCGCCAAGATTTCTTCAGAACTCCGCCGCAGAGGCCTTCGTTTCCGGCGAAGGAAGACGGATGGAGACTCGAGAACACTAAGCCCGAGGGATGCACGGGCCCCCGTGAGCCGATTGTGCGATACGTTGAAATTCTTGAGACTGCTGCAGTTGTTGAAATTTGACGGTATTGCCCCTGTGAGAAAATTGTGCGACAAATTGACATCTGTAATCGAAGGAAGTGTTGAAATTTCCCAGGGAATAATTCCCGTTAATGAATTTTTGCGTAGATTCAAGGTAATCAGCTTCTCGCAATGGCCGATATCCCACGGAATGCTACCACTGAGATTATTTCCATCAAGCTCAATTTTGTAAAAACTTCTGCACCCGATGAAATCTGGAATTTTGCTGTTGAGATTCGAGAAACTCGCGGAGAAAATCTGTAAACTCGGCGCGTTCCATATGTTTTCTGGCAGCTCAGAATCGAACGAATTTTCGGATATATTTAAAAACTTATGCATTTTCGAATGTTTTTCGTTTGTTTCGATGTTGTTTCGAAGTTGTTTCTTTTATGTTTCTGTATTTCCATTTATTTGTTCTTTTTTATTGTTTTTGATTTGTTGTGTTATGTATCTGACTGTGTATCTTTTTTATTTCTTTTTGTAGTGAATGTAAGATTTTTTGTTGCTTGTTATGTCGAGCACTTTATTGGTGGTAAGGCTATGGACGTCGAAGCATTTGAGATAGATAGAGAATGAACAAGCAAGACTCAGTCATCTGCTTCACAATCATGCTAAGTTGAAGCTGCAAAATGGTGATGACCATGACAACAACATTGAGTTTCTACCTCCACTTCCTAATGATTTTAGAGAATTGTTGTTATGTAAATCTTAATGATGATGTAATCAGTTGAAACATGTAAGAAATATAAATGAAACATGTAAGAAACAATTGTGAAATAGGGGATCATGTGATAAAAGTTTGTAGTAAATTGCTTTTAAATTTAGAGAAATAGTGTAGTTTTTCCCCATATACTCTTCAGCTTTTTTTTTTTTTTGTCATCCTTGTAAATGTTGATCTTTGCTTCATTTCGATGTCTGCATGTCTAAACTTGAACTAAAGATCTCACGTACTCTAGCAAAGTTGTTACTAATAAGTCTTTCCCCGCTACAGTTGATGCATTCAATAATTCTACGATGTTGGAAATCAATACAAAGTATTTTTTGGTCTGACAGTGGAGTCGTGTCCATTTCTCGTAGCCGATGATGGACAAGTAAGCTCAAATTTTCTGAATTGAATTAGTTGTTCCAAGATTTCGTTTAGGGTCTTTGAATGTGCGATCAATCGGAATCGAAGTATTCTTGTTATTTCAAAGTTGGTATACTCTCTATTTTCTCCCCATTGTCCATTGTGGCATACCACAACTGAGATTTTCTCCATGCAACTGTGGAATTCAATGAAAAGTTGGCTAAGTGAAACATATAAGAAACATAAATGAAACAGGTATGAAACAACAAACATGTTTGAAACAACAAAGAAACAAAAAAGAAACCAACGCAAAAAAATCAGCGGAAAATTGGTAGTTTTGTCCAAAATCAGCGGAAAATGGGTATTTTTGTCCAAAATTCAGCGGAAATGGGTATTTTTGTCCAAAATCAGCGGAAAATGGACATTGTACAGGGATTGGGTATGGAAAATGGGGTATTTATGTCCTTTTCCCTTGATTTTTTGCATGATAATTTGGGCCCAATCCCCATCCAAGAAGCCCAACCTCTTTCAGCCCATCCAGTCGTCGGGGTGGGGTACAGCCCAGCTCTTTGCAAGACAAGTCTCACGCCCAATCTAGCTCCAATGATTTTATTGAACCCAATTTTATCCTCAATGTCGTCTCAGCACATAGCCTCATGGAAGCTCAATCTATTGCTGGCCCAATACCTTGATTTCGAACAGCATGATGATGGGAATTCATGTATTCAGTCGCAAGTTGATATTGATGAATTGGACAAGATTGGTTCTAAAAATCCTATAGAAACAATTGAAACAAATGAGCCTAAATTGCAACAGGTTGTTGGGAAAAAAAGCGAGTCGTGCGAACAGACTCAAGAATTCAAAAGATTCCGAAACTGTTCAAAAAGGAGGAATGGATAAATCTATCAAGTCGCGAAAAAAAGGAGTTAAATCAGGGAAGCTTGTTCACACCCTTTTAGCTAAAGGAGGAGGAGGGCAACGACTTCAGAATAGATCAGGTATTTCCGATTCCTCTTCTCATTCTACTAGTTAATTATGTCGATTAATTTTTTAACGTGGAATGTGAGGGGTATTGCTAATTCGGGTAGTCAGCGTCATTTGCACGCGTTAATTACTTGTTATAAATTGCCTTTTGTTGCACTTTTAGAACCTATGACCTCTCCGGATTTTAGTTTCTATTGTCGCAGATTTGGCTTTGATCATGGATTATTTAATTGCTCTAATCATATTCGGATTATGTATGCTGCTCATTTGCATTTTGACATTCTTGTTGATCATGCGCAATTGTTGCATTGTTGGTTGAGATTTGTTTTATTGTCTCAGCTTATATATTTGACTTTTGTGTATGCTAAATGTAATAGAGTAGCTAGATACGATTTGTGGGATAACTTGAGTGAGATTGCGATTAGTACGGAGGGGTTACCCTGGCTTGTTAGTGGTGACTCTAATATTTTCTTGCATGATCACGAGAGGGTATGTGGTACTTCTGATAGGTCAGACGAGATGCTTGACTTTGCCTACATGATTGCGGACTGTGAATTATTTGATGCGGGGTGTGAGGGGCCTATCTTTACTTGGGCTAGAGGTAGTCAAAGAAGCATGGGGGCCTCCCACTGGTTGTTTTGGGATGAGGAACTTGCAGCACAAATTGAACAAGGTCAAGCACAGACTCAAGAGTTGGAATTACCAGACATTTGGTAATGTTCTTGATCGGGTTAGATTGGCAGATGATGCACTTGTTGTGGCTCAGGCTGCGTCCGACAATGATCCTTCTCCGACTCATCGGTCTGAGCTACATGGCTATGTGGCTGAGTATGAGCTACGTTTAAAAATGGAGGAGGATTTTTGGCGCCAGAAAGCTGCAGTTAAGTGGGCAGTTGAGGGGGAGCGCAATACTAAGTTCTTCCATGGGTTTGTTAAACATAAGAGGTGTCACGCTAGGATCCACTCGATTGATGATGATGGGGTATCTGACCACTCACGTCGGCTGTTCAGTTTTTTCAGTCCCTAATGACTTCTGACTTGGAATATCTGACCACTCACGTCGATGAGTTCTTCTCTTGGCTTCCTGATTCCGTTGATTTGGAGGGACTTTGTGCTATGCTGATGGCCCATGAGGTCCGTGATGCGATTTTTGGGATTGATCCATCTAATGTTTCAGGGCCTGATGGATTTTCATCGTTGTTCTTTCAGCAATGTTGGGATTTTGTCAGACCAGATATTGAGGATGTCGTGATTGATTTCTTCTCGGGAAATCTCATGCCGTCTACGTTCAGCCACCCTCGGAAATGGACTGAGTTTTGGCCAATTAGCTTGTGCAACGTGACGAATAAGATTATCTCAAATATTATGAATGCGCGGTTGGTCTCGATTCTGCCACTGATTATTTCACTGAATCAGAGTGGCTTCACCCCCGGACGTGTTATCTTGGATAATATTTTGCTTGCGCAAGAGCTTATCCATAATATCAACTTCGCCACGAAGGTTCATAATGTGGTGATGAAGTTGGATATGGCTAAAGCTTATGATAGGGTACAATGGGATTTCTTGTATACTTCCATGATTCATATGGGCTTCCCCGTTCGGTGGTTTGATATGATAGGCAGCTGTATTGAGCACTGCGGCTTCTCTGTTCTGGTTAATGGTAGCCCTTCTGGATATTTTCCTTCGACTCGAGGACTGCGGCAGGGGGATCCTCTATCTCCTGCATTGTTTGTTCTGACATCGGAGTATTTATCCCGAGGCTTAGATTCCATTATTATATGGCACCAGCATATGATTTATCGGACGCGGCGGGTTTCCAGTGACGCATTTGGCCTATGCTGATGATGTGATTATCTTCACTAGGGCGTCTGAGGATGGTCTTGTTACGCTTAGACACTTTATGGAGCACTATTCTGCTACTTTTGGTCAACTGGTTAGTGTTCAAAATAGTAGATTCTTTCTGGCCCCACGATACGTTGACGGATGGGAGCACATGGTGCATACGCTGACAGGCTTCGTCCGCGATGACTTGCCAATGACTTATTTGGGTGTCCCTTTGTTTAAGGGGAAAATGACGAAAGAGCTTTTCCTCCCAGTCATTCAGAGGATGTTGGATAGAGTTGGTGGGTGGTCGCATCGGCATCTGTCCTTTGGTGGTAGGCTCGCTCCTATTCGGAGCACGCTAATGGCCACTCTGTTGCATATTCTTCAGGTTATGCAGCCGCCAAAGACAGTTCTACATCAGTTGGAGCAGATCATGGCTAGATTCTTCTGGGGATCCTATGCGGGACAGAAGAAGACTTATTGGATCAGTTGGGATAGTATCTGCCAACCTATTTCTGAGGGTGGTTTGGGGTTGTGCCGACTTTTAGATATTGCTTACGCCTTCAGTTACAAGTTGTGGTGGAGGTTACGCGAGGGCCATTCGTTGTGGGCTCAGTTCTTGATCAGCAAGTATTGTTACAATGGGCTTCTGTCTCCCTGTAGAGCCCTTGTAACATATAATGATAGTCTTCAGTGGAGACGATTGAGGCGGGTCGGTATTCGGGCCCAAGAGCGGATTTTCTGGTCTATTGGTAGTGGTAGTCGGGTCAGTTTCTCGGATGATATTTGGTTTGGGCATAGGCCGCTTGCGGATCATTGTTTGGATCACCCGTTGGGACATATGATAGTGGATTGGTTCATTCGTGATGGTGTGTGGGATCGGGATAGATTGTATCAGGTCTTGGTCTCCAGATGTGGGCTTCCTACGAGTTACATTGAGGATATATCCAGGGTTCCGATTCTACTGGGGTCAAAGGATATCATGCGGTGGATGCTTACCTCTCATGGTGGGTTTTCGATGTCTTCTGCTTGGGATTTTATCCGGGGGAGAAATCCTCAGAACCTTTTGTCTGGTGCCATTTGGAACGATGCTCTCATTCCTACTATTTCTATTTTCCTTTGGCGTCTCCTTCGTAATCGTCTCCCTGTGGATATCAAGCATCAGACACGTGGCACTTCCCTTGCTTCACGTTGCTGTTGTTGCTTGCATAATACACATTCTTCTCCTCAGGTTGAATCTATCCCTCACCTATTTTTGATGAATGATATTGTTCAGTCCGTATGGAATCACTTTGTTCCTTGGTTTGACACTACACTCCCACACACCACTGATATGATATTGTTCTTCACATTTTGGAGGAATCGCACTCACAGATCACACACGAGGCACTTGAGTTTCCTGGTTCCTTGCTTGATTTTATGGTTTGTCTGGACGGAAAGGAATAGTGTCAAGCAGCGACACCTTTCTTTCTTGGCATCTCACATTATTTGGCAGGTGGAGCAGTATCTCTGGATTCTTGTTTCAGGTTGGCGTTTGAGCCCCTCGGATTGGTCTGGATGCTTCCCTACAGTGAGTTTTTTGCAGGGGAGTGATCCACCACAGGTTCCACGCAAGCCGAGGATGGTGATTTGGCGAGCACATCACTCTCCTCAGATCAAGCTGAACACGGATGGTTCGTTTGACCGAGACACATTGATAGCTGGTGGCGGGGGATTGATACGAGATCATTCGGGCAGACTCATGTTAGGGTTTCATAGTTCATTCTAGGCGGTGTCTAGCTTTCATGTCGAGCTACTAGCATTGGAGATGGGACTGCAGCATGCCCGACAGTTTTCATTGCAGATTTGGATCGAGTTGGACGCAATGGCCGTGGTCACCACGATCACATCCAGTTGCCAGCTCTTGGCAAAGTTAAGATTCGCGATTCGCATTCGGAACATCTTTGAGGACCTTGATGTTGATTTCCCACATACACAGAGAGGGGAATCGACCAACAGATCATCTAGCGAGTTGGGAGATGCTACCCTTGTTAGTCATATTGTTTATGAGGGCACGACTTCTTACCACCTTCTAGCGCTCATTCAGATGGACCAGCTGGGATATCCGAGCTTTAGATTTTGATTGCGCATTAGTTCTCCTTGTATTTTTTAGATATCTCATTATGATAGTCTGTATAGATGTCGTAGTGATAGATTTCTTGCTTTTTGATTTTCTCCCCCCATGACGGGACATGACATTATATGATACTTTGATTATTTGATCTACAGATACATGATCACGTCTCAATCCCCCACCCCCAGGGTGTTATTTTGCTTAAAAAAAAAATCAATCCAATTTTCATCGAAGTTGCAAATTTCGTGTAGAAAAATCACTTGGTGCTTAAATGGCTTCAAAGTTTGAAGATTTGTTTGATTTCGAGAGAGAATAATCATAATCCCTCCATCCCAAAAAGATAGGCTATCTTTTCTTTTTCGTCCATCCCAAACTATAAGTTTATTTTCTTATTGACAATATTAATTGTACAACAATAGACTAAATTACCCCTATTGAATTCACTTTAAATGATATATCACCATTTAATGCAAGGTCAAAATAAAAAAATATGGAAAAAATTATAATCCCAATTACATTTATTATGTTTTCTTAATCTGTATGAATTGTTTTACTTGCCTATCTTTATAGGACGGATGGAGTATTTTGTTCATTCAGGATCAACCTTAAAATAAAGTATCATTTTTTTATGAAACGTATGACAAGTGTACTAATATATTTATTTTTATATTTTGTAGAATGTTCATAAAGCCTTCATGTTGTTCAAGAGGGAATTTAATATGATTTTTCTACATAATTTTTTATTTAAAAAAATAAAAAAAATTATTAGCAAAATATTTCAATATTGATATATATATATATATATATTTAATTTACTAAAATTTATATATTTTATTGAAAATATTATTTCCTCTTCTTCTTCTTTTTTATTTTACCTCCAAATGAAGTTATAGAACCAATTTTGCTATATTGGCAACACTTGTTGACTGGCAAAGGAAAATGACTTCAGCTCGGCATTAATATGCGCTATGTGCCCTTCACGTGTAAGAGGATTGCCAGAATTTTCTGGCGCCAAAAAGAACCAGAATTTAATTTACACGACTAAATTTTCAAATTGCAAAACCGACATGGCTAAAATTGCTTAGTACTAGGGCTACAAATGAACCAAGTTGCTTGTGGGATATTCAGAGCTCAACTCGATAAAAACTCGTTTGAGTTCGTTTAATGAGTCTCGTTAAAATAAATGAACCAAACTTAAACTTAGAGATATTTGGCTCGTTAGCTCCTGAGCAGACTCGTTACTAAGTTCGTGTGCATGCTCGTTAGTAAGTTCGTATAAATTAAACTAATAGTCTGTCTTTAATTTTAATTTTTATATGTTACTTATGATTATTATAAAAATATTTGAACAAACTTATTTGTTTGAATAAAATCATAGGTTTTAAATTTTAATAGATATATTATGCTTTTTAGAAATATATAATTTTTTTTGTAATAAATTGAAGAATAATTTAATTTATAGTTGATATTTATTAAGTTTGTAGGCTCGAAGAAGTTCGTGAGCTATCAATATATTCAATAAATTCAAGTTCAAGTTCCGCTCGACAATAAACAAAGCCAAGCTCGAAAAGCTCTCAAAAGCTCCGCTCGATTCGAATATAGCCTTATTTAGTACAAGTTAAGACCATTTTTGCATTTTCCCGGTTGAAACCCCAACTCAATCAAACGAGGTGATTCAATATCCCGGCGTCTGTTTCCGGTAACCCTCTTCTGCCTCTCTTCTTTGGAACTTACTTTAATTCAAACTATTTGTTATTGATAATAACCTGCAACTTATTTCATTTTCGTTTAACAGAAAAAGAATCTTGGATTAGCTTGTACTGCTGGTCAAGATGCCGTATGAATTGAGCGAACAGAAAAGTAAGTGAATTTGTTTCTGCCTCTCTTTTCTCTGCTTTTGGGTGTCGCCATTTTCTAGTTTCCCCTTCTCGGTTTTTGGTTTTTGTTCGATATGGTGGTTTAAATTTTGGCAGTTTTGTAGCGGAATTTGGGTCCAGTTGTTCCACACAGGCAGTGCAAAATAAACCAATCTAATTGATAATTGGAGCTGTTTTACAAAATTTGATTTAGTCGAATTTTAATGAATCTTCTTCCGGAAATTTTAAGCTATGCTTAGCATGATATTGAAAAATTCATTGCTATTAGTCAATAAGCTTGAAACGAATGTGAGAAATTAATCTTTACTTGTATTTCACAGATTCAAGGGCTGTAGTTTCTTTTCTAGATTCATTAATAGAATATGTGATATTGTAATTGTCCTTGAAGTTGTTCTGATTAATTTATGATTGGTGCTGTAGTGGGACTTCGTGATTGTCCCAATTGCTATGTCACATTGCTTTTGGATTGAATGATTGTTCCCTGTTTTCTGTGTAATCAACGTGAAGCACAGATCGTAGTTTAAGTTATAAGTGTATAGTGTATCAGATCGATGTACAGAGCAAATTCTGTTCAAGTTCGGTGATGAAAAGATATTTTTCCTACTTGTTGTGATAAACTTAGGACTAAGGTAATTCTGATAAATATCTTCTGCACAAGGAACAAAGTCCTAAAGTTGATTGTTTCCGAGGCTTCAGATTAGAAAGAATCCTACATGAAATTCTGAGATTGGTAGATCCGGCATCAACCAAATTTTGGATGCATTTGGGACAAAGTGACGAATAGATGGATTGGAGGCATAAGCACTGCCTGTTATAGAATTGCAATCTAGTCAAAAGTGCCTTGAGCATATTAAAGTGGCGATAATTCAATAAGGGATTAAATGGCAATGGAAAAAAAGTTAAAAAGTAAAAGCGATACTCATTATGGTATGGTTTTGACAAGGAAAATAAGCTTAGGAGGAGGTTGAATAATGATTTGAAAATATTTGGAGCAGTCATTCCTTTTATCTTTTTAACTGCTAAACTACAGCAACAGAACTATTTCCTAAACTATATTAAATAGCTGTTAGGCCCGAAGTACCAGTGTTTAAGTTTGATAAGTTAGGGTTAGTAAGATATAATAGAAATTAAGTGAGAGTAGAGCTTATGAAGTAGAACAATAATGATGATGACTACTTTGTTAATTTTCTGGTATTTGGAAGAATAGGTGATAGCACTTCGGCTGGAATGTGGCAGAGCTTATCTGCAATACGTGTAACTAATAAATCTGGTCAATTTAGCTGGAAAAAATGAATGAAATAAAAATGAATATAGAACAGGGGGAAGGAGAGAAATTGGGTAAAAAGAAAAGGTAAAAGTAAACTTAGATGAAATAAAACAAAAGAGTAGCAGCCCACAGTAAAGGAAGATGGTAAATAAACAGAAGAAGCTACAAAGAATTTGGAGGGAGATTGAAGGAGCACAAAATCCAGAAAATGAAGAGAATGATGGAAGTAAATCGAAATGGAAGAGGGAATAAAGGAGCAAATAGGAAATGGAAGGACTGAGCAAAGAATGGAGATAGATGAGGGTTGAGAAAAATAATAGCTGGGGATGAGTGGCGGTTAAGGTGGGGTAGTATAGTCGAATGTTAACTTCGCGTAGAAAGAGGAGCACAAACTAGTAGAAAGGAAGAGTTAAAGAGATGCGTAATAGCTGCAGAATAAAGAAAGAACTAATGTGAACAGCAAGCATAGTTGTTAAAGGCACCCTTGCACAATGCGCAAGGCCTTGCGCCTTTCCGACACCGAGGCGGGCGATGTCAGCAAGGCGCGCCTCCACAACACCTTAGCGTTTTTTCCGCCTAGATGAGGCGCTCCTAGGTGACATCCACTTTTCAAAAAATCAAACACGTATTTTAGGCTGAAAAATGATTTTATGGTTTAGCTTTTTGGGTGGCGGCGCATGGGAGGCAGAGAACATAACAAAAGAACAACAAAAAAAGGGGGCTAGGGTTTTGTTCTAAAACATCAATTACTCTCTCATATCTTAACATCCTCCAACCAAAAGAAGGATCTGTGTTTGATGAAGGAGAAGATGATGATGAAGAAGAATACAAAGATGATGAACTATTTGATGATGGGGTAGCTGGGGATGATGATGGGGATTATAATATTGATATTGAGCTTTAGTTTGGCTTATTATGCTTATATGCTTGGTTTGATAAGCGAGATACTAGAGGATCCATTAGTCAATGCTTCAATTGCGATGCTCATGTATATATCTGAGGTTTTTGTCATGCATGAATTGTATAATGTTGTTGACATCTTTAAATTTACTATGCATTCCTTGAGTCCCTTGTGCTGGTAGAATTGGTATGCCTTTCTCCCCTTATTCTTATTTTGCTTGTTTAGTTCTATACAAAATCGAAAGTTGACATCCTATGCTATATTGAAAATATACTTGCAGAGATTGGTCTAGGTCTTGTCGGGTTTGGTATATTCTTCACCTTTCTCGCGATAATTTTGTTTTTTGACAGAGGTTTGCTAGCTCTTGGAAATGTAAGAAAATTCTGTTGATTCAGTTTCCTTAAATTTGGGCTTCTTCACCCTAGTCATAAGTCATCTGTATTTATGTTTCTCCTTTGCCCTTGGCCTCAGATATTCTGGTTAACAGGTGTAGCCATTTTACTGGGTTGGCGATCCACATTGCAACTTTTCACAAACCGAAGGAACTATAAGGTGCTTGCTAATGGGAGAATGCATGCAAAACTTTCTGTATTTAGATCATCTTGTAAAATCATCTCAAGTTAATGCTGACCTACATAGTTGGATCTCAATTTGTTAATCAGTTTTAGCAGTAATTGACTATCCAATATCATGGCCATTTTACTTCCTTTTTTTTTTCTTCTTTTTTTCTTCTGAAGAAAAGGAAGAATCTATGAGGTTTCACCTCCTTTAGCATTCAAAAAAAGTGACTTGTTTTTATTACCGTATGGCAGTTTTATAGTTACCCCAAAAGTATCAACATCGATAAAGGTGGCTCTTTTTCCACATTATTATTGGTACTCATGGTATTTGTAAACCAAAGATTTATATGACCATTAATTTGATATCCACACTTTTGGATTCAATTTCTTGTCCAAAGTGAAATGGTCTTTGTTTTTACTTTAGACATCATGTGCGGCTTGCTTCTGCTTGCCCATGGTCCCTTTAACCATTGTCCACTTTAGTCATGCTGTTATGAACTCTGTCGAATTAATTATGGCTTTCTGATTTATTACTATCTCCATATAATTAGGTGGAATATGTATTCTGGTTCTTCACTGAAGAAAAGATTTGCCTTCTTTAGAAATTTCATGATTGAGTTGAAAGTTCATGAAACAGGATGTTGATACATGGCGTAGATGTTTAATTTTTTATCGCTTGCTATCCAGCAGGGTTCAGTTTCATTTCTTCTTGGAATATTCTTTATCTTTGTGCGTTGGCCAGTAGTTTGTATACTCGTGGAAATTTATGGCTGCTTTGTCCTTTTTGGGTAAGCAATCTTCCTGGTTTCCTTACCATTCTCTTCTTTTTTATGTCTTTAGTAGGATAAAATTCCTTTTTTAATATTTGTGTGTCCTGGTCTTAACTATACTTTTCATGGTGTGCTGCCTAGTGGTTTCTGGCCCTCAATCAAGGCGTTTCTTTATCAGATTCCGATATTTGGCTGGATTTTACAGTATCCTGGACAGGTGAGTTAATATTAGCTTTCTGTTTCTTTTTCGCATAGATATTTGGTTTTCCTAGGGCATAATACACCAGTATAACCACATGAACACATTTTAATATATTCAGCATTGCTTTAGCATATGGTAGAGCAAATAGCAATACCAATAACAAACCGTCCTCTGCACTCTCTACTTTATATGCTTTTCATTTCTTGGTTGGGATGCGAAGCAGAATATGGGAAAGGAGAAAGTAATAACATAAAATCAAATTAGTATTTTATTTATTCTCGTCACTGTCAATCTGTGTTCAATTTCAAAATGACTGCTTGTTTTTACTATGCCTTTTAGATTCATCGAGAAGGCTTCTACAGTTCAGTATAATTGTAGTCACCGTCCTCTTATGTTTGAGATCATATTTTTAGCAGCTTAACAAAAACATTGAGGACTTTGGACCGTCATCTTTTCTATATATCTCAGTGTGTGCTTGTGCATTTGCCTGTATATTTTTTCTCACATAGAGCGGGAATTCTGGTTTGCTAGTGTATTTGGGCTTTATTTTTTGAAGTCTTGCAATTGGAGAAGATGCAGTTTCAAAACTGAGACAGATGAATAATGTTGATAATTACAAACACTACTCCTGAGGTTTCACCTAATAACAAAAAAACCCAGAGGTTTTTCAAAATTACAAAAATCCCCTTGATGTTTGATCATGTATTACACTTTGCCCTGGTCATAAGCAAAAATATTTCAAACAACTCCTTTACATTTGTAAAAATATTGCAATTACTTCCTTACATTTAAGACATAATGAAATCTCAGTTTTTTTTTTTTTTGTAATTTTGAAACTTTTCTGGGTTTTTAGTAATTATCCCAACCTCAGGGGTAGTTTTTGTAATTATCCCTAATATTTATTTTTTAGGTGAAGATTATCCCTAAAATTTATTTCACTCTAGACATTTATGATGATATGTTTCTCCTCGTTCCACACACATATGCATGCAAAACATTAGCTCTAGGACTTGCAACTGTCATTTCAATGAGTGGCACCAACATTATTTGGCAAGTTTGTAGCAATATTTCAAGGCTATAGATAAAGACTTAGAAGCAAGCTGAATTACCGACCATATATTTCTTATTTCTTTCATTTTATATTGAGAAGTTTCCTGCTTATGATTCCTCGTGTCTGTGTATATTACTTTAGTGGAGAGTATGAAGTTAGATTATGAATTTTTAATTACCCAATTATGAGGAGACGAAGCTTTAACATCTAATTGCCTTAATTTAGATGATGTACTTCAGCTTCACCTTATTATGTTCTTTAAATTTGACATACTAATTGTTGATGCTCATACTTGCATTTGTTTCAGCTTATTAATCTATTGAGGAGGAGCTCGGGTTGAGCACGAGAAAGTTCCGTGTGTACAATGATCATTACTTTGGATCGAAGCCAGTGAGTCATGGATCATCATCGACCTGCCTAAAACGGACAGAGCAAGGTGAATGAAAGGACTTAAGTATCTGGAGCAAATTAGAGAAAATTGCAATAGGTACTGTGTTTTTTCTACCAAGTGATTTAATGATTCTCTAAACTTGTTCTTGTTGTACTATCCGAATATGGATTGATGATGTGAAGGAAGCAAAAAAAGTTAAAGCATCTCTAGTTTTTAAGGGATTAATCTTGTGGTTGATCAGTGGCATTGAATATAGTACGTAATTGATAGATTTTCTGAGAATCTATTTTCCAATGATGAAGATAAAGGTGGATTTTTGTTCTCCTCTGTGAGAATTTCAAAATCATATATTTACTTGTCTAAAATGATTTTTGGTGGTCCTCACGGGCACCGGCGTGCTGTAGCAGTGAGTAGGGGTCTGAATCCCAGTAGTAACAAAGTTATGGCCTCCTCTGTTCGCGTCTCCAAGGGTCTCATCCGCGTGATGTAAAGGAGGGATCGTTGGGAAGAGGCAGCATTCCGAAGGTCCGGCCTGAGTTTGAACGTCACGACCACATCCGAATTTAACTGGATGATTAAAGGGGCAAGGTCGTCTATTCGTAAGACTAGTCAGGTACAAGTCAGAATATCTATGCATAATATAAAAATAAAAATAATGATGTTTTGGTAGATGAGAAATTGAAACTCAACAATAAATATTGGAAATAGTTGGAGGGAATGCAAGTGACAAATCATTCATTGATACAGTGGAAAAAGTTGAATTTGTTCATATATGAATACCTCTTTGTGAGATGTAGGATTGTGTCGCACCACCCATGCACCAACAGAGGTTGCAAATTAGGGACTGATTTAGCAACTCATATCACTATATGCATGTCTGAATTCATGTGCGAGCTCGACCCGCGTACACGAATGTCATACTAAAATCGGCACATAGTTAAGTCTTGCTCTAAGAATTACAGTGTTTAATCCGGATTTGTTTCTTTTGTTCATTGAACACGAATGCCATAATACCGTTACGGATCACTTTATATATGTATTTATGAAATTTGAATTCCAATCATTTAGTTCAGTTTTGTTTACTAGTTGAACCATTTAAATCTTTTAAACTGCCCATCTAAAGTTCTTGAATGGAGCAAATGACCCCTCGGAGCATGGCTCAACTGGTGCAAAGGACCAGGGTGCATGGTGTGATGTTCGCTTTGCTGTCACCCACGACGTGGAGGTACGAATATGCCTGGTAACAGATTCGGGGAAGATTTCTTGTGTGGTGACTCGCTCAGGACCCTGGCTCGTTGAGACATATCCTGCGATTCACCTCCTCGCGGGGGCAGTAGGGACCCTCAATGATGGGTTCATCCTTTATTTTTTTTGAATGGAGCAAATGAGATTCATTTTGTTGTTATGGAGGGAGTATATTTTTTTATGGAGGAATAGGAACAAAAAGGATTGCTTAAAAAATGGAGGGCATTAAAAACTCTTCTGTTTTGTGCACAAATGAGTAGGGTGTCGGTATAGAGCAGCGACACCACATTTAAGATGGGTAATAAATGTGTGCATATCCCAACACTGAAACCCGAGTTATGAAGGCGGTAGCTTCTATTTAATGTTGTTGTTGGCGCAGGTGAATAATTAGTAGTATCAATTAGTACCTCATTCCTTCCATGCATTTCCTCCTCTTCTACTTCACATTGATTTAATGTTCATATCCCAACACTTAAACCCGAACCGAACACGAGAAATCCGATCCTAAACACAACACGAATCTGACACGATGTTACCCATTTGTCCAAAATGTATTTATTTTATATTTCAATTGATTTTTAATGTATTTTAAGATAAATCGAAATCAACTCGAAACCAAACATGAATCCGATCTGATGACCCGAATTGCCACCCCTAATAATTCTCACCGTTGATCGAGTTGTGACAACAAATGGGCTTATGGGCACGATGATTATTAGATTTAGTGTTTCACACAAAGTTACCATTTTGAAAATTGGATGAGAAGATGATGCCAATGCCGACCCGAATCCATCGGGCCAAGAAAAAGGGGTCGTGCCGATTTTTCTTGGGACCACAAAAATCTGAGCCCAACCCAGCCCGTATATACACTTTTGTATACAAGTTCCATAGGGTTGGGCATAAAAAAGGGCCAAGTCCGGTCTGTCGGGCCGGATCTGTAAAATCTGAGCTAGTCCCGCCTTATCCTCGGGCCAATTTTATTTTGACAATTATTTTCAATTTTGACTATTATAAGGTCTCCTATTAATCTTGGAAGCTATGGTTTGTCTTGGAAGACAAGGTCTTTGTGGAGTCTTAGTGTCGATGCCGATTGTGTATAAGTTCGATTGTATCTGGGTTTAACTCACAATCAAAAAATTCACTTTTCACTCACTCACATATTTCTAACTACCAATCATATCCAACCATTATTTTACTTTTTTTTTTAAAATCAAATTAACTTTCATCATTATTTTTTATCTCTCATCCAACCACACTATCAAAATTCATCTTTTTTCTTCCAAAATGTTTTTTACCAACATTTTCTAACAAAAGGAAAATTTTCAAAATGAAAGCATATCCAATCGCACCCTTACTTCCCATTAAATCATAGTAAAGAACTTGAAGCCCCCGGGGCATAGCTCAACTGATAAAGGACTTGGGTGACGTGATGGCTGCTTGCTGGCACCCACAGTGTGGTTGTTCGAATCCCTCTGGTAACGATTTACAGGGTGGTGGAGAAATTCTTGTGTGGTGACTCAGTCTTCGGCAGCCCAAGGCCCCTGACTAGTTGAGGCATAACCCGCGCTTCACATCCTCCACGAAGTTCTAGGGCAAGGACAGTGGAGGCCCTAAGGGATGGGGTTCATCCTTTTTTTATAGTAAAGAACTTGAAGGAAAAAGTAGTACTACTACTTAATTGTCATGTTCACGTATGTTTCACTCAACCATTATTGATTATCTCTTCACTTTCCCCTTACATAAGCAATTAATAAACAAGGGTTGTTTCTAAAATTCACAAAATATTTACTTATTGGACAAGTAAAGCAACATTAATTATTCATGCAATCCATCTAACACAAAACAACTTCTTGATAGCATAATAAATTCAGAGGTTTTTTCAATGTGTATAAAATATGATGGCTAGCTATAAATGCAGTTGGATTTAGAAGCATTAAAGAGACATCTACTTATCACTCTTTAATGCTTCGCCTGCCCTCCTTTAAATGTATCAATTTATAAGCGCCTCTTCTGATATTGCATGCCAAAATATACAACCCTTCTACTTCTCTTCATCTAAACCCTTGAAATTAACTTTAGTTTTTTTGATGGAATTTACTGAACTATCTTTGGCTCGTGGGTTTTATGGAGATAATGGTGAAAGCGAAAAAAGCCTTCCAATGAAGAGAAAATGGAATAGTGAAGCTCCAATTACTCCAAGTGTTGATCTTCAACTTACACATCCCTTGCCATCTGACTGGGAACAATGCCTTGATCTTCAAGTACACTAACTACACCTTTTTCTCTCTCTGTGTGTGCACGTTTGGGTTTCTATGCTTTTTCGAACATATTTTTTTTAGTCATTTTTGAGTTTAATTATCTATTTTTCCCTTATTTTTATTTCTTGGGAATGGTGCGCTTCTCGGGCTCGAGAAATGCACCGAATTGATTTTTGAAATTAAACTAAATTATTTGACATTAATTTCACAGAATTAATAATTAATTGGCTAACTAAACAACACATACCAACTGAATATTTAATTTTGGTTGGAAGGATTGCATATATTAATTTGATGACTATTAATTGAAACCACCCTCTCCAACCCCTCAAATTCTTGGTTTTAGCTTGACAGCCATACAAAAAAGAATTTTATTTTATTTATTAGCGCAAATTATATTTATGAAACATTTTTTGGTTCCTAATTAATCTTCTATTGCAAAAGAGTGTTGAATCTCCTATTCCACCACATACATTATTCAACCGTGTATAAAAACCCCCTTAGCTTTGATTTTGTATTATATTTTACCCATCATCACCAAAAAAATATTTCAAACACTCCTTTATATTTATAGAAAATATTACAACTACCCTTTATATTTAAGACGGAATCAAATTTCGAGGGGATTTGTATAAATACTCCAAACCTCAGGGGGTTTCTTGTAATTATCTCTTAATAGAAATGCAAATTGCATGTTGTAACAAATTTGATAAGTTCCACGATAAACTTATAAGGACATTAATCGGTAACAGTTAATTTGTGTAAACGGTTTTCATGAATTTGCAGTCGGGAAGAATGTACTATGTTAATAGAAAAACATCGAGGAAGAGCTGGAACAGGCCTCATGATCATCACGAGGATCATCAACAGAAGCACCTTGATTTGGAACTCAACATGTCAACAGGGTGCAGTGGTAGTAGTAGTAATAGTAGTGAGGCAATTAAGGAATCAACATCATCAAATATGGTGGCATTAGCTTGTTCAAATTGCCATCTTCTTGTCATACTTTGTAGGTCATCTCCTTCTTGTCCTAATTGTAAGTATGTCCATTCACTCCCATCTTCACCTAATTCCAAACCTACCTCCAATTGGACCCTCTAATATATAATTTCAGTCTTTAATTAATGAGCTAGGTACGTGGGAGTAAGGATGGACATAGGTAAGATTAATGTTCTTTGTTTTATTTGTTTTATTTGGGGTACTATATGGAGTGGAGTTATTTATCAAAGCTATCTTCGTTTATGTAATATAGTATTTTGGTTCTGTTTTAATGGGAGAGATCTAAGTTTATAAATTGATGAATATGTGGCATATTTATGTTTCCAGTTAGAATCATTTAGAAATGAGAATACTTGTTTTACTACAAGAAAATATTAGTTTACTGACAATAATTTATCAATAGAAATGATTTTATCACTAAATTTTACGCTTACGTACAAAATAAAAATACTATTTTTCCCAGATTATACCGACAGATTACCGCCAGCTTTTAATTTTAACAACATAAATACTGTAGGTATTTATGAACAATATTAAAATTTTGTAGGTAACTATTTATCTGCATGCAACGATTTTAACTATACTTTACAGTTATCTTAATTTTTATATACAAATTTTTTTCTAGGTAAATTGATTTTTTCTTGTAGTGCGAGAGAGCATGTGATTGCTGTGTTCCAGTCTAATTATAGAAAAACTAAATTATCATTTCAATTTACATGTTTCTATTTTACGGATTGCAGCTGCTAACATTAACTTGTAAACAAATAATATCTCAAGAGGATATTTCTATACACGTTCCATTGTGTTTGAGGATTTGGTGCAGGTCAGGCGTTCGAGTTCGAGTAACTTTGATACCAGACATCAAATAAATATTACTAATTTTGAATTTTCTATAATTAATCTAAATTTTAAGAAAAAAACTATAAGCTACCCTAATTCAATTGTTCAAGTACAATAACACTCAATTGAAATCCTTTATTCCATTTAGTGTTTCATCTTCTATTTTGACGGTATCAATACACCACGTGTACATATGACATATTTTTGCACACATGGCATTTACACAGTTCATAGGAGTATAAGATGAAATACTAAATGGAATAGAACACTCAATTTTAACGGTATCAATAACACCAATGTTTTGAACTCGGACCGGACATCGAACCGGATTAATAATTGGGTCTATGGTTCAACCGGTTAAACCATTCTAAAAAAATCGATTGACCCATATATATACAAACATATATATGTACAAATGTAAAAGATAAGTACAACTACAAATGTAAAAAAAATAACAAATAAAAATAAATTTAATTAATTATAATATCCAAATATATGTATAAATCGAATATAAGAAATTTACCAAATACTTGTCCGTTCAATTTTTATAATAAAACAAAGAAAAATTTTCTTCAAAAAAATTAACCTGGGTTAACAGGGTCACCGATTTCCGGAGTTTTTATTGGATTTGACCGGGTGACAATGATTTTTTAGCCACCCAGTTTTAATGTAGAACCGGACTCGATATGAGACCGTTTCCCAATTAAACCAATCGAATTGGCTTGTCCGGTCCAAATTTCAAAGCATTGAATAACACTAGTATGGCCCTCCATAAATCAAGATATTTCGAGAGAAAGTTACGACTATGTTTGGTTAGCTTTCCCCAATCACCAACTTCCTCCAATCACCAACCAAATATACATTACGTTTTTCGATGCATTTTTTTACTAATACACACATTTTCCAATACATCACGTCAAACCCCTTCCCTCAATCACTCCCCATAAACTTGCTTGTGGGATATTTTTCACCCATCCCACTTTTTGGGCAAAATTTTGCTTGGACATGTGATTGTTTGTGAAAATTTTCAAAAAATACACTATTTACTTTTCTCATTTTTCAAATCATCAATCACATCCAATTATAATTTAAACAAAAAATATCACATCAATTATCATTATTATACAATCATATCACAAATACACTATTTACTCTCTCTTATTTTTCAAATCACCAATCAAATCCAATCACTATTATTCTAAACAAACTATCACATCAACTATCATCATCACATTTTCATCTTATATCCAATCACACTCTCAAAATTTATTCTCATTTTCTAAAATAATTTTTTCACACTATCTTTTCTAAAAGTAAAAATGAACCCAAACAAAGGCCAAACAATCACTCCCTTAATTTCTGAAATTTGGAATGCTATATATATGTTGGAACCATTTTTGGATTCCTTGCTTGTACTAATCACCTCTACTAACAAGCCATTCCAAATGTCTTTTGTTTTTCTCTTCTTTCTCAATATATATGTCAAAATGGCATTCTTTTTATTGGTATCAGCATTTCCAAGATGGGCATGTTCATGAGTTTCATGGGGAAAGGTCAGAATTTTTTCTTTTCCTTTTTTCTCATTTTTCTCCTTCAGTGTTCTTGTACATGGTGATCAAATTTGGTCTTTTGTTTTCTTTTTAACATTGGCACTGTTTCTGCATTTTTTGTTTCTGTTTTTGTTTTTCTGGAAAAATGGCAGGTTTGCCGACGGCACAGATGCTGAGTTTGGTGATGAGAACACTTCATAGACAGTTCATAGAAAAAGATATCAAAAGTTTTGAGGAATTTCATATGGCAATTCTTGATATCTTCAGGTTTTAAACTTTTTTCACTATTTTACATAAGATGATTTCTAAGTTACAACCAAAACCGTTACATTCTACCATTACTCCTCGAGTCGTGATAATTACAAAAAATACCCCTGAGGTTCAGCCTCGTTACTTAAAAAATCTAGCTATATTTCAAATCACAAGTACCGCTTTCATATTTGTTTTCTAATTTACAAATTGCGCCTCAAGACGTCGATATTTGTAAGTAATACAAACTTCAACAACCAACGGGATATTTATAATATCTCAAGGTGTTATTTGTAATTTTGAAAGATAACTAAATTTTTAGTAATTAGACTAAACCTCAAAGGTAGCTAGTTTTTGTAATTATCTCTTTCTTGTTTTTGTTTTTTTTTTTTTTCCAAATAATTTGGTTCCTCCCTTGAATGTTTTTCAGCACCGTCAATGCTGCATTGCCTGGTAAACATTATGATGTTCCTTCCCCAAAGGAAGTTTAAATCATGCACAATAAAACCCCATTTACTTCCTCCGTCCAAAGTCCAAACAATATAGGACTAAATTAAAGTCATTGGAAGTACATTTTCCGAATAAAAGGTGGAAAAAATATAATTGTGAGATCAATTGACTATGAAGTTTAGTGAAAGTGACGTGGAAAAAATCGAATATGAGTTTTGGGCTGCAATGGATCGAAATAAGAGGGGCAAAATGGTAAAATCACAATTTTTAGAGACAATGTCTAATTCCTTACTAAAACTATTTTTTTCGGAGAAAAACGACGAGCAGAAAGAACTCAACACCTTTAATTAATTGCTGCTGATATAAGGTGTCCATGTCGGAAGTTCCTTCTTTAGGCCTGTTTCTAGCCAATTTAACCGTTTTCAGTTTTTAGGATTTGTTTTCGTATTTAATTGGTTTTGGATTTGTTTAGGGTTTTATCTTTTTTTAAATACTTTTTAGGTCTTTATTTTCGAGTTGTTCATTCATAAATCTTATTATCAATAAAAGTTTTATTTCTTTCGAACATTATATCTGTTGTGGGCAAAAAAGTCATTTTATTTAGTATTATTATTTAATTAATGTATTTATTTAATCTCATTAATTACCCAATATTGTCTAATAATTATTGGGCTACAGATAAAATTACCCGGCCCATAAGGCCCGGATCCAGCCCACGAAACTCGCTAACCTGGTTTAATATTCATTTTATTTGTAAGTAACTTCAATTTATTACTGTGATTACATTCCCGCACTCTGGATTTTTCTCCTATAGTCGCTGACTTGAGCATCAGAGGGGCCTCTCTGGGACCCAACCCATAATCTTGTTTTGTGTATTGCAGGCTAGTTCCCATTCGAAGGTTGTACGAGAGCTTCGAAGAAAAAGTTGGACCATATATCTTTGACTTGAAGTGATCTGCGAAAAAAAACAGCATCAATATCCGTTCCGTGTCAAAAAGCTGAAAAAGTGACAATTAGTGTGATTGATTGTAAGAAATTGAATTTCATAAAACAAAAATAAAAAACATAAATTTGGGACCGAAGAAAGAAAGAAAAACAAAAAAATAAGAAGCTAAAACCAAAAATTTCGAGAAGTATAGTATTTGTTGCCCGAATTGAACCTGGAGCAAAGGTGTCTAAATCTTAACAATGGGTAACCAACATATGGAAGTTGACTACGTAATCCCTTTTCAACATAGCAAAAAGTTTTCATAATCAGATTTGAAAATTGTCTTTTTTACATACACTTTAAGCTCTAGATGGCCTAACAAAAGGGACCACATACTTCCATTGCTGTCATTCCTTTTTCTAGACAAGAAAACAAATTATGCTCCCCATTTAGATGACCTTGTGTTAAAACTTAAAAGGGAAAATAAGATTTTTAGTCCTGTAAGTTGGACATGTTTTAGAATTAGTCCTCTAAATTGTCACATTCATTTTTTAGTCCTTTAACTTTCTAATTTCTAGATATTCAGTCCTTTAACTTAATAATTTTATTTTTGGTCCTATAACGTAACATATTTCAGAAATTTGGTCCTATAACTTAACATATTTTAGAAATATGGCCATGTAACCTTTTTTTTAGGGGAATTTAGTAATATAACTTAACAATAGTTAAATTTAATTAATTTATTAAAAGGTTATTTCTAAATTAATTTAATTTTTCAAATCGAATGATTTTAATTAACAATTAATTTTCTTTAAAAATAAATAATTATTTTTAAATTTAATTAATTTTTAAAAAAATATTTAAGCATTAATTTTTTAAACCTTCGAATTAAATGCATCTTGTACACTAGTCTACGATTACATTTCTTGGAGATAATTATCCTCACCGAGAGGTTAATTGCATAAATATGACAAATTATTCTTAAGTTACTAATTTGATGTAATTATTTTAATTTTCCTAGAATTCATTAATTATTTTAGAAATTTCTATTTATTTAAACTTTTTATTAATCAAATTAATTTAATTTTAATTGTTTTTATAATTTGATTAGTTTCCAAACATTGAAATTTAATTATTTTATATTTGGTCCTATAAAATAGTTAAATTTAACTATTGCTAAGTTATAGGACTAAATTTCTAAAATATATTAAGTTGTAGGACCAAATTTCTGAAATATGTTAAGTTTTAGGACCAAAAATAAAATTGTTAAGTTAAAGGACTGAATAACTAGAAATGTGAAAGTTAAAGGACTAAAAAATGAATGTGACAATTTAGAGGACCAATTCTCCAAAAGGTCCAACTTACAGGACTAAAAATCTTATTTTCCCAACTTAAAACTACACATCACCTTAGAAAGTTACCCATTCATATAAATGGAACAAAAAAACGTACATTTATGAAACCATTCCACAAAGATTGATCAGTCTACTTTTAAATAATGCCCACAAATTTAAACTTAAATGGAACAAATGGATGTATTGTCATTGGTTTGCTTAAATAAGTTTTGTACAGAATTTGAGTTTGATCAAAAGGTCTACACTAATTCTGAATAAAAATTGGTGATGCACGAAAGTAGCTAGTACAAATTCTTTCTTGGAATAATTTGTGCATTGTTGCAGAGACGGATCCAGAAATATTATACAAAGGGGGCACAAAACAAGATAAAACTTGTGTAACACTGTCGCACAATGCGACAGAAAAAAATGTAATACTTTTATGAGTAAAAAGTAATACTTTTAAGGTAAAAAATGATGTTATGTCTGAATATACTTTTCTAGTATAGTTGTACATGATTTGTATTAGTTTGTACTCTAAAATTATTATTTTTAACATTAAAAAATATTATTTTTATTTTTATCGAATGGTGCGACCATCTCACACGAAATCTACTCACAAAACAAATATAATTATACTACATCAAAAATAAAACAGGTACAATCGTAAACTACATAAAAAAGTTAATGGGAACATGAATTATTTTTTTTATCATAATTAATAGGTTTCAGGAAAAAAATAGTACGGGGGCACGTGCCCCCTCCTAATGGGGGATGTGCATCCGTGTGTGTATTTTTGGTTTTTGGTGTCAAAATTAAAGAAGAGGCTTTTGTCGCACATCGGGTTGGGAATAAAAGTGATGAGAGCTTTAAGGTTATTTAAGGAAACCATGTGGTGTGGTTTCAATTACACTAGTCAAATACACTTAACCTTTGTGGTTTGGCTCTAATTAAATTTATTTCTTGTATTCTCTAGTATGGAGAGTTGGGAGAGAGGTGTGAGTTAGTTAGAGGTTTAGAGTATGGGGTTACTGGGGTCTGGAGAGAGATTGTCTGTGTGAATGTGAAAATATTTCATATAGTGTAATTTCTTTCTCTGTGGGCTGTGATTTTTCTCCGATTGTGAATTTTTCATGTAAATTCTTGTGTTGTGCATTGTTGTTATTATTCATTTTATTTCTCAATTATTTATGGTTGTCCCTAGGGGACGAATGATCCGATTTTCCCAATAAGTGGTATCAAAGCCCGGTCGGGTCTCTTGAAATTCTGAGTATGATCTGTGGTCGCAGCGATGTCTGACCTTCCACATTAGAAAAGATTTCTTGAGTGTTCCGGGAGGTTTCATTTGGAGGCGGACGTTCATGAGGCTAGTATGGTTCAAACAATTGGAGAAATTTGATGAAAAGATCAAGTTTGGCTTATGGCAAGTATAAGTCAAGGATGTTTTGGTACAATCCGGGTTACACAAGGATTTGAAGATGAACTGTCAAAGTGGAGATGGAGCTGATCTAGCAAACAACTCCTAATCCAGGCCAACATTGTGATAGTGAGGATTTTTTCTGATGAGAAAATGTATGTTCTTTTGGCATGTCAAGTTGCCATAAAAGAAGATGTGGTTATGTTAGTTGGTCCAGAAATTTGCACACGGGCATTGGCTTGTCATGGATGCAGGGTGTGGTGAAATTTTATACGGGCATTGGTTTAACATGGATGCAGGGTCTGTGGTGGATTTTACACACGGGTATCGGTTTGGCGTTGGTACAAGATGTGTGTTTATGTCGATGGCTGAAAAACTTCCAAGAGGTCCAAAAGCTGGGAGTTGCACCATAAAATTTTAGCGGGTTTTTTGGCATGTGCCAAAGGAAATTCTTACAATGGTGTATTCTAAGTGGTTTATTCATATGGTAAGATAGGGTTCACTGGCTTGAGAATGATGGTTCTCTAGTTTGAGAATCTAGATTATCGGTGAAGACAATTGAACTTCTTTTATTTTGCCAAGGTAGAGTTTGTCGGTTTTTGGTGTCAAAATAAAAGAAGGGGTTTTTGTCCCACATTGATTTGGGAATAAAAGTGATGAGAGTCTTAAGGTTATTTATGGAACCAATGTGGTGTAGTTTTAATTGCACCAGTCAAATACACTTTAATCTTTATGGTTTGGCTCTAGTTAAATTCCTTTATTGTATTGATAAGGGTCTTTTTATGCATGTTTTATGTGTATATTTAAGTATGATTTGAGTTATTTTATTGTTAGTTTCATAAATTTGTGATTGTACATATTTCACATTACTCCGAGGTGCTTTTATTGGTGTAGATTGATGATTTGGAGCTGTTTTTGGTGAATTTTGGGCCATGGTTTCATGTCAAAACATACCCGGGGGTTTCTGGATGCAAAAACACTCAAAATCCCAAGCTAAACGCGTCACTTCGGGGCCTTTTCAGTCAAACACGGGCAGGGTGTGTTTTAAGCACGACCGTGCTTTTTAGAAGTAAAAAACGAGCAATTTGTTGACCCCGACGTACCAAACATGGCCGTGTTCGGGAAAATCCAAAAAACACGGCCTGCCCGTGCTTTTAAAGCACGGGCGTGTTTTTCGTCCAGTCTGGATGTTCTTTTGGCGGAAATTATGGAAGCTTTCCTTTTTTACTTTTTGACAACCTTTGAGCAACTTTTACATCTCATTTTGCTGCACCAAACTCTATTATTCCCTCAATTGTCATGTGGACACAATTATTCAACCAACTCAACCAATGGAAGTGGAGTATTGTCATGTGAATACAATGATTCAACCAACTCAACCATGAATGTGCACACAATGATTCAACCAACAACCATGGAAGTGGAACATTTGTTAGCATTATTGATGTGTTCTTTCACAAAGATGGTGCCTATAAAAGCCAAGAGTTTGAGTTGGGAAAGGAATTCATAATTCATGTAATATTCATTCAAATAGAGATTCATTGTGTATTCATCATAGACACTTAGAAAATATTCATTGTGTCCAACATTTTGAGTGGAATTGGGATCAAGAGGTCTTGGGGGAGTAAGCTTGTAGCAACATTGGAGAAGAAGGCTTGGATCAACATCATCTATCAAGGAAGAAGTCATTGAGATTTTGAGAAAGATAAGTACATCATGTCTACAATACTTAAATCTTCTTGTGTAATTTACTCTTTTGTCAAAATCATGAATAGCTAAACTCCTAGTGTTTGAATGTAATGAACTCTAGAATGGATTTGTGATTAAGGTTTGTATGTTTTTAATAAAATTCTCATGTCATGTGTGATTCACTTATATCATGTTTATTTCATTCGAGTTAATATTTCCGGTATATTAATTTGATATCTATTCCTCATCGGGTAATCGAGAGATTTATGGTGAGAAAGAACCTATATAAGTGAAAAGAGTTGCATGCAATTCTAGATATAGGACGACATAAATCTTCTGGATTAGGGTCAAACCTAATATGGGATTTCATAAATCGTTATAATGCAATTTTGGGGGTTTTAACTAGAAAGAGATTTCAGTTAATCAATTTGAGATTAGGGGTTTTTCGCCTTGAGAAAGGGTTTAACTTAAATCGGGAATTTCTACGGTCCACATAACATGATATTTTATTAAAAGAGGTTGGTTTTTGCTTAAGGGCTTATGGTTGTATTTTTATCTTGTTGAATCACAAAAACATTCTAGAGGGATTTACATTCAACACATTTCTATCTCTTGATTTCTCATTCTACAATCTACTTTTATTTGATTTATTGTAAGTTGCAATTATTATTAAATTCTCTATTTTTCATTTTCCATTTTAACAAACAAAACTCTGAAAATTGCTAGATTAGATAACAAAAAGACGGTAATTATTAGTGCTTACAATCCTCGTGGGAATGACACTCGGTACTCAATAATCTATACTACAAAACGATAGGTGCACTTGCCTAAGGTTTTCTAGAGTAGCTTTTGAGCCATCAAGTTTTTGGCGCCGTTGCCGGGGATTGTAATATTAAGAATGCTCTATTTTTTGTTAATTTAATCATTTTTATTTTTATTCTTTTTCACCATCTTTCTTTTTTATCCATCTTTGTAATTTTTGATTTATACTTATCCTCTTTATTTACCGCAGTGCATGCCTACTCGACGTCGAATCTGGAAGCGTGATACCGCCGGCATCAATACAGAGGAAAGTACTAATACGGACCACGAAGAAGATATTAACGAAAGCAAGGATTTCGGCATGGCGTGAACAAAGAACTATGTACGATTACGCCAAACCATCCATGGACGGCACATCGTCTAGTATCGTGAGGCCCCCTGTTGCAGCCAATAATTTTGAAATAAAACCAAATGTCATTCAGATGGTGCAACAGTTTGTTCAATTTGACGGGCTACCAAACGAAGATCCGAATAATCATATCGCAAATTTTCTCGAAATCTGCGATACATTCAAAATCAATGGGGTCTCTGACGATGCCATCCGTTTACGTCTGTTCCCATTTACTCTTCGGGGATGGGCTAAACAATGGCTAAATACTTTGCCAAAGAGAACAATCACAACATGGAGCATCATGGCCGAAAAGTTCCTTTTGAAGTATTTTCCACCGGCCAAAACTGCACGATTGAGGATGAAATCTCTTCATTCACTCAAGAAGACGACGAGACCTTGTACGACACTTGGGAGAGATTCAAAGAATTGTTGCGGAAATGCCCATATCATGGTCTTCCTATTTGGATGCAAGTCCAAACATTTTACAATGGGCTACTCTCGTCAACAAGGCAAATGATCGATGTGGCGGCTGGGGGAACTTTGAACAATAAAACACCAGAAGTTGCCCAAGATCTGATAGAGGGAATGGCCATGAATGGCTATCAATGGCAATCCATACGAGGTAAACCTAACAGAACAATGGGTGTTTATAATGCAGATGCAGTGGTTACACTAGCTGCACAAGTCGAAGCTTTGACCCAAAAGATCGACGATCTAGCAGCTCCTAAACCACCACCACCGCACGTTTTATCTTGTGAAACTTGCGGGGGAGTTCTTAATCATTAGGACTGCCCACACACAATACCACAAGCTGAACAGGCCAATTACGTTGGGAATCAAGCCAGAAATTACCCAAATAATCCTTACGGCAACACATACAATCCTGGGTGGCGACAATATCCTAATTTCAGTTGGGGAAATCAAGGTCAACCACGGCCTAATCCCAATCCTAACCTACACACGCCTTCCGGAGTTCAGCCAAATCAAGGTAAGCCTAACTTGGAAGATCTTATAACAAAGTTTGTGCAATCAACAGATACTCGATTCCAAGTAGTAGATACATCTTTAAGAAATCAGGAGGCATCTATCCATAATCTGGAAAACCAAATAGGACAAATTGCAAAAATGATTTCTGAAAGACCACAAGGAAGTTTGCCGGGTAACATTGAGCCAAACCCAAGACAACATGTAAAAACAATCACCATCAATGTTCCACATGAGCGTAACACTCCCATGCAGAAATATGTGGGGGATGACAAACCCGTGAAAAATGTGGTTGCAGAATACAAGCCCAAGATTCCTTACCTGAGTTTAACTGAAGAAGATAGAAGGGGGGACAAATTTGGTAAGTACCTTGATTCTTTCAAGCAATTACATACTAATATTCCACTTGTTCAACCTCCTTCAAAGCATGTTAGGGATCTTAATGACATCATTCCTATTGAAAATAAGCTTAACAAATTATCAAATGTGCAATTGAATGATAAATGTCCTTCCAATGAACTACCACAAAAATTTAATGATCCAGGAAGCTTTATTATCCCTTGCACAATTGATGATTTACCTGTTGATAGGGCACTAGCCGACTTGGGAGCTAGTATCAACGTGATGTCTTATGATACATTCAAGCATATAGGATTAAGTGAACTGAAACCTACTAGGATGGACATTCACTTAGCTGATAAATCGATTAAACATCCTAGAGGTATTATTAATGATGTGTTAGTCAAGATTGATAAATTCATATTCCCAGTTGATTTTGTTATTCTTGATATGCATGATGATATTGATGTTCCTCTAATTCTTGGGCGTCCTTTCTTGGCTACGGCGAAATCTATCATTGATGTTCATGAGGGAAAATTAACTTTGAGAGTGGGGGATGAACTAGTAATTTTTAAAATTCATGTTGAAATTGATAAGGATACTACTTGTTCTTTTGTTGATTCAATTTCCTTGAGTAATGTGAAAACTAAAAATCTCTTGGAGAGAACATTTAATCAAAGTGCAGGCCAACCCATGAAAAATAATCTTCTTAGGAGACTTATTTCCAAAACAGAGACCCAAAAGATCAAAGAGCACATTTTGAAGCTTGAAGTTGGAGGTAATGCTACGAAATGTCCAAAGGATTTTCATAAGTCCAAAGCTCCACCCGACTAATCTCCACATTTGGGTAAACTGTCCAGCTATACGAATTTAAAGAAGCGCTAACCGGGAGGCAACCCGGCATTTTGTGTGCATTTTCTCTTACTTAATTTTTTTATTGCTTGGGGATTGAAAAAAATTTAAAAAAAAAAAAAAATACGGTCTGGCCGTGCTTAAAAAGCACGGCCATGTTCGTCACCCAATTCGCGAACACACCCTGGCCGTGTTCAAAAAATCCAAGGTTTTGTAGGAAAAATTCGTACCGAACACGCCCAGGCCGTGTTTTTCAAGCACGACCGTGTTTTTTTAGAAAAAAAATTAAAAATTTTGTTTTTTTTTATCGAAAAAATTCGTACCGAACACGCCCTGGTCGTGCTTAAAAAGCACGGCCGTGTTTTTATTAAAAAAATTCAAAAAAAAACTCAAAAAAAAATTATATTTGATGATTTCACGGTATTCGAGTTGTGTATCCTTGATTAGGTATGAAGATGCCGATGAAGGTCTCGTACTAAACAACCCAATGGTCGCTCAATACCGATTTCACTCTTCTAGTAAGGTCGTATTTTTCTTTTCCACCTCTTTTATTTTCTTCTAGTGTGGTTGATTTTTGAGTGTTTTGTTTGTGCTCGTTCATCTCTTTCTTTCACATTGTGGACAATGTGAACCTTTAAAGTTGGAGGTGGGTGCAATTACATTCTTAGTCTGTGTGTGCTTGATTTTGTTTTTAGTTTGTCGACAAGAGGTAATTTTTTTAACAAATTGAGTGTTTGATAGTCAATAACTTAGCCCAATTACACCAAAATTAACTTTTTGATTTATGTTCTCAATGTGAAGCAATTGATTGTCTAGGATAGATTGATGTAGATGTGTGCTAAATTTTGACGAGATTTCCAACTCCATAATACTTGATTTGTTAAGGCAAATTACGACAAAGCTAAGTGTTATGAATGTTTGAGAATTCATGATTTAGTGGTGGTTAACTAGTTGTTATACCAAGCTTGTGAAAAAAAAACAAATGAAAAAAAAAGAAGAAGAAAAAAAAAGGGAATCCAATCGAGGTTATACTCCTCTATTTGTTGTTGCTTAGTAACTAGGAGCATTCATGAGCCCCATGTTTGTCTTTTACGTAAAACGGCGACACAAATATGAGTATGGGAAACCACCCTAGGAGTGTTTGAACGAAAATTCAAAATATAAACCTAGTGGAAGAATGCCTCGAAAGGACCTACAAAAAAAATCGAAAGGGAGAATGTATATTCCTTGAATTCTCATTCCAATAAAAGTTCAAGAAACTTGGTTATATGACTAGTAGGCTAACTATAATGACCCATTGAATTCTTGTATTTTCAGGACATTATTGAATTGAAGTTATTTATAACTATCAATATTTGTGGAGTGATGATTTCAAGTTTGAATAATGCTCACGATGTTACGATCTTTCTTGTGATCGATCGCTTTGCAAAATTACATTTTTTCTTTTGAATGGTTAATTCGGGTTGAGAAGGCTAAGAACTTGACTGCTTGTGTTCAATGTGTTGAAAAAAAAAATCCTTGTGTGTTTTAATTTATTGAATCATTTTTTTTTGATTTAATGTTTTGCTTGAGGACAAGCAAAGTTCAAAGTTGGAGGTGGTTTGATAAGGGTCTTTTTATGCATGTTTTATGTGTATATTTAAGTATGATTTGAGTTATTTTATTGTTAGTTTCATAAATTTGTGATTGTACATATTTCACATTACTCCAAGGTGCTTTTATTGGTGTAGATTGATGATTTGGAGCTGTTTTTGGTGAATTTTGGGCCATGGTTTCATGTCAAAACATACCCGGGGGTTTCTGGATGCAAAAACACTCAAAATCCCAAGCTAAACGTGTCATTTCGGGGCCTTTTCAGTCAAACACGGGCAGGGTGTGTTTTTAAGCACGACCGTGCTTTTTAGAAGTAAAAAACGAGCAATTTTTCGACCCCGACGTACCAAACACGGCCAGGCCGTGCTTTTCAAGCACTAGAAATTGGGAAAATCCAAAAAACACGGCCTGCCCGTGCTTTTAAAGCACGGGCGTGTTTTTCGTCCAGTCTGGATATTCTTTTGGCGGAAATTATGGAAGCTTTTCCTTTTTGCTTTTTGACAACCTTTGAGCAACTTTTACATCTTATTTTGCTGCACCAAACTCTATTATTCCCTCAATTGTCATGTGGACACAATTATTCAACCAACTCAACCAATGGAAATGGAGTATTGTCATGTGAATACAATGATTCAACCAACTCAACCATGAATGTGCACACAATGATTCAACCAACAACCATGTAAGTGGAACATTTGTTAGCATTATTGATGTGTTCTTTCACAAAGATGGTGCCTATAAAAGCCAAGAGTTTGAGTTGGGAAAGGAATTCATAATTCATGTAATATTCATTCAAATAGAGATTCATTGTGTATTCATCATAGACACTTAGAAAATATTCATTGTGTCCAACATTTTGAGTGGAATTGGGATCAAGAGGTCTTGGGGGAGTAAGCTTGTAGCAACATTGGAGAAGAAGGCTTGGATCAACATCATCTATCAAGGAAGAAGTCATTGAGATTTTGAGAAAGATAAGTACATTATGTCTACAATACTTAAATCTTCTTGTGTAATTTACTCTTTTGTCAAAATCATGAATAGCTAAACTCCTAGTGTTTGAATGTAATGAACTCTAGAATGGATTTGTGATTAAGGTTTGTATGTTTTTAATAAAATTCTCATGTCATGTGTGATTCACTTATATCATCATGTTTATTTCATTCGAGTTAATATTTAGGTATATTAATTTGATATCTATTCCTCATCGGGTAATCGAGAGATTTATGGTGAGAAAGAACCTATATAAGTGAAAAGAGTTTCATGCAATCCTAGATATCGGACGACATAAATCTTCTGGATTAGGGTCAAACCTAATATGGGATTTCATAAATCGTTAATGCAATTTTGGGGGTTTTAACTAGAAAGAGATTTCAGTTAATCAACTTGAGATTAGGAGTTTTTCGCCTTGAGAAAGGGTTTAACTTAAATCGGGAATTTTTACGGTCCACATAACATGAGATTTTATTAAAAGAGGTTGGTTTTTGCTTAAGGGCTTATGGTTGTATTTTTATCTTGTTGAATCACAAAAACATTCTAGAGGGATTTACATTCAACACATTTCTATCTCTTGATTTCTCATTCTACAATCTACTTTTATTTGATTTATTGTAAGTTGCAATTATTATTAAATTCTCTATTTTTCATTTTCCATTTTAACAAACAAAACTCTGAAAATTGCTAGATTAGATAACAAAAAGACGGTAATTATTAGTAATTACAATCCTCGTGGGAATGACACTCGGTACTCAATAATCTATACTACAAAACGATAGGTGCACTTGCCTAAGGTTTTCTAGAGTAGCTTTTGAGCCATCATGTATTCTCTAGTATGAAGAGTGAGGAGAGATGTGTGAACTAGTCAAATGTTTGTAAGAGTGAGGGGTACTGTGGTTGAGAGAGAGAATGTCTGTGTGATTGTAAAAATATTTCACATAGTTCTTTCTCTGTGGGCCATTGTTTTCTCCGGTTTTGGAGTTTTTCACGTAAATTCTTGTGTTGTAGATTATTGTTATTTTTTATTTTATTTCTCAGTTATTTCTGCTTGTCCCTAGGGGATGAATGAAGGATCTGATTTTCCTAACATGTAAAATTGAGGTTCTATATGTGACATATCATCCTATACAACCTTCGTTTAAAAACCGGATTTTATAAATTGGTATAGTTTAACAACTGTGGATTCTACCTCCTATATTGAATACATTGTTGCATGTTGTGGTATAATGTGCTTTATTATAATATTGCCGAGCAGGACTCCTGGTCGGCTGCTGACTTGGCAAATTTTTAAATACAATGTATTTATATAAGGATTGTTTTCCTCATAAACAAGTTTTATTTATACTATTACATTGAAAAGCTATCAATCATTATAGCTACAATTTGAGTGGGGTACTTGTTGTTCGCCAAAAATATTTTGGATCTTACAACTGCAAATGTACAATATAGTTTATAGAATAATGGCAAACAATGTTGTATTCCTTAGGGATTGACTACGAAACACTTAGGCTATAATAACATCACATTCTAATTTTATTGAAGCGATTGAATATCAAGTTTTTCGGTAAAAATCGAAAATAAAAGAAAATTAAATAAATTTGCGAACCTCACAAGTATTTTCAACAACCATGGAAGCAACCTTAGGCACATAATCTCAACATGTTTTTTCAATATTAAATCTAATTAAAGTTTCAATAACCAATTCATGCAATTCTATGGGTTCAATTCCTAAAATAGTTTATTCCCCCTCCCGGGTGGCGCATAAATAGTAGATTAATAATAATTGAGGTCTCCCGATCCATCACAACTATTATTAACTCCCAAAAGATCTTTGAATTGAAATACTCCCCACAAACAGAAGTAGTCTCTCGATACATTACCCTGTTTATGTCTGAATTTGATTTTCGTCTCGTTAGAACACACCTCCCGGATTATGGACTAACAAGTATGACATGCAAATTATTGGCTAAATAATTGATAATTATAAATAAGCACCTGAATTCATAAAATAGAACACAAAAATCGATTAAGAAAACAACTAATCAAGATTTAACATGAATCCACAGTTTTGATTATGCCCTAGGATCCGAAAGATTAGCCAAACATTGATAACAAATTCATAGACAAACTTGAAATCAACATTGTGACATCGTTTAAGCACAAATAAGAGATCTAAACTAAGAAAGAAAATCCCTTCTTGTCAGGATGGATCTTCCTTCTAAGACTTCGAAGCTCTTGTGCTTCCGTAGATGCGAAAGGCCTTGTGGTGCTTTTCTTGACCTAGCCCTCGTCTCTCAGAAGACCTTTGATCTTGCGTTCCTGTGTATTTTGGTGTGTTGTATGTTGTATCAATGGATATGATTTCCGTGCAAGCCTTGGGTCCCTTTTATAGATGCATGGAGAGATCACTTGTAGAGTTGGAGTGGGAAAACACACAAAAATCCGAGACAGCGCGTCACACGGCCCGGCTGTAGCCTCACACGGTCGTGTGGCTTTCACACAGTCCACCTCACATACTCGTGTGGTTCTCATATGGTCCGATCGTGCGGCTTGTTTTCATCCCCTGTTTCTTCCCAACTTCACACGGACATGCCATCTTTCACACGGGTAGGTCACACGACCGTGTGGTCCCATACGGTCCGATCGTGTGACCTACTTTTGTCCGATTTCTTCATCTTTTTTATCTTCTCTTTGCACTCGTCAATCCTATTCGGGCCTTCCAACTGATATTTCTTTGATTAAGCTCTGTTTCCTATAAAAAGTTACAAGAATACGCAATATCATGCCCTTCTAAGGAAATCAAGTAAAAACACACTAAATATACATGCAAATGTATCAATTGTATATCATTTTAAGCCCCTAAATACACACGTATCAAAATCCCCCAAACTTAAAGCTTTTCTTGTCCTCGAGCAAATTAAGAAAAGTAATCTCAAGGAGTACAAAGAACACACAAGAATACTATAAACATTTAATCTCATTTGACTCCATATTTAAGTAAACAATGTAATTCATTATCAAGAAGTCATCTTTCATAAGTTCGGCATAATTAATACTCTCTCGGATACTTGACATCACGACTCGCAAGTAGTATTAGTGTATCACTCATCTCTCAAAGTGTATGGAAAGTGTTTACGCTCAAAATCAATTCAGTGAATGTAGAACTACCATAGGCTTGCAAATCGTCTAACATCTCTACCACTTTTTGTGTGCACATTCTAAGAATAAAAAATGACTTTTCATTTGGTTGTAATGTAGGCTCTAAGGGTAAGAAAATTTGGATTAAGTGACTTGACTTGAGCAAATAGAAATTTAAGCACACAGACTTGCAATTCACCAACCCAATTTCAACATAATACTCATTTTTCAAATAATATATATATTTTTTTCAACTCAACTCCACCCTTTTTTTTTTCTCCTTTTTCATTCCTAGGCCTTTTTGCCTCTTTTTTTATTTTTCTTTAGCCTCAAGCTCTCAATTTTTGTTTTTTAATTTTAAGATTTTTTTTTCTTTTCTTCCTTCTCTTTATGCTCGATTTTCTCTCTTTCTTTTTTTCCAGAGATTTTTCTTTTTCTTTTTCGAGCTTCATTCTTCTTCATGCACCTAGATACTGCTCATCCCTCTTTCTTTTACCAACTTTCTCTCCTTTTCATACATTTTCACCGTATCTCCCCTAAACTTGTTCATTTTCTATAAGCCCAAGAAATTTCAGGGACAAAATCGTGTTTCCAATTTTAAAGATCAATGTGGCTAACAATAAAATTTTTTAGCTCAAAATTGGCTAACTAGGAAATCATGAATTCATAGGTAGACTTTTTAGGCTGAGTAGGCTAAACAAAGATGACCTTAAATTATTTTCAGAAATTGCACACACACATGGCTTCAATGAAGATACCAGAGCAAGTTCTAGAGTTCTATCAATCATGAATGACACACTCAAGAAAAAATAAGTTGCATAAGATAAAGTAGTTTAAGGCACACAAGCTCACAAGCTTAATTTTCGCAACATGCTCAAATACTCAATTTTCTTAACTACTGCCAAATAAATAAATGACATCTCCTCAACAATTCATCACATTATCACAAAAATATGTCATCTCGTAAAATTAAATGCTCATAGTAAAATCATACAAAAACTTTGGGTATTTTCGAAATTCTTGATTAAAAATCAAACACAAGCAATTAAACGTGCTAAAGCGATAAACATGCTAAAAAAATAAAATAAAAATAAAAAATGAAAGTACAAAAAATTGAAAATTTGAATGCAATTTTTTTATGCTCTACATGCAATCCTAAATGCAATGCAAAATGCAAGAAAGTACTAAATTACACATTCCCCCTCAAACTTAAAATATGCTTCGTCCCGAACATATGAGGAAATTATCAAAAGAAAGAGGAATTCGTAATAAGTACTTACATAGCTCACTGTGGTGGTGGAGGTGGAAGGTAGTGGCCTTATGAAATATGTCACTGATCCATACGAGACATCGTCTCGTACATGTACTGCTGCTGCTGGGTGATAGCATTGAACCGTTGTAAATACTTTGAGTGGTACTCATTAACTGTAGCCGTCAACTGATACATGTCATCTATCAACTTGCCCACGTCGGCTTCCACCCTTTCTAGCCTATCGCTCATGTTAAATGGCTGGTTACCCCCTTGTCTAGAGCATTCCGACGCCTCACTCATAGGCTCATCTTGCTCTTCTTGAGCAACAACCCCTTGTTCACCTCTTAGCAACCAATTACTCCTATTTCTTATAGATGTGGCTTCAGGGTTAGGAAGCCTAACTTTTTTTCTATCTGCCTGATTTAGCCAGTAATCACATCCATCGAATTGAATCATTTTCATAGCAGATAAAACAGTCAAATCAATCAGTTTAGGCTCTGCGGCCTCCTCACACCCTTCAAAGCTAACATTAAAGTACTCAATAATAGGAGTAATCATCCCCCTAATACAAATTCCACCCTCTCAGATTTTTTCACCATATCAAATTGTCGGGCTATCATAGCCCCAGCATTTGGCACAACCTCCGTCTCCGATGCCATACACCATATAATAAATGTCTTGCTTTTCTCTTTGAAACTGTAGATCTCTTTGAACATCTAGATCTCCTTGAACTCAATCTACTTAAGTTGAGAGGATTTCACCCATCATCTTTCTTGTATGTAATTTTTTTCACAACATATTTTGAACTCTTTGAAAATGACTCATATTTATACTTATAGGAGATAAGTTATTTGATAAATCATTTGATGAACTTGCGTGATTTGTTTGGTCCTTCATGGTTTGATATTATATCTCTTTAATCACATATATATATGTGATAATTATAAAAAAACGATAATAATCACTTCTATAACTTATCACCGCTACACAAAATGAATTTTCAATGTTGGAGGGCGCAATATTTTTATTTCTTTTAATTGATTTAACACAACACTCATGTGTTCGAATCGCTGGTAGCGCCACACACCTCTTTTTAGAGCCCACTCTAGTTAGGTTGTTGGGCTTAATCCCAATATCATATTTTCAAATAAATTTCAATTTCTTTTTTTTTCTTTTTAACAAATGAATCTTGTAATTATATATACAAAAACACAAGCAAGTCATATAGATTACAAAATCATACTATTATTTAAAGACATTACAAAACTAAAAATAGAATATTTCTAGGGTTGAAATCTCTCAAAATTAAAAGCATATTGTTCATTTTGTTTGAATATATCATAAGACATTACAAAAAACTAAACAATAATCCTTAAATTTCGAAATGAGATTAAATGTGAAACTCGCAAATCACCAATATTTTTGTAATAGCCATGATAGTTAACGCTCACATTTTTTTGTACAACATCAATTATGAAATGTGAAACTCGTCAATCACCAATATTGTTGTAATAGTCATGATAGTTGACGCCTCACATTTTTTCTACTACACCAATTATGAAATGTGAAACTCGCCAATCACCAATGTTGTAATTAATAGTCATGATAGTTGACGCTTCATACTTTTTTCTACCACATCAATTATATTATAATATCAATGTGAAAATAAATATTCTTTATATATCAACCAATTATATTTGTTCTATCTGCATATGCAATTTATATTTATATAAAGTTTAAAATACATATTATATTAATAATTCAAACAAGTACACAAATTCATATTGAAATATAAATTCGAATCGAATTTCAAAAAGAGTTAGAATTCGGAAAAAAAAAACTCATATAAATTATCGAATTGATTATTTATATTAATCAAAATTTTAGTCAATTTGAAATCCTATTCAAATTTTGAAATCCTAATTCGAAATTATTTGGATTTCAAATTCATTTGAAAAATAAACACACTTAAATACAACTAGTCTGTCGCACGTTACGTGTTGTCAGCATGAGACAACCTATGTTAGAACACATATGTTAAACATTGAAACAATCTATGTTTCGATATCAAAAATCATCTTAGTACGTGTTGGACCGATTCGAGTAGAATTCAACCCATTAGAATATCTTAGAATCACTTTTAGAATAATTTGCTCAAACGCAAGAGATGATCCACATCAATCCATGATTCACGACTCTACCTTAGTCTTTGGACCATGATGTTTTGGGGAAACAAAGAGTTGTCATTTGAATTTCATGTCCCAAGATACAGAGCAAATTGGGCTAAACTGAAAGTTCTTGATAAGATGAACAAAGTTAAAATTAAAAGAATAAAGGGTTATTGATTTTTCAAGATCACTGACCTATGTAAACACTTTCTTTGGTTTGATACCTGACATTCAGAGTTATCAATTTAGTACTCATACTTCACATTTTTAATTTTAAGGACAAAAATGCCCCAAAGATTTTTTTAACTTTTGTTGAAAAGTTAAGTTTTAATTATAATTATTAGATTTTAAAAATAAATTTAATTAAGAAATAACTTACTATTATTTAAATTAAATTATTAAATTATTAATTGTAAAAATAAAATAAATCAAATTAATTATTTTGTAAAATTTGATTAAATATATTAATATTATTAATAAAAAAATTGCTATGATTTTTTATTTACTATCTTAATTTTAATTTATAAATTATTTAATTTTCATTCTAATTTTCAAAATTAGTTAACTAAACTATTTTTTTTTATTAATTAAATTTTAGTTTATGCTTATTAATTTACTAATTTAATATAATTAATTTTATTTTTTCTAAACATTCATTAATATTTAGAAACTTATTTTTATTTTTATTAATTAATTAATTAAAATTTTAACTGATTTTATAATTTAAATAAGTATACTCAAAAGTTTAGTTTATGTATACTTATGTATCTTGGGGGCATTTTCGTCTTTAAAAGTAAATAGATACCAATTTATAAAAAAAAAAGTGAAGTATGAGGACTAAATTGGTAACTCCGAATTATCAGGTACCAAACCAACAAAGTTCCTATAGGTCATATACTAAAAAATCAATAACCCAAGAATAAATATAGTTCACAAAATGTGTATAAAGTAAAAGAAAACAATATTTACAAGAAAAAAAAACACAAAGAAAAAACTAAATGGAAATGTAACATTTAATCGAAACCAAAAAAGAAAGTAATCACATAAGTTTAGTTTTGTTCTAGTTCTAGTTATTCTTGTATGTTTGAAAGGTTTACATCTTTTATTTCCTTATTTTCCTTTGTTAATTCAAAAGAAAAAATAGTTGAATCGGGTTAAGGAGTCAATGGGTCTACGGTTTTCAGGTTCTCAACGGGTTTATTGCAACCCAATTTAGTTATAGACTCGGGCTGATGTCGTGGTTGGTTTCCGGTTTAAGCGGTCCGACCGGCTGGTCCTGTCCAGGTTTAAAAATATTTGTTTTTGATAGTAGCTCCAACTGTTTTCATTTCATTAATTAGTTGCTTTAGCATGTATTTATTTTTTTAAACAAAAAACAAAAAAGAAATTTGTATCGCGAAGATGCAAAGACTTGACTCAAACTTGAGGTGATCAAATACTCAAAGTGCCATGTTTGCCGTTCATATTCTAAGTAAGAAGAGAAACTAGTTGTCATCTATTTTATGTACCCTAGTCTCTTTTTCTCTCAAACTCTCTTTTGACTTCTTTTTTTTGTTCTTCATTAAATCACCCCATCTACATTCTTTTATTTTCATTTTCTAAATAAGTGGTTTTTTCACGTAGATCTAGATTGTTTGTTTCTTTTATTATTTGTGATTTCGCCGTCTGCTGAGGTGTTTGGTTTGTTGTCGTCTTATTGCGGTGTTTTCTTGTGCGGGCAGTTCAAACAAGCAAGTTTTCGATCAGACAGAGATAAATCAGATTGTGGTCATCAAACGTTGCAGAGCTGGAATAATAGGTATTCCAGACATTATAGATTTTTCAAAATTGTAGGCTTTAAGCTGGTTTTTGTTATTAACCTAGAAACTATGAATTTTTTTATAGTATTATTTTTTATGATTTTTAATAGATTTGTTTTTGTTTTCTATTGATGTATTCCTAGTTTGATTTAATTATAAAAGTATTCCTCTTGTAAAAAAAAGAAATTGTAAGAAACCAAAAAAAGGAAAGGAAGGAAAATAAAATTTCTACGGAAAAAATGTAAAGCACACATCTATATGGTTGACAAAAATGATCAAATTCACATAACGGTATTGGATGTCGAATTTCAACACATAATTTGACTATTCGAAGCTTATTAAAAATTCAGATTTCAAACGTCTTTTAGCTAATTTCGCGTTTTTACGCCACCAACTTCCGATATATATTTTATGTAGTATTCTAAAAGTAATTTTAAAAGTGATGGGGGAGAAATTGTAATTTTTGTTTTTAATATTCTATCATTTATTTAATTTCGTCTTTTATTAATTATTAGCCCAAAGAAAACAATGTTGAGTTAAGTCAATAGAAGAGTGCATCAAACCCAAGAGACTCAGTTCATAACACCAGACTCTAGAAGCTCAATTCATTATATTATGTCATAGAGGCCCAAATTACACAATGCCCATGCAGCTCATAGTCCCAAAAATAAATAGACTTTTCCTGATTATTATTCATTAAGTAAAGTTTAATTGTTTAATTCTCGTTCTACACTTTTCTATTTAATTAGGCATCAGAGGGACTTCCATTGGATAATCCACATAACCATTCTAACCCTATTTGCGTATTGCAGACTAGTTCCGTACATGTGGATTGAAATTTAGACTGAAGTCAGGTATCTTAGATCGAATTATCCCAACTTCGAGTGAGCTGCCCAATTTTTAGCAGCATCCAAAAGGAATTGTGTTATGTTAGCAAACATGGACCCATATCTATACGTATAAAGGGTGGGTCGGGTATACCTTTTTGTTGCGGAGTCGTCGACCCACATTTCCACGACCAGGCTCATCTGCAAGACTTCTCTTGATTAAATCACAAACAACCAACAAACCACGAGCAGTCTTTCGATGAACCGGGAGTGAACCAATGAGTATTTTTGTTGGTGTAAATGACTAATAGAGTTATTTACTTGGATATGCACACCTCAAACCATTGAAAAACTTTGGTAATGCTCAAACAGAGATGTAGAGAGAAATTGTAGGAGATATATTTTTATTATCTCTTGTAGCCTGTAGGAGTCTGGTATCTTAACTACATATAATCAACTACTAATATAGGAAAAGATATAAAAAAAAGATATATATCAATTTCTATTATAATTGAATCTTTCAATATTAGATGCAATTCGAAAATGTAGATATACTAATTAATTAGGATCGATAAAATCTTTCTTTAAATGAAAGATATAGATGCAATCTCCAACAACCGATTTCTTGTTGTCAAGCATGTATACACATTTATTATATGAAATTCTTGGCCTATGCAGATTGAACTTAATTGATTGATAATCAAAATATATAAGAACCACAAAACAATTTATGGGAAAAAATATTATTTGACGGTTTAGCTCGGAAAGTATTCAATTTGGAAGTATGCAATTAGATAGATTGATATCCGAGTGCGAATGGGATTTTCTATTTTAGGATGGTGTTTCATCTCATATTCCACCACACGGATAATTTCCACGTGTATAGACGTTACCATATTAATTTTAGAGCATAAACCAAGCCTAAATTGTGGAGTTTTAATATGGTAACTTCCATACACGTAGCAAGCATCCCTGTGGTGGAATAGAAGATGAAACACCATCCTGAAATAGAATATTTCATCCAATCCGAGTGGTAGAGATCTAGAAGGGGGTGTATAAACAAACCTCTGCACAAATTTTAAAAACCTCAACGACATAATAGTCTCAACTAAAATGCTGAAGTGGAAAAAGAAGTTTGTTGCAGACTTTGAGGGTGCCTGGCAGAGCTTATAAGATATTCGAAATATCTTATAGGATGCTTGAGATCTCATAATTAACCTCTTTAAAAGTGCTTGACAATTTTTTAAAACAAATCTTATAAGCTCCCAAAATAAGATGCTATGAGCTAATAAGTTGTTTTTGATAAAAGATGGTGGATACCGACTTATTTTCAAATAAGATCTTTATTTTAATAACCTCGTTTCATTTGGTAATTTTAATTATAATATTGATATTACTAACATCTTATAAGCTCCACCATCTTATTTTATGCAAAATACTAATAACAAATCAAAATTTGTCCTCTTTTTCAAACCATAAATTTGATTTCTATAAATGTAGTAAGATTTGTATAATTTATTCATTTTTTATTCCAACCCATAATTTGGTTATTAAATTATGAATTTATTTTTGATAATTTAGATTAAATGTTGTTTTCAATGGTTTGGAAAATAATTAAAACAAATTGAAATACATTCATATTACCAATGGTATATAAATTATTTTAGGTATATTTAATGTGGACGAGGTAAATTTGGAGTTGTAAAAATAATGCAAAGTAAATATAACAATAAATATCCTCTAATATAATCAAATTAATTTAAAACATTAATAGCAAATATTGTTTTTCTAAATTCACAATTAAATGTTATTTCCAAAAATTTGGAAAATAATTAGTAGCAAACCAAATGAAAGTCATAAACGATTTATTTTGGATTTGAGAACCTGTTTATTTTGGGTTTCGAAACCTCAAAAATACTGAAAATTATTGAAAAAAAAATATTATTTGATAAACATGTAGATTTTCTATATCTGAATTATATTTCTTAATTTAAGATGTTATGACTTTTTATTTTCAATAAACCCGATTTTCACAATTTGAATAAATTCTCGTGAATAAGTTAAAAATTTGAAATTAGGATATTATTATTTTGCGATAATTTGATAGTCCGACAATTTTATTGTTGTACAAATGGTAAGGTATTAAACATAATGTGAATCAGAATTTAACACTTACCTATTTTATTTTTATTATTACAATCAATAATTATTTTGTTTATCGTCTTAACAAAATTATAATTTTGTTGAAGTATAACCAAATATCTAAAACACTAATTATGAAAAACTCAAAATAGAATAGAATAGTTAAAAAATTCAAATATTACGATACAAGTTCATACAACCAAAATTCGAAATTTAAAAATTAAATTGAAAACGCGAGTAAATATAATTCATGACAAAAAGTATGGAAAATACTGAAATTAGGAGATCATTATTTTCCGAAAAATTGATTTTAATTCGCAACACTTGATATATGTATAAATGGTATGGTTTTGAGCATAATGTGAGTCAGAATTCAATAATGATCTATTTTGTATATTTTTAACACAATTACTTTGTTTATTTTCTTAATAAACCTATAATTCTTTTCTTGGCAATTATAATCAAACATCTGGAAAATACCAAATGTGAAAAAATTAATATAACACAAAAAAAAAAAAAAATCAAATAATACACAAATTGGTTCAGCAAAATTAAAAGAAATAAAAATTGGTTTAACAACGTAGATAAATAAAATACATAGCACATAATCTGCAAAAAAATAATAATATCCCCCAAAAAATAAATCTAATAAAACTAATAATATTACCAAAATTATGATTGTTTCTCATATTTACTTAAATAATTACTCTGCTCAGTTCTCCTATATTTGTGTGTTTTAACTTTTCATTGATTGTCATATGATTAACTTTCGCAAACATGTAATTTGTTCCAAATTTATTCATACGAACTACTTTTGAAATTAAAAACACATCTGAATTTACTATTTCAAACTCTATAAAACTACAACACCAATCTTCACACTTATTAATGACCTAAAATGACTAGAACATAATGGGCGATGAAGTTGTGCCTTTTGCATTTTTATGAGAAACCGGGTTTCGATATAAAACATAAATACATAATTTTGAATGTGTTTTTCATGATTTTCAGATATGGAATTTTTTTTGGAATTCATCAATAATAACATTAAACGGTATTTCTCGCTCATTGTTATATTTTATTTTAAAATTATTAAAATGCAAGAAGATAAAATCCATAAAATTACTATAAAAATGCACATATAACAATATAAAACAGAGAGCTCACAGATATACAACTCGTGCATTGCATCGGATTCTCATAAAATAAGACAAAGAAAGGATATAAATTATCAAAAATTGAAACGGGTTAGACAAGCTTATAAAAGGAAAATGTAGATAACTTATTGAACAAAATCCCTATGACTAAAATTATTGAGTTGATCACTTTGTTTTGCTGACTGGGGCACCTACATGTCCCCATACTATGCCAAAATGTTCAGCTGTCCCACATTTTTCATACCCCGGCACAGTTGTTCTTATCTTCTCCGATCTCCCACTTTCGGGTATTTGTAGGGTTTTATGTCTCCTAAAGGGGTAGACTGATAGAGCCTATTATTAATCTTATTTCTATTCCAAGTGCTAAAAGTTAATTTTTATTCCAAGTGCTAAAAGTTAGAATTTTCTTTTTTTTTCTTTTCAAATTCACATTTGTAAAATTACATATATCCACACTCTAATTGGGCCCACAATTGTCCCACAATTATATTACAAATTATTCATACACGCTTATTACTTGCACCCCGTCCTAAGGGTATAATTATTATCCATGCTACACCTGATGTATTATACTTGGTGGATGGATGAATGACATGTGTCACATTATTAACATGGATGAATGACAAGTGTTTAATCTTATAATTAGTGGGACACTTGTTATGCATCCACCCACCAAGTGTATGTACACCTGGTGTAGCATCTACAAGACCGTGAATTTGCTAGTAGATTTGTTTTTCAATTTTTTTGTTGAAGCATTTTAGCTCATGAGGATAAATTACTCACTTTGCGAAGTTGAGAAAATATAATGGGAGATCAACGTAATTTAGTGGGTGTTTGGCTAAATTTATTTAAGAAAATTTATAAGTTACTATATTTTATAAGATATTTTTAGAGTTTATTAAGATGTTAGATTTTATTTTAAAAAATAAACGGTTAAAGTGTTTGGATCAAATGGTAAAAGGGCTTATAAGATGTTAGGAATAACAATATTTTGTATTAAAACGGCGTACTTGAAAGGAGGTTGGTAAATAATATTTTATTTTGAAAATAAGATGGATCCCCACTTTTTTTTAAAAAGAGTTTATTATAAGTTCCTAACATGTTAATTTGGGAGTTTATAAGATCTTTATTAAAAAAAAAACTTAACCAAATTACTTTAGAGAGCTTATAAGCTCTCAATGATTTATAAGATATTTTGAACAGCTTATAAGTTCAGCCACACTCTCTTAAACACTATCTTAACCCAATTCAAGATATAGTAGAAATTACACTATTTTTCTCCGTTCAAAATATAGGTTCTATTAATTTCAAACTAAAATTTCAATTTTCAACCCTATGGCTATATATTTTAGTATTTCTCTTGAAAGTAATTTTTTTCTCATAAAAAGTATGAGTAGTTCCCCATAAAAGTATTAGCTAGTTCTTCCCCTCAAAAGTATTAGTAGTCATCCTAAAAAATATTTGGTAGCACCTCTATAATATTAGTTTTCTCTCGTAAAAGTATTAGCAGTCCTCCTAAAATGTATTAGCAACTCTCCTAAAATGTATTAGCAACGGTCAGCGGATGTGGTATTGGTACTTGTGCGGGCTGTTGGTGGGCTGACGAGTCGGATATTTGGATCTGTCTAACGAATTAGATCCATTAGACCGTCTGACAGGAGATTAACCCTTTTAAATCGTTCAACCAAATATATTCTCATTTTTAAACCTATATAAAATAATATGTTCATCATTAATCTGATTATGTAATTTTTCGATTCCGTATAAAAAACAATATACAACTTAAATCTCAACAAAAATAGTGAAAATTGGAAATACTCACTAATAAGTAATAATAGGACCATACAATCCATTTTCTTTTAGGTTATGTGGATGAGATCTCCTCTTCTAAAATCGTATTTCATCTGCTATTCTACTACACGGATGATTGTCACGTGCATATTACCATATTAAAAACACACAATTTATGTTTGATGTATGCTTGAAAATTAACATGGTTAAGTATTGAATATATGTATCAATTATCCATACGGTTGGAATAGAAGATGACACACGGTTTTAGAATAAAAATCTCATCTGTATTTTATGACGTGCCATACAAAAAAAAACAAAAAAAAAAAGTATGTATAAAATAAATATATAGACGCTTGCGATCCTCACATGACAATCACTATCATGTAAGTCAATCTCCCTAACATGTTGCAATAACACAGAAACTACGTACGATTATGAAAATCACACATTATATATATAAAGAATTAATAACGAAAATCATGCACTAATTATTTCAAAGTACAATTTCAACATCCAAAGTTTGAAGTCAACGAGGCATAACCTATGAGTGGACGGTATTCTTCGTTTTAACGCTCTTTCCACTGCTTTTTTAATTCGTAGCCGCAACTTACGTAATTAAATATTAACTACTTCCCTAACCGACCATCTTATTAGTTTGTGAATTCATTTTTTTCAGTTGTGTTTTTTTAATGGTCAAAGCCTTGCCAAACATATGGTTGAGAATATTCTTCCTACACTCCGTGTGTGAGGACTTGACGATTGTGATGACATCATCGTACTATCGGGACGATATTTTCTGTTTCACTTTCCCTATTCCACTCATTATTCTATATATTTAGAGATGTCAATAGAGCGGGTAAAAACCGGATGGGATCTTCTATCTCAAGATGGTGTTTCATCTCCTATTCCACCACACGGATGATTGTCACATGTGTAGAAGTTACTATATTAAATCCCCACAATTTAGCCTTAATTTATGCTTTAAATTTAATATGTTAATTTTTATACACGTGGCAATCAACCGTGCGGTAAAATTGAAGATGAACACGGTCTTGGAATAGAAGATCCCATCTGGGTTAAACCGGCCCCGTTGGGGCAGGTCTAGACCCGGAAATAGGTCTCGGGTCCAATAGTACTTGCCTCGGACCCGCCTCACCATATTAATTTTTATCGGAACTTTGAATATGTATTTAGATATTTTTGCATTATTTACTTTTAGATTTGAGTGTTGTATTGATATTAATTTACTACTATAGCATCTTGTAATATTGTACTTTAAATATTTATTTTGAGTATTAATTGAGTACTATTGCAAGATTTTGATAGTTTTTTTTTTGAAAAAAATCCTAATAGTAGCTAAATAGTTGTAAAACGTAATTATAATAAGTTGCATAATTACATTATTATTTTTTTGACCTAATGATATTTGATTGCTTTGGAAAATTTGGCCACAGATATAAAAAAATTAAATAATGAAATATGTATTGGCATGTCTAACTGTCAGAATCGCACCAACAGTCTTGAAGCGGGCGGGTCGGGTTGGGTCCTGGGTCTTAATTTTCTTGGCGGGGCAGGTCCTGGGTTTGACCAAAGTCGCTCTGTTGCCATCCCTACATATATTAGATGAAAGACAATGTGTACAATTGTGATATTATCTTGCATATGTGTTATTTATCCAATGCAACAGAATAAGGAAGTAGAACATAGAAATCTCAGTACATCCTATACGGGCTTCTTCATGTGTGGCATCAAGATAATTTTATTTTTTTTAATAATGGCCTAATGGGAGAAGCCGTAGTCATTGTCTTCCAAATGCATACGGGGTAAATCATTGAGGTTGACATAATAGCCTGTAAATTATGCCAACTAGCTAGATTGTACAACGCAAGTTTTGTACTACTGACTCGACCAAATGATTCAAAAGTGGAGATTCGAACTTGATATTTTCAACCTCATGGACCGCACTGCAGATTAAGAACACCTCCAATGGGTTGCATGAAATTTAATGTGATTTTTACACCAAATTTGATGTTTTGATGTAATTTAATCAAAATCATCTCCAACCCACTACCCTAATATGTTACACCCAATGAATTAATCTTTATTTTTATATTATTTTAAACAAATTTATTTATATATATAATTATTTCTCTATTTTTATTTAACTACTATTAATTTAACTGAATAAAAATTACATATAATTGTTGGGGATTTATGACGTACGATATTATATTCGGCAATTAAACCAGAAAACTTAGTTGGATTTCAGAAAAAACGAAATGCAGAAAGTACAGAAATTTAGACCGAGGCTAGAGTTCGACTCTATGTCTTTAAGACGAATTGCCCCGCTACGGTGCCCACGGTTGAATAGCAAACGTCTCCCAAGATATAACGGTATCCTCTTGCTGTAGTAGCACTCCAAACAACAAGAGACGGCGAACTTCAAATGTTTTGTACTCTCTCTCTTTTATCGGAAAATTTTTACAGAAAATATGTTTATGAATGTATGCAAAATTTCTTATGAATAATCTCTGCAGATTATGTGATATATATAGATTACCAAAAGTCACAAATGAAACGACATAACTGTTCGAACATGCATGTTCATTTATTCGAACAGACACGTCCATCATGTTCATTTATTCGAACAGACACGTCCATGGTTTCAAACGAAACAACGCAACTATTCGGATAAACCTTTTCAATCCGAACAGTTTCAAATGAACAGTCACACTTTTTGGCAACAATTTCTCATTCACCCAGAAATATCTATAATATTTCCAACAAACTTTCAGGTATTTATAGGAAGGTTTTCGAACTTTCCATAACTTTTGTTGGGGATTTATGACGTGCGATATTATATTCGGGAATTAAACCAGAAAACTTACTTGGATTTCAGAAAAAACGAAATGCAGAAAGTACATAAATTTAGACCGAGGCTAGAGTTCGACTTTATGTCTTTAAGACGAATTGCCCCGCTACGGTGCCCACGGTTGAATAGCAAACGTCTCCCAAGATACAACGGTCTCCTCTTGCTGTAGTAGCACTCCAAACAACAAGAGACGGCGAACTTCAAATGTTTTGTACTCTCTCATTTTTATCGAAAAATTTTGACAGAAAATATGCTTATGAATGTATGCACAATTTCTTATGAATAATCTGCAGATTATGGGATATATATAGATTACCAAAAGTCACAAGTGAAATGACACAAGTGTTCGAACATGCATGTCCATTATTCGAACAGACACGTCCATGGTTTCAAACAAAACAACGCAACTATTCGGATAAACCTTTTCAATCCGAACAGTTTCAAATGAACAGTCACACCTTTTGGCAATAATTTCTCATTCACCCTGAAATATCTATAATATTTCCAACAATAATTAATATTGATTTAATTTATTATAATTTATTTGCAAATATTAATTATTTGTTAGTTATTATAAATCATTATTACAAATACTATTGAAAAAACGAAGTAAATTTAAAGTATTCAATAACTAAAACAAAACTATAAATTATTAAATATATAATATTGGATATAAATGGATATACAAATTTGAACTAGTAGAAAAATGCCGGCAAAGTGGGAAATTTTGAATTCTAACGGAAATTACAATAGTTTATACCAACAGTTTTATTTATCTTTGGAATTTTCAATTGGTATAATGTAGCATTGGAATTTCTGATGGAATTTTAAAATTTCAGCAGTTTTCTATTTCGTTGGAATTATTTTGTTGGAATTTGATTGTTTTTTTGTCATGACCCAAATAGAAAATACGCAGATCCTGGGGCACATTTGTCATTTAGCTAACCAGCAAGGGTAAAATAGTGATTTTTAGCTACGTACATACTATCAATTATAACTAATTTTCAACCATTTATATATCTAAAAGTCAATGTCATATACCCCCAAAACAAATATTAATTTTAAAAAAAAACAATTAGAAAAAAACACTGAAATCTTTAATGTTTTTGACTCATGTCATTGAAAAACCCCAACAAAAGTCAAACTCGAGCTACACTACATAGATCATTTATAAGACCGTACTCATGTGTAAACGTGTGTATCTTCCTTTGATCAGTTTATTCTCCGACCATCCCCATCACTATCCCAAAAATCCCCTTATCAATAAACTCTTTAACGTACCCTTTTTGGTACAAATTACGCGTCTATATATATTTCTCAATCCCCCTCCATCACTTTTACTTCAAAAATTCTCAATCCTACTACACAAATTAATTAGCCCATTTTCCTAATTAAATGGCATCCTCATTGCTTTATTCCATGCCAAATCCAATCATGAATTCTACAACATTCATAGCCGATCCTATCCCACATCAATTACCATGTTCTCTAAAATCATCAAATGTTAATCCATATTCCACTAGTTTATCCTCACATAATAATATTAATCATCCCCAATCAAGGATTGTGGAGAGGACAAGGATTATTAACACTAAATCCATGGCCTCGAAGCTTGCTAGTGCTTGGAGGGAGATTCAAGGCTTAAACAATTGGGAAAATTTGGTCGAACCCTTGCACCCTCTTCTCCGTAACGAAATCGTTCGTTACGGAGAATTCGTCACCGCGTGCTACAAGGCGTTCGATCTCGACCCGAACTCGAAACGGTACTTGAATTGCAAGTACGGGAAAAAAAGCATGTTGAGAGAGGTCGGGTTAGCGGATTCGGGCTATGAGGTGACTAAATATATATACGCCACGGCGCCAGACATCAACATTCCGATCCAAACCAACACTGAAAGCTGTGGGGCCCGATGGGTTGGATACGTGGCCGCGTCAGGCGATAAGGAAGTCAACATACTAGGTAGGCGAGATATAGTAATCACATTCCGCGGGACAGTTACAAACGCGGAATGGATTGCAAACCTAAATAGCTCGTTGACGCCCGCCCGTCTCGACCCTCACGATCCCAGGCCGGATGTGAAGGTCGAAGCGGGGTTTTTGAGCTTGTACACTTCGAATGAAAGCCCTAGCAAGTTCGGACTGGGAAGTTGCCGTGAGCAGCTTCTCTCTGAAGTGTCTAGGTTAATAAACAATTATAAGCATGAAGAAATTAGTATTACCCTTGCTGGTCACAGCATGGGAAGCTCATTGGCTCTACTCCTAGCCTACGATATCGCGGAGCTTGGATTGAATAAACCTAATGGGAAAGAGATTCCCGTTACGGTTTTTTCGTTCGGAGGGCCTAGGGTTGGAAACTCGAGGTTCAAAGAAAGATGTGAAGAGTTGGGAGTTAAAGTTCTTAGAGTAGTGAATGTGAATGATCCAATTACAAAGCTACCCGGGGTTTTTTTCAATGAGAATTTTAAGGGTTTTAATGGGAGATATGAGTTCCCTTGGAGTTGTTCTTGTTATGCTCATGTGGGTGTTGAATTGATGATCGATTTTTTCAAGATGCATAATCCATCTTGTTGTCATGACTTGGAGAGCTACATTGGGTTGCTCAAATGTCCTAAGAGTTTAAAGAGGAGAAATGATCATGATGATGATCAAGGGAGGAATTTGGTGGAGAGGGCAAAAGGGTTTCTTTCGGGGCATCAACAAAATTTTAACGCGTTGGAATGGAGAAATGTAGCCATGAATGTGTTGAATGTGGTTCAATCCCAATGGATATGATGGCTAGATCTATATAAATACATATACACACACACTAACAAAGTATATATTCTTGATATTTTCTTGAATCCTCGGTCTAGCTAGAAAGTGTATTTTGTCTTTCGGTAGTAGGGGGGATTCATGTTTATATTAACCTAGGGATAGATTTATAGATCAATTTTGAGAAAACTTCGGAAGATTAATGCAAATGAACATGAGGGTTATGCGAATGATGTAATGTACCTCAATAATATATGAGAAAATTGTTTTTTCTGTCATGTAAAAATTAAAATATCTTAATTTTAATAATTCGGATATTTTAGTCCGATTTTGACCAAACTCGTGTAATTTTACCGGAATTGCTAACTAGGGCCAGTCAGGCGTTGATATGTCTGAATTTTTAATAAGAATATTGGTGATTTGGTGCAAAAATTTATATCTCAAATCACCAAAATTGACACATAAAATTTGGGGATTTCAGAGCTTTGGTGGCAATTTTCTGAAGTTTTTGATGCTTACCTACCGGTCACAGTCAACAATTCTTGATAAAATTACACAATTTCTGTCAAAATTGAACTAAATGTCAAAAAATTTAAAAGATGTTGGACCAAAATTTGAAGGTGACTGCATAGAGAACTAAATCTCTAAGTAGTCCAAGTAACTACATGACCAAATATTATTTTCTCTGAATATATCTATGTACTTGATCATTTCCAATTGGGGCTATTTATTTTTTAATATCTGAAATATAGACAATTTACCAATTTGGTACCTCACATTTGCGATTGACCAATTCAGTACCCAATTTAATGGATTTGGTGAATTGGTACCTATTTCAACTGAAAATGATGGGAAAAAAACCCCCACTGAAAGCTCCATCGATAAAGTGTTTGTAGTTTAAATATTAAAAATTGAGTTACTGACTTTTTAGTACATGAACTATAGTCTATAGGTATTTTGCTAGTTTGGTACCTCACATTTGTGATTCATTGATTTAGTACTTATATTTCACATTTTTTATAAATATGTACCTATTCACTTGAAAGGACGAAAAAACACCCAAGAGAAATAATTAAACTTAAATAATATTTTGTAACATTAAATTATATTATAAAATCAATTAATTATTAAATAAATTTAATTAATTATAATTAAAAATAAAAAGAAAATTTTGAAAATTAATAAATTTTAGAAAAATCAAAATTGATTACATGACTAGTAAATTTTTAATTAATTGAAAATAAATTTTAGTTAAGTTAGTTATTTAAAAATTAAAATGAAAATTAAAGAATTTAAAAATTAAAATTAATATAGTAAATAAGAAAATTAAATTAATATTTTATGAATATATTATTTTAATTTAGTTTTTAATATAATTTTTAAACTTAAAAATTAATTAATTAATTTAACCCTTTTTCAATTATGAATTTAATAATTTAATTTAATTTATTTATTAATAAGTTACTTCTTATTTAAATTTTATTTTTAAATTGAATAATTTTATATTAAAAATAATTAACTATTTAATAAAAATAATTAATATTTTTTAATTTAATTATTAGTTTAATTTTTTCTTGGGGCATTTTCATCCTTTCAAGTTAATAGGAACCAATTTATATAAAACATGAAGTATAGGTCATAAATTGGTAAACCTCAAATATGAGGTACCAAACTAGCAAAATTACTTACACTTTTTTATTTGTCTCCAAATTTTTAAAATTTACTTTAATTTTTTATTTGTGTCATTACAATGGCGACACTTAATAAAAATGTCACAATGTAAAAAAACTAGAATATCTATTCTGCATCGGAAGATTGAAGTGTAGACAATGATATTGAGAGTTGATAAATAGAGATTGTATGGTGTATAATGGACCAACAAAAAATATATTTAAAATGAATCAAAAATTAAATATTAAGTTCAAGATTTCTAAAAAATATTTAATAATTAATATTAGTAAATTTTTCAAAAGCTAGACATAAATTTGTCACAATTTTAATGGCACTGATTTGCAAAAAGCCTCGCGGCTTTAAAGACTCTTAATAGTGTCTCTAAATTTAATCACGCTTTTAGTGTAGCAAGTCTTCATTTAAATATATTTAATATATAGTAATTGTGACACAAAGTAGCGCCATCGCATAATGCCACATTTGATAAAAGCATCGAGAAATGAGTTTTACTTATGCATAGATGTTGCGTCACATATTTTTTCGTGACATCAAATTTAACAACGCAACTCATGACACTTTCAAAAGCGTAGGTAATGTACCTTGTGACGCTAATAATCTGGCGGAATTATTATGTGCCTAATTACCGACTGAATTATTCTGCGTCCATTCTTGGCGCAAAATATACCAACGAACTTACGACGGAAATGTGTCCCTTGTGAATTTTGTCGCTAATCTGTTGGTATTTTATTAGTATTTTATTAATAAAAATTCATCTTTTAAATATTGATCTTCGTTCAATTGGTGTTCCGACCAGTGGCAGATCCAAAATGTTGAAAACGGGGATACGCTGTTTAAAATTTTGTAAAAGTTGATCATGTAATCGTACATGAAAAATTAATACACATATATAAAATAAAAAATAAGAGAAATTAAGAAAACAAGAGACAACAAAATATAATTTTGGTAACATTATTGATATTATTAGCTTTTCTTATATTTTTATTTTTGTAGGTTTTGATTTTTACCGTGATTTATTTATTCAAGTTGTTAAGCCAAATGTTTTATTTTTGTAATTTTATTGGGATTTGTATTGTTTCATTTGGATTTTCTAATTCTTTTTGCAAAACTAGGGGTACAAATTTATTATTATTATTATTATTATTATTATTATTATTATTATTATTATTATTATTATTATTATTTTTACTAAAATCTATTGTTGGATATTTTAAATTTGGGGATACAACTGTACCCCCATTGTTCCACATGGATCTGCCCCGTTCCGACGCTAATTAGCTATATAGTAGACACATCACTAAAATGCATCTATAATCCGTGAATTTCTTGTAATATTTGAATAATTTAAGTTTTTTATTGGTTGATATTTAGATATAATATAAGGGGGACAAAGTTGATCACCGACCCCACAAGAGTCACAAAATGGTGCCCAAATATCATTATATTAGACGGATTTTCAGTAGTACATACCAACAGAAAATTGTTGTAAGCCCTAGCTAACATTATTGATTATACCATAAGTCAATGTTTGACTGTTGAGAAACACGGCTAAATATGATTTTTGGGGTACGATCGAACATGTTGCTATGAGAATATATAACACAATTGGTCCAATGAAAAATAAATTAGTCAAAGGCAGCAATTTCTTGTGCTCATATATATTTTGTTTCTTTGGGGAGGAAAGATTTATGTAGTTCTCCATTATGTATTTTATTCAAAATTATGTACTTCTCCATTTGAATACGTTAACAAATTTAATGGAAAAAAAAAAGTTGCATGCTTTTATCTTATTCATGCTGTAGCCTCATTTTCTCTCAAACTCTCCTTTTACTTCTCTTTCTTGTCCTTCATTATTAATAAGTGAATTTTGGTCATTTGTGGCCTGAAATCACCCACATCCACATCTTTTTATTTTTATTTTCTAATCAATAAGTGGTTTCTCCAGGTTATTTGCTTTTCTCTTGGTCTATGAAGAATATATAAAAAGTGGCTTAGTTAAAATTTGTTTCTTGTTGAAATTGATGTTATCTTGAGTCTCATATATGACTTTTGCTAAGGTAGTTATAAGATCTTTCAGTGTGGTTTTCGCATAACTTAACAAAAAAAAATTAATGTCATTGTTGTTGAGCTTCCTTTTGAGAAGGGGGGTCTACAGTATAGTTATTATCTTCAATTCACATGTCGATGTCAATTGTCTTATCGCCGGTTAACAACTAAGTGGCTTCTTTTTTTTTTAACACCTAGCAATTTACTAGGTGGTTGGGTTCAAGACCCTTTTGATTGAAACTAAGTGGCTTCAATATCTCTGCAATTGTATAGTATCCGCGTTACAGGATTAAATCTTTTGATGTTTTATTTGATGACAAAAAAAAATAATTCAATATTTTGCAATCCGTCAATATTTTTTGGATGAACGTTACATTGGTCCACAACCAGAAAAAAGAAGAATCTACTAGTCATATTTCTATAAATAATAGATTACTAATTTATATATTATTTAATATTTTACTAAATTAATAGGTTTCGACAGTCCAAAAGTGATATTTATAGAGGTTTAATTGTAATGATTTTCTATCATAGTCCACTCAGACATTTATCGTCTCAACAAAACATACATTAAGTTGTTTACGACATCGATCTCCGTCAAAAAGCAACTTACAAGCATAAAATCGATGTACATCAATACCAAAAATAAAATAATTCAAAACTCATTTTGTATTCAAATTTCACCAAATTATGTCTTTTTCCACATTTTCTTTTCTTCTAATTATTCCTCCAAACATGAAATTTGTGTTTACATACACACTATATAATAGGAAACAAATGTGTCAAAGAGTTGAAAGAAATAACTTAAGACTAATATATAAAAATAAGGCCCTATATTTCATCTGCACTGTTCATTCTATGGCTGGTTTAGATGTCAATGGTCAGATAAAATTTATATGCTTAAGTCTAATTGTTCATTAGCAAAAAGTACAGATGCATATCTCTTTGATGCAACTATAATGATTCAGTTATTGATTTTCTTCGACATAATTGAAGCTATATTTGTCATCCATTGGGAAAAATGTTGCCATGTCAATAATTTTTATATTAATTAATAATGGAAGAGTTTGTACTCTCATTGACAAACTTGTTTGACCATCATAGTCATTTTACTAGCGCAGGGAAAAAAAAATCTCCTGGGTATTTTATTATAAATACAAGTATTTATTATAATACAAGACTGCTTGGTTATGTTTACTTTTAAATATTGAATTAGATTATCGTCCTATAACATAATAGCATATTTAAGGATTTTTATAACATACGTACAAGGAGAACGGGAACAGATAAATATTGAACTAAAATTAGGCCATATATTTTAAAAATAACGTGTGACAATCATCTTTAATTTATGATATATGATGGAATAGTAAGAGATTAAAAACTATCTTTATGAATTATGATAGAATAGTAAGAAATGAAACATTATTTTAAAATAGAAGATCACATCACATTTACAAGTGATTACTCTGTTTTCTTTTTAATCCTATAATGATTCCTGTGAAAACTCATAGAATTTGATAGAGGAACATGATGAAACTTTATTCAGAATTTGATGAAATGAAAAGTGTATAACCAACAATATTTTTGAATACAGGTGTAGTGTCATTGTCTGAGGCATTTATAGCAGAGTTGGTTGTGGAAAATTCCTTTGCAGTTCTAGGACCTTTAGGGCCTTTCCAACCAGGTGGATAACCAATAATCTGAAAACACTTATCAACTGTATGTCCAGTGAAACCACAATGAGAACATCTTGCCTTTTTCTTGTCCTTAGGGGGAATAAACTTGGACTGTGCAAGCCTCTAAGCCAACATAGCAATGGATTCAAGAGGATTGGCAGAGTTATTAGAGTTATTTAGCCCTCTTTGAGATTCTTCTTGAAGAAGAAGAGAGTAGACTTTTGCCAATGAAGGCAATGGAGACACTAACAACAGCTGACTCCTAATGGCAACTCCTAATGGGGGCATAAGATTCATGTAATCCAACTAGAAATTTAATCACATAATCAGATTGTTGTTTTTGTGCCATGGCAGAGGAAACATCACAAGTGCATAGACCACAAGAACATTTTGTAAGAGGTCTAAAACTAACATACTCATCCCATAAAGCCTTAAAGTGATTATAATAGGCTGTAACAGAGGAATGGCCTTGAGAAACTGAACTCAGTGATTTTTCCAAATGAAAGACTCTTGGACCATCACTTCTAACATACCTGATTTTCAATTCATCCCACACTTCACAGGCTGAGTTGAAATATAGAAGACTTTGTCGAATATCCTTTGCAATGGAGTTCAAGATCCATGACAGGACTAGATTATTTGCCCTTTGCCAGGAAGAATATAAAGGATCAGTTGTGGAAGGAGATGGTAATGAACCATCAATGAATCTTGTTTTATTCTTCACATTCAATGCCATCATAATCGCTTTCGGCTCCAGGAGATATAATTTTCTCCATTGAAAGGCTCATATACTATGATTGCTCCAGGATTATCACTAGGGTGCAAGAAGTATGGTGAATTAAAATCATCCATGGGAGTAGGGGTTGGAGCTGTTGGAGCCATTGAAATCTTGACTGAAAAATGATCTTGAAAAATTCAAGAACCTGTCGATGAACCAGGAATCAATTCTGGTAGATTCAATAGATGAATCAATGAGAAGATGATTTAATAGATGAATCAAACTTTGTTGCGGATAGGAGGAAAAACTGTTGATACCATGTGAAAACTCATAGAATTTGATAGAGGAACATGATGAAACTTTATTCAGAATTTGATGAAATGAAAAGTGTATACAATAGAGAGAGTGTTCAGTTATTTATACAATCAATCTTCTAATCTAAACCATTGGATTTGTGTTATTAATCTGGTCCATAAAATGTAAACTAATACTAACTAACTAATTGTTATATTATAACTAACATAACTAACATTATGAACTTGAGTTTTGACAATTCCCATCTATAATCTAATTTATTAATGGAAATTGTAATTTATTTGTGATTCGGTGTATCTAAGTACATATAAAAGGAGCGATCCTAAACAAAGAGTATATGACAGAGCTGAGCAGTAACCAAATGGTACGGCCGATCTGATAGAATTATAAGAGCTTGGCCGACCTGATTGGGTATTAAGAGCTTCGGCCGAGCTAATAAGACTATTGAGAGCTTGGCCGACCTGGTAGTATTAAGAGCTCCGGCCGACCTGATAAGACTGTTAATAACTTTGGACGAGCTGATAGAGCACTAAGAGCTTTGGACGACCTGATAGAGTTGTAAGAGCTTTGGACGAGCTGACAAAGAGTAACTAGAAGGTACGACCGAACTGACAGAGAGTAACTAGAAGGTACGACCGAACTGACAGAGAGTAACTAGAAAGTACGACCGACCTGATTAATAGTTACTAGTAGATACGATTGACTTGACTACAAAAGGCTAAAGCCTTGGTCGACCTGGCAGGAAGTTACTAAAAAGGTGGGCGACCTGACATGAAGTTATTAAATGTCAGGTCATACCTGCGCGCAATAACTGCTCCAAGAGAAAGACCTGACAAGTAATTAATATCCTAAAAAGCGGATTTGAGAGGCAGTAACTATCCCCGGGGACGACCTGACTGATGTGACTAGTTCTTTTTGTCAACCTGGACGATTTCCCGCCTTAATCTATCTCCCAATCCCGATTAGACACGTGGACCTCAAAGGACCAAAGGGTTTGGGTATAAAAGAAGGTGAGAAATGAAGGTAGCTTGGCATTTTATTATTCAGCTTTTATATTTTATACACTTGTCTTTATTCTTCTTCCCTTTACTAACTTGATCGTCGGAGTGCTCACGCCGGAGTTCTCTCCGGTTAGTCTTTTGTAGGCTAGCTGAGGATCGGGTTGGATTCTTGAGAAGATCTCGCCATCAGAGGCCTTTTCAGGTGGCGCCGTCTGTGGAAAATTGAGTATAAGACGTGAGAATGTCGGGTTTAGTTTCGAAAGGCAAGGAGGTGGTTGGTGCGGGAGGATCTTCCGATGGGGTGGGGGTAACCCCGCCCGGCGGAGAGGGAGTCACTGTACCGGGGGTAGAGGCGACCCCATCTGGCGGTGGGGATGGAGTCACAATATCAGGGGTGCCTCCCACTCCTGTTACGATGAGGATGCCGGTGGCAAACTTGGAGGCCCCTCACGGCAGAGTCGATCCTGTAAGGGGACCGATTGTCACCCATAGTTCAAAGCGGTCAATACCTTATGGGCGAGAAGGAGGAGAAATTTATTCTTTGTAAGGGAAGCGGGTCGCGAGCGGAGGATAGGGTAGCACCGAGGGAGGAACCATTGTCAGAGTTGGAGAAATTACAGGCAGAGGTGAGGGAGATGAAGAGGCGAATGTCAGGGCAAGAGGTGGTAAAGAGAGGAATCCCGTTCAAGGAAGTGGTCATGGCGGACGATCTCCCCGTTAATTTCAGGGCTCTGAGTTATGACTACGACAGAACCACGGATCCATGGGAGCATTTGTGTCGGTTCGAGAATTCAGCCTTGCTGCACCGATACACGGATGGAGTGAAATGTCGGGTTTTTCTGACCACCCTGGCTAAATCACTCAAAGAATGGTTTAGTCAACTCCCTAACGATACCATTGGTTCTTTTGATGAGTTCAGCTCAGCCTTTTTGCACCAATTCGCAAGCTCGCCGAAACATCAAAAGACCGCTCTGACCCTCTTCGGTATAAAACAGGGAGAGCATGAACCCCTTAGGGGGTATGTGAAGAGATTCAATTCGGCAGCTCTGGATGTACCCTCAGCCTACACAAGAAGTGCTATCCGATTGCCTTATCTCAAGGATTGGGAAAGTGATTTCTTCAAGTCAATAGCTAAGCGACCCGCTAAAAATTTCGACGATCTATTGGCAGGGCTGAAAAATACGTGAACTTGGAGGAAGCACAGAAAGGAAAGAAGGACGAAAGTAGGGAAAAAGAGGAAGGACAGGGTAGAGGTGCCATCGGTAGGACATAAGCGGTTTCGTGAGTGGAAGGAAGACACGGATTGTTAAATCGGGCGCCCGACCTAACAAAGTACACGCTTTGATCGCCCCGTGCACAGTGTTAATGGCAACATGAGAGGGCATAGGGAGTTGAAATGGCCGGGAACTACTCTCTTGTTCGTTAGACCTCGGTCCAATTTCTTTTGTGACTTTCATAATGAGTATGGACACACCACCGAGGAATGCACTTAAGGAATGAGATCGAGCGCATGGTGAGAAAAGGATGGTTGCAGAACTGGGTTAAACAGGAGCACGAGCTACGACTAGGGACAGATAGAAGTCCTGATAGACGAGACATGCCTGGCGAGGGCAAACATGGCCACTCGCCAAGCCTTGAGCTCCATCCGAGGAACTATTCATATGATCGTAGGAGGACCGACCGATGGAGATTCAAATCGAGCGGAAGGCGTACGCTTAAGTTCGGGAGAGGTGCTCGAGATTGGGGAAAGAGGGAAGGCCCAGAGATATCCTTCGTGCCGAAAGATGAACAGGTGTCTGTCGCGCATAACGATGCTATGGTAATTACAACAACCATAGCAAATTATGAGGTAGCCAGGGCTATGGTGGATACCGGAAGCTCAGTCAATGTATTATTTCATGAAGCCTACCTAAGGATGGAGCTGGAAATGGAGATCAAGCCGGTAGAGACCGCCCTGTTCGGTTTTGGAGGAGGAATGGTGGAGCTGCTCGGACAGGTTACCTTGCCTATGTCTCTAGGAGATCTCCCCATGCAAAAAACACGGATGGTAACTTTTCTTGTTGTGGACTCTTACTCCACCTACAATGTTATAATTGGTAGACCTGCCCTTAATTCTTTTCAAGCTATTGTATCTACATTCCACATGAAACTTAAGTTCGTGGTAGGGGATGGGATAGGTGAAGTATGGGGAAATGCACATGTGGCAAGAAAATGTTACGTTGAGGCAGTAAGGAAGGGAGAGCAGAGGAAATCCAAAAGAAAGGCGGTGGAAATGGACAAGGAAACCAAGCCCATTAAAATAGAAAAAAAGAAAAGAAAAAGATCCGGACATGCTCGATTGTCGGGGCCGAGGAAGAGGATGATGGTAGAGAGCTAACCCTGGAGATCCGTCAAAAGTGGTTAAGATAGGAACTAAACTAGATCCGAGCTAAGCGGAAGGAATCGTGGACTTCCCGAGAGAGAAACAGAGATGTCTTTGCCTGGTCATCAAGAGACCTACAAGGGGTCGACCACTAGCCTGGTGGAGCACCATTTAAACGTGGACTCTTTAGTGAGACCTGTCAAACAGAAGAAGAGGCCGTTTGGGTATGAGAAAGATCAGATCATTCAAGAAGAAGTGGAGAAATTGCTACAAGCTGGACATATAAGGGAGATCCAATTCCCGGAATGGGTCTCTAACGCGGTGCTGGTTCCAAAAGGTGAAAAGTTTAGGATGTGTATCGACTTTAGAGACCTCAATAAGGCTTGTCCCAAAAATCATTACCCATTACCTCGGATTGATCAATTGGTGGATTCCACGGCGGGGTATGAACTGTTGAGCATGATGGATGCATACCAAGGCTATCATCAGATCCGGTTGGCGGAGGAAGACCAGAAAAGGGTGAGCTTTGTCACTTCCTCGGGGACTTATTGTTACGTAGTTATGCCATTCGGGCTAAAGAATGTCGGGGCTACTTATCAGAGGTTGATGGATAGAGTATTCAAAAGCCAGTTGGGCCGTAACATGGAGGTCTACGTTGATGATATGTTGGTAAAAGGTAGGAAGGAGAAGGACCATATAGCAGATCTGGGAGAAACGTTCGTAGCATTAAGGAGGTTTGGAATGAAATTAAACCCAGTTAAGTGCTCGTTTGGTGTCAGGTCTGGAAAGTTCCTTGGTTTCATGGTTACGGAGAAGGGCATCGAAGTAAATCCTGAGAAGGTAAGGGTTGTAGTAGAAATGGAATCACCCACGAACGTCGGCAAGGTACAACAAACTCACGGGCGATAAAGCAAAGATCGAGCCGTTTCATCTCTAGGTCGGCGGAGCGGAGTCTCCCTTTCTTCAAGGTGTTAAGAAAGGCCAAAAACTTCGAATGGACGCCGGAGTGCGAACAAGCTTTTAGGGAATTGAAAGCATGTTTAGTGGCACTTCCGCTGCTTACCAAACCGAGCAGAGGCGAAGAATTGTATCTATATCTTTCCATAGGAATGGGGGCAGTCAGCTCTGTTTTATTAAGGTCAGAGAGAAATAAGCAAATGCCGATTTATTATGTTAGTAAGGTCTTGCAAGGGGCGGAAACAAGATATTCAGAAATAGAAAAAGGAGGGTTGGCCTTGGTAACGGCTACTCGAAAATTAAGGCCATATTTCCTGTCTCACAAAGTGGTGGTGCTTACTAATATGCCGTTAGGGCACATCATGGGGAAACCGGAAGTGTCAGGTCGGATGATAAAGTGGGCCGTAGAAGTGGGGGAATTCGACTTGGAATATAGGCCTAGAGTGGCCATCAAAGCACAAGCTCTGGCGGATTTTTTGCAAGAAATGGCCTCGGAACCTAGCTCCTCAGTACAGGTCTGGTTAATGCACGTGGACGGTTTTGCTTCAATTGGGGGAAGCGGTGCGGGGATTGTCCTGACCAATCCATCTGGGGAAGATCTGGAGTTCGCGATTAAGTTCGGATTCAAAGCGTCGAATAACAAGGCTGAATATGAAGCTTTGGTAAGAGGACTCAAAATGGCATTAGATCTAGGTGTCAGGGCTGTAATAGCATACTCCGATTCGATGTTGGTAACTAATCAGGTTGGGGGAAACTTCGATATCAAAGAAGATAGAATGAGGAGGTATGTAGGAGTGGTGGCAGAGTTGGTAAAAAAGTTCGACAAATTTGAATTGCTGCAAGTACCAAGAGGAGAGAATACCAAGGCAGATCATCTTTCGAAAGTGGCTAGCTCGGCTCAGGAAAGTGAGCCACGAAACATAACGGTTCTGACAGATAGCCTGCCCAGCATCGGAGCCGAGATCACAAAAATAGGAGAGGGGGATGATTGGAGAGCTGATCTCCATAAATACTTAAGCGCGAACGACCTACCAGAGGATAAGAGGAAGGCAGATCGGTTAAAAGCAAGAGTTGTGCGTTTTCGGCTAATTGGAGGGATGTTGTATAAAAAGGCTTTCTCTTTACCCTATCTGAGATGCTTATCTGAAGAGGAAGGTAATTATGTGTTGAGGGATATACATGAGGGTGCCTGTGGAGCTCACATCGGGGGAAGAGCTTTAGCCAAAAAGGTGGTCCGAGCTGGGTATTTTTGGCCCAAATGGAAGAAGGCTGCCGAGGAAATGGTACGGAAGTGTGATAGTTGTTGCTGAGACACACCACCGATACATCACCAGTGAGAATTATTAGGGGTTATGAGCTTGCCATGTCCTTTCGCAAAGTGGGGATAGAAATCGTGGGACCTTTCCCTAGAGCAACGGATGAGAGAAAATTCTTAATAGTAGCGGTGGATTACTTTAGCAAATGGGTGGAAGCGTAACCCGTGGCGGGATATCCGAGTCGCAAATTAAAAGTTTCATTTGGAAAAATTTGGTTAGCAGCACGGGTGGCCGAGAGATCCGATATCGGACAACGGAACTCGATTTCGAAGGCGGGGGAAGATCAGAAATGGTTAACAGAGAGATGAAAGTCGCAAAGACTTCACCTCCGTAGCCCACCCTCAAGCAAATGGTCAAGTAGAGGTCACGAACCGATCTATCGTCAAAGGAATCAAGGCAAGGCTGGAACGAGCTGGAGGAGGATGGGTGGACGAGCTGCACTCGGTGTTATGGTCTCATCGCACTACTCCCAAGGAGGCAACGGGAGAAACCCCATTGATCGGTATATGGGATCAAGTCGTCATACCAGAGTAGAGATCGGTATGGAAAGCCACCGCGTCGTAACTTTGAGGAAGAACTCAATACGGAGCTATTGAGGGAGGCATTAGACCAAGTGGAAGAGAGGAGAGAGCAAGCTTATTTGAAGATGGAAGCTAGCAAAAGTTTGTTAAAAGCCACGTACAATAGGAGAGTAAGAAAGAGGAGTTTCAATGTAGGAGACCTGGTTTTAAGACAAGCAGACGCTCTGAAACCGGTGGGAAAGCTAGAGGCGAACTGGGAAGGGCCTTACAAGGTCACTAAAGTAATTGCTAAGGGAGCTTATGAATTGGAAGATATGAAAGGTACTAAAATTCCTAGGCCGTGGAATGTATGTCATCTAAGGAAATTTTATGTGTGATTTACTAGTCTTAATGAAATCAATATTTTGGCAGCTGTATAAAGTGTTTTCCAGGTCTCGCTCAAACCCCTGAGTGGCCGAGCTCAGCTCGTACCATCTCAGGTCCCTTGGGGAAATTCTATCTCCGAGGGTTAAACAGGCTCAAACCCCGAGTGGCGAGCTCGGCTCGTGCACCATCTCAGTCCCTTGGGGAAATTCTATCTCCGAGGGTTAAACAGGCTCAAACCCCTGAGTGGCCGAGCTCAGCTCGTACCATCTCAGGTCCCTTGGGGAAATTCCCGAGCTCAGCTCGTACCATCTCAGGTCCCTTGGGGAAATTCTATCTCCGAGGGTTAAACAAGCTCAAACCCCTGAGTGGCCGAGCTCAGCTCGTACCATCTCAGGTCCCTTGGGGAAATTCTATCTCCGAGGGTTGAACAGGCTCAAACCCCTGAGTGGCCGAGCTCAGCTCGTACCATCTCAAGTCCCTTGGGGAAATTCTATCTCCGATGGTTAAACAGGCTCAAACCCCTGAGTGGCCGAGCTCGGCACTGCACCATCTCAGTCCCTTGGGGAAATTCTATTTTCGAGGGTTAAACAAGCTCAAACCCCGAGTGGCCGAGCTCACTCGCACCATCTCAGTCCCTGGGAAATTCTATCTCCGAGGGTTGAACAGCTCAAACCCCGAGTGGCCGAGCTCGGCTCGTGCACCATCTCAGTCCCTTGGGGAAATTCTATCTCCGATGGTTAAACAGCTCAAACCCCGGGGGCCGAGCTCACTGCACCATCTCAGTCCCTTGGGGAAATTCTATCTCCGAGGGTTGAACAGCTCAAACCCCGAGTGGCCGAGCTCACTCGTCACCATCTCAGGTCCCTTGGGGAAATTCTATCTCCGAGGGTTAAACAAGCTCAAACCCCTGAGTGGCCGAGCTTAGCTCGTACCATCTCAGGTCCCTTGCGGAAATTCTATCTCAGAGGGTTGAACAGGCTTAAACCCCTGAGTGGCCGAGCTCAGCTCGTACCATCTCAGGTCCCTTGGGGAAATTCTATCTCCGATGGTTAAACAGGCTCAAACCCCTGAGGGGCCGAGCTCAGCTCGTACCATCTCAGGTCCCTTGGGGAAATTCTATCTCCGAGGGTTAAACAAGCTCAAACCCCTGAGTGGCCGAGCTCAGCTCGTACCATCTCAGGTCCCTTGCGGAAATTCTATCTCCGAGGGTTAAACAAGCTCAAACCCCTGAGTGGCCGAGCTCAGCTCGTACCATCTCAGGTCCCTTGGGGAAATTCTATCTCCGAGGATTAAACAAGCTCAAAGCCTTGAGTGGCCGAGCTCAGCTCGTACCATCTCAGGTCCCTTGGGGAAATTCTAACCATACGGGGGCCTCTCAAATCCCCTAGAGGTCGAGCTCGGCTCGAGTCATCTCAAATAGGGTAGGCCAGCTACTTAAATATAAACAAAAACGACAGGTCGAACTGAACGGAGAAAATATGCATCAAATATTACAAAGCAGGATAGTTAACAAAGTACATAGGTTCATTAACAAAACATAATTACAAAGGCCCTGAAACATTTAGGGCGCCACATTGCTTGAACATTGGCAAAGACTAGGATCGGGAGTCCCCTCACTATCGCTACTTAGTGTTTCGAGAGAGGGATGAGTAGTTAAGGGTGAACTTGCAGAGCGTCGCGCAAAGAGTCAAGCCGAGCTGGATGGAGCACCCCCTGAAGGATTAGCTGCTGGTTCAGAGGCATCGGGCAACTCCTTGATCGCCTCCTTCAGGTCAGGGACCTCGAGTGTGAGTCCCTTGGCTTGAGCCCTTTTGGCCATGATGATCATGCCTTGCTCAAGGTAGGGGAAGAGCACACACACCACCGATCCGGTATTCGTCGAAGCCAGGTATTTCTCCTTCTCCTGCTGCCACTCGGCTTGGCCAGCCTCATACCCAGCGGATCTTCCCTCATCCCTAGCTCGGATAACATCCCCTCGAGCCGTGGTCAACTCCATTTCTAAGGCCTTAACCTTATCCTCCGAGTTAGTGAGTGGGCCTTTAATGCTTGAATTTCGAAGAGGCCTTCTGCAGCTCTGCATCCAGGGTAGTAGATCTGGATTGCCCCTGATCGAATCGATGCTGCAGGATCTCGTTGGCCCGCCTCAGCTCGGTAGCATCAATCAGACCTACGCGGGCATCCCGAACTATTGATCCCATAGTAAGAATCATCTGGAAAACGCTAAATGAGTAAGCAAGCTGAAGCGAATAAGAATAAAACTTAAGACTTTGTAAATTATTACCCGAGATGCGTGATGGGTCATGTCTCGAATACGGACTTGGATGTCCGCATTCTCTAAAGCTCGCTGATGGACCGGAGTGACCAGATTTTCCACCCAGGTAGCATTGAGCTCTGGAACCATAATATTGAGGGGGGAATCCCCCTCTCCAGTTGGGAGATCGGCCAAATTGAGTCGGGGCCTTATGGGGTGAAATGTCCCCGAGCTAGATGCCGCATGGGACCTTTTTCTCTGACGGATCAGGTCAGCAGCAGGAGGAGAAGGGCTGCGAGAGGCTTGCCTACGGGGACCCTGAGTCGAGGCAGCTAGAGTATGGGGAGCAGGAGGGACCTGCTCCCGGGGAGTGCTCGTCAAAGGGATGTGCCCTTCCCCTTCAGGGTGTATGGGCTGGCCTGAAGATTTCCTCGCATCGGCCGCCCGAGCTAGCCTCTCTTGCATCGATTGTCTCAGAAAAAGCAAAGATGAGGTATTAGAATAAAAAAAAATGCTCAATTATACCTAGGTCCCAGGTAGATCTCTACGCTTTGGGACTCAAACGGAAATAATACAAAGAAAGGCCAGGACTCAACCAAGAACTGGGCATGATAAGGTCATTTGTTTAAACGTCGGACTAGATCCAAGGTGGCCGGAGTAGGTTTAACACCCCTGCCTTGATGAGGAAGGTCATCGATCCAGCGAGTGGCAAAGGACCACGGCTCGGGAGAAGAAATGTAAAAGAACCTCTTCTTCCAATACTTGTTAGAAGAGGGAGTGCCATCAATGAACTTGGCTAAACCCTGCTAGTAAAGTAAAAAAAAAAAGAGTCTTTGGAAGTTTTAGCCTGGTAGAAAGTGCGCCAGAGCTGGGGTGTGGGCACTTCTTGTGAGTGTTGAAGTATCATGGAGAAGCTAACTAATAACCTAATGGAGTTGGGGACCAATTGGGTTAGGGGGATACCAAAGCTTCGAGAGATTCGACAGATCAGGTCAGGAATAGGAAAGCGGAGCCCTGCCTCGAGTTGCTCCACAAAAAAACAAGCAAACCCCGAGGGAGGGCTGTATGGTACATCGGTGGGCCCGGGAAGGCGTAGCTCATAAGAATCAGGTATGCCCGCATTGATGCGGAGATTATTTAGCGACTCTTGCGATAAGGTACTATAAATGTTTGGCCGAGCTGGATTGTTACTTGAAGAAGCCATTTTTATAGGAGGGAAATGGGTAGAAAACTCGATTAAAAGATCACGATCCGAACAAGAAGGGCGAAAAGTGCACGGGAGGGAAGAGGGAAGCATGCAAATGGATTTAGGTGTATACGTATATATATATATATATATATATATATATATATATATACAAGCAAAAGCAAACTTTTTTATATATATATAAAAAAAAAGGGGGATAGAGGAATAGAAAAGAAGAAGAATAGATGAAGTAAGAATTAAAACTTACTTGATCTGCTGGCCATAGGAACTTCAAGGACGATGAAAGGGTGAGACGAATTTTTCTCGATTTTTTTTTGGGGGGAAAAGAACCAAAGTTGCAGGGAACTTGAGGAGTGAAAATGGTGAAAATGGAGTGAGAAAGGGGAATAGGGGTATTTATAGAGGAGTATCAAGGAAGATGAAGGGAGGATGGATAGGAACCGCTGGATGATATGTAGATCAACGGCCGGGGTGAAGAGAGAGGGAATGGACGTTTGAAGTGACATAATTAAATGCGTGTCAGACGCGGGAATCGAAGAAGACTTTTGGAAATTCAAAATCATTGCTCGACAACCTGGCTGCAGAGGCTAGGTACACTTTCACAGACCAGAGTTGGTCGCCCCGATTCATCAAGAAGCAGAACTTGAAAAACTAATATATTTTACTCACCTAGCTCGGATCTACGACCAAACTAGGAGAGTAGGGGGACTAGTTGATTCGGTACATTTAGGGAGACCTGGAATTTCTTACTCTCCAAGTTTAGACCTACGCTCAAACTAGGAGAGTAGGGGGACTAGTTGATTCGGTGTATCTAAGTACATATAAAAGGAGCGAGGGAGACCTGGAATTTCTTACTCTCCAAGTTTAGACCTACGCTCAAACTAGGAGAGTAGGGGGACTAGTTGATTCGGTGTATCTAAGTACATATAAAAGGAGCGATCCTAAACAAAGAGTATATGACAGAGCTGAGCAGTAACCAAATGGTACGGTCGATCTGATAGAATTATAAGAGCTTGGCCGACCTGATTGGGTATTAAGAGCTTCGGCCGAGCTGATAAGACTATTGAGAGCTTGGCCGACCTGGTAGTATTAAGACTCGACTGATAAGATCATGTTAATAACTTTGGACGAGCCGACAGAGCACCAAGAGCTTTGGCCGACTGATAGAGTTGTAAGAGCTTTGACGAGCCGACAAAGAGTAACTAGAAAGGCACGACCGAATCGACAGAGAGTAACTAGAAGGTGCGACCGAACCGACAGAGAGTAACTAGAAAAGACGACCGACGATTAATAGTTACTAGTAGATACGATTGACTTGACTACAAAAGGCTAAAGCCTTGGTTGGCAGGAAGTTACTAAAAATGTGGGCGACCTGACATGAAGTTATTAAATGTCAGGTCATACATGCGCGCAATAACTGCTCCAAGAGAAAGACCGACAAGTAATTAATATCCTAAAAAGCGGATTTGACAAAAAGAACTATCCCCGGGACGACTCGACCGATGTGACTAGTTCTTTTGTCAACCTCGGACGATTTCCCGCCTTAATCTATCTCCCAATCCCGATTAGACACGTGGACCTCAAAGGACCAAAGGGCTTGGGTATAAAAGAAGGAAGAAGGTGAGAAATGAAGGTAGCTTGGCATTTTATTATTCAGCTTTTATATTTTATACACTTGTCTTTATTCTTCTTCCCTTTACTAACTTGATCGTCGGAGTGCTCACGCCGGAGTTCTCTCCGGTTAGTCTTTTGTAGGCTAGCTGAGGATCGGGTTGGATTCTTGAGAAGATCTCGCCATGAGAGGCCTTTTCAATTTGTGTGTGCGCATAGGCATCATGCGTGTTTGTGTCTGTACACATGAACATATCATACCACAAAGGCTTTTGTATCAATTTATAATATATGAGATTTTATAATTTTGATATAGTGGGAAAGGGTTATATTGCATTTCCCAATTTTGATATAGTGGGAAAGGGTTATATTGCATTTCCCAATTAATCAGTTTAAATTCTTAACGTGATTTAGAAGTTGGTTGACTTTTAATATGTTGTTCGGTACCCTATGATATTATATTTTGTGGCAATGAAGGGAATAACTCATAGTCTAATAGTAAATTATTTGTAAAACTCAGACATATGTATCTGGGTTCAATTCTTACTAACTCGGATTTGTGCTACAAAAATTTTTTTTGCTGCAATGAATTGAAAAGCATTGAAAAGCAAGTCAATAGATTGAGTTACAAGTACTCTACCAACTGATGAGTTATGCCCATGTCAGCAATTTTCATTAAAAGCAAATAATATAATACATATTTAGGAAATCCTTGTAAATAATAACAATATTTAGGAAAATACTCTTCTTGTTGCAAATTCTGAGTTAATATTTTTATTTTTTCTGTTGTGTTAGTATTCTTCATTTTGCTTATTTTTTTAGCTTTCACTTAATTTTTTTAGCTTGTCTGTCCTTTGGTTTAATTGATTTAGTTGGGAGTATGATTTATGATCCGAATAATTATTTGTTTATTTGTTTATGAATTAGGAGTATTGGATTAATTTGGAGGTTACATAGTAATTTGTGCAACTGAAATTTTGTCCTTGTTGTCATAAATGTTTTGGGGATTGAATTATGTTGAATATGGGGAAATAAAAATTCTATTACGCTTATGAATTTTATTGGATAGTCGTGTTGTCTAGGTAAAGTAATTATTTCCTTTGGTTATTATTAAATAATTAGTATTACAATTGATTTTTCGACCCTTGATTTAGAGTAATAAAAAAATTGGTCACTGCGTACTTTGATAATCTCCTAAGCTTAGGGACCTGTGAAACACAGGTCTGGCCCTATACACATGTGTACGTGTGTGTTGGGAGTTGTATGCGAGTGTCCACGATTCAAATTAGAGAAAAGAAACAAAAAATAAACCTTACGCTAAATTGCTAATTAATTGGAAATCACTTGGTATCCAAGTTGTAATTAAACAAGAGAGAGTAGTAAAACATCAGATTGTGAGGGCCCAATGGCCGATGGTACAAGTTTCTGGCATTCAGCTATGGGCTTTTCTTATTTCGGCCTGAACCGAACTGCACAATTGGGTTTGTAATAAATAACAAACACCTTCATGTGGGCCTTTTCCTAAAGCCACCTAACTGAGATTTGAGAAATCTGGCTCAAGTAAATAAAGTCGTCTTCCATTTCATTTTAATGTTTAATTTTGGCAATTGCTCAATAACTTCTTATCTTAATGGAGAATTATCCTTGTTTCAATTCTTTCAATAACAGTATCTCAAAATATGGCTCAATTTACTAAAATCAAATTCTCTTTAACCAAAAAAAAAAAAAAAACACTATAATTTCAACTAAAATAATAATGTGATAGTACTAGTACTTCACTCTGATTTTTTTAATAGTGTAAATATTTACCCAAAAAAAGTTTGCCTTTTATTCTTTTCCAAGACTTTGTGCGAATTTAATTTGGACCTAAGAATTTCAAACAAGTATATTTAAGTTTTTTGGATCATAGTTACCGAATTCATTCTTGGGACACCACCAATTATGTGTTGACATTAGGGGTGTGCATGGGATTTGGGGATCACCGAACCAGGACCGATATCCGAATCGAAAAATATCCGAACCGAAAATATCCGTTGACTTTTTGACTTTCTCCGAGCCGAACCGTCCCGAAAATTTACATGGTACGGTTCTAGATATTTTTCAAATATCCGTATCGAGAACCGTACGGAACCATACCGAACTGTACCAAACCGAATATCCGAAACTAGAACAAATTTTAAAATAATTTTTATATATACATATATAATATTTTTATCTTGTTTATATTTTGATAGTGAATTAACTAAACATTCTTTTGAAATTCAATACTATATAATTCTTAAATTATCAAATTAAAATTTGGCATATTTTATCAATATATCAATTGAATATATATTTAATTCACTAATAGTTACGTTATATACTCATATTAGTTTATTTAAATGAACCAATAAATGAAATTATAAAATCATGTTTGATGTGTAGAAACTATTTAAATTTGATGATATTTTACTTATTAAGGATCATAACTAAACTCATCCTCTAATCAATAAAAATAATTGAATTAAAATTAGTTAAATGATTAGTACATTGCACATAAACTATAGTAATCATCTAACCAAGAAATTAAGACATTGAGAGTATAGATTTTTGTTTCATATTAGTTCATCAAAGTTATTAGTCAATTATATTTTTCCTAAGTCAAGAGCCCATGACAATGTGCCAAGATTATGAATATTATTATTACGAGTAACATAATATCTGAAACATATTATGTAAAAATCCAAAAAGAAAAATCAATACTTTTAACTATAAATTAGATAAAAACGATTTAAAAGTTAAATTGATATTAAACTAATATGTAGTATATATAGTCTATATCATGAAAGAAATATTTACAATTACCATATTAAAAATTTAGCACTTAAATATGAATTAAAGAAATTTTATGTATAAGTTAAATATAAAATATCAAAAAGTTAAACTCATATAGTACTCATAGTTTTAGTATGTATTTTTGAAATTGCACTAAAAAAAAAGATTGAAAGTATAACCGTTTAATGATTTTTCCACTGTTTTTTTTTTCACCTTTTTTGTGTATTTTATTTGTGAAATATTTGAATCTCCGTTTCTTCGAATCGTCCCGAACCATACCAAACTTTCGGGACGGTTCGGGACGGAGATATTTTTTTATGGTTTGCTTCTGGAGATTTAATTTTGGGATCTCCAAACTTCTGGACGGTTCAGAAGATTTTTAAATCTCCGGACCAGATCGGACCGTGCACACCCCTAGCTGACATCACTCCTAAATTAGGAGGGTCACGGTGCTTTCTATTTCTAGGAAATTCTCTTGCTTTACGTGTTCAAAAAAAGTATAAACAATTGATATCACTTTGACCATATTTTCTTGTTTTACACTTCTCAAATGACATGAAACCAGCAATGGGATTGGAGAATTTCTAGAGAGAGAGAGAGAGAGAGAGAGAGGTGTAAACTGAAATAGAGAAAATGGCAGAATTGACCCTCTATTTATAGGGTTATTTTAATATTAGTCAGGTAGTTTTTGAAGCTGTGATTTAAGACTTTAAGTTTTGTGATATTTTTGCCCCTCAACAAAAAATAGCAATGTTAATCCTGTAATTTTTAGGATTATATTTTAACAATTTTTTTATACTTTTTAGTTTTGGTATTTCGATGATATTAGCCAAAATAACCAATCTTGCCAACTTTGTACATATTTTTGTATTTACATAATTAAGAAATAGTGCATATAGAACTCATATCTCGGATTTTGCACGTATAATTAAATAATAAATAGGTTAATTCTGTAAATAAAGCATAAGCTCTGATACCGTATTCTACTTGATCTTACGGCATGATTGATATGTGAGAATGGGGCAGAAATGGAATGAGCATTCCTTGTTTCATTCTCATTCACATGTTTAATATGCTTTACTAATGTGAATATTCATTCTCATGGGAATCCTTATTCCCAAAAGTAAGGGAATGACCATTCCTCCTCTCCCCCATGGGTTTAGCTATTCTCAATCATCAAGAATGACTCAAATTTTATTTTTAATAAAATCATCTTTCTATAAATAACTAAAAATGTTGGATATAATCTATATTTTCGAAAAGTAGTGTTATAAATAAAAAAATATTTATAATTTAAATATGAGTTATATTTAATATTTTAATAAATCATAGTCAATTTCTATCAATATTCAATAGTTAAATCAAAATTTTGATATAGAATTCTTTTGTTGATTTTCTATATTTTCTTATAAAAGATAGAGATAATTACAAAAATACCCCTGAGGTTTGGGATAATTACATAAAATCCCAGATATTTTTTAAAATTACAAAAAAAACCTTAAGGTTTGATTCTGTCTTACATTTTCCCCCTTCATAAGCAAAGAAAAATATCAAAACCCTCCTGATATTTATAAAAATATTGTAGTTACCCCCTTAAATTTAACACATAATCAAATCTAATGGAGTTTTTTGTAATTTTAAAACATCTCTGGATTTTTTTATAACTAGCCCAAATCTCAGGGGTGTTTTTGTAATTATCCCTAAAAAATATTATGTAAAATATTTTTGATATCATAGATATAAATCTATATATATATATATATATATTATTTAACACACATTAAAATAATCTTATATCAATTTACGAATAATATATTTAATAAAATTTTATTTAAGAGAATTTGATACTTTAAAATTATTTTTCTCAATTACTATCATTCATTTATAATTACCAATCAAGATATTTAAATCAAGTAAAAAATCGTCATCCATTCATTTCTCCATTCCTTGTACATACCAATCATAGGAATAATAATACTACATCATTCCATTCCTTATGTTATTCCATTCCTAAATTCATTCCATCCCAACCTAATTTCATTCATTCATACCAATCATGACGTTAGGGTTATTAAATATTTTGGCTATCAATTAAGGACAATTTTGGAATAGGTGAAATATCGAAATAGCCCTCAGGACTAAATTGGAAATGTATATAACAATCAAGTTTTATTGTCTTTTTCACCAACTAAAAACTTATAAAACTACACAAATTTAAACAGGACCAAAATTGCAAAAAAAAAAAAAAAAGTAAAATACACAAGACTGAAATTGCAATTGCAAAAGTTACATGAGTAATATTGCGACAGTACCTTTATTGATGCACGACTAATTTTGTATTTTTTCCCGAAAGAAATAAGAAGAATCTTGAAAATGGCGGCTTAGCATCTATGAAGCACTGATACGGATACGAGATATGTGTACGTTGCGATACGAGTACGACGATACGACATATTCTAAAATTTTAAGGATACAATTATGGCATATATATCTTTATATATAATTATATTTTTATATTATTATAAATATAGACGTACTAAGTACAATAAAAAAATCGTGTTTCAACGTTAAAACAATAAAATTTTAAATATAATATTTTTTTCTCATTTATAAACATACAAATACAAAAAGTCTGACATAGTACAATTATAAATTTCGTACCTACTAATTTGACAAAATTCAAATATTAATTATCATATTTGCATAATATCATTACAATTTTATTAAAAAAATATAGTCAATTTCTTTCTTTTCCAAAAGTTTGACCCCATAAACTATATTGTACAACATTTTGTGAAGAGGAAAGGACAAGATAGGTGAATCCACTACTCCACTCTCTCAACTCTTCTCTCTCATTTCTTCTGTCTGTATCTACTTCCATCATTTCTTTCATTTATAGAGGAAAGAATGAAAATTGAATGGTGAAGACTCAAGATTGAAGATAAATTAAATGTGCATAATTGATTTATGGAAGAGAGAGGATCGACACAATAAATAGGGAAAACAACATTGCGGCTGAGGAGATGACTAATAAAATCGCGTGATATTTTTTGCTATTTTGTTCTTCCCATCTATAGATCTACATGAAATTTTGAAGGATACGACTTTTCCATATGTAGATTTACACAAATTCTAGAATGATACATCTTTGTTCTCTCAGACATGGGTGTTGGGGTGTTTTTTCTATTTTTTTTTTAAATTTAAACACTTTGTGGATATATATTTATACTTATCCAAGACGTATCAGTATTTGAAATATATCCGACACGGATATGTGAACTTGAAAGAGGTGTCGGTGCTTCATAACTTAGCATGCAAGAGAAAAGTATGGAATGATGATTGAATGTAGGAGCCCACCATACTAGACAAAAAGCTTAAATTAGTAACGTACCCTTTAACAAATTAAATGATGAAAAGTTTGGTTTGTGTGGGGTCAAAATTAAATAGATTAATTAAGTAATGAGGAAACAGTAGGTTGAGTTGAACAGTTTAACTCACTAAACAACTCCTTCCAAACCACTATTTTTGTTGGATTTCCACATATCAAATCATTCTAACTTGTTCGTTCATCAAGCACAAATAGGCCTCCAATAATAACCTATTAATCTAGCTCTATCTTAATATTAATTAGAGAGCAGATTAATTTCGTAGTTAATTCAAACAGTTTGTAATTAATCAGCAGATCGATTTGATCATATCATTTAGAGAGACATACTAAATGATGATAAGAGATGGGCGGGTGGAAAGGTTTATGCTTCTCCCATTCTCGGCCATCATCCGCTGTGATTCTGAGTCAAGTGTTGCCCTTGCCTCCACCACTCCTAAACACTCAAAAACAAGTATGTATAATCTCTCTCTCTCTCTCTCTCTCTCTCTCTCTCTCTCTCTCTCTCTCTCTCTCTCTCTCTCTCTCACACACACACACACACACACACACACACACACTGCACATTTACTTCATGAGATTTTCTATAAGGTAATTATCCCATTCTATAATTTTGTGTTTGTAGATATATGCAACAATATGTGTAATTTTGGGCAAAGGTTCCAGACCAAACCACATCCCATCTACTAATTCGTATTTCATTTGGTATTCCAATTAGAGCTGGTAATGGGCCGGACTGCCCTGCCCGAGCCCATTGGGCGGGTCGATTTTGGCCAGATCTGTGAAAATATAATGACCCAACTCAAATTTATATGCATTTTTGTACACAAAAACTGTCGGACAAGCTAAAAGTTGGGCCAATCTTGGCCCGCTGGCCAATTAGGCCTGAAATTTTTCGGGCATAGAAAATGATGCCCATACCTCCTCAACATTCTTGGTTAATTTGGAGAAAGGTGTATCTAATCTAGCTAATACATTCTTATATCAAACCCGACCATATTTAATGATTAATCCATTTTTTAACAAACTTACCGTGCCGATTTTCAAGAAAATTGTCCAAGTACTCCATTCACAAATCCTCATTGTGAGTTATATTACATTGTGTTTTAATTTTCTGACAAGTATGTTATAAATTATTTATTTGAAGGAAAGGGTGGCGAGGAGAACTTGAAAATGAAGAAAAATGAGGGTGTTTCCAAAGCATCAATATTCTCGCAAGGGTTGCATAGATTAATCAGGCGCTTCAAAAGTTTTTCTCATTTCTTTGGTAAGTTAGTACTTCCGCGTTCATAATTCTTCATATTTCTGAACATTTTTAATAAAAAAATTTGATTATATGAAAAAAAAAATTATTAGGCGAATCATACTAACTTATTAAATGAGAAAAGCAAAGCTTTTCAGCTTCGAACATCTCCCCTGGTTAATTAATTGAATATAGCCACCTAATTAGAATCAAACTGGTAGCCAAATTAAATAATATGTATGGAAATTGAATTACTTTTTAAATCAAATACTAATCATTTTCATCTTTAATAATTAGTGACGAGCCAAATAGGAGAAAAAATTGTCCTCAAAAAAAAAATAGGAGAAAATTGAAATTCTCATCACCTAAAATTTGTCGTTAGTTCATTATATATTTCTTTGTCGCTGTAGAACTATAACACATATATACCTACCCAACGAACCCCACTAGCTAGGACTTAAAATGAGAAAAAGAAAAAAGAAGTTATTAAAAAAAGAAAACAGAAAAATAAATAACTCTATTATAGTTTTCGAATTTATGAGATATGTAAGCATTAGTTTTCTTTATAAAAGAATAAAATGAATCTATTAAATGATTATACAATTCACTACAAGAAAAAAGCCAATTTACCTATGGAAAAATATGTAGATAAATATTAACATAATTGTAATGTGTAGCTAGGTAAAATCGTTGTAGATAATATTTACCGACAAAATCTAAAAAAATTATCGGTCAATACCTACAATATTTATATTGGTAAATTTAAAAATTATTGGTGATTTGTGTCGAAATAGTTTTGAGAAAAATAATGCTTTTTTATTATGTCGGTATTATGTTGTTAACTATAAAATTTCGTAACAAAATCATTTCTGTCAGTAAACTAAAAGTCTTTTTTGTAGTGATTTATCATGTAAATGTGGATTTCGTTTCCATTTTTTTGTATATATATCTAATTACTTCAACTTGATTGATTTTCTAACTCTTATCAGTTTACAAAGAAGAAATGGGGCACGTGGAAAAGGAGATGGAAATAGGCTTCCCAACGGTTAATCCAGTTTCCAATTGGGAAAATCTCAAAGCTACTGAAATACTTTCATTTCCTTCAATTTCTTTGCAGCAATTCGAACTTGCCATGGCAAACCAAACTCGTGCAACTCTTGGAATTAGTGGATCTACCTTCATTTGATGAGAACTAGTTTACTTTGTATAGCGTGTGTGGCCATTTATTTCGTGTGGTTCGAAGAATTTTTTTTTCTTGTAAAAAGGAATTTGTGTATTTACCCAAGAATGACTTTGCACACAATTTGTGTTCTAGTGATGTAGATTTTTGTAGACACTAAGTCATCTTTTTGAGCTTGGGAAAGTTGTATACGGAAATAATATCTCTTTTTAGATTTTCGTTTGCCTTTTACTTTCGGAATTGTCAGTTAACAAAATTTCAAACCGATTTTGTTCCATTCTCCTATTCCACTTCATATTCCACAATTTGAATGTATAACACATATCATGGAGATAAATATGGACAATTGATTGATTGAGTCTATCTATACGTGTCATTTATCTGGATGGTAGAATAGGAACTGGAACAGGAAATCTAAATCCCAAAATTTTGCGTTTATATGTTTCTGTTGGAAAAATTGGTATTGGTAAAGCCAAAATTCCAAGTGTTAAGACTCATTATTTTTGGAAATGAGTCGTGTATTTATTTTCACAAAACCATTTATTGGTGAGTGAGAAATCGATGCACAAATGGTATACTTAGAAAGATATATTTGTGAGAAAAGTATCCAAAATATGGAATGTTGATCGACTGGTCAAAATCCGATGTTTGGTAAGTTGCTTGATTTTCTCTGTTAAATAGACAACTTTGACTTAAATCACCCATTTTATGGAATCTTGAAAGAGTCCATCAAAATTATTCCTAAACCGATTGAGGCCACAATTTGAAGGATTGACTTTGCACAAATCAATCAAGATAAGGAAGGATTTGATCGATAATTATGGACATAATTGAGTCCAAATTATTAGGGTTTTCATTTGGAGGATCCCTTGTGTTTTCCCTATAAATAAAGACACCTTCATTCAGTGGAAGACGTGCAAAATACATTCACAATCACAGAAATTCGTGCATACAACATACACAGTCTATCACTCAAAATTTGCATCTGCACAGTAGGTGTTACGTCAGGGTATGACGTCACTCAGGGCCTCACTCATCTCAGTTCGCTGGGTAGAAGGATTTATGGTGCTCCTATCCTTTACCAAAGTCGTTGTATCTTTGGAGACTCGTTGCCTGCAACCGTGAGCATCGTGACGGGGCCACAAGAGTCTTAAAGAAAGAGTTCACTCGCCTCGACTTGCTTTACTGCTTTTTTTTTGTTTTGTTTGTAAGGTGTTTGTTAGTTCGAATTATCCCCCTTTGTATCCCTTTGATTTTTATTGTAATCCCAACAATTTTAAGACTCTAGTTGTAATTTAGACTGATGGCATCTTCAAACAACATGATGACTACTGATTCTGTAGGTGTGGCCTTGGGTGTTACAACACCTCCGGCAACACCTGTTTCTGTTGTCCCTGTTTTTGGTGTGACATCACCTTCAGCCACATATCTGTCAACACCTGCTTCTATTTCGATGATTGTGGGGGTGTGTGTTCGCCTATTTTTATAGCTTCACCGCAAGTGTACGGATCAGTTTATAGAATAGGGTTTGCAAGGTCGAATCCACAGGGATTAATAAATTAATGTACTAAGTATTGGATTATAATAGTCCTATTTTTATCTAAACTATCGAAATTTGAAGGTTTTGTTTTATTACTACTAAAGCAGAAATTAATCCTAAAATAACAAAGCAAAGAGTGATTAAAAGATCAAGTATGGATGGATGGATTCCTAGGTTATGGTTTCAATTAATATCCCACTTTTATGCTCAAGTTAAGCAAACCAAGGTTAAACGTATTCTTCTCTATAGACCAATCACCAAAGTAATTTACCCCCTCTCTCGAGATGTATGTAAAAGCGTTGATTGGAATATCTATGTTAGCATCTCTACTCAACATGAGATATCCAACTCCCAAAAGTTCAAAAGATTAAAAGATCTCACAAATATTCACAGACTTCTCAATCATGCAATCTATTTGTGTCAAGTACTCAAGATCTAGTATTGAAACTCATCGGTTAGAATTATGAATCAATACATCAAACAAGTTTAGATCAAATGCCTTTTGATAAAACAAGAATTAAAGCAAAGTACTTGAATAGAAGAAGAAAGCATTAACTTCAATTAACCTTAATCATCACATCAAAGTGTTTATTAATCTACTCCCAAACCCGGGAATCACAAGATGTTTAGCCAGACATTGAAGATAAACAATTCATAGACAAATTATTCATAATCAAAATCTAACTAATTGAAATAATGATACGATGGAATGAGTGACTCGGGGATGACGACGATCTCTCAATTTATCTTCAATCCTCGAAGGTGTGGTTGCGGTCTTGATCAATCTCTCGAAGTATCCGGTGCGAAACTGCTCTTTTCTCTGGTTTCTAGGGTAAAAATCAGCGTGTCCTTGTTTGTGGCCACCCTGGGTCTAGTTGTACTTCGTTTGCGTCGAAACCTAGTTGAAAATGAGACAAACTCTATTTTTCCCGCAGAGGAGCACGGGCCGTGCCATATGGCACGCCCAGCCCGTGTTGGGTGCCGCAGAACTTGCTCAAACCGCTGAAGGGAGCACGGGTCGTGCTCATACGCACGACCAGCCCGTGCTCCACCCAAACGTCCGAATTTGCTTATGGGGTCTTCATAAGAGTTGTAGCTCTCTCTTATCTTTCCGTAGCCACTTGAATCAGTTCAATATCAATTTTGTAGAGAGAGTTATAGACAAATTACTAAACCCTGCCAGTGCTGGAAATTTCAGACGCGTTTGGACATTCCTTGAGATAAATTGGGTGTAATCGCTCAATATAATTGGCTTCCAATTGGGTGTAATCGCTCGATTCTTGATGCTTCTAGGTCGCAATGCTCGTATTTGTCACAAAATCACTCCAAATATCGTTAAATTCCTACAAAACGAGCAAAGCGTAATCCTATTCCACAAAACATGAATATAACCCTATTTACTCATATAATGCATGCATATCAACACATTCTAGCCAATATTAAGCCCAAAATACATGCAAAATACATGTCAATCAAACCCCCAAACTTAAGCATTATGATCGGTCGGTCACAACACATTATAAACAAGACAACACAAATGGGGTAAAGAAGAGCAACTCAAGAACACCGCATCACAATTCATGTCATCTATCCATAGACATCAAGCATAAGCCAACCAAGTTTCAAATAGCTAACACGGAGCACAAGTCTATTAAAATCATGGTAAAACACTTCAAATCATGCCTCTCATGGATAAAGTGTATACTCTACTCACTAGAATAATAAGGGATGTGTATTCCCTCAAATCATATCAATGTTGAAGAATTACCATATGCTTGCAAATCGTCTCACATCTCGCCACTCGTTTCGTTTGTATGCAATTCACAAATCATAAAGGATTTTGTTTATGGTTGTAATGAAGGCTCTTTGGTTAAGGTAGGGAAATATGGATAAAGTGACTCAACTCAAGCGTATAGATTGGTAAGCACATCGTTTTTCTCTAACAGTTATTTTAATACCAACCAACTATGTACTTACAATCGCCTTATATCTTATCACCTCTCTATTTCTCCCTTCTTTTTCATATAAATCATTCTCCTTTACCTTACATCACAATTTCCAGCCTATTTCTAGTACATGCCGACTCATTTTTTCAGTCGTTGTTTTTTTTTTCAAAATTTCTTTCTTGTTTTTCGACTCTTTTGTGAGTATCCTCCATTTTTCTCCTTTCTTCTTTTATTCCCAATCACCCAACATATAAACTATTTTCTAACTTCTCGATATCCCTTCATTCAATCATTTATTCTATCCTTTACTCAATGTTATACGCTCAAGTTTAGGATAACAGATATATCAAATTAAGTTCTAAGGCTTGAAATGTGGCTATCAAAAAACCAGGCAATAGGCTCAAATTGGCTAACTAGGGACATCAAATATCATAAGGTACGCAAAAAGGCTTGAAAGGCTTAACAAAAATGGCCTAAAATCATTTTCATGAATGCATACAACATGTGACCTTGACGGAGATACCAGAGCAAGTTCTAGAATTCAAATCAACATGAATGACACACTCAATCGCAAACAAGACTGCATATGATGAAAGCAGTAAAGGCTCAAAAGCTCATAGGCTTGTAAGTGCATAATTCAAAGCATTTTAACCATGATCCCAATAAGCACATGCTCCATATTAATTATTCTCAACCCGATCAACTCACACTCAACATCCAATTCAAAACAACATGAACTAATCCGCAAATGCTCCTAAGATCAAGATCTCAATCAAAACACAACAAACACACAATAGCGGTCAACTCACTCCCTAACTACTAGGAAAGCAATAAACGTGCTAAAGCGATAAACATGCTAAAACCATAAAAAAAAATCAAACATCTAATGCACTACAACCTATATGCTCTACATGCAACTTAATGAATGCAAACGCCACACCCATCAATAAAATTACTACTTCTCCCCCCAAACTTGAATGAAATTATGGCGTATAAAAGAGAAAGTAGAATTTCAAAGAAAAGTGTGGATAGGACTGGATTATTGTGGGGGTGGCGCAGAAAGTGGCCCCGGGAGATATGCCACATTTGTATCGATGCATCATAAATGCAATATCTCCAACTTCCGCTGTTCTTGGGGTTTTGTGAAGAAAAGTGACCCCCTGCGCGTCTTAATACTGATTCAGTCGACCCACGCACAGGTCGTGCTCTAGCGCACGTGTTGCCCGTGTTGGGGGTCGAACATCATTTTTTTCGATTATTTTTTTCGATTTTTTCGTTTTTTTTTTTTTTGAAAAAACAAGAAAAATCCTAACCTATGGAAGCAAATAAATCCTATCTTAGAAAAGGGAAAACAAACCAAGAAAACATGGGAAGAAATAAAAATAAAGAGTTGGGTTGCCTCCCAACAATCGCTTCATTTAACGTCCAGAGCTTGACGCCTTTGTAACTCTCATGGATTTGTGCCTCCTTTGAATGCATATATTAGCCGCTTTGGGTCATGGTCAAGTGCCAAATTTGCATTGTTTGCACCTAATATTGCATACTTGGGATTTCCAAGCAATGATTGGAGTCCTGGTGTTGGAACTTTTTATTTGAGTTACGCTGCGCATGGTGTGCGTGCGCGCACGCATAGTCTCGTGCTCGTCTCTTCCGGAATAGTTTTCTTATGGCATCTCGCATGCTTTGCGGGCGTACACGCATGGTTCGTGTGTTTCTTGTCCTGTTTTTGCTCTTTTCGGTACCACACACGGGTTGAAAGTGCATAGACACGATCCGTGTTTGGTTCGAATTTTCTTGCTTTTCCAGGATCTCCGCTCCTCGTATTCGGTACCACTCCTTAGATGAACGGCACTACATTGTTCCTTCGTGTTGACTTGTGTTTTCGGAAGCGGCCCTCTTGATGTTGTCCACCAACGATCGTGGCTAATTGGCTAACGGGTTCCAAGATTTTCCAATTGTGTGCCCAGTGTTAGCCAATTGTACTATTTTATCCGATTTTAGCCTCATGTTTGTTGAACCGGTTCCTTGTTTCATTCATAAATGCAGTGAGGACGTTCTCCATAGATGGTTTTGCCTCCGGATAATAGTACGTAGGAGTAGGATTATTCCAGTAATTGTAGGAATTCCAGTTATAGTAATAATTGGCTTCCTCCATCAGAGCGGATGTTCGTGCACTACTTGAACCAACCCAAAGAAACAAATCAAATACCACAGGAGTAGAATTAAACAACAAATAAAAAGAAAAAAAATGTCTAGATTAAGAATAGTTCTATTTATCGCAATATTAGTACTAAAAATTTGATTAATCCCCGGCAACGGCGCCAAAAACTTGTTCGCCTATTTTTATAGCTTCACCGCAAGTGTACGGATCAATTTATAGAATAGGGTTTGCAAGGTCGAATCCACAGGTATTAATAAATTAATGTAGTAAGTATTGGATTATAATAGTCCTATTTTATCTAAACTATCGAAATTTGAAGGTTTGGTTTTATTACTACTAAAGCAGAAATTAATCCTAAAATAACAAAGCAAAGAGCGATTAAAAGATCAAGTATGGATGGATGGATTCCTGGGTTATGGTTTCAATTAATATCCCACTTTTATGCTCAGGTTAAGCAAACCAAGCTTAAACGTATTCTTCTCTATAGACCAATCACCAAAGTAATTTACCCCCTCTATCGAGATGTATGTAAAAGCGTTGATTGGAATATTTATGTTAGAATCTCTACTCAACATGAGATATCCAACTCCCAAAAGTTCAAAAGATTAAAAGATCTCACAAATATTCACAGACTTCTCAATCATGCAATCTATTTGTGTCAAGTACTCAAGATCTAGTATTGAAACTCATCGATTAGAATTATGAATCAATACATCAAACAAGTTTAGATCAAAGGCCTTTTGATAAAACAAGAATTAAAGCAGAGTACTTGAATAGAAGAAGAAAGCATTAACTTCAATTAACCTTAATCATCACATCAAAGTGTTTATTAATCTACTCCCAAACCCGGGAATCACAAGATGTTTAGCCAGACATTGAAGATAAACAATTCATAGACAAATTATTCATAATCAAAATCTAACTAATTGAAATAACGATACGATGGAATGAGTGACTCGGGGATAACAATGATCTCTCGATCTATCTTCAATCCTCGAAGGTGTGGTTGCGGTCTTGATCAATCTCTCGAAGTATCCGGTGGGAAACTGCTCTTTTCTCTGGTTTCTAGGGTAAAAATCAGCGTGTCCTTGTTTGTGGCCACCCCGGGTCTATTTGTACTTCGTTTGGGTCGAAACCTAGTTGAAAATGAGACAAACTATGTTTTTCCCGCAGAGGAGCACGGGCCGTGCCATATAGCACGCCCAGCCCGTGCTGGGTGCCACAGAACTTGCTCAAACCGCTGAAGGGAGCACGGGTCGTGCTCATACGCACGACCAGTCCGTGCTCCACCCAAACGTCCGAATTTGCTTATGAGGTCTTCATAAGAGTTGTATCTCTCTCTCTCTTATCTTTCCGTAGACACTTGAATCAACTCAATATCAATTTTGTAGAGAGAGTTATGACCAAATTACTAAACCATGCCAGTGCTGGAAATTTCAGACGCGTTTGGACGTTCCTTGAGATAAATTGGGTGTAATCGCTCAATATAATTGGCTTCCAATTGGGTGTAATCGCTCGATTCTTGATGCTTCTAGGTCGCAATGCTCGTATTTGTCACAAAATCACTCCAAATATTGTTAAATTCCTACAAAACGAGCAAAGCGTAATCCTTTTCCACAAAACAGGAATATAACCCTATTTACTCATATAATGCATGCATATCAACACATTCTAGCCAATATTAAGCCCAAAATACATGCAAAATACATGTCAATCAAACCCCAAACTTAAAGCTGTTGTGACGGTCCGGTCAACACATTATAAACAAGACAACACAAATGGGGTAAAGAAGAGCAACTCAAGAACACTGCATCACAATTCATGTCATCTATCCATAGACATCAAGCATAAACCAACCAAGTTTCAAATAGTTAACACGGAGCACAAGTCTATTAAAATCATGGTAAAACACTTCAAATCATGCCTCTCATGGATAAAGTGTATACTCTACTCACTAGAATAATAAGGGACGTGTATTCTGATGTTCCAGCGAGTGTGGTCTTCGGTGTTACCACACCTGTGGCCTCACTTCAGGCTTCACATGGTTATGCGTCTGCCTTTGGTGTTACGTCAATGTTGGCAACACCTTCAATCACACCTGTTCCAGCAACCGTGGCTGCATATGCTAAAAGGCCAGAAAAGTTTATTAGGTTTAACTTTAACACATGGCAACAAAAGATGTTCTTTTATCTGACAACCTTAAGTTTGGTGAAGTTCCTTAAAGAGGACCCTCCTGTTGTAGCCCCAGACGATACAAATATGGATCGTAGGGCTGCCCTTGATGCATGGGGTCAAGGGGACTACTTGTGCAAGCATTACATCCTTAATGGGCTGGATAATATGTTATACAATGTGTATGCCTCATTCAAAGGTACTGCCAAGGGACTGTGGATCTCGTTGGACAAAAAGTACAGAACAGAGGATGCCGACACCAAGAAGTTCATTGTCGACAGGTTCTTGGAGAATGTGATGGTTGACACCAAGACAGTTATCAGTCAACTCTAAGAATTGCAATTGATTTTGCACAACATCCATGCTGAGGGAATGCAGCTATGTGAAACCTTCCAAGTGGCTGTAATTATTGAAAAGTTGCCGCCTAGTTGAAGGGATTTCAAAAATTATCTCAAGCATAAGAGGAAGCAAATGGGCTTGGAGGATTTGATTGTGAAATTGCACATTGAAGAAGGCAATAGGCAATCAAATGTCAAGCATGGTAAGACCTCGATGGAGGCAAAGACTAATTTGGTGGAATTCGATACAAACAAGAAATGCAAGCACCCGGGGAATAGCAATAAGGCTAAACCAAGTAAAAAAAAACCAAGAAGTTTGTAGGAAATTGCCACAACTGTGGTAGGCTTGTACACAAACAAAAGGACTACCAGGATGTCCCTAAGAACAAGGGAAAATAATCCGGAGCTAATTTGGTCATTGGGGAAGGTATGTCCGAGTTGGACTTGTCTGCTGTTGTTTTCGAAGCTAACCTAGTTGGTAACCCTAGGGAATGGTTCGTTGACACTAGTGCGACTCTTCACGTGTGCTCGGATCATGACACTTTCTCTATGTATACCCCAATTTACGGGAGAATCCTCTACATAGGAAACTCTTCAACTTCGGACATTGCCAGAATTGGGAAGGTGTTGCTGAAGATGACGTCTAGGAATGAGCTAACATTTAAAGAAGTATTGCATGTCCCAGACATTAGGAAAAATCTTGTATCAGAGTCATTGCTTGTACATCATGGCTTTAGACTAATGTTTCAGTGTGGTAGCTTTGTACTTACTAAGAATGGACAATTCCTTGGAAAGGGACACTTTAAAAAGGGATTGTTCAAGATGAATGTAATGGTTGTGTGCTGCACTAGTGATGCTAATTAAAACTATCATTTCTTCCTCTTATTTGATTGAGTCGTGATGAATGCTACAAATCAATTGGAGAATATGAAATTATTACCAAATATTAAATTGGACTCACAATATAAACGTAAAATTTTATGTTGTGATACTGCTATATCCAAACAACTATAGGCAGAGCATAAAATGCCAACTTGAGTGCTATGACATCTTGGGTTTCATAACACATAGCAAAATATGTCAATGAAGGCATGAGCAAATCTAAATGCCCTTGTGTGATGCATATAATTTAGCGTCACCTTGTGAGGGAGCACATGGCAAGTTAACTCTACCTAAAATTTGGTGAATAGATGCAACTGAGTCTTTTAGCCCTTCCGGGAAATACTTTGGAATTTTTCCTAGGCAATTGGATTGTTTGTCAGTTAGCAATCCAATCACGGTTGAACTTGTGAGAAATAACAATTGTTTAATTGATAATTCTCAATGTTGACATTGTTGCACAATGTGGGGTTGATGAGTTTTGCCGCAAATGTGGGGGGTGTTTGTTAAATATAGTTTTACCTTAGTCTTAACAAACACTGGACCCAATAATTATTGAGTCAAAGAAATACAAGTTTCTTTGAGAGGTATCCTTAGAAAATATGATATGAGTCAATTGATATTGACAATGCTAGTTGATAGCTAACAGGGGTCACCTGTGATTTTACTTAAAGAGGTGCATCTTTTAGTGTACTCTTGAATGTTACAACATTGCACACATTAAGGTACCAAGAGAAGGTGTAGAAAAAAAACCTTATAGGCTAACCTTATCAAGGTAGACCCTAACGGATTTTTGTATCGAACTTGTTGGAAACATATAAAACAATTAAGTCATTGAATGAATAATGACAAGTTTGACAAATGATAAAGTCAAACGTATCTCTCTCTAAAAAGAGATAACATATTGAGAATAGTCTATATGAGCTTAAGGTGTTATAAAGCCACATTGACATTGAAGGGCTTGAAAGTCCTCGGGTAACACTTATGTCAATTGAAGTGGTTACACATGCTCAGATATTATGTGCTCAAATATGTAGAGAAATTGATCTCAATCTTGCACGCAAATTTGATTGAAGTGGAGATCAATTAATTGCAAAATGCTAGAGGGAATTGGTATAAAATCGACAACTTAATGAACAATTTTTAGTGGAAATCCAACCATGATGACTGAAGATCCCAAGAACTTGGTTCAATGGGAAAACAAAACTTTAGATTGTTCAGTCATAGCACTTGGTACTTAGCTTCAAGCTAACCATTCCCTAGAGAGCACAACCAAGTGATTGAACCTGCTGACTGTGGTGAGGTTAAGTTCTATGGACTTTTAATGACGTCTTATACCTAATAAGGTGGGGTATTTCAGGGTACCTCTGATAGACAAGGTCACCTATATAAGTGTGAGGACAAGCCGCCTCAATGAAACACGTATGAATCCCAAGTTTGATCCATGGCCAAAACAGACACAACCAGAGAACTTCGAGATGAGAAGAGATGTTGTAGTGTAAATAATATTGTCTTGGTATATTCGTAAGTGGAGTAGTTCAAGGGATCATGTCCACTAAGTCGCAGATATATCTGATAGTATCTTACTAAGGAAGACTTAAAGCCACAATTTACATATCCTGATGCAACAATTATTTTATGGGGTGTGAGTGACTAAGTCTGCATGCATTCATGCATCGTTTCCACTCATGTGGGAGATTGTTGGAAAATTTTATTTTGGTGAAGCCAAAATTCCAAGTGTGAAGACTCATTATTATTGGAAACGAGTGGTATATTTATTTTCACAAAACCATTTATTACTGAGTGAGAAAACGATGCACAAATGGTACACTTAGAAATATATATTTATGGGAAAGGTATCCAACATATATGGAATGTTGGTAGATTGGTCAAGATCCGGTGTTTGGTAAGTTGCTTAATTTTCTCTGTTAAATAGACAACTTTGACTCAAATCACCCATTTTATGGAATCTTGAAAGAGTGCATCAAAATCATTCTTAAACTAATTGAGGCCACTATTAGAAGGATTGATTTTGCACAAATCAATCAAGATAAGGAAGAATTTGATCGATAATTATGGACATAATTGAGTCCAAATTATTAGGGTTTTCCTTTGGAGGGTCCCATGTGTTTTCCCTGTAAATAAAGACCCCTCTATTCAGTGGAAGACGTGCAAAATACATTCACAATCACAGATATTTGTGCATACAACATACACAGTCTGTCACTCAAAGATTGCATCTGTACAATAGGTGCTACGTCAGGGTGTGATGTCAACCAAGGCCTCACTCATCTCAGTTCGCCGGGTAGAAGGAATTGTGGTCTCCTATCTTTTACCAAAGTTGTTGTATCTTAAGAGACTCGTTGCCTGCAACCGTGAGCATCGTGACGGGGCAACAAGGGTCTTAAAAAAAGAATTCGCTCGCCGCGACTTGCTTTACTTCTTTCTTTTTTATTTTATTTGTAATAGACGTTTGTTAGTTCAAATTTTATCCCCCTATATCCCTTTGATTTTTGTTGTAATCCCAACAGTTTCCTCACTGTCCCGCCAACTCTCTTTTCTCTTTTTGTTTTTCTTCTATTTTTGTGTGTGTATATGTGTTGTTCAAACTATATGCATGATGTGGTATACTATCTTGAGTCTCCAAGACGTGTCTTCTCGCAATCGTTTTTTAATCGGAAATTAAGTGATATATGGAGTTTTACACTTGTACTTGTGACAAACAAATGGTTAGTGGTCCAGGATTAACACGGGAATTCCTTCGATGTTCAAATCAGCAAGAGAGCATGAGAAAGTAAATGCATAACAAATGGTGTACCTTAAAGTAATGGACAATTGAGGCATGTGCATGGATCCTTTGAATGTTAGAACAACGTCCAACGAGCTAATTAATAGAAATTATTTTTTATACTCTTATACAGAAAATCTTATTTATGATATTTATTAATAAAGACATTTTGTTTATCATTATTGTTTTGTTAATTAGATAGTATATATCATATTTAGCTATTGGGCATAATTGCACATGTGATGGCTATCATGGAATATATCTCTATGGCAGTGATCTTTAATTAAGTTCCGAGTTGAGGTTCATTGAGATGAGAGATCGATAAGTTCAGAAGACTCGCATATATGATGCATGCTTAAAATGAGAATGCTTCATTCTAAATATTAGCATAGGGATGTAAGTGCACGTGTATGAGTGTCTGTTGTAATAAGTACACTAAACGACCAATTGGAAAATTTGGTCGAAAATTTGTTTGTCGATAAAAATTTCATATTTATGATAATGCATTAATTAATCCTTAGACTTGGGGGGCCATAGTAGTCTTGTGCATGATACTATGCACTTTGATGTATTTCCCGATTACTTGACTTGTAAGGGGTTTACATTAAGTTTATAATCTTTGTGTATGGAGACTAATGAGTTGCCAATAAAGAATCCGACACATATCAAATAGGTAAATCTCCTATGTTTTCATGGGCGTTGATCCAACAAGACCTTGGTCAGGACAAAGATGAATAGAGATTCATCAAAGGAACGATGTGAGTTGAAAGGAGATTATAGTTATAAGTCTTTATGGGTTTCGACTTTTTTCATACATTTGACTTAATTGGGAGATTAGATGATAGAATGATTATATTCACACGACATTTGCACGATGAATAGATATGCTCGCTAGTCATCAAAGACTATGTAATTAGAATGTACTTGGTAGGTGTTCCCCTTGATTTGGGATGTTAGAATTGATATTATGAAGACAATACCAATCTGATGTGGAAATTACCAGTATAGCCTCGCCTAGCTCGAGTTGACCATTTTGACCTCGCCTTGCGAAATTACCAAAATGCCCCCAGGATCCGCGACTTTTTTATATGGGTCCTGACCCGACCCGGATGACTGGGTTGGGTCACCCACGAGCTACACACCATCGATCGGGCGCCATGTGTACGGTGATCCGCATTACTCGGTGAACAGTACTATAAATACGGCACGAAAATCAAGGTAAAATGTAACTTGTCACTATTCTAAATTACCTCGTTCTTTAGCTTTCTAAGTACCTCAACTACCTGATTCTGACTTAGACATCGGAGGGCCTTAGCTGGGAGCCATCCCGGCTAGCCTAACGTGCGTTCTGTTTCAGGTACCCTCGAACAAAGTACCTCACCTCGCCTTTTGGGATCCTGAGCCAGGTCACCTCGTGGACAACACTTTACCTCGCTTCGTGGGTCCCTAGGTCAGGTACATCTGATTTACTTTCCTAAATCAGTTGGTGCCGTCTGTGGGAAAGAGGTCTAGCTAAAGATGGAGGAGACACCATGGAAGTTATTGGAAACACCTAAGCATGCGTCCAAGATACCTCAGGGGGTCGTGGAGGACCCTCCCCGGGAAACATCACCAATTCGCCCGCTTCACTTCGCGGGACCATCTTTCGGGAGGAGGAGCGGATGATTCACATGAAGGCTAGTGACTTTGAGAAAATGCTAGAAAAAATGTTGGAGGATAGGGAAAGAAATGGCAAGAAGGCTATGGAGGCCCCTCCCCAAGGTCCCCCAGTGGAAGGGGGAATGTGGAAAAACAAAACGAAGTACCAGTTGATTTGGAAGAGGTGGCCAGTCAAGCCGTCAGGCCATCAGTGAGGCAACCAGAGGAGGTCGTGGGTGAACCAGTCAATAAGCCACGGGACATACACGAACTGAGTGAACAAATCGAGCATGTTACTCGACAACTTGATGATTTGAGGCGGAGGGGAGCTGTAACATCCGCTTTGCAGAAAAGGGGATCTCGATTTTCTCCCGAGATCCTAGCCGAGGTGGTCACGCCGAACTTCAAGCTTCCTGATCTCCCAAAATATGATGGGAACAGGGACCCTCAGGAACATCTCACCGCTTTCGACCACGTGATGCAATTGTATGGGCAGTCGGATGCCATGAATGCTAGAATATTCATCACAACGCCCGATTGGAAAAGCGCGCAGAATGGTTCATGGGATTACCTAGGGAAGCTGTGGTTTCTTACGAACAGTGGCTCGAAAGTTCTTATACCAGTTCGCAAGCCAAAAGCGAGCTCGAAGGTCGGCCTCGCATTTGTTCACTATAAGGCAGGGGGTGAAAGAGTCGCTCAGGGAATTCATAAATCGGTTCAATGATGAAGCATTGGATGTGCAAGATATGCGAATCGACATGATGACTAATATCCTTATCCTTAGATTGCAAAAAGGACCATTAGCATCAGCGCTCGCTCGCGAACCGCCTGTCGATAAGGAGCAGTTAATGGAAGTGACCCAAAAATACATACAAGAGGAAGATATGAATGCCCATAAAGACCAGGAGTGGTCCCAAGTGGCTCAGGCTCCACGCGAGGGGAGAGATCTTAGAGAGAGGCTTCGATTTAGGGTCGAGCGAGGCCTAGACCGAGGTCCAGATCAAGATCGCCCCAGGACAGTGAGGCATAATAGATATACTCTGTTGAACGCGCCCCGAAGTCACGCTCTAATGGCCATAGAGCGAACTGATATGCTAAGGTGGCCAAAAACGATAAAGACGACCTCGGGTCGAAGAAACATGGATAAATATTGTCGCTTCCACAAGGACCATGGCCACGATACCGAGGATTGCATTCAATTGCGAAGATGGATTGAAAAGCTCATCCAACAAGGTTACTTACAAAATTTTATTTTGAAAGAAGAACGAGGTGGAGGACCTAACCGGGACCCTAGGCGAAGATCACCGGCTCGCAAGTCGTGAAGCCAATCGAGAGGTCGCCATGAGGCCGGACATAGGCAAGAACGCCCGAGGGAGCGCTCTAGGCCTAGGCAAAATCAGGAAGAAGATAACTTGCCTCGTAGGGGAGTTATACATATGATAACAGGGGGTCCTAGTGGAGGTGATTCACAGAGTGCGAGAAGGAAACATGCGCGTAACCTCACCCATAATTCTAAGAGGAAACAGAAGGTCATGAGTGTCCAAAATTCTAGCCCTATTACGTTCGATGGTCGTGACCTCACGGGAGTCGAGGCAGGCCAAAACGACCCGATGGTAATCACGATGGATATCGCCAACTTCGTCGTGCAAAAAGTCTTGGTGGACAATGGGAGCTCGGCGGATATATTATTTAGGCATGTGTTGAGGAAGATGGAACTAGATGTAACCGCCTTGCGTCCAGTTGACACGCCGCTGATGGGGTTTGGAGGAAGCGAAGTGGTTCCCCTAGGGACCATTGATCTCCCCACCTCGCTAGGCAAAGCGCCGTGCCGAAAGACAATCATGATCAAGTACCTGGCAGTAGACGCCCCATTTGCTTATAATGTGATCATGGGGCGACCCAGACTGAATCAATTTCAAGCTGTGGTGTCCACTTATCACTTGAAGATGAAGTTCCCTACATCAGGAGGGGTAGGCGAAGTACGAGGCGATCAGAAGGCGGCTAGAGAATGTTATAATGTTTCGTTAAAAAAGAAGAAAGGAGGGAGAGAAGTGAGAACTATAAAGCAAACAACACGCGAAGAAGAAGCTGGGCTGAGTAAAAAAAAGGAGAAGGTTAAAAAAGCTAGGACAATGGCAGAATATAGGGTTGAGCCAATGGAGCAGTACAAAGTGATTGAGCTCAAGCCAGGCGACCCGGATAAGTTCACTAAGATAGGGTCGCAAATGGACTCGAAGCTAGAAGTGTTGATGATTCAATTTCTTAGGGAGAATGTGGACATTTTTTCTTGGAAACCTTCTGATTTCCAAGGCATAGACCCCAAGGTGATGGTTCACCGACTGAATATGGATACTTTAGCGAGGCGAGTGAAGCATAAAAAGCAAAGCTTTGGAAGCGAAAGAAACAAAATTATAGAAAATGAGGTGAACAAATTATTGGAAGCGGGATATGTCGTGGAAATTCAGTTCACTGAGTGGTTATCAAATGTAGTTGTAGTGCCCAAGGCTAACAACAAATGGAGGATGTGCACGGACTTCACAGATCTGAATAAGGCATGCCCCAAGGATCCCTACCCCTACCTCACATCGACCTCTTGGTGGACTCCACGGCAGGATGTGCCTTGCTTAGCATGATGGATGCTTACCAAGGATATCACCAAATTTTTATGGCGGAGGAAGACCCATAAGACCTCGTTTGTGACAGAGAACGGAGTTTATTGTTACATGGTAATGCCGTTTGGGCTAAAGAATGCGGGAGCTACTTATCAGAGGTTAGTCAACCTCATGTTTAAAGATAAAAGTGGCAAATCAATGGAAGTGTATGTTGATGATATGTTGGTAAAAAGTGTGGTGGAAGAGGATCACCTCGAGCATTTGAGGGAAGCTTTCAAAATAATGCGAGCCTATGGTATGAAATTGAATCAGGCGAAGTGCACCTTCGGAGTGCGAGGTGGAAAATTTTTGGGCTTCATGGTGCATGAGAGGGGGATCAAAGCGAACCTGGAGAAGATAAAAGCTATAATGGAAATGAGTTCACCTAGAATGGTCAATGAAGTACAGCAGCTCACAGGGAAACTTGCCTCGTTGAACAGGTTTATTTCGAGGTCAGCTGATCGCAACCTTCCTTTTTTCAACACTTTGAGAAACATGAAGAATTTTCAATGGACGGAGGAATGTGAGAAGGCGTTCGACGATTTGAAAGGATGCCTTATGTCTCCACCTTTACTGTCCAAACCTAAAAAAGAAGAGGCTCTATTCTTATGCCTAGCCGTTTCAAAGCGAGCCGTAAGCTCGGTGTTGGTGCGAGACAAAGAGGGAGTTCATCGCCCAGTTTACTACGTGAGCAAGTTGTTGCAGGGAGCTGAAGAGAGGTATCTAGAGACCGAAAAGCTGGCTCTAGCCTTGGTAGTATCAGCTAGGAAGTTGCGACCTTACTTCCAATCTCATCAGATTATTGTCCTCACAAATCAACCACTGAGACAAGTGTTAGAAAAATGTCGTATTGGGTGGACAAATTGCTTGGAGTCCTTTGAGCATATCGAACGACCCCACGGACTTCGACGGGAGAGACGCCTTTCAGTTTAGTGTACGGGTCGGAAGCGATCGTGCCGGTGGAAATTGGAGAAACTTCGCTTCGGGTCGCTCGGTACGAGCCCGAGAGCAATAGTGAAGCTAGAGAACTCGAACTCGAGCTCATTGAAGAAAAGCGAGATAAAGCGTTTATTCAGATCCAAGCAGCTAAGGGAAGGATGAAAAATGCATACAACAAAAGGGTTCAGGAGCGAAGCTTTCAAGTAGGGGATCTAGTGCTCAAAAAGGTGGAAGTTTCCAAACATGTGGGGAAGCTGGAGGCAAATTGGGAAGAACCTTTTAAGGTAATTGAAGTGCTGAAGAGGGGAACATACAGACTAGAAAACATGCAAGGAAAGGAGCTCCCGAGGCCTTGGAACATCCATAACCTAAGGAGGTTCTATACTTAAAAATCTATTTCATGTATTTAGCTTAATTTTGGAAGCATTGAAGGTTTATGTTAAAAACTCTCATCAATGAAAGAAGACGGAATTTCACTTGCAATGTTTACCTTTTTGCACAAATCTGCTTAGTATTTCAGGGTCGTAAGCGAACCACTCAAGATAAGCCACTTAAAAGGCTAGCATGCCCAAGACGATCCCACGAAGGATCTAGGCCATAAGCTCCCTTTTAGGCTGGCAAAGCCCACAATGGTTCCAACAAAGGGACCTAGGCTCACAAGTTAAGCCCCCTAAAAGGCTAGCAGGCCTAAGACGATCCCACGAAGGATCTAGGCCATGAGCTCCCTTTTAGGCTGGCAAAGCCCACAATGGTCTCAACAAAGGGACCTAGGCTCGCAAGTTAAGCCCCCTAAAAGGCTAGTAGGCCCTAGACGATCCCACGAAGGGTCTAGGCCATAAGCTCCCTTTTAGGCTGGCAAAGCCCACAATGGTCCTAACAAAGGGACCTAGGCTCGCAAGTTAAGCCCCCTAAAAGGCTAGCAGGCCCAAGATGATCCCATGAAGGGTCTAGGCCATAACCTCTCTTTTAGGCTGGCAAAGCCCATAATGGTCCCAACAAAGGGACCTAGGCTCGCAAGTTAAGCCCCCTAAAAGGCTAGCAGGCCCAAGATGATCCCACGAATGGTCTAGGCCATAAGCTCCCTTTTAGGCTGGCAAAGCCCACAATGGTCCCAACAAAGGGACCTAGGCTCGCAAGTTAAGCCCCCTAAAAGGCTAGACAATCCCATGAAGGGTCTAGGCCATAAGCTCCCTTTTAGGCTGGCAAAGCCCACAATGGTCCCAACAAAAGGACCTAGGCTCACAAGTTAAGCCCCCTAAAAGGCTAGCAGGCCCAAGACGATCCCACGAATGGTCTAGGCCATAAGCTCCCTTTTAGGCTGGCAAAGCCCACAATGGTCCCAACAAAGGGACCTAGGCTCGCAAGATAAGCCCCTTAAAAGGCTAATAAGCCCAAGACGACTCCACGAGGGATCTAGGCCATAAGCATCCTTTTAGGCTGGCAAAGTTTGCAATGGTCCTAAGCAAGGGACCTAGGCTCGCGCAGGGACCTAGCCTCGCCACGAGGCTTGGCCTCACGAAGAAGCCTAGGACCCAAGGGATGATTAAAAAACAAAAAAGAGGGGTGAAGCGAGGTAAAGATCATGCAACATATAAAAACGAAGTGCAGTACATCGAAATGACACACAAGCGAGGTAAGGTAAAAGCAATACACCAAAAGCGAAGTAAACTCAAAAGTACATTAAGAGGCGATGGGATTGTCAATGAAAATACATCAAGTTCAATACTTCGTTAATAATTTACATGAATGATCCCTACGATGCTAAAAGAGGTTTCACGAGCTCGGTGAACTCATCAACCTCCTCCACCTCGTCGATGATTTCTACGTCACGCGAGCTGCCAACCTCTCATTCGCCTTCAGCGATGTCTTCCTACGGCTCGTCCTTCTCGAAGGGGTCAAGCTTCTCGGGGTCAAAATCGGCCTTGAAGGGTCCCTTTTTAATTCCCTGTTCACGGCATCACTCGAAGCCGTCGTAAAGGTACACCACGGCTCGTTCGGCTACGAGCTTCTCGCAGGAGGAGGACTGAAGAAAAGATTGGACTCTAGCGAGGCGAGACGAGGCTAGCGAAGCCTTATGCTCTTCAGAGGAGAGGTATTCCTCGAGACCTTGTTTCTGACCTCTCTCAAAGGAATCTGCCACCTCTTTGGCATGGAGCCCCTCACGAGTTTTCAGCTTGCTTTGGGACGAGGCGAGCTGGGTTTTCAAATCGGCTACTTCCTTGAGAAGTTCGGCTCGAGCCTCCTCGATGGCTTTTGCCTTATCCGCTTCGGCAGTTCGGAGCTTCGCGTGGAACTCGCTTAGTTGATTGACGTACACTTTGTTCTGATGCCTCCAATCGGCACCACGAAATGCCATTTGATGCAATAAGGCAGAGAGCTACAAAAGGAAAAAAGCGAAGTAAAGGGCAGCGAAGCGAAGTAAAAAAAAACCGAAGCAAAAGTGTTGCACAATTTAAAAAAAGCCACATACCGACATGATACCATGGGCCGTAAGCTATTCGATGCGAGTAAATTCAGTGGTCAACAAGGCGAACTGATCGGCGGGAAGGGTAGTGTAGTTGTACAATTCAAAGGAGTCCTCCCCGGGGTTCGTTTCGAGGACCGAGCTCCGCGAGCTGATATTCCAGTTGGGAACAGTGCGAAGCATGGAGAGCTCGCGAGCTCGGGGCATAAGCTCGGGAGCCTTCTCGCGAGCTGTAAGTCGTTGGGCCTGAAGATGAGACTCGCTTCGATTCAACCACATCATCATCCGATCCACGGTCGGAAGTTTCGCATCGTTGGGCTCACTTGTATCGTGAGCCCACATCCCAGGGGAGACATCCATTGAGTCAGGCGAGCTCTTAGCCTTGCGAGTCTTAGTCTTTTTCTGGGCAGAGCCTTTGACCACAACTTTCCCTTTCTCTTCCTTCGACTTACTACCCGAGGCCTTGCCGGCTTTCTTCAAAGGCACCTCGGGAGCGGGGTCAACGGCTATGGTCACAATGGGGGCCGAAGCTACGGCCACACCTAGCGGTAAATCCGACGCAACAGCATCTTGGCGAGCTCACTTGCGAGCCAGTAGGGCCTCTTTGTTGTTGGCGAAGGCCTTGTCAAGTACGGCAGATCGGATCGCCATATCTACACAAGTAAACAAAAGGCATCAATATAAGCATGATAGGCGAACTGGAAAAAATAAAGAGAAATAGATTACCAAGTGTTAGAGTTTCATGGCGAGGAGCGGGGCTAAGGCCGACGAGGGATAGAACCTCTTCGGTAATGAGGTCGCAAGCCGCATACCAATTTTGGGTCAACATAGAAATGAAGTCGGCACCCCAAGAAATAGGAGGCAGGCCTCGAAGGTGAGGTCAGCTCAATTTCCAATCTGAAGGTAGGTCCCAATGATTTTCAATAGGAGCTCGAATGAATATGAACCTATCTTTCCAAGGCCACACCGAGGAAGGAACTCGGTGCAAAAATTTTCGGTTAGTGCGAGGCGAGATGTAAAAGAATCCGGAGTTAGTAGTGGTGGTAGAAGAATGGATGGCATATAGTTTGCAAAAGTGAGAAAGCGAGGCGGCCTCGCCGAAATGTTTCATTAAAATGATAAAACCTACGATGTGACGGTAGGAATTTGGGACGAGCTGAGTGGGGCAAACATCGAGCCCTCGTAAAATGTCAGCAACGGGGCGAGCCAAAGGGAATCTAAGACCCGCCTCAAGGCTAGCGAGGTGAAAGGCTATGCAGCGAGATGGAGGCTTGTCTATCCTATCACTAGTAGTAGGAATTATGATTTGGTACGAAGCGGGGATGAAGAAGGTTTTCCTAATGGTGTCTATATCGTGAACGGAGACTCGTGACCTAAGTAAAGCCCAGGGGGCGACGTGTTCCAGGTCGTCCGATGGGGTGGCCTCGCGGGATACCCTATCTTGAGAAGGGGAAATATGGGTCGCCCCGCTAGTAGAAGTAGAAGAGCTCGAAGACGAGTTGGAGTCAGATGACCCCGAGTTCGAGGATGAACCAGAGTTCAACCGCGAACTAGAGGGCCGTGTAGATGGAGGAGGAGTCGCCATAAAAGAATAAGAAAATTTAAAGTAGAGAGAGAAAGAGAACATACCTTGTAACGACCCGTTTTTCAAAAATATGAAGTAATTAAATAAAAGATCTATAAAAGAACATCTTCTATAAAACATAGTCTATAATTAAAAATTTTGCATCTAATTAAATAAAAATTTTATATCCAGAAATATTTGTCCACTAAAAATAAAACACCTTACAATTACAATAGTTCAAAATCATCAATAAAATAAAAAGTTTTCCTAAAAAATTCAAATTTAAATAAAAATCATATCAAATTAACTAAAGTTTATTTCACTTTACATCCACCGCCTCCAATCCTCGCTCGGGCTCCTCAACCTGAAAAGTTATGAAAATGATAGGGTGAGCTTCCACTTGCTCAGTAGGGATCAATTTGTCATTATATAATACAACATACAAGCATAATCAAAATAATATAACATGTAATTTTCCTCTATAATTTTCCTCTGTAATTTCCTCTGACTGGCCAGTTAATAAATTTAGTACGGCGGGCTTAACCCGAAGATCAACTTCGATCCCGGACCTATTTACTGGGCCCCCGACTAGTTCCTCTGCATATCATATATAAATGAAAATACTCACGTGCAATATTATATAAAGACAAGAATTAAAAATCCCTACCTCAATTGATTTCTTGTAATCCTCGCAATGTCTAAAGTAATAATCATAATCCTCTTGATTTTTTATTCCTACATAACTTATGAATTTATAAATAATAAAAATATTTAAGAAATTTGGTTAGGTTATAATAAAAATAAGGTATGAAAGAAAATATTTAAAAGATTTTTTTTTTTAGGCTTGAAAATAGGGTATGCTTTTGATTAGATGCGACTTTTCGAAAATAGATTTGAAAATTAGCATTGTATTTTTTAAAATACTTGAAATAGACTCAAAAGAAGAGAATGTTTTCAAAGGTTCAAAACGAGAAAATGTTCGACAAATATAAAATCAATCTGAGTCTACATGTTTTTTTTTTTATGAAAAAAAACTTAGAACTTGGCTGGGGGAATTTTTTTGTAGATAGAAAGAACAATAAAAACTCACATTTTTCTTGAAGTTACCGATTGTTAATCAAATATCAGGATTGGTATTTATAAGCAATGGTTTAAAAAAAATGAAATGTCAAATTACAAATTTTTACGTTAAAAATAATAAATCTACCTTTTTATCTTCTTGTAATTAAACTAATACCCTTCTTAATTACATAATTGTTGTTGTCTTTTAATAGGCTATTTATTGTAATAAATTCTAAACTGTATTTGAAAGATATCTGGTTTTCATCCTTTCTCATTAGCTATCCCATTTTAAATACGTAACTGATATGTAAATTTTAATAGGCTTATTTATTGTTACAAAAATTAAGTTTTAAATTATAATTTAAAGAAAACTATTTAATAAGAATTATGTTTTTTTTTTCTCTTTTTAACGTTAGAAATCATAAATTGATATCCTTTCATCTACCATCATTAAGCTAGGAACTTTTCAAATCCATAACTGAAATTTCATTAAAAATGACTAATTAAATATAATATATTCTGATTTTTAAATTAAAAACCTGATTAGATAAAATTTAAAGTTAGAAACACTAATTGAAATTTCTGCACCAAATTATGAAATTAGGGTGTATTGAAAGAATTTGTATTTATAGGATGATTTTATGGAGTTTGAAGATAAGTAGGGTTTGTTAATAATAAAATAAAATAAAATCTTTTTTTTTTTCTAAATCTAATACGAGTGAAATTCTATCTTAATAGGGTTTAATAAAAATGGATTGTAAAAAGGATAATGACTGAATTATAAATATTAATATCTGATAAATAAAATTATAATTTATATAATAATTGAGAAATACGGGATATTACATACCTCTAAGTTAAGTGAAGTGGAGGAGCACGAAGTCAAAATCCTAGGTCGTGGACGAGCTGAGCAACGAGGTGATCTGGGGTAAAAAATGTGAAAAGTGAGGGTTTTGAAAGACCATCTTATATATAGAGAGAAGGGCGGGAAAATCAACGGTTTCGATCAAAAGGCTATTCAAATTCAACGGCTGAGATGGAAGGGTCTTTTCGAATTCATAGGCTTGAGCTCGTGTCGTCAATTCAAGGATTCAAGGACTGCGAGTCACTTCAAAGAATAAATTACTAAAGTAACTGGGGGAGTAAATGATGTGAAAATTACCAGTATAGCCTCGCCTAGCTCGAGTTAACCATTTTGACCTCGCCTCGCGAAATTACCAAAATGCCCCCAGGATCTGCGGCTTTTTTATATGGGTCCTGACCCGACCCAGATGACTGGGTTGGGTTGCCCGCGAGCCACACACCGTCAATCGGGCGCCACGTGCACGATGATCCGCATTACTCGGTGAACAATACTATAAATACAACACGAAAATCAAGGTAAAAGGTAACTTGCCATTATTCCAAATTACGTCGCTCTTTAGCTTTCTAAGTACCTCAACTACCTGATTCCAACTTAGGCATCGGAGGGCCTTAGCTGGGAGCCATCCCGGCTAGCCTAATGTGCGTTCTGTTTTAGGTACCCTCGAACAAAGTACCTCACCTCGCTTTTTGGGATCCTGAGCCAGGTCACCTCGTGGACAACACTTTACCTCGCTTCGTGGGTCCCTAGGTCAGGTACATCTAATTTACTTTCCTAAATCACAATCGAATTAATTAATTAGAATATTAGATATTTAGATACTTATAAATTGCAAATGTTGCAAGCTCATTGCTAGCTTAATTGTGAATCTAAAGGGTCACACACAAAAATAAGATGGAACATTTCTTATCTTGTGACTGATCCAAATGGTTGGAACTGATTAAATAATGAGTGACACTATTCACACCCCAAATCCTCTAAATACACCCCATCTTTTTAGTTACATAATTACCATTAATTTAAAAGACTGTAATGCCCCTAGTACGCTAACAAAATTCTAATACACTTACCAAATCTCTAAATACACCCTCATTTTTTTAAATCTTATAATGTTATCTTATTCCACAAAAACTGCAAAATATTTTTTCTCTCAACTCTAAATTCCCAATCAAAACAATGCAAGAAAAAGATGGAAGACAAAAAATCACATGAAAATGCATGCTTAAGAGGAAAGAAAAATGAATAGGTTTTTTGTTATGGAAGTTAACTGAGTTACTCTGGTTTATGATTTTGAATAATGAACATGTCTTAGTTTTTTGAGTTGATTGAGATAGAAAAATTTCATCATTATGCTGCATAAATTAATTCCAATTCCCAATGGTGAATTGTAGTTTCTACCCCATTTCTCCTTCAAACAGAATTAATCTATTAATTTTGTCCTTTGTTTTCAACATATTTAATACTTATTACTGTTTGGATTTCTTTTCAATATCTCCGGAGTGCCCAAAGACTGTTAGGTGCTTGGATATAAGAACTTTTAGGAATTTTTTCGCTAGTGGAAATTTTTGATAAAGAAATGTAAATGAAAATGAATTTTTTTGAAAAAAAAAATACACTATTCACTCACTCTCACTTTTTCTCACTTTTCTTACACCAATCACATCTACCCACTTTCCAGAAAAACCAAATCATTATTTCACAGTTTTCCAGTAATTTCACTATTGACTCACACACATTCATATTATTATTTTACTATTTTCATATCACATCACTATTTATCATTATATTTTCATTTCATATCCATTCACATTTCCAAAAAAAACCTTTTATTATCTCTGACAATTTTTCGCGCTATTCTTCAGCAGAAAGAAAATTTCCAAAATGAAAGTATATCCAATCACATCCTTAGACTTTTTTTCCTTTTCTTCTCTCGTCTTGGGGAAATAAGTCCATGACTAGGTTAATTGGGGGAAGGTTAAAAGGAAATTTTTTATGTACCCACTACGAATAGTGGGTACTCTTCTCTACCCACCAACATAATAAAACTCTTTTCTACCCAAATTGACAAAATTGTCCTTCTTTAAGTTGGATGTTTTTGAATTTTAAAATTGAATGAATGATTATACAAATTCAAAACCGTATAACCGCCCCCCCAATAAAATCGTATACTACACTCACTCCAAGACAAAAGAGGTGTAAGCAAAAAGTAACAAAAGCAAAAAAAAAATAGTAAAACACAAACATATCGTGCATATTGAACACACAAATCGTGCCAAAGAAGAACCAGTCGACATTAATGGCTTCCAATGAAGAGTCAACCAACCCCTCCGCCGCTACTACAGTCGCCGACGCACCATCCTATGCTACAGCCGTCGCCGACGCACCTTCCTCCTCCACTCCATTACAGGTTAGGGTTTTCTAATAAATTTTTGGTAGTTTTTGATGTAATGTTGGATTTTTTTGTTCAAAATCTTTAGTGGTTGGTGTATGAATGTTGGATTTTACTTGATAATATGCATGAATGTTGTTTTGTTGATGTTTGTGTTTTGAGTTAGAAATGTTGGATGTAATGTTGAATATTTTTTTCTAAATCTCTGGTTTCCTTGGCACGATATAGTGAAGAAGACGAAGAGATATGGCACGATATTGACACGATATGTATGTTGGTCCCTGTTTTTTTGTATTGTGCCCCTGTTGTAAATGTATATTGTGTTATGGTTCATTTGCATATTGTGCCATTATGTTCTTTTCAAATCTATATCATGCAATAGTTGTAAATGTATATCGTGCCTTACATCGTGCCATAGTTCATTTGCATATCGTGCCATTATGTTGGTCTCTGTATTTTTGTATATCGTGCGTAATTGTGCCTATATCGTGCCACTCACTGTGTAGTCCATATCGCGCCATTCACTCTGTTCCTTAATTTTTGTCCCTTATTACTACATTTATTCAATTTTTCAACAATTCATCTTGTTAAATTGCAATTAATTATTGTTGTAGGTTGATCCACAGTGGAGGAGACCCTCTTATCATCGAGAGAGGGCCAAAATCGTAGGGTACGCTCGACCAGCTATAATTCAAATAATCAAAGATAAGTTACAGGAGATCGGTGGTGGTGTATATGGGCAGTTTAGACGGTCGGTTTTTGGAAATTTTATGGATTTCGGGTATGACGGAGTTAGCTGTAATGTGGCACTTCATTCATTGGTAGCGATGGAGGTGCGTGTGCCAGATGCTACAGAATCGGAGTGTTGGTTCCACATCAGAGAGCAGACTATTAGATTCTCCCAGCGTGATTTTGCTATGGTATCTGGTTTGAGGTTTTCAGGGTCCACATTTGACCCTAACAGTGCATTTGAGCTACCCGAGATCGGTATTTATCGATGGTATTGGCCTTAGGGTGATCGTGTTATCGCCGCATAGTTACGCGATTTATTTTCCGATGGCACCTTCCGTGATTCACCAGACGATGCCCTAAAGGTGGCGAAGGTGTTATTTGCCTTTTATATGGTACTATGTTTTGATGGCCGACAGACCGCAGTTGACCGTTGGCTATGGTTCTTGATCGAGGACGATGCACAGTGTGATGCTTTACCTTAGGGGAAATACTCATTTCAGATTTTGATTCATTATATTCGGCAGCTGCATGATGTTCTGCCACCTGGCCGATATACTAAGGACGATCCACCTCGATATCGTCCACCTAGTTATCACTTTTATGGTCCCACGTATGTATTGTTGGTACATATATTTTTTTACTTTATTTATATTTGTACTTACTTTTTTTAAATATTTAAAAAAAATCTTATTTTGACACTTATCAATGTTCTGACAGATTTGGGTATTCGAGGTGATACCTCGCCTAGGTAATGTTTGGGCAACCCGAGTATCCGACACCCAGATGCCTAGGTGCCTCTGTTGGAGGTTTCCGAAGACCAGCATTGACATGGTTGATTTTTTCTTTGACCCGGTATGCATTCCAACATTGTTTACTTATTTATTTATTTAATTAATAAATTATTTTTTATTAATTTATTTATATATTTATTTACAGACTTTAGTGTGTCATGAGATATTGGATCCGAGTGAGGAGGAGCTCCAACAGATATATATGGAGCAAGTTGATGAGCTGGTTGTTTTGTTAGGTCCTCATCGGTTCATCCCGAAGGAGAACCGGTTTTTGGGGTGGTGCTGGGAGGGGCAGAGGTGCAGATTCGACAGCCCCAGCCCCTATTGGCAGAGTGTCGGAGACGGCAGATGCAGCGACTACTACTAGGGGCAGAGACAGAGGCAGAGGCAGGGGAGAGGTAGAGTTGATTCAGAGGCCAAAGAAGCGGCGTAGGACAGACGACCCATTATCCCACTGGGCAGATGATCCCTTAGATGGTCGGACAGATGATTTATCAGCTGAGCAGACAGATGCACGTGATGATCCATCAGTCCGTGGGGAGTATGCGTGCGATGATCTATCAGTCCGTGGGGATACTCGTGATGATCCATCAATCCGTGGGCAGACAAATATGTTGGTGCTACTGAGGGAGGTTATACGGGAGGAGATTGGCCTGTTAGAGAGATGCATAGAGGATTAGTTCTCTCCATTGGAGTCACGAGTCGATCGAGTTGTTTCTCAGTTAGAGACTCTCATCTCAGAGGAGGGTTCTCGATTGGACAGATGCCTAGATCAGAAGATAGATCGGGTTCCAGACCTTATTCAAGAGGAGATTAGGCGTCTATTTCCATACATTGATCAGTATGATGACTTTGTGCATGGCAGTCAGAGATTTCCTAACCAGTCATCTCAGTAGACGCCATCGTTGATGCCGCATCAGACATCGATGATCACCCCTCAGAGAGAGACGACTCCTCTTCAGCCAATGTCGACTCCTCTTCAGCCGATGTCGACTCCTCTTCCGCCGGTTTTGACTATTCTTCAGTCGATGTCGACTCCTCTTCCTCCAGTGCCGACTACTCTTCAGCCGATATCGACTCCTCTTTCGACTTCTCTTCCGCCATTGTCGACTCCTATTCTGCCTGTGTTGGTACATTCTCCGCGACCATGAATGTCGATCACTATTCTAAGGCCATTGATCCCTGGTATTCGAGCTCCCTCTCCGACACTCGTGGTCCCTGGTCCACGAGCGCCCACTCCGCCTACTTACTTCATCCAGGTTCGGGATAGGCAGCCGTCGCGTCTCATCCGCAGCCCATTTAGCAATTCTAATACTCGCAAGCTGAACTCAAGCGAGAGGGAGTATGTGTGCTTCTTACAGTGTACTGAAGAGTAAGTATTAAATTTTTGCATTTATCTTAATATTCTTGTCGTCTTAGTATTAACATCTTATATTAATGCAATGTCTTAATATTTGAGGATCCAATTGCAAGAGAAACGTGGGGCTAATGCACTGTGTTGGGCCATCATTTTTTAAGAAAATGGAGAATCCAGTTGTAGAGTTGGAGAATGATGTAAGTTTCTTAAATTTTTGTATTATTTAGTTGATGATATTTTATTTACTTCATATTGATTAATATCGATTTCTTTCATTTCTGCACAGCATATAAATGCATACTTGTCCATATTACAGTCTGATCCCCAGTTTCTTGGGTTTGTACCTCATCAAGCAGTTGGGAACTTATAGGATTGTATCTATGACATTTTCGGTTAGTTTATTTATTATGTGTCTCGCATTTTACTTTAAACTTAATAAATAATACTTGTTAATTCATAAACATTTTCTATGTGTAGGATTCTATACAGCTTATATGGAATCGTATGCATGGTCGGGATCCTGCTAGCACAGTATATGACCTGACGATCATGGAAGAGATTCCTCCCGGACAGGAGTTGGATGAGTTGGCTAGGGTTGTCCAGCATGGATCTCCAGGATGGGGTAATCCTGGTTCGTGGAGTGACGTTATGCAGGTACACTTGATTTTTTTTTGGCTAGTTTATTCATTTTTTCATTAAAATTGTTAGATTAATTAATGATTTGTTTTTTCCCAGGTGTTCATGATCATCAATTTATCGGGATATTTTGTCATGTGCAGACTGGATCTCCTTAGAGCTAAAGTAATTATGTACGACTCTGTACGTGCTCGATACACACCTGAGATGCGTGCCTCGTGGGTCGCCGCCACACGTCCACTCCGTCGCATCCTCCCATGTGTACTTATGCACGTTGGCTTCTACGACGCCTTAGATATTGAGCCCATCCACCGCGAGTGGGAGCTTATCACTGCACCAGAGAAAGATTGTTATGTGCAGAACGACAACACCAGTTGTAGTGTATTTGCAGTCTATTGCGTCGTTAGTTGTATCACGAAGAAGATTAATAAGAAGTAGGTGCAGGATTCGATTCCTGAGCTAAGGAAGACAATGGCACGACAAATTTATCGAAGACAAAGAAAGATGAGATAGTAGTACTCTTTAGTCGTAGTATATTTTTATTGTATATCTTGTAAATATTTTGAGTTATGTAAATATTCATTTTGCATGGTTTTATGTCCTATTATATTTCCAAATCAGAGGTTATACACTTGAAATTGGTAAAACAAATATAGAAATCTTGTACAAAACTAAGTAAAACACGTAAAACACAAAATGGCACGATGTATCGTGCCCAACTTTTAATTAGGAACGATATATCATGCCCAACCATTTTTTTTGGCACGATATATCGTGCCTAATTAAAGTTTGGCGCGATATATCTTTGGTAAATATTGACACAATATATCGTGCCTAATTTTCATCATCCGGACGTCTCGAGCATCTTCTACGGGTATGATCATCTACTCGACATATTTCACATTTCTTTTTAACGCACTTGTCTTGAAGATTTTAATTTTTATAATAATATGCAACAAATGAATAGATATTGAGGTTCGCCTTTCTGCACAAATAAACAAACAATTATGTGAAAATATTGAACGAATTATGTGAAAATATTGATATAAATTTTAAATTTATTTATACCTAATTATTGCAGATGCATGAGAGCAATGCATCAATTCATATTCAAATTCTCGACAGCTGCACGCTCTTTGGGATAAGTCAACCAAATAGGTCTTTGTTTCATCTTCCACTTTGTACTTCACATTACTAAGGCATTGTACATCCATTCTACGACCTATCTCAACTATATCACTTAATCTTTTGGTTGCTTCAAGTGTTAACTGTTGATCTCTTTCATTAGCAGCAATGCGTCGTTCATAAAACCACTTTTCAATAATAGTCCGAGCACACTCAAGCACAGAACAAACAAGTAATTTTTTGGCCCATAATAACCGACTATTGAAGCTTTCAGCCGAGTTTGATGTCATGAACCCATAACGCCGGACATGACACTTAACTCGAGACCATCTGTCTCCTCCTGCATGTTCTAACTTCTTAAACGCACCCGTCTCACTAGCAACTTTTATGTTTTCAAAATACTTATCATAATCTTCACAACGGTATGAATATGCTGCATTACTAAACATTGTTACTATATGTTGACCGTATTGAGCCAAATTACTTTGCAAATGATAAGTGCAAAGCCCATGTGATGTTTCTGGGTATACTACTTTTATGGCATTACTGATACTTTTGTGCTGATCAGAAACAATCAGTAGATAACGAGGGCACGTATAAACATCTCTCAACTGTCTCAAAAACCATGTCCTGGATTCATCGTTTTCAACATCCCCAATTCCAACTACAAGTGAGAAAATCTGTTCATTACCATCTTTTGTTACGGCAACAAACAATATTCCCCGGTACTTACCTTTAAGGTGTGTTCCATCAATCACAAAAATCGGCCGGTCATGGTTTTGGCATCCAGTGATTGATGCATGCAAAGCAAAAAACACGTACTTGAATCTATTAAAATTATCCGACTTCTTTCTAGTTACCGATTCAGGATTCGTTAAATTCAACATGTGTAAGTATGTCGGAAGTAGATTGAATGACTTGTTGCTATCTCCATATATAAACCCAAAAGCATGATGCTTAGCACTCAACGCAACATTATAACTCACTTTAAGCCCATGTCGCGATTCCAACTCCGCTTATCATATCTCTTGCACGAGCGTTGAGAATGTTCCACTAGTAATCTAGATGCAAAATACGCACCTACTACTTTAGAATACACCCGCCTAGATGCATTGTCATTCAAATTTAACCCACATCCATGGTGCTTGTCAAACTTCCCTACTCTCCAAATACCATACTTTCCATATGTACGCATTCGAAAAGGGCATCGTTCATACTTGCATATTGCATAATAACGAGTCTTATCCGAGCGTTCAACTCGATACTCAACTTGATTTTCAAGGTGATACATGCCTAGTGCCATCTCCAATTCGATTTTGCTCATGTATGTTGCTCATTGGCGCAATGTCCCACCAGATGCTTCCAATCTAGTAGGTTCTTCGAGACGAAGTGAAACGTGCGAGAGTACACCATGAATCACCCAACTTCGTCCTGTGGGCACTATTGTTTCATCCCAATTGTCTCTATGGATATCTGGATGTATGTTAGCACCTCGTTCTTCTGGTGCATCTTGGTTTTGGTTTTTCAAAATACTTCTCTCCATCTACGTCTCCACTCACAAAATTCCTCAAATTCAAAGCATGTTGTTGGTCATTTTCAAATTGATTATTAGCTTCAACATCGCACCAACAACACAAAGCAGTGTAGTTCTCACCAAAATCATCCGCATTATTATTACAACCAAAGCATCACCAACACTACGTTTTCACCAAAATCATCTTCATTATTATCACAACCAACATCAACATCGGTATTATCACGATTAACATCAAGTATTATCACAACCCTTATCGGATAATAGCCATCTTCATTGCTTGGCCTTATACTAGATCCCGGAAAATTGATATTTGGAACATTAATTGTAGGTGAGAGTGGACGCGGATGATCAATAATTGGAACATTGTTCATATGCATAAAATGTGATCCACTAGGCCTTACTACATGACTATATAGATTGATGCGCGGACAATCGTATTGTTGAAAACCAAGATGGTACATGTGTTGTAATTAGGCCCAATGATCGTTGAAAAATCATTTCGAGTAGCCATTAGTTGCATAAAACTTCCACCAACATCTTGTTGACCTTCAACGTTCTCAACTCGATTATGCCCACACTGACTTCCCAATACATTATGCGAACTAGTCTCACCCATTTTTCTTTTCAGTGTTACAAAAATAACTGGTAACTCGGTGTTCTCAAATGCACTTTCAATGTTACGATCGTTTTTCAACTTTAACTTCCATAGTTTGTTTCTAGAAATATCTACAATAGCATGCATTACACAATCGTTTATGCCCCTATCAACTTCAACAACACCATAAACCTCCTCCAATATTTCACTATAATTCATTTTGCCCAGTTCAACATGTACAACTTCTTCTTCACTATTTTTATATTCTAAACCTTCCCAGTGACCCCCAAATTGAACAACAACATAGCCAGAGTTCATCTACAGACAGGAAATATAGAAAATATTAGAGATATGCCACAATATGCAAGCATAAAAAAGGCACAAAATGAACAAGGTTAAGCAACTAAGAGGAGAATCAACATTACCTTGTTTTTTGCTAGTTTTTGGTGCGATTTTGGGTAGACAAAAGACCACAAAAAGAACTTCTTGATATTTTGTGAAGAAGAAAAAGAAGAGAGAGAAAACATAAAGAGCGAATGTGAATAATGGAAGGGGAATCGTATGTATATGTAAGTTATGTATTTAACATGAGAGAGAAATACAACTTACCTACTTTAAAGGATTGAATTTAAAGCCTCAAGGGTATTGTGGTAAAAGAACCCTAAAATTGGGTAGAAAACATAGTTTTTTATCCTACATGTCAAAAAAGTCTCTCTCATATCCCAAGTCGGTAAATTCCACCATTTGCTCAAGGGTAAATTGGGTAATGTTGAGGTGTATTTAGTAAATATATTATTTTTAAAAAAGAAGTGGAGTGTATTATAAAAGTGGGTGTATTTAGAGGATTTGTGGATGTGAATAACGCCACCCTTAATTAATATAAATTAATTATTTGGAGCTTAATTTAATTAATTAATTCGAATTAAACTTATTAAGTTTAGGGAGTTCAATTTGGAGTGAAATAATTAGTTCGTTGGATTAATAAATTATGTGGAGACTAAATTAATTTAATGCTTAAATTAAATTTAGTTAATTAAATAATTGAATCATTTAATTGGGATTGGTTATCAATTCCATTCCTTTTAATTCTTATTGTTAACATATGAAGATAAATCGGCTTGCTCATTTCATATATACTTATCTCTTCCTTTTCAATTGGATACATATATATGACAGGAATGGGAAAGAATTAATCTAAATATATTTATTTATCTCATTATGACTATTATATCTCTCTTTTGAAGCGATCAATATATCAAATTTTTGTGTTCCTCGCTTTTGCTAAAAAATAATAAAAAATTATCAATCAAGGTACTCTGATTAGAACATCTTTGAATAAAATGATATAGTAAAAGATATATCATGAATTCAAGCAAATAACATCAAAATATTTATAATTACACTTAGTTTAGGTAAAGCATATGGTAATTGGTAGTCCCCCCAAATCGCGTAATTGTTGGGTCAACCTAATCTCTTGTATTGTATACATAAGAATTAGGGTTATTGACGCAATTGCCCAATATTCCAGGAAAAAATACACATTTTTACACCCTTGTGTTTTTTTTTGGGTTTTTTTTATGCTTCCATTTTTTTTGGATATTTTTACGCTCCCGCCAATTTTTACGTTTTTTTTTTATATTCTTGTTTCATGATTGTTGCAAGCATGTTTTACCTAATAAAATTTCTGTGAATAAATAACTTCTCTCCCATTAAATAATCAATTTCATACTTGAAATCTTAACAATCAAGAAATATACACATAAAACAATACATGCATATTGAAATAAAATACATTAAAAATAATATAGAAACAACTAATGAATAGAAAAATATAATTCATTTTTTGTTATAATACATTGAAAATGTTAAAAACACGGGAACAACTAATAAACAATAGAACAACATTGAAAACAACCTAAAAACACATGAACAAAAAGTAGCTTCAAAATAGGTAAAAGATGCATCGAAATATCGAAAACTTCATTGAAGCAACAAAAAAATAAAAACATTATAACAACATTAAAAACAATATAGAAAAACTAGAACTTCCAAACTTACGCCCCGACTACGCAAGGCAATGATTCAGCCCAAACCACCACGGCCGGTAATTTTGTTTAAGGGTCCCAACCATTGTTCTAAAAATCTCTGCCTATTTTCGATTAATCCCCATTTAAGTGCATTTGTATGCCTACATTTTTCTTCCGATTAGATCCCTCATCATTGCCACCAACGTAAACGGGAACATGTGTATGGGTGTTGCTTTTATACTGTATCCGTCGTATTGCATTTCCTATTATGGCGTGGAGAATATGGATTTAAAATATTTCATCTCGTTTTACATTAACAATTCAAAAAAAAATCTCATTAAGAAGGCAGCTCATCATCTCCCTGTTTGGCGAAGCCTACACTTCATCGCTCCTGATACCCCGCTTCCAAGTTCCATATAAAAATCCACCTTCCCCACTAACACACACACACCCCTCTGAGTGGAGTAGAGTTGACTTTCAGTATAATCGATGACAAGCTCCATCTTGCTCTCCCACCCTCTTTCTTCACAGCTTCATCTTCCCAAACCCAGATTTCTCCGTTCCAATCCCTCTAATCTTTCTTGTTTTCACCTCAAAACCATTACTCAAAGTAAGCCCTTCAATGTCCGTTTGAAAAATGGTTCTCCGAATCTCAGGAAATTCGTATTGCCACAGGTGGCAAACACCGATGCCGAAAAAATTGAAGAAGATGCCCTTCTGGTTGGGGAAGATTCTGCCGAATTCGTGTTGTCGAAACAGAAGATATCTTCGTGGGTGTATTTCACTGGAATATTAGGGGTCGTGCTTTATATTCTCGACGTGGCCTGGATCGATAACTCTACTGGGTATGGCAAAGTCTTCATCGATGCCCTTTCCAGCATTTCCGATAGCCCTGAGGTTTGATTTTGAACCAGTTCTTTTGTTGATTAATTTATTTTTTGTAGTTCTTGAATTTGAATTAATAATCAATTAATGACTGCTATTAGTTTTATACGGATTTCGGCTAATGCATTTGCAGATTTCAAACCCATTCCATATGAAGAATGACTTCATTTGTTTGGTTCTGTATTGTTATTTTATATGAGGCTTTTCAATTTCAATCATGAATCTTTTTTTTTTTTTTTTTTTAAATTTGATACTGGTTTAATTAAGTAAACTAATTGGTGAGGAAGGGTGCAATCGAACCGAACCAAGCCGAGCTTTTGAGATTTTGAGCTTGGCTCGTTTATTATCGAGTTGAACTCGAGCATGAATTTATCGAATATATTAATGGCTCACGAACTTTTCGAGCCTAAATGAGCTTAGTAAATTTTAATTATAACTTAAATTATTCTTCAATTTATTATAAAAATGAAATTACATAGATCTAAAACGCAAAATATATCGATTAAAACCTATGATTTTATTCAAACAAATAAGTTTATTTAAATATTTTATATTTAACATAAGTTAACGTATAAAAATTAAAATTAAAGTCAAACTATTAGATTAATTTATACGAGCTTACTAGTGAGCCTGTTCACGACCTAATTTGAGTTTGGTTCATTTATTTTAACGAGTCTCATTAAACGAGCTCAGGCGAACTTTTATTGAGTCGAGCTTCGAATAGCTCATGAGCTGCTTGGTTCATTTGCAGCCCTATATTGAGCAAGAATTTCTTGAAACTTCGCTAATGATCTATAAGCTGGAGATCTAAAAGTGTAGGCTAATCTTTTGGTTGTTCTCATGTACCAATCATTCTATGATTGAGCTTTTTCGAAGTATCTCCTTGAGGTACTTTTGACCCTTCAGAAGTTTATGTTTGATCTTAATTGTAAACAAACCGAGATAAATTTTTAGGGAGCTTCCCAAGGGAGACTAAGGAAGTTGCCTTTTGTACCAGCATTCAGAAGATACGAGAAATGAGGATTCTACTAAAGTCAATGCCACCTCGATTTTGGTGTGGGTTCTAATTGAGCAACGGTTGACTTGTTAACGGGATTTAACAAACAAAAGGCCAAGTGTTTTTAGTAAAAGAACATTACATTACTGAATCTCCCAATCTAATATGATTCGGCCAATGAATTATGCTACAGTTTATTTAACAAATTTTCTGAACTTTTTGTTGTAATGTGTTATAAGTTTATCAAAAATTGCCTTTTCATGCCATATCTCTCGTTGTCCATGCCTGTGCAACATACACCAGTTCCTTACAACTCAATTTCTTTTGAACCCAGACCTCTGACTCTTGCTTATGATTGTTCAAATACATGATATATGCCTACAATGGTGCATGGAAGTTGGATTTGGAATGAAACCGTATGGAAGACTAATTTAGTTTAAAAAGTGATGTTTCTGGATGTCAGTTCCTCTCAAACAATGAACATATACTGCTAATAATTATATGGTGGAAATAATATTCATACTAAGTAGCTCTAAAATTAAAGTTTCTCCATCCATCTTTTCTGCATGTAATGGCTTACTGATTGTTGTTGGCATGGTTTATGTGTGCAGGTTGTCATGTTTCTCCTCACTCTCATTTTTGCAGTGGTCCACAGTGGCTTAGCTAGCCTTAGGGACACAGGTGAGAAACTCATTGGAGAACGAGCATTCCGTGTATTATTTGCTGGGGTATCTCTTCCATTAGCTGTTAGCACTGTCGTGAGTTCCTGACCATGTGCTTAAAATTGTACATTTCCTTTTTTTTTTTGTTCAATTTTTTCGCGGTTATTTGTTTGTTGGCATGTCATAGAAATTCTTGTACATGCTGATTGATTTGACGATCTTAATCAAGTGATCGTGTTGTCATGGCAGGTTTATTTCATAAACCACAGATACGATGGTGTCCAGCTATGGCAACTTCAGGGTGTTGTTCCCGGACTACATGAACTTATTTGGTTCGCTAACTTTGTTTCGTTCCTTTTCCTTTATCCATCGACCTTCAATTTATTAGAGGTTGCGGCAGTTGACAAGCCCAAAATGCATCTCTGGGAAACTGGAATAATGAGAATTACCAGGCATCCGCAGGTATGCAATCCATCAGAATAGATGCTTTCATAATACACTGTAAGGCCTAGCTGTGTCCAGTAACTAATGAAAGTTCCTGTTAACAAAATTACTTATTTCTATTGCTTATAGCGCATAATACCAATTTGATATAACATTTTTCTTTAAGCTTATTATTGGGATAAAAATATGAAATGCTTATTGGTGTATTTGATGAATCAATCGCACATTTAGAAGGCGTTCCTAGTGAGGCTCTTGCCACTGGAGTCTCCAGTCCGAAAGATATATGTATATTTGCCTTGGAAATCAAGCCTGCTCACTCCAGTAACTTGTGCCAATGGCCTTTTAATTGCAATTGAGCAACCTAATTGTTAGTCAAACAAATTTTTGGTTGACGTTGATTGATATGTTTTGTTGTTCTTTATCCATTAGTTTGCTTTGGCCTTTCTGTGGTCAAGGATGAAGAGGATAACTTTTGATACCACATACAGTGATTCCCTTGTTTGATTAAAACAAGAACCTTTATTTAAAAACCATTACCGTTCTTGAGAATAAATGATACTCCTCCTTGCCCATTTCCTTTTTAAGTGCAATAGTGCAAAATTACAATGAAATAATTTTATGCCTGGTCAAATTATACCCTAATTTAGGGGCAGAGTGTTTTTTATTCTCCTGGTTAGGTTTACGTACTCATGCCTTTGGAACATCGGTTCCAGAAAAAAACTATTTCAAGGGATATGATATGAAACTAAGAAAGGGATATGCTGTGAAAGGAGAGAATAGAGCTACAAATATGTAATTTCTGAGTGCCAAATGATGAAAAGTTGAAGGATAATCCTTTGAGATTGGTTTAGGCATATTCGCTGGAGGCTTTTAATTGTGGGTTTAAAGTATCCTTAGTATGATAACATACCATTAAGGGATAGAGCTGTGTTCTGTATTTGGAATCATTGCCATCATCATTGTCATGAACATAATCATCAACACCCGCATTATCATTGTATTATATAAATGATATAATAGTATTCAATTTTGTATTTGATTTCTTAGGTTGGTATTGTTTGTCCAACCCCTTTTTTTTTCTCAATTTTTTCTCCCAGAACCAAACCAATTTTCGATTATATTTTCCTCTACGTATGGACATTCCCCAATGCATTATCCTAGAACACATTCTGCATAACACCAAAAACAAAATTCCCCCAAATTGAGATGTCAACACATACATTTGTATCTCGATGCCAAGTTTTAATTACAAATCTTTTCTACTGTTTAAATTGTGAAGGAAGAATTAACAGTCATTGAAGTCTAAATCTTCTCACCATGATATGAGTTAAAGTTTGATGCCCAAGTTGTTAGTGTGTGTTTCTTATGATTGTTCATTTTTTTCATATGTCGTTGTCTTGATCTTTCTGGGGTCTTGAAATCTGAAACACAATTTAAACTTAAATATATGGAATTTGTTTGTCAATTATTTACTTCTGTAGACGTTTGAGGGATAATTACAGAAAAACCCCCGAGGTTGGGGCTAATTACAAAAAAACCCAGAAACTTTCGGAAATTACAAAAAAACCTTTAGGTTTGACCCGTATTGCATTTTCTCCCTTATTATGCAAAAAAACATTCAAAAGCTCCCCTTATGTTCATCAAAATATTACATTTACCTAAGACACAATCAAACCTCAAAAGTGTTTTTTGTAATTTTCAAAAACCTCTTGGTTTTCTTGCACTTAGCCCAAACCTTAGGGGGCTTTTTGTAATTATCCCGATAACCAATGATAAGTTGATAACTCATTATCCTATGGCCATAGAATCTGAAACATCATATTTGCAATTGGTCTAAATTCTAATTGCTCGTTTCTTTTCCTCATTTTGCTGTACGTTTTTGCAGATGGCGGGACAGGTACTATGGTGCCTTGCTCACACAGTTTGGATTGGGAATTCAGTTGCAGTAGCAGCTTCTGTGGGTTTGATTGGACACCATCTGTTTGGTGTTTGGAATGGAGACCGAAGGTTAGCCATTAGATACGGTGAAGCTTTTGAAGCCGTAAAGAACAGAACAAGTATAATTCCATTTGCTGCAATTCTTGATGGGCGCCAGAAGTTGCCGGAGGGTTACTTAAAGGAATTTCTGCGGTTGCCATATTTCTCAATAACGGCATTGACGTTAGGGGCGTACTTCGCTCACCCGCTTATGCAGGCTGCCAGTTCCCGGCTTCATTGGTAGTTAAGTGCAATTTATTTCCATTTGAGGAGTAAATTTTTATGTGATCATATAACTAAGGTGTATGGTACTATTATTCACTTGAATTTATGAAAGCTGTTATTCCTTAATATCATGATTCCATTAATATGCTTTAGGTAACTTGTAAAGTGCACTTGTGTTGCACGTGAACCATATAATGTTTAGCAGTGGAACTCTGCTGGGATGACATGCTAAGAAGCCACTCCGCGGCCCGCAGGATGGACCGTAAACCACTATGTAAAACATAGACAAATGCACTTATCGTTTATAGTATAATAGAGTGAGTACCTAGTGTCATTCTTACGACAGTGATGATTATTCGTACTATCTACATTTTTTTAATCCAGCCCAGAATTTATACATGAAATTCAAGAATGCGAAGTAAAATTAATATATTAATTGACATAAAACAACTTGCTTAGAGGAATTGAAGTAAAAGTTGGGCAAAGATTAGTAAAGATCTTTTGTTGTGGTTTTAACAATTTAATTCATCATCTTAACGTATTATATAACATCTTAAAATATTATCTAAATCTCATTAACACAATTTTATGCTTTGTTGGATTGTAAGAATTCCTAATATTAAGTTAGACACTTCCTCAATAGATTTGACATCTAAACTTAGTTTATTGTCTACTATCTTTTTCTAGTTAAAGCTACCCAGATTGCATTAATACTCTGTGAACTTTTATAGTTTGGCCATAATCTGGAGAATTTACGCCGTACTATCCCAGATATTCACACCCTGAATATCTGGATTTCATAAATCAAATCAATATATCGATAATGTAATCAATTTAAGGATACTTAGTTTTGTAATAATTGTCACAACAACAAAAGACATGGTCAAGACAAGAAGTAGATATACCTGTTCAACCAACGAAATCAGAAGAGTAGAAAAAAGAAACATGTTTGTTTTATTCTGCAGAGCATAAATAAGCTGGTATATAATACACAAACCAAAAATATATGATAACAATAAAGGAAGAAATCAATACATAACATCACATTATTTTAAATAAACTACAAATTTTATCTCAGAGATTTTTATTAGTCTCATTTCAAATGGAAGATGGAGCTATATATCACGGGACGGATCGTAAGGAGTGGCGATCACCCGAAGATGGTGTTTTCTCGGTGCACTTATTCCAGGATTCTCAATCATGTCCAGATCACTCGGCTTCATTCCATTCGGGAGCTCCCAGTTAAAGTGGTAAAGCAAATACGCAATCGGAACCTCAACGCTTGCTAACCCGAACGTCATTCCAGGGCACATTCTTTTCCCGGCCCCAAACGGTAAGTACTCGAAATTCGCTCCATTGAAGTCGATCCCGTTATCCTCGAACCTCTCTGGTCGATAAATTTCGGCATCTGGAAAATACTTAGAATTTCTTCCCATTCCCCAGTTATTTACCAGGACTTTGGTTTTGGCAGGGATAAAATAGCCGTTGATTTCGCTGTCTTCCCGGGATGCCCTGGAGAGTAAAGGTGTTGCAGGGTGTAGCCTTAAGGCTTCTTTCACTACTAACTTTATGTACTTTAGTTTTCCGACTTCGTTTTCGTCGATTGTTCTACCGTCTTTGAAGGCTTCTCTTACTTCGGCTTGTGCTTTTGCTCGCACGTGTGGGTTCCTCATGAGTTCGACCATCGTCCAGTCAATCGTCCCTGATGAAGTTTCGGTTGCAGCTGTGAACATGTCCTGTATATACAGCAGCAAAATCACTTTGCTCAATAAAATGGACAAGAAAATAAGTTTACAGGGGAATATGGAAAGGAAGATATATGTACTTACATAAATGATGGCTTTGATGTTGTCATTTTCGATTGGAAACTCGAGCTCTCCACTTTCTTGTAGACGTAGTAGAACGTCGACAAGATCTTCGTTGCCAAATTCTCCGTTACCCCTTTTCGTTACCTCACCATTTTTCGACTTGTCTTCGCTTCTAATACGCGCCAAATTAACTTTATGTTCGTTGATTATCTCATCAAGAATAACATCAACCTTACGACGCATCCTCAACAACCTCATCTTGTTCCAACTAAGCACGTTAAGAATCTTCGATGACGGAAAAAGATCCGCCAACATGAACCCTCCTGTGAAAACCAGAGCCTCATTCATAAGCTTAATCAGAGCATCTCTGTCCTTGCACACCTTACCATACGCCGCTCTGCATGTGATCGAACTCGTCAACTTAAAGATGTTAGCCGTTAGGTCGATTTCTTTTCCAGACGACGAACGGATCGTTTTAAGCATATTGGAAATCTCATCGGTCCTTATGGATCCAAACGACCGGACGTTTTTGGCGCTTAAGAGTTCCACGATGCATATTTTACGCATTTGTCTCCAGTACTCGCCGTATGCAGTGAACGCAATATCCTTATAGTCGTACCACATGATCTTGGCGGCCACGCTGTCAGGACGGTCGGCAAACATGGGGTCACGTGTCTTTAGCGCTTCTTTTGCTAGCTCGGGCGAAGATATGACGATGGTGGAAACCTCTCCGAGTTTGAAGTGCATTATGTCACCATAGGTTTTGGAGAGTTTTAGGAAGGAATGGAATGGTAGTTTTCCTAGGAGGTGTAAGTGTCCGATTATCGGTAGCTTTGGTGGACCGGGTGGGAGTGGGAGGTTCGATGTTTTGTCATTGGCTTTGGAATTCTTTCGTCTCCGAACGAAATAGAAGATGGAAAAGCAGAGGAGGAGAGTGGTGATATTGTTAAGGAAGAAGTGAAAAACCATGATTACAAACTAGGTTTGTTATTTTTGCTAGGGAGTTGAGAATGTGATGTTTTGGTGTTGTGTTATAATGTTGGTAGCATGGGGGGTATAAATAGAGGTGGAAAAGGATTTGAATTCAAAGGGAGCTGTTAGATTTTGTCCATTTTTTTCCAATATGTGCATGGGAGCAGACCATGGCTGACACTAAATTAAACTGCAATTTTTTCTTGTCAAAGTAATATTGTTTTTTGTAGTATTCTTACATATTAATCCATATCGTCAGCTGGTAAAAAGACCTCGTATCAACTCTTTGAATCTTCTTTCTTGAATGGTTTAATTCAATTTTGAGGGATACAACAATAATAACAAACTAAGCCTTAATCCCACTATGTGGGATCGGCTATACGAATCATATCGCGCCATCGTTTACGGTCATAAGCTATATTTTCATTTATTTCTAGATATAACACGTCTTGTTTAATAGCTTCTTTGGCCTACCTCTGCCTCTTTTGATTTGTGTGAGTGTTTCTCTACCTTCTAAACGTCGCACAAGTGCATCTAAAGGTCTCCTATAAACATGTCCAAACCATCTTAATATTGTTTCTCTAATTTTCTCATCCATTTGTGATACTCTCACTTTGTTTCTATTGTGTTCATTTTTTATTCTATCTAATCTAGTGTATTCGCACATTATCTTAACTAATTCAATTTTGAGGAATAGTCAAGAAAAATTACTCTTGAGTTTAGTCTAATTACAAAAAACTCCGATTTTCTTCAAATTTACAAATATTAACAAATTCCTCCCTCTTGAGCTTCTTGATGGTGCAATTTTTATAAGCTAAAAACAAATATTAGCGGTAACCAAGAGCTTGTAGCTCAAATAGTATCGCTCACCCTTTGTAAAGGTGTTGACCAGGGTTCGAACCCCGTATCTTTCAGTTTCTTTGAGATTTATTTCTTCTCCTCCAACCAGTACTCCCGACTTATTAAAAAAACAAATATTAGTGGTATTTGTAATTTAAAAAGATAGCTGTATATTTTTTATTTTTTTAATTAGGCTACACCTATGGGTAGTTTTCGTAATTAACCTTATATTTTGGAAATGAATTGTTCGACAGTAATTCTTAGACTTTAGTTTGCAGTATGGTGTGGTATGCTTCTGCCGCCTATCTGAGAATTTCAAGGCCACATACGACATACCGACATAAAATAAAAGGAATTTGATTGACCAAACCAGATGTTAATTGTTAAATAGCACTAATAGTGTATATTTAGGATTGTAAACGAACAGAGCGTTTGGCAAACTGCTCGTGAACAAGTTCGGATATTGTTCGTTCATTTAGTTAAACGAACATAAACGAACAAATTTTAGGGCTCATTAAATAAACGAACAGAGCTTGAACAATCCTATACTCATTCATTAATAGCTCGTGAATAAGCTCGTTTAGTGTTCGTTTATAAATGTTCATGAACAAGCTCGTATAGTATTTGTTTAAAATTGTTCGTGAACAAGCTCGTTAAATGGCTTGATTATTATTCAATTAATAATAAATATTGTTATTTAATTTAAATACTGATATTTGTTTGTTTGTTCGTTCGTTCGTGAACAAAATTATTGATTGTTCACGAAAAGTTTATGAACACAAATTTGAATATGAACCTGTTCACGAACACGTAACGAACACAAACACGAACTCGAATAAGAACATGTTCACGAGCATGTTCGTTAACAAATCCGAACATTACAACAATTAAATGAACGAACACGAATACAAATTTAACAATCAAAACCGAGCTCGAGCCGAGCTTGAACAGGACCAAAAATAAATAAACATTTGGCAAACAACGTTCGGCTCTAATCGTTTATAACCCTATGTTTATTAAGCAAAAAGACTTTTTTTTTTAAATAATGATTATCACAGAATTCTCAAAGTGACAAATTTATATAATGATGGTAAAAATAATTTCCACAAGTAATTAGTGACATTTTGTTTTGGTTAGAAATGAGTTGAGATCATATTTTTTTATTATCACTATAAAAGTTTCTTTAATTGCTAGTAATTATAGTTTTCATTAACTTTTATATTAAAGTTATTCTTATTTGGATATTATTAGTGAAATTAATGTCAGTTTCACTTGACATACAACAACAACAAACTAAGCCTTAATCCCACTACGTGGGGTCGGCTATACGGATCATATCGCGCCATCGTTTCTGATACTAATATTTTAGCAGTGCCTATCAGGAAAAATATAATTATACTTGTGTTTTTTTAAACATTCTAAGAGAACTGGATTTACTATCTATTATTTTTCATATCGCCAATCACTATTTTACTAAAACATCATCACATCAACTATTGTCGATCATCGTAATTTCATATTACATCCAACCACACTTCCAAAAAAAATCACAATTTTCAAAAACAGCATTTCACCACTTTTCACTTAGAAAATAAAAATGAACGCTGAAAGTTCATCCAATTGCCGATTGTTTCTAATTTGAAATTAGTAAAAAAAGTGCAATAAACAAAACAGGGGAGAGAGACTTCGGTTTTACAAAGTTGTTGTGCAATTGAGACTACAATGAATTCATAATTTATTTACTGAATTGTTATTGACCATAAGATTAATTAAGGTGTATTTTGTTTGAATGGTCATAATTAACCTGGCAACTAGGAACAATTTTAAGCCCAAAATATTTGTAATTTCCAAAACTTAATTGCTCTTCAATGATGTGCTGGAAAGAAAGACGAAATTTCTTCACACGAGATTAAATAGGAGAGGTATGCCTGCTTCCAATTCAATGCTTTTACTTTGTTGTAAAGTTTTATATAAGAGTAGAAAAAGTTGAAATAAAGTAAAATATTCAACATTATTATCATTAAAATTAATGATACATCGTATACTGTAATTTGAGATAAGGATATTTTTTAGAGAACAAATTCATTTTGAGGAATGAGATCTTATTTTGGGCATTATAAAAGATATCACTGATTAATTTTGAATGTGTTAATGTTTGAATTTTTCAAACATTATTAATTTTTGAATTCTTTCCAGATTTCTGGTTAATTTTTCATAGTTAATATTTCAGTTTTTTAGGGAGTTATTTTTCGAAGTTATTGTTCAATTTTTTAACTCCATAGAAGTTACTAAGTAGTAGGAATGTGGTTTTCTCCTTAATCTTTACAGGAAGTTTTCTCCTATTTTCTTGCAGGAAGTTTTCTCAAGGGACTTGGAGATTTCTATTTAATGATCAGACATCATCAGAAGTTGTAGATAGATTGACAGATTCAAAGTTTCGGCGTTCATCTTCCAGCTTTTTCTTACATGAAAAATTTTGTAGAAGCTCAGTGATACCAAGAATATTGGTGATATTGTTGACATCATTTTTAGAACTCGAGTGTTGAGAGTTTGTGTGAGATAGATTCAGTGTAGAACGAGAGTTTGAGTGCACTAATGTATTCTCAGACTTTGTAAAGGAGAGTTATTGCTATTGGAGACACAAGGGAAGTTGTTCTTCTAGTTTCATTGTTTACTATGTATTTTTGTATCTTGTAAACAACATCATCCTTTGAAGAGTTTTTGTTCTAATGAACACCGTACAAGTATTTTATACTTGTACAAAATTTTTAATCTCTTGTGTCTTGTCTTTAAATATGTCTTTATTTTATATATTGTGAAATTATGTTTTGATTAAAGTCTTTTGCTGTGTTTTATAAAGTGTTGACAATACTTTCAATCGCATTTAATTTGTATTTTTGTAAGAATTGGACCATTCGATTCTTTCAGATTGGATGTATTAAGTACTACTATTACTGAACAAAAAGTCATCAACATCACCATAAAATTATATATGATAAACTTTATGGCAAATAGACAACTATTAGCAATTAAGTCACGTAAATCACGTAATATATGTGACTCGAGATTACCTTAGCAATGGATAAATTGATTCACATGGATCTATGACTCGCCTATCAGCCTTCTTTGTTGAGGTGTACAACTCACGTGTCGTGTATGACAACGTCCTTCTTGTAACACGAACTTCTTGTAATTTGAACAGGGTAGACAAACGCCATTCTCACTCTAATGAATCTACTAGAGTATCCACCGAATAAACACACACCTTAGATCTGTGGAGATCAGTGATGCTACAAGAAGAAAACTGTAAAAAGAACAAATATAAGACTTGAGGAAATATGCAACTTAGCCTTATATAAGTGTTGCATATGTATCTCATATTGCGCGAATAGATAACTTTTCAAACTTTAATATGTGCGTTTTTAGTCCGGATAAATATTTTAAAAAGTGAATAAATTTGCAAATATATAATTTCATATATAAAACATAGTAAAAATTGTTAATCTAGTTGATTGGAAATTTGATATGTTGGGTCAGATTTGGTAAGTGTTGGATGAATTCTTTCTTGAAAACAACTACGTAATTCATTCTTTTGTGAAGAATGTGCAGATTTACTGGGAGTGGATGAACACAACCATTCAAAGGTGTTTGGAGTTGGAAGATTGTCAATAGTATCTTGAGTTTTTTGAAGAGTAAAACATCCATGAAAATAGTTTTATACAAGGGTGTTTGTTTAAAGATGGGTTCTTTAAAATTAATAAAATGATTATTATGAGTTGAAACGGGCTAAAATGATCACTTCTTTAAAAATAAAAAAAAAACTAGCCATCTTTTAAAAATAAATATTTTTTAGCCATTTTGAGAAAGCAAATTACATGCATACCCTTCTAGCATATTACTTTGAGTTGTTGAGTTGACATCTCTCTTTTTTTCTCCTTCACTTATCTCTCTCTCTCATACACACACACACACACACATATTTTTATATCTTGTTATCTCCTTCAACATTTATAATTTTCTGGCCGGTCAATGTTAAGTTAGTTTTATACTAATGTATTAAGTATTCTAAACTAGGATTTTGCGATGTTTTTGGGTGTTTTAGTGTCGTTTGAATCTATCTTATGTCATTAGTTGTCATCAAAGAGTCGATACAGGTTTTAGTAGCCAAAATTGGTCAAAAATGATAAAAAAAAACGTGGTTAGAAGGAAAATAGCGAACTTGAAGAAGATAAAACAGAGAAGTGGACGCTTAACCTGTAGCACTGCAGCACTACCACCTCTGCACGCAGGGGCCCAAAATAGTAAAGGCTCGAATATGCCGGAGCGCTGTAGCGCTCGTCTTTGGGAGCTGCAGCGCGCTACAAATGATGGGCAACGATGTGCAGGTGGTGCTACATCAGTAATCTATAGCACCGCAGCCGCGTCCGGAGGAAAAAAGGCTTATATTTTATTTTTTGGGCTTTTGACAAATTTTGGGCCTATAAATACAACTAAGGACGCACGAGACAAGGGTCAGACATTACTTTGAGCACAACGCAAGGCAAGAAACACAGAGCTATGATTCGGGACGATAACTGGAGGCATCTCTCATCTGGACACAGAGAGAATTCCTTCTCTTCTCTTTTCAATTCGTTCTTTGTTTTCTTTGTCAATTTTTGAGATGTATAATAACTTCTTCATGGGTTTATGTACATCCAATATGAGCTAAACCTATTTTTCTATGGGATTGATGTAACTTACGTTTGAACCTATGTTTTGATTTCCAGTTTATGAGATTCGCATGTTATTTAATCTATTTGTGTTATTTGAATTGAATGCATCTGGATTATCTGATCAATAATTTAAATTATTTGGTGTGTTGATTTGACCCTCGAGAGAGGTATGAACGCCTGGCCATAGAACATCATAACCTAATATTTCATAGAACTGCGAAGTTTATGAATCTTTTGAAGCCTGTGATAGAATATTCATTGAGCGCATTAGGGTTTAATTTATGATTTTTATAAAGATATTGAAATCGGGATTGAAACCTAAGATCACTTGGCACTCGAGAGAGGAAGTGATAAGCGGTAGAAATATTGGGCTAACGTGTGATTAATAAGTTAGATTTAGAACATAGGGGATAACTAGGTGAATCAACCCTCTAGAAGTCATTTCTTAAGTATTTGATAATTTGTCTGAACTAACTTGTTAGTTTAGTCTTATTTTTAGTTTAATAAAATCCATCTCTTTTTGATTATCTAGATAGAATTAAGCTATTATAATTATAATACTTAGTATGAAATTCGATATCAATCCCTGTGGAGACGATAACCCCACTTTTGAAACTATACTAAAACTTGACACCGTATGTTTGCGGTAAGATTTTCATTATCAATCAACAATTACGGCAGTTCGGCGGAATCTCAAACAAATATAAGCATTTTATCCTATCTCTAGCTCATCCTTTAGATATTTTAGTATCGTATTTATTTTCGGATTGAGTTATAATTACTGAGGGTGGACTGAAAAACAAAACTAGACCCTAGTTACGTATCTAGTTAGGTACATCGATATCGAGTTATCTGACATGATTTCAAGTAACCAATTTAATGTCGAATTATGTAACTCAATATTGTTACTCGATTGGAGTTATGATTATGGGCTCAATTTAAATAACTCAATGTCGGGTTACTTAACTCGAACTCGAGTAACTTAACTCGATATCAAGTTATTCAACTCGTCGAGTTAGTTATTTAACTGGTCTTTTTTCATGTTTATTTATTTTATTTTCTTTGTGATAATCTATTTGCGTTGGTTTTCACATGGAGGATGATAAAGTCATAATTTTCCATAGTAGTTTTTGAGATGATATTTTCTATAAAAATGGGGTAATAAGTACTCATTTTTACGTTGTTGTGGATAATATCATTAGAGGGTTTTTGGATATCGTTTATAATATTGTAAATGGTGATTGACGATTGTGTGAATATAAATTATACTGGTTAATGCCAACTGGGAGGTTGTGAGATTAAATCCTTGATTATGTGCCAATGATACCTCCGACGAGTAGCTCAATTCCTCAAAGAACCTCGAATATTTATTACCTTGCAACCGAAAGATCATTGGATGGTGGGGACCTTGTACACCAGAAACCAGAATCTAAATGTTTGTATTACCTCATGGCTGCTCAACCTTATTCTTATCGTATTGACACCCAATTTTTGACCTTAAATCCATATAATTCAACATACAACATGATTATATACATGATCCACCAGTGCATGCTAAGGATTATGCAGCATGTTGTGTCCATTATTTGTCCAAGTAAATCTTCAATCTTGCAGCATCAACTAGAAATCAATAGTAGTGGTCATGTGGATGGTGACAATGATGATGGTGGTGGTGGTGGATTTTATGACGATTTTAGGTGGTATGATGATTTCAAGGGCGGTGGCCATTATGATGACCAATATGATGATGGTGATGATAATTACCATCAAGATGAACAATTTATTCCATCAGGGGACAGTGATGGTAACACATGTGAGGAAGAAGATGACGATCCAGAATCTGATGTTGATGATTAACTAGTTCGTAGGTCGATATATGATCAGTTTGGATGGAAAAAAATGACTATATTGTTCCAAATGACTGTGAAGAGAATGATGTAGACAATCATAATATGAGATAATGACGAACTTGTTCTTTGGAATAGCGATTTTCAATCCATAACGCGTACATTATTGATACCAACAAAATAGATAATGTGAATGACGAACATATGGAGGTATCATTGGTAAGGTTGTGACATGTTTGTATGGTTCCTAGAATATCATATCAGTATTCAAATCCTATTTTCATTGCACAAGAACTACCTAACATCGAGCACGACTTATTTAAAGTTGCAGTTCTTGAAAGCAAGGAAGAGTTAGTAACAAAGTTGGGCTTTTATCATTTATACCAACGTGTGGAGTATAGAATAACTCGGTCTTCAACTTCACATTATGAGACAGTTTGCAAACATAAAGGATGAAACTTCCTACCGCACTAGTGTTATCCACGGGGAAAGTTGGAAAGTATCTAAATTCGAACAACCTCATACATGTCAGACGAACCTTAGTAGGCATGCTCCTCGACAAATGCTTTTGAAGATTATATATTGAAGCCTTGTTTGCGCTAAGACTAATGAAGTAGGGACAATAAGCTTATGGATATTATTGATGATTTGTCTGTTGAATATGGGAAAAATATTTTGTATGATAAGGAACTTAAGTCACAACATCGGGCTTACAATTACATGAAGACCACTTACAATCTTGGAGGATGTTGTCTGCATTCTTGTACATGTTGGAAAAAGAGGACCCTAGTACAAAAGCTCTATATGAGACTGATGATGAGGATAGATTCAAGTATGTTTATATTACCTTACACACATCAATTAAAGGATTCAATGAGAGTTGTAGACCTATAATTGTTGCCAATGGCATACACCTAATTAAAAGGCAAGTTTAAAGGTATGTTGTTTATGGTTGTTATGAAAGATGGCAATGAACAAGTATTTCTATTAACATTTGGTGTGGCTGATAAGGAGAAGAACGAATCATGAGAATGGTTTATGAAGTAATTGTGCGACATGTACGTAAGTCATGAAAATATGCTCATTATCTCCGATTGACAGAAAACTATTAAGAATGCAGTTGATAGTATATACACTGACGTTGATCTTTGTTGTTCTCCATTGTCACTTCTCGTTACCTCGTCATTTTTTGACTCCTTATCCCTTATAATACATGCCAAATCAACTTTGTGCTCATTGATATTCTCATCAAGAATCACATTAACCTTACGATGCATCCTCAACAACCTCATCTTGTTCCAACTAAGCATGTTAAGAACCTTTGATGACAGAAAAATGTCAGCCAACATAAACCTTCATGTGATTACAAATGCTTCATTCATAAACTAAATTAGTGCGTCTTTGTCCCTGCACATCTTATCGTACGCTGCTTTGCATATGATCTAATTCGTCAACTTAAAGATTCTAGCTATTAGATTAATTACTTTTCCAGATGACAAATGTATTGATCTTAACATATTGGAAATCTCATCGCTCATTATAGATATGAACGATAGGACATTTTGGACGCTCAAAAGTTCGACAATACATATTTTATGCATTTATCACCAATACTCGCCGTACGTAGTGAACACAATGTCCTTATAATCATACCACATGATCTTGGTGGACATGCCATCATGACAGTTGGCAAACATAGGATCACACGTATTTGGCGCTTCTTTTTCTAACTCGAGTGAAGATATGATTATTGTGGAAACTTTGGGGAGTTTGAAGTGCATGATGTCCTTTAGTGTTGGAGAGGTTAAGGAATGAATGGAATGGTAGTTTTCTCTAGGAGGTGTAAGTGTCCATTATCGGTAGTTTTCTTGTACCAAGTGTGAGATTGGTTGGTTTGTCATTGGCTTTAGACTCTTTCGTCTCTGAATGAAATATAATATGGAAAAATAGAGGAGAAGATTGGTGATATTGTTAAGAAATAAATGAAAAGAAATTGTGACTTCTCCGAATGCAAATGAGTGGATATTTTTTATGGAAAAAAAATTGAGCTCAATAGTTAAGAACCAATCTGGGAGCTGGTCGATCTTCCATCTGAACATATGACCATGTAACAAGTGGGTTCTTAAGCTCAGACACATAGTAGATCAATAGACAAGTACAAGGCTCGACTTGTGGGAAAAGGGTTATACCCAAAGAGATAGTGTAAATTATAAAAAGACATTCTCGCAGTGGTGATGTTTGCCTCTATTGGCCTTATTAAGCCCTTGTCGCCCATCTAAATTCGGAATTATTTCAGGTAGATTTTAAGACAACATTTCTCAATAGAGAGCAGGACAATGAGATTTATATGGATCAACTTATGGGATTTTAGGAAATGGAGCAAAATATGCAAAGTATGCCACTTGAAACATCTATTTACGAGCTGAAACAATTGTTTAGACAATAGTATCATCGATTTTATCGATCTATCTGAGATAAGCTCTAAAATGGTAGATGAAGACCATTATGTGCATGTCAAAAGAAATGGGAAAAACTTATTGATATTCGTACTATATGTAGATGTCATTTTTATTAGTTGGTAATGACATGGAGATAATTGTCTTCACTTAGAAGTGGTTGTTCTCTACTTTTGAGATGAAGAGCGTGGAAAATGTGAGTACATACTTTGTTAAGATACATCGGGATCATTTGAAGAAACCCTTGTGTTTGTCTCAAGAGACTTACATCAAGAGGATTATAGAATGTTTATCTCATTGAAAATGTTAAGTATGTTTACACACCAATGGATAAAGATTGTGCTCTTAGCAAAGAATTATACCCTAAAAGAGAAAAATAAAGAACAATGCATGGCTAAGGTTCCATATGCGAGTGCGGTAGGGAGTTTAATGTACATAGTTTACTCGAACTGACATGTGTGTTATAGTTGGAATGGTGAGAAGGTATCAAAACAATTCTGGACTCGGCCATTGGGCTACTGTCAAAAGGATATTTAGATATTTGAATGGATGAACGATGTTTCTTTATGCTACCATGGAAGTAGTATACTAATTGGATATAGAGTTGCCGATGGATCAACATATAAAAATGATCGCAAATCCATATGTGGATATTGCATTCTTATTGGGAGGCGTTAATATCACTTAGTGTAGCAAAATCCAGTCTTGTATCTCTTTAACCACTTAGGAATTTGAATATGTTACTTGTACATTAGTAGTGCAAGAGGCAATCTGGTTGAGATGATGTCTTTAGAGTCTACATATTATGGCACATGTTGATGATGCAGTTGTGAACTATTGTGATAATACATGGGCACTAGAATATGCTAAGGACCCCAAGTATCATAGACAACTAGATAATTCATCCTTATAACACATTTGCATCTACATTAAGATGTGATTACCTTTACATTTGAATGTGTATTATTGCTATTCCATGCAAGCCGATTATTTATTTAATCATGATTAGTATGTTATGCATTATTGTAATATTTTACGATTTTACCAGTGATATTACATATGGGTTGTAGTGACGAGCACATTACAAGCTCGTACATGCCATATTACATTACATCTTGTCTGTATATATTCCATATATGATGCATGTTTGCTAATTTTAAATAGTTACATAATTATTTGTTTCTGCCTACTTAGTGTATTTTTATAGCACTTATCCCATATTTTATCTTACAACTTAAGCCGATGAATTATTCTTAGAGCCCAAAGTCTTAATTTCCATCTTTCTTGAGTTTTAAATTGTTAATTTGGTAAATATAATTAAACTTTCTTTTTTCTTACTGTTGAGATGAGATGTGACACATTTACTTATATTTATATTTTCATTGCATTTGTAAATTAGGGTAACTCACATGTGAGCGTGGTTATTGTGTTAACATAGTTTATATATTTTGTCTGTATGGAGAACTGATGTAAAGCACGGTACACACTGCAAATGCTTTTTTAAGCCTCGAAGATTATATATTTTTCAAAATTGGAGCCCTACAACTTAGCAATTGATTTATTGCTAGTCAGGTTGGCCATTACATCCTTCGAATCATATGATTTGCTCTCTGGCAATGAACTCACCTCATAATCATGTAAGCTCCAAGTGTAATAGTCATGCATTTCTCCTTGTTGTAGCCGAGAGCTTCAAGTTTCAAGAGGAACTTGGTTTCCTGAGTTCCTCTCGTTTAATTCCTTGCAATAAATAGTTTAGAGAAAACTTTTCTTATCTTTTCCTTCTCAGATTCTAAAAATGATATTGACTTCTCCAAAAATCGGTGTGTCATGTCTTTCCTCCAGTCCCGGAGTTTTAGTCGGTGGTCTTAGATGAAATTCATCTATATCTAGTCATATGTGTTCTATCATTGGCGTTTGATTATGTGTTACTTCATGTATTTTTTGAATGAGCCTTACTATCTCAACATTATGACATAAGCAACTTTTCATAATATTTGCCATTGTCGCGATGAAAGTGACTAAATTTATTTGATAGAGCTTTCATTGGGTTATCATTCACTTTCCTTGGTAGCACAAGTGGGTTATCACTCACTTTTCTTGGTAGCACACGGATTCATTGCCTTTGGGTTATCACATGCACCTTAATAATGAGTGCACTCGGTGAGGTGGACCTCCAATCATATTCATTTCTTTCTCCATTTCTAGGATTAATCTTTTCATCTCGAGATTTACTCTTTAAGCCTACTTCTAGGCTAGTAGCATCCTTAATCTTTATATGCTTCTCTGCACAATCAAACAGTTTCTCTAAGGAACTTGAGAGAGCAATGGATTCGTTTGGTCCCCCTTGGTGTATATTATATTGGATGAGCCCTGCCAAAGTCTCATGTTGCATATATTATTATTACCTTAGAGATTACCCATCCTCCTAATTAATGGAAAGTAAGAGACAATCTTCAAGAATTTTCTGGAGAACTGGTGCAAAAAACTTCCCATGTGCTTCTCCATGTCAATGATAGATCCAAAGGAGAGTTTATTGAAGTAAGGCAAGAATTCCTCCACATGAGTTATCTAGAACACAAAAACTTCTGTCAGACCATCTAACGGGTCTGATCTGTTAGACGGATCTCCCCCCAGATCTGGTGGTATATCCGTAATATTAGCAGTGGTGTTTTAGTAGTTTTCTGGGACCACCGGTATTAACAGTCCTTCTGAAAAGTATTAGTCATTCTTTTAAAAAATATTAGTAGTTCTTCTGAAATGTATTAGTAGTTTCCTAAAAAGTATTTTAGTATTTCTCCTGAATATACTCCCAAAATGTATTAGCAGTCCCTCAAAAAGTATTAGTAGTTCCTTGAATATAATTAAATTTTTCTTCCGAAATGTATTAACAGTCCTTCTGAAAAGTATTAGTTATCCTTCTAAAAAGTATTAGCAGTTCTTCTAAAATGTATTAGTAGTTTCCCTGAATATAATTAAATTTTTCTCCCGAAATGTATTAATAGCCCTTCTGAAAAGTATTAGCCGTTTTTCTAAAAAGTATTAACATTTCTTTTGAAATGTATTAGTAGTTCCCTGAAGAGTATTTTAGTATTTCTCATGAATACACTCCCCAAATGTATTAGCAGTCCCTCAAAAAAGTATTAGTAGTACCTCGAAAAAGTATTAGTAGTTTTTCAAAAAAGTATTATTAGTTTTCTCACGTCACCATCGTCTTAGTTCTTTCCTTCCCCACATAACCATCCCTATCCACTCTACCTTCACCCTACCTGTAAATACATACACAGCCACATATACATACACATAATCTCTATCACCTATATTTTTCTTTGCATAATTACTTAATCACTTGTTATTACACATGGGCTAGTTGTTGTTTCTTCTCTCTTTCCAGACATCAACATGAGTCTTTACAACAAAAATGGAGGTTGGGAAGAGTGTCTTCAATGGTGAGCATGACATTTTAATTTAATGATATGACCTGCGTGCGTGTTCTTTGGGCACGAGAGGAATTTTGTATAATTTTTTGTTTGTATTTTTGTTGGGTTAAGCCGGGTCAGTTGTTGGGGCTCCGTCTAACGGATTAGATCCATCAGACTCTCTGACAGGAGACTAGCTCTATCTAGAATGGTTTGTCGTAAGTTGCATAACTCTTACCATAGAGATCTATTTTAGTATAAAATTTGTCCAAGTATTCTCAAGACCTCTAGTTCCATTATACTCCGAGATATTTGAAGTTTTGACTCTTGTTGGGAGTACTTCTCCCAGTATAGATTGACCAAATGGGATTTTGCTCTAGAGAAATATGACTATAAACTGTATCTGGCTCTCCTAACTAGCCTTAGATTATTGACTAGGAGATAAATATGATCTTGTGATTGTCCCAGTGATGGTTTTCTTCCAATTTTCTCTCTCAGGAATTCATGGAGTTCGGGATTTTAATTTTTGCCCCCAACCCGTACTCCTAGAGTAATTTTGACTCCTCTAACTCCGGTGGGAATAAGATCCTCCATTAGCTGCAGAGTCTGAGGAGTACTTTACTAGAACTAATTTGCGTCCTCATTGTTAAGGCCTAGTGATTCCAACAGATGATGATGCCAAAATGTTGTTGCTAAAATTTGCATATCACTCCTAAGCTCATTAAGCTACTAAAAGTAATAACTTCGTAGCTGGAAACTGGTCTTTGATATGAACAAACCATTAGAAGAACCACTGGATTTTCCTAAAGAATCGAATCGCATGCCTAAACCAACAATGGTTTTGATAATATTCCAAAGAACTAGAGCATAAAGTAAATAATAATTAAATTGAGATTATTTACAAATGAATGGATAAAGCTATTTATACTTAGGACTTTAGACCTCAAGGGCGCTTCTTAATAGTCTGGGCCACATGTGCCAATAATTTTAAAACAACCTATTAAATAATTATTAAGGTTTTTTAGTGCAAATTCAAACCATTACAAAAACATTGAAGGGGAGAAATGTGGATTGAACCTTTGGACTCACCTCTAACAGGTGAGGCCAGGTACCATCTATCGATAGTTAAATAAGAACTAGTATATCACGCGTGCAATGCATAGAGTGTAACATTATAAGTATAGTATAGATTGATATTAAAGAATTGATATATTGTAGCAATTATAATGAAGTGGGACATGATGTGTGTCTCAAGACTCAGACTCGCCCCATACTTTGAATGGGGAAAATAGGTACAAGTTGACACTTCTTAACCCGAATGAAATAATGTAAGATTTATTAAATAATTATTACAATAATTTAATATATTCTTAGAAAATATCATTTCAAATATCCAACTATAAAAATTTAGAAAAAAGAGAAAAAAGAGTGCTTATATAATTTTTAAAAATAAGAAAAAAAGATAAACTGATTATGTATTTGAAGCAAGTTGTTGAGTTGTCCAAAATGTTAAAAAGTATATGTTTATAAATAATTATTTTTTCTCTATTTTCTAAATTGATTCTTGTATAAATAATTTGGAAAATATATGTAATAAAATAAATTAAGATTTTATATCACGGATTTTCATTTAGTTAAATAGCCTCATATTTTATTTGGTAATTTTTAAATTCTTAGAATAGTTTTGGGTATAATTTGATAATTTTGATTTTATCCAATGATTTATATTTTTGTTGTAGTAACTTTTAGACTTATTTAAATACATTTTAGATTTTATTAGATGACTTTAAGACTTATCAAATAAAATTTATTTTTATTTTATACTTTTAAGGGTGTATTTCATAAATATTTATTTACATAATTTTTTGCATTCTTGGATAATTTCAGATTTATTAAATATTTTATAGATTTATTTCGAGTTTGTTTAATTTTTTTAATTCATGATGTATTTTATTTTTTTAATATTTATTTGGTTAGTTTTATCAAATAACATTTGTATTTAATTTGTAGTATTTGATCATTAAGTAATTTTTGAATTATAAATAATTTGAAAATAGGAAAATTTATTAAATTAAAAAAATAAAAAAATAGTTGCTAAAATAAATTTACCTTAATAATTTGAACTTGACATGTGAAATTCTGATGTATTGAAAATAATAAATTATAGTTTTTTTAAATTTGGAAAGTATGGATCAATTGTCAAAATAGTATTAGTTTGAGCATTAAAAAGTTACCTAGCATTTTTATTGCAAGTTGTTAACAATATTAAATTAGCGCGCATTTTCTATTACTCAATTTTTTTTAATAATAATTCAACATTTTCTAGATTTTGAAAGGGCGGAAAATGTTTTATACTACTATTTATAAGTGAATCTCTCTTTATACACAGAGAGAGAGAGAGAGAGTAAAGCTTAATACTAATAAATATGATTATTAAATAATTAAATGATGATTGGAATATTAAATTACCCCACATCAAGTATTAAACACTTTCTAGTTCAAGTTATACAAATGTTTTGTAGCTCGGAAAGTTACCGAAATTAAATTAAATTTTGGTAATTACATATCAAAAAGTTAGATATTAAAATATCAAAAAAAAAAATTGTCAAAGTGAATGAGTAATTATCAAAAAATTAGATATTAAAATTGCTAATTATATATATATATATATATATATATATATATATATTGTGAGAGTCTATACATAGTTTGAGAATGTTTCCCACCTAAAACAATAGTGTAAAAAAGTGATATTGTAAAAATATTATAAAAATCAAATTTTGGTTATTTCTAGTGCCATAATTTTAGTATATTTTAATGATTAAAGTGAATTTGGTTTGACAACTAACTTTATATTTTCTTAATATAATTAAATAATTATAAAATATTATTTATTGAGTATTGGATTTTTAGTGATTTTATACTTTCCTAATTTAAATAATTACAAATACTACCAAAATGCTTCTTATTTTCTGAAAGTTGCATTTTTGTTGATCATATACTTTCTTATTCAAATAATAGTAAGTTCTTATTTTCATAAAATGATTTATATTATTTCTTACTTTTCGAATACTTTAAATTTTTAAATAAAAATAAACTCATTGCTTGTATAAAATTTTGATAAGATATAATCTTAATAATGTAAAGTAAGTGTTTCTGAATATAAGCCCTAGTAATTGATAGTGTTAGATTTTATATGAGATTATATATAAATGTACCTCATGATTATATATATTTTATATTATATACTATAACATAATACAATATTATATTTTATTTTTAAAATTGAAAATATTCCTTAAAATAATTAATGATTGAAATAATGCTTTAATAACCCGAAATGTGTTTCTAATGACACAAATTATTTTTATATATATCATGAGCATGTATAAATGTTTTTATAAGATAGATTCTTAATATTATAAAGTTAGTATTATCCAAACAATATATTAAATTTTAATAAAGTTTTTAATAATACTTTTCAAGAAAAAATATACATTTTTATATTCAATTCTATATATGTGGGAATGATCTTCTACCCGGCCACCATCAACATACTATGTTATATACAAATCTATATATACGAGAATGATCTTCAACCCGCCGTTAATATATCTTAATGTGTCCACTGTTTATGTTATATTCAAATTAATATAACTTATCCATTGTTGATATTGCAACAATTTGTAATTTTGAGCGTGGGTTGATATGAATATAAATACCTGATTATTAGAGGTGTCAAAATGATGTTGGCCCGATGAAAGGCTGGACCAAGTTGTAAGTTTGGAGGTCCAAAATGATTGGACCCATTAGAGCCGAAAAGTTGGCTTGATCCGATCATTTCATATGTATTTTCATGGGCTATATCTCAAAAATAGTGGCCTAATAGAATTTCTCTCCGATCCAACCCGATTTTTCTCTTCAGCCTAGTGGACCATTTGACAGCTAGCTCTACCGATTAATAAAATAGCCCGTGCATGACATGACCTCATCTAGTTGTCACAACAACAAATTAAAAGGCAACATGAAATTAGATGATGAATTATACATAAATCAAAGAAAACACATGATTTTTATTTTATTATGTATATAGAGAGACCTTTATAAATAGATCTTAATTAGTTGTTACACACCACGTAACCTTAAATTTATTTGAAATAGACTAGAGATCGATATAATTAATGTAATAGTATCGATCATACATGTAAGAACAATTATAGTAGCTCATTTAATTTGATCAGTACATGGAATTAAGATCCATGATATATCATATATAAGGAGTGGCGATTACGTGAAGATGTTGTTTTCTTGGTGCACTTATTCCAGGACTCTCAATCATGTCCATCTCACTTGCCTTTATTCCTTTTGGGAGTTCCCAATTAAAATGGTATAGCATATGGGCTAATGGAACTTCAACGCTTGCTAACCCGAATGTCATTCCAGGACACATTCTCTTCCCGGCCCCAAATGGCACATACTCGAAATCCGATCCGTTGAAATCCAACCCGTTTTCCTCAAACCTCTCCGGTCGAAAACTTTCCGGATTGGGAAAATACTTCGGGTTTCTTCCCAATCCGAAGTTACTCACGAGGACTTTGGTTTTGGCTGGTATGAAATAGCCATTGATTTCGGTATCTTCCCTGGATGCCCTAGGGATTAAAGGAGTTGCCGGGTGGAGCCTCAAGCTTTCTTTCACTATCAATTTTAGGTACTTTAATTTCCCAACTTGATTTTCATCTATAATAATATTATTGTTACCGCCTTTGAAGGCTTGTCTTATTTCGGATTGTGCCTTTGCCATTACGCGTGGGTTCCTCATCAGCTCTACCATAACCCAATCGATTGTTGCCGATGATGTTTCGGTTGCGGCTGTGAACATGTCCTATATATATAGCACCACCAATTTAATTAAATTAATTAAACCGCTTATAATTTTGATCATACAAGTTCTGATTAATTTTGTGCGATTTTTATCCCAGATGGGTATTTTAATTAATATTTTATTTAATTTGTTATGTGTTTTCAAAATACATATGACTATTTTGACTAGCGTCAAGGACCAAAACTGTGACGACGTAAGAATATTGTATATAGGGTTAAATATATATGCATGCATGATTGAAATTGCGATATACAAATTAGTACTTACATAAATGATGGCTTTGATGTTGTCGTTGGTGATTGGAAACTCAAGCTCTCCACTCTCCTGTTGTCGTAGTAGAACGTCGACTAGATCTTCGTTACCAAATTCACCGTTACCCCTTGTCGTCGTTATATTTTCCGACTCTTCGTTGCTTCTAATACGTGCCAAATTATGTTTGTGCTCATCGATAATGTCGTCAAGAATCACATCAAGCTTACGACGCATCCGCCATAACTTCATCTTATTCAAACTCATGATATTAAGCAATTTTGAGGATGGAAAAAGGTCAGCCAACATAAACCCTCCCGTGAAAACAAGTGATTCATTCATAAGCTTAATCAGGGCATCTCTGTCCCTGCATACCTTACCGTATGCTGCTCTGCATGTGATCGAACTCGTCAACTTGAAGATATCCGTCGTTAGATCGATCACCGATCCAGAGGACGAACGGATCGATTTCAATAGATTGGAAATCTCATCGCTCCTTATGGATCCAAACGACCTGACATTCTTGGCACTTAAAAGTTCGACGATGCATATTTTACGCATTTGTCTCCAGTAGTCGCCGTATGCAGCGAACGCGATGTCTTTAAAATCGTACCACATGATCTTGGCCGCAATGCTCTCTGGCTTGTCGGCGAAGATAGGATCGCGCGTCTTTAGCGCTTCTTTCGCGATCTCGGGGGAAGATATGACGATGGTGGAAACTTCGCCGAGTTTGAAGTGCATTATGTCACCGTAGGTTTCGGCTAGGGTTTTGAAAGAACGATATGGTAGTTTCCCTAGGAGGTGTAAGTGTCCGATTAACGGTAACTTTGGTGGGCCCGGTGGGAGATTTATAAATGGTTTGCTATTGGCTTTTGAATTCCTCCATTTTTTAATGAGTAACAAGATGGAAAAAAATAAGAGGAAGACTAGGGTTGTAATAGTATTAATATTGTAATTAATCAACTGCTCATGATAAAAAACCATGATGTACTATGATTTTAATGTAGCTTTAACTGGAAGTCTTGCTAGGCAGAAAAGAGAGTTTGTAATATTTTGTTTCTGTCGGATTTAAATATATATATATATATATATCATTTATGCGTGTGTGTTGGGGAAAAGGAAAGGTGTTAAATTCAAAGGGGAAATGTTAGTTTAGTACCTTTTTTCTGACCACGTGCAATAAGGCCAGCACACGATTGCTGAATATATAACTGGGATATAATTTAGGCCAAATTGCAAAATATACCCAGTAACTTTTAAGTAGTGGCAAAAGAGGACTATATTTTGTTTAAGTGGCAATTTATGCCCTGGACAATTTTGCCCTTATGGCCCAATTAGCAAATTAGGTCCTTTATCTTTCAAAGGTAGCAATTATAGTCCTATAACTTCCAAAATTTAGCAATTCCAATCCTTTCATACCCCGCTATTTTAAAAAAAAAACCCCAATTTCAAAGTTTATGAAAATTTACATTTTCTGATACCTATTTCCGTTCGTGGCATTGTTACACCTACTTAGATCCAGTCTCTATTCAGAGGTTTTAAGTGGATCATGTCAAGTTTCCAGCCTATAAACTCAATAGGACATACTTATGTAAATGCTTCATAATTCACAATCGATTTCAGACTAAAGTGTTTAGATAAAACGGATATAGTCCATTACGACCATATCAGGCCCAACATGCTTCCGTAAAATTAATAAATCCCTTAAAATTCATACCTCTTTTGACCGAAACAGCACCGGGTTAAGTGGTTCGCAACGCCACCAGTCGGAAAATTATCGCCCCGGATCGTTTGACAAACGGCTCCTCACTGTTCAAGCTCACCTCGGGGAAGATGATCGCAAGTTATCCGACTCCTTCGTAAACCGCTTCAAAGACATGCCTTGGTTCGTTTCCTACCCAAGGCGTAAAAGTAATTCTTCAAAGGGGATTGATCAATAGTACATTATGAACACATGTTGAACAAACAACCTTTATTTTATTAAGAACTTAAAGAAAGATTTATTACATCAGTAATCTCCTTTTGGGAGGAGAAAACCTGTTTAGCCTCTCATAAAGGCTATCACACTCTTGTACATAAAATTAAAAAACTAAATCTGAAAACTGAAAACACTCTCGAAATTCTAAACTCACAACAGAAAGATTTTTACAAAGAAAGTTTATTGTAAGAAGACTAAGGGAAATGTTCGATGTCCTCAGCCTCCTTCAAACTCTCGTTTAAATAGATGTAAGTCCGGATTTCAATCTCGGACTTCAGTTCTTGTTGAAATGTAAGACGTCACTGCTTACATCAAACCCTAAACCCTAAACCCTAAACCCCAAACTAATACTAATTATAGTGGCATCATCTTTGAATTTTTCTTTATTCAATGGTCTAGTTTAATTAGTTAAATTTGAAGTTTGAAAATTTTGTAATTTCCAAAACTTGCTCTTCAATGATGCATGTTATATTGAGACAACGACGAATGATGTACGTTATTGCCTGCTTCCAAGTCATTACTTTTACTGTTTGTTGTAAAGTTTTAAATGAGTTGAAAAGGCATGCAAAAAAAAAAAAGGGATTTTTAAACACTATTATTATAAAAATTAATATTGATACTATAATGTAATTTTAAGTGAGATTTGTTTTGAGGAGTCTGTCGATTTTTGGTTTTTGTCTATTAACAAAAATATTTTTTAGCTATATGTTTTTTTTAGAATTTTTTAGTTCGTTGCCTTTTGCATTTTTTGGGACAAACACATTTCTCGGTATAGAGAAATATACCTCATCGATTTTTTGGAAAGTAGTCAAATATCTCGCCAAAGAATACAATAAGGGTATGGCAATCATTATTTTTGTTAAAATAGCTATAAAAAAAACATGTTTTTGGAAAATCTGGTTAATTTTCATTTTTTAAAAACGTAAATTAAATGAGCCTATTACCATTTATATATAGAACGAATCCGTTTTTAAGAATTGAATCATATTAGCAATAAAAGGATAGGAATCAATAATTTTGGAATAATGGATGAAGACTATTTCTCACTGAGCAAAAAGTCATCAACATCGCCATCAAATTATGCATGCATGATTAACTTTAACCCAAACAGACGGGCAAATAAAAAGACTTGAGAAAAAATGAGTGGCCATAAGTGTTGTTGTATGGGCAATTGGGCATCTCATATTAGATTTTTTTTTGTTTTTTTGTCGACCCAGAATATCCTCACACCAGCTGGGGGCACAAACTCTACACTGCCTTCAACCTATGGGACATCCGTCCTTCCCAGGGATGGTCCTAATCTCTGGGGGAGGAGGGGCAAACCCAACCCCAAAACTCCGCGGTAGTCATGAATCGAACCTGAGACCTCAGGGTTGCAATTGCAACCCCTCAGCCACCAGGCCAACCTCATATTAGATGAATAGATAAATTTTCAAACTTTAGAATGAGTCATGTCTTTTAGTATAGATAAGTTTTCTTGTTTGGTGTTTGGGCGAATGGGTCAATAATTATGTTGTATATTTATTTTAGTTTTAGTGTTTATTTAATACAGTTTTGTTGTTTTGTGCAGACATTTTTTTGTATGTCTTCAACATAGCTTAATTTTCATGGTAGCTATATAATACAATTTTAATATTTTTGTCATCACATGTTTGTGTAGTGTTAGAATAAATTTACTGTATTTGTCATTGCATTTTGTTGAATCGGAATGATAATGTTTTGAGGAAGAAAGCTGATTCCAGCTTTTTTCTGGGGTAAAAAAGTTGTTTCCTGCTTTTGTTTTTGGATGGTGGTGTGTATTTTAGTACACTTTTGATGTTTTAAACTTGTCAATTATGTGTGTAATTTTTAAACTGGTTGTTTAATGATTTTAATATTGTAAATTTGTTATTTTATAATATACATTGTATACTTATGTTAAATTAACTGTTTACATACTTTTTGTTTGTTGTATAAAAAGAAGTATATCTATACAGTAATTTTGATACTGCTCCACAAAACTAATTATATAACAAATATGACATATATATACAGATAAATGTTATATCTATACAGTAACTTTAACTATATCATTCAATTCAAAAATAGTATACAACAAAAATGACATAAATATACAGATAAAGGTTATATCTATTCAGTAAATTTAACTATAACATACAATTCGAAACTAATTATACAACAAAAATGACATAAATATACAAATAAATGTTCTATCTATACAGTAAATTTAACCATATCATATAATTCGAAACTAATTATACAATAAAAATGACATAAATATACAGATAACGGTTAAATCTATATACAGTAGATTTAACTATATCATACAATTCGAAATTATAAAATACGTGTGTTTTGAAAGGATATAACTCCCCTTAAAAATAGAAACCGAAAAAGGTAAAATAAAACTTACCTTCTACATATGAAATCTGAAGAGACGTGTATTTTTGAAGGGATATAACTTCCCCTTAAATATAGGAGCCGAAAAAGGTAAAATAATACCTACTTTCTACACTCAAATATAAAAGACATATTTGCCCTTAATTAATAAATCGAAAATAATATAAATTACCATTTTAAACTCTTGCATTAACTAATTGCCCAAAATAATGGGATCAATCTGAATCATACAAAAGATCAATCCAACGGTTATAATAAATCCTCACCGTCTCATATAAGTAGGGTGTCCCATTTGAACCATCCCCTATATATATATATATATATATATATATATATATATATATATATATGTAATTGTTGGGGATATATTAGGTTTGATATTATATTCGAAAATTTAAAAAGAAACTAATTACTTGAAATTGAAGTGAAAAGGCGAAACAAAATGCATAAAATAGACCGAGACTAGAGTTCGACTCTATGTCTTTAAGATGAATTGCCCAATTACGGTACCCACAAGTGAATAGCAAATGTCTCCAAAGATATAATGGTCTCCTCTTATTGTAGTGGCACTTCAAACAACAAGAGACGTCGAACCTTGAATGTTTTGTAGTATCTCTTTTCAAACAAAATGTCTCCAAAGATACAATGGTCTATTGCCACATTTTTTATGAACGAATCCGTTTTTAAGAATTGAATCATATTTTGAGCAATAACAAGATAGGATCAATAATTTTGGAATAGTGGATGAAGACTATTCTCAATGAGCAAAAAGCCATCAACATCGCCATCAAACTATGCATGACTTTAACCCAAACAGCCCAAATAGACCGACAAATAAAGGGACTTGAGGAAAAATGAGTGTGGCCACGAGTGGTGTATGGGCATCTCATATTAGGTGAATAGATTAATTTTCAAACTTTAAAATGAGTTGTGTCTTTTAGTATAGTTGTTGGGATATATTAAGTTGGATATTATAATAAAAAATTAAAATATAACACTAATTACTTGAAATTGAAGTGAAAAAATGGAACAAAAAATGCAGAAATAGACTGAGGCTAAAATTCGACTCTATGTCTTTAAGATGAATTGCCCAGTTACGGTACCCACAGTTAAATAGCAAATGTCTCCAAAGATACAATCATGGGCGTAGCCAAAATTTTTGGCCAGTGCGGTCAAAAAAAGTTATTTTGGTTGGGCGATTATCAAGCTGAAATTTTGAAAAATAGAAAATAAAAAATTAAATAGACAAAGTTGAAGGTCGTACCTTTAGCAATTCTTTGTCGATTTTCATACTCGCCAATTTCGATTTATCTTGAATGACTTTTCAGAGAAGTGACTTATCCAAAAGTCAATTCTAAATTAACTACCAAACAACTATTGTTATTATGAAAATTAGACTTTTAGATCCAAAAACATTCATTTGAAAAGTGTTCCCAGAAAGTTGTATATTATCAAGTTTGGAACATATATATCGATCTACATAACAATAATGCAACCATTCATCCATATAATGTCTTAATTGAGACAGGTGATTCTTAATTCATTTGTCCTTTTAAACTTTAACTCAATTTTTTTATAGACTGAATTTTCAGTGTGGTCCAACCCAAATTTAACAGGGTTACTCCGAGTTCCAGTGCGATACAACCCAAATTTAATAGGCCAACTCTAAAATACGATGTGGTCCGTCGACCGCACTGGTCCTCATGTGGCTACGCCACTAGATACAATGATCTCCTCTTATTGTAGTGGCACTTCAACAACAAGAGATGTTGGACCTTGCGTAGTCTCTCTTTAATTTTCAAATGAAAATTTGGACATAAATATGTCTATAATGTATGTATGTTAATGGTGGATTTTGTTTTTTCTGCACGATAAGTCAAAAATAAAAAGAAAATAATTTACACGTTAATACACGATAGCAAATTACACGATATGACAAGATTTTGCACGAAAATACACGACATAAATATACAAAATATCAGGTTATCGTGTCACTAACAGGTAAATGTGTCATTATCGTGTCCTTATCGTGCTCGTGCCGTGTTATTATCGTGTCGATAACAGGTCAACGTGTCATTATCGTGTCCTTATCGTGTCCGTGTCGTGTCATTATCGTGTCACTATCGTGTAAAAACGATAAAACACGAACACGGCACGAAATTTTCGTGTCCTTATCGTGTCGACACGATAAGGACACGAACACGATAAGGCTAAACACTAACCCGCTATTTTCGTGTCGTTTTCGTGTCGTGCTATCGTGTCGTGTCAGAAATTGCCACCCCTAGTTAAATTCAAAGGGGAAATGTTAGTTTAGTACCTTTTTTCTGACCACGTGCAATAAGGCCAGCAAACGATTGCTGAATATATAACTGGGATATAATTTATTTGTCAAACTAATACTAATTATAGTGTCATCATCTTTGAATTTTTCTTTATTCAATGGTCTAGTTTAATTAGTTAAATTTGAAGTTTGAAAATTTTGTAATTTCCAAAACTTGCTCTTCAATGATGCATGTTATATTGAGACAACGACGAATGATGTACGTTATTGCCTGCTTCCAAGTCATTACTTTTACTGTTTGTTGTAAAGTTTTAAATGAGTTGAAAAGGCATGTGTTAGAGATTTTTCTAACCGCAAGTGTACGGTGTAGTTTATAGAATAGGGTAAGCAAGGTCGTATCCACGGAGACTAATAAATTAATGCGCTAAGTATTAAACTAAGATAGCCTTATTTTTATTTAGACGATCGAAATTGAATGATTGTTGTGGAAGAAAATATAAGAATAACCACAAAAACACAAGATAAAAATAATAGTGGAATTACCAAGGGAAATGAAATGGATTCCCGGGTTATGGTTTCAATTAATATTCCTCTTGTTTTACGATTTAATCAAAGCCAAAGTTATTATCAATACACCTATAAGACGATCAGAACGGTATTTTATCCTCCCTCTTGAGATGTATATAAAGTGTAGATTGAAATATCTATGCTAGTATCTCTACTCAACATAAGATACACAACTCCCAAATGCACAAAAGATCAAATATCCTCACAAATATTCACAAACCTCTCGATTATGCAAGTATTCATGTCAAGTACTCAAGATCTAATATTGAAACTCATCTCTCGAATTATGAATCAATATATCAAACATGCTAAATCATTGGCCAAATGATAAAACAAGAATAAGAACAAAGTACTCAAATAGGCTTCAAGACAATAACTTCAATTAAGATTAAAACAATCAACAAGAGTTCAATTAATCTACTTCCAAAACCCGGAAATCACACGAAGTTTAGCTACCCATTATAAATAAACAACTCATAGACAAATTGTTCATCTTCATAAGAAACTAAAATGAAAGATTAAAGCACAAAGAATGAGAAAACTTAGGGAAATGGATAATCTCTCGATTAATCTTCAATCCTCAAGCTCCGATTCGACCCGATTCTTCCCTTGATTCTTCCTTGATGAAATTGATGTGTTTCTTGTGTTCTTGGGTGTATTCCGAGCCTTTCCTCCATACCCTAGATCAAGCCTCCCATGTATGTATTTATAGCCCCTCAAAAGTTCAAGAAATAGGTGGAAGAACTTAAGAATTTCCGTCCAGGGGCGCTGCGGCGCCGGGGACGGGCGCTGCAGCGCCCAACACGTGAATTTTGGAGTGTTTTACCTGTCTTTGGCGCTGCAGCAGCTGCGTGGGACGGCGCTGCAGCGCCCGCCTGAGTTTTTCACCCACCAAATGTTGGAATTTGCTTTTGAGCCCTTCTTCAAAGTTGTGTCCCTATCTCTTAGCTTTCCATAGCCACTTGAATCATCTCAATATCAATTTTGTAGAGAGAGTTATGGCCAAAATACGAAACGCTGCCAGTGATGGAAATTTCGAGGCGCGCGTTTTGGACGTTTCTTCAAATCAATCTCTCTTTGTTTGCTCGTTTGTACTTCTTTTGATACACGATTCATTACTATGACTATAAACTCAATATAATTGGCTCTCAACATGGCTTGGCTACTCAAATGACTCAAAATACTCAAAAACAACACAAAACTCAAGTCTTGGAAGCCCAAATCAATGGTATAAAACCAAGTGAATAAATACCCCCAAACTTAAACTGTTGGCCGTCGGTCGTCAACACTTTTAAAAACAAGACAAAACATGACGGGAGTAATGAAAAGTTGAACGCACAACAACTCCATAAAATTTTGTATTGTTCATTGTAGGTATCAAGCAAACGAATTAACCAAGCCTCAAACATCTAACATAGAGCACATATTAAAGAAACCATGGTAAATGCTAAGAATTACACCTCACAAAGATCAAGTGTATACTCTCATCTCGAATGAATATAGGACGTGTTTACGCTCAATTCAATTCATTATTGCGAGAATTACCATAGGCTTGCAAATCGTCTCATATCTCCGCCACTAGGATGTATGCAAAATTGTGAATCAAAAAGGACTTTTTTCCTTTGGTTGTAATGAAGGCTCTTTGGTTGGGGTAGGAAAATATGGATAGAGTGACTCAAACTCGAGCGTATAGACCGGTGAGCATATAATTCATCTACATTAAAGCTCAATATGCTACTCAAATCACCTCTCATTTTCACCAACTCTTCTTATCTCCATCCCCTTTATTTTGTAAACTCAACCATTCACATTACAATTCTTAACCTCCAAGTTCATTCAAAGAAAACTCATTCATCGATCTATTTTTTTTTTTTTTTTTTTACTCTTATATGAGTTTTCAACATTTCATATCTCCTTTTTCTTTCTCTTTTGTTCTCATCAACCAACTATAACATCATCTTCTAACATTTTGATTTCACCCATTCACCCTTATTCAATTCCTTTACTCAATGCTATACGCTCAAGTGTTGGGTAAAAGATTTATCAAGTTAAGGCTTGAATTGTGGCTATTAAAAATTAGGCAATAGGCTCAAGTTGGCTAACTAGGGATTTCAATATCATCATTAGGTAAGCAAAAGGCTTGAAGGGCTAACAAAATGGCCTTTGATCATTTTCATTCGCATACAACATGTGACCTTGAGAGATGCGAGCAAGTTCTAGAATTCTAACAACATGAATGATACACTCAAATTACAAACAAGATCGCACAAAATAGAAGCATAAAGGCTCAAAATCTCACAAGCTTGTGAATATGTAATTCAAAGCATCATACCACGTTCTCAATATCCATATGCTTAAAGTCATCTATTCATGGCTCAATCAACTCATACTCGACACCCAATCCAAACAATACAAAATTTTCAAAAATAAAGTACGAGAATCTCAATATCGGTCAACTCACTCTCTAAACTCTATGAAAGCAATAAACGTGCTAAAGATGTAAACGTGCTTCTAATGCAATGCAACCTAAAATGCTCTACATGCAACTATATGAAAACACACAAAAATGCAATTTTTTTTTTAATCCACACATTTCATATCAAAATAACTATCTCTCCCCCCAAACTTAAATGAAATTATATCGTACATAAGAGAAGATAGAATTTCAATATAAACCTGTGTGGATTGGACCTGATTTATTGTGGGGGTGGTGGTGGTTCGTGGCCCTCCTTGGGCGTCTCCTCCGCACGGGCTGCCCGTGTGTGGGGCCGTAGCAATATCTCTAATTCCTCAATCATGCACGGATCGTTCATTCACGCATGCCCCGCCGTGTGTGGTCGAAGTAAAATCGAGGTAATTTTTTTTTTTTTATAAAAAAAAAAAAAAAAACAAAACAAAACAAAAATCACACCACAAATTGTTGGGTTGCCTCCCAACAAGCGCTATATTTAACGTCTTTAGCTCGACGCCTGTTAATTTTGATTTGTACCACCTTTGAATGCATATATTAGTTGTTTTGGATCGTGGTCAAGAACCGTTTTTGCTCTGTTTGCATCTAGTAATACATACTTGGGATTTCCAAGCAAGTACAAGAGTCCTGGTGTTGGAAAATTTTGATCTGGGTTATGTTCATGTTGTCCGTGCGTGTACGCATATTCCGTGCTTGTCTCATTATGGAATAGTTTTCTTATATCTTGCACGCAATGCACGGGCGCACACACATGGTTCGTGTGTTCCTTGTCCTGTTTTTGCTCCTTTTCGGTACCACACATGGGCTGAAAGTGCATAAACACACAATCCGTATTTGGTTCCGAACTTTCTTGCTTTTCCAGGATCTTCATCTTCTCGTATTCGGTACCACTCATTTGATGAATGGCACTAGATTGTTCCTTCGAGTTGGCTTGGTGGTGCTTAAAAAATGGCTCTTTTGATGTTGCCCACCAACAATTGTAACTAATTGGCCCATTTGAGTCTCGAGATTTTTCAATTGTGAATCCATAGTATTGGCCAATTGTGTCAATTGCAACTTCATCTTGTCCATCTTTGCTTCGTTTTTGGTAAGGCTATTTCCCATTTCCCTCATGAATAAATTTATTTGACTCATAAATGAAGTCGTTTGATTCATGAATGAAATGAGGCGTCTTCCAAAGATGGTTTCGCCTCTTCCATCCGAACGGGTGCACCTATACCAATTCAAAGAAACAAATCAAGCATTGTAGAAGTAGAATTTACAAAAGAAAAATGAAAAAAATTAAAAAAAATGTCTAAATTAAGAATAATTCTATCTATCGCAATATTAGCACCAAAAATTGTATTAGTCCCCAAGAACGGCGCCAAAAAAACTTGTTCGCCTTATTTTTAGCTTCACCGCAAGTGTACGGTGTAGTTTATAGAATAGGGTAAGCAAGGTCGTATCCCACGGAGACTAATAAATTAATGCGCTAAGTATTGAACTAAGATATCCTTATTTTTATTTAGACGATCGAAATTGAATGATTGTTGTGGAAGAAAAGATAAGAATAACCACAAAAACACAAGATGAAAATAATAGTGGAATTACCAAGGAAATGAAATGGATTCGGGTTATGGTTTCAATTAATATTCCTCTTGTTTTACGATTTAATCAAAGCCAAAGTTATTATCAATACACCTATAAGACGATCACAACGGTATTTTATCCTCCCTCTTGAGATGTATATAAAGTGTAGATTGAAATATCTATGCTAGTATCTCTACTCAACATAAGATACACAACTCCCAAATGCACAAAAGATCAAATGTCCTCACAAATATTCACAAACCTCTCGATTATGCAAGTATTCATGTCAAGTACTCAAGATCTAATATTGAAACTCATCTCTCGAATTATGAATCAATATATCAAACATGCTAAATCATTGGCCAAATGATAAAACAAGAATAAGAACAAAGTACTCAAATAGGCTTCAAGACAATAACTTCAATTAAGATTAAAACAATCAACAAGAGTTCAATTAATCTACTTCCAAAACCCAGAAATCACAAGAAGTTTAGCTACACATTATAAATAAACAATTCATAGACAAATTGTTCATCTTCATAAGAAACTAAAATGAAAGATTAAAGCACAAAGAATGAGAAAACTTAGGGAAATGGATAATCTCTCGATTAATCTTCAATCCTCAAGCTCCGATTCGACCCGATTCTTCCCTTGATTCTTCCTTGATGAAATTGATGTGTTTCTTGTGTTCTTGGGTGTATTCCCAGCCTTTCCTCCATACCCTAGATCAAGCCTCCCATGTATGTATTTATAGCCCCTCAAAAGTTCAAGAAATAGGTGGAAGAACTTAGGAATTTCCGTCCAGGGCGCTGCGGCTGGGCGGCTCGGGGACGGGCGGCAGCGCAAAGACGTGAATTTTGGAGTGTTTTACCTGTCTGGGCGCTGCAGCGCCGTGGGACGAGCGCTGCAGCGCCCACCTGAGTTTTTCACCCACCAAATGTTGGAATTTGCTTTTGAGCCCTTCTTCAACGTTGTAGCCCTATCTCTTAGCTTTCCATAGCCACTTGAATCATCTCAATATCAATTTTGTAGAGAGAGTTATGGCCAAAATACGAAACGCTGCCAGTGATGGAAATTTCAGACGCGTTTGGACGTTTCTTCAAATCAATCTCTCTTTGTTTGCTCGTTTGTACTTCTTTTGATACACGATTCATTACTATGACTATAAACTCAATATAATTGGCTCTCAACATGGCTTGGCTACTCAAATGACTCAAAATACTCAAAAACAACACAAAACTCAAGTCTTGGAAGCCCAAATCAATGGTATAAAACCAAGTGAACAGCATGCAAAATAAAAAAAAAAAGGATTTTTAAACACTATTATTATAAAAATTAATGATACTATAATGTAATTTTAAGTGAGATATTTTTTGAGGAGTCTGTCGATTTTTGGTTTTTGTCTATAACAAAAATATTTTTTAGCTATATGTTTTTTTTAGAATTTTTTAGTCCGTTGTCCATTTTCCCCCTTTTGCATTTTTCGGGACAAACACATTTCTCGGTATAGAGAAATATACCTCATCGATTTTTTGGAAAGTAGTCAAATATCTCACCAAAGAATACAATAAGGGTATGACAATCATTATTTTTGTTAAAATGGCTAAAAAAACATGTTTTTGGAAAATCTGGTTAATTTTCATTTTTAAAAAACATAAATTAAATGAGCCTATTACCATTTATATATAGAACGAATCCGTTTTTAAGAATTGAATCATATTAGCAAAAAAAGGATAGGAATCAATAATTTTGGAATAATGGATGAAGACTATTTCTCACTGAGCAAAAAGTCATCAACATCGCCATCAAATTATGCATGCATGATTAACTTTAACCCAAACAGACGGGCAAATAAAAAGACTTGAGAAAAAATGAGTGGCCATAAGTGTTGTTGTATGGGCAATTGGGCATCTCATATTAGATTTTTTTTTGTTTTTTTGTCGACCCAGAATATCCTCACACCAGCTGGGGGCACAAACTCTACACTGCCTTCAACCTATGGGACATCCGTCCTTCCCAGGGATGGTCCTAATCTCTGGGGGAGGAGGGGCAAACCCAACCCCAAAACTCCGCGGTAGTCATGAATCGAACCTGAGACCTCAGGGTTGCAATTGCAACCCCTCAGCCACCAGGCCAACCTCATATTAGATGAATAGATAAATTTTCAAACTTTAGAATGAGTCATGTCTTTTAGTATAGATAAGTTTTCTTGTTTGGTGTTTGGGCGAATGGGTCAATAATTATGTTGTATATTTATTTTAGTTTTAGTGTTTATTTAATACAGTTTTGTTGTTTTGTGCAGACATTTTTTTGTATGTCTTCAACATAGCTTAATTTTCATGGTAGCTATATAATACAATTTTAATATTTTTGTCATCACATGTTTGTGTAGTGTTAGAATAAATTTACTGTATTTGTCATTGCATTTTGTTGAATCGGAATGATAATGTTTTGAGGAAGAAAGCTGATTCCAGCTTTTTTCTGGGGTAAAAAAGTTGTTTCCAGCTTTTGTTTTTGGATGGTGGTGTGTATTTTAGTACACTTTTGATGTTTTAAGCTTGTCAATTATGTGTGTAATTTTTAAATTGGTTGTTTAATGATTTTAATATTGTAAATTTGTTATTTTATAATATACACTGTATACTTATGTTAAATTAATGTTTACATACTTTTTGTTTGTTGTATAAAAAGAAGTATATCTATACAAGAATTTTGATATCTTGCTCCACAAAACTAATTATATAACAAATATGACATATATATACGAGATAAATGTTATATCTATACAAAGAACTTTAACTATATCATTCAATTCAAAAATAGTATACAACAAAAATGACATAAATATACTGAGATAAAGGTTATATCTATTGAGAAATTTAACTATAACATACAATTCAAACTAATTATACAACAAAAATGACATAAATATACAAATAAATGTTCTATCTATAAAAATTTAACCATATCATATAATTCAAACTAATTATACAATAAAAATGACATAAATATACTGGATAACGGTTAAATCTATATACAGTAGATTTAACTATATCATACAATTCGAAATTATAAAATACGTGTGTTTTGAAAGGATATAACTCCCCTTAAAAATAGAAACCGAAAAAGGTAAAATAAAACTTACCTTCTACATATGAAATCTGAAGAGACGTGTATTTTTGAAGGGATATAACTTCCCCTTAAATATAGGAGCCGAAAAAGGTAAAATAATACCTACTTTCTACACTCAAATATAAAAGACATATTTGCCCTTAATTAATAAATCGAAAATAATATAAATTACCATTTTAAACTCTTGCATTAACTAATTGCCCAAAATAATGGGATCAATCTGAATCATACAAAAGATCAATCCAACGGTTATAATAAATCCTCACCGTCTCATATAAGGCGGGGTGTCCCATTTGAACCATCCCCTATATATATATATATATATATATATATATATATATATGTAATTGTTGGGGATATATTAGGTTTGATATTATATTCGAAAATTTAAAACAGAAACTAATTACTTGAAATTGAAGTGAAAAGGCGAAACAAAATGCATAAATAGACCGAGACTAGAGTTCGACTCTATGTCTTTAAGATGAATTGCCCAATTACGGTACCCACAAGTGAATAGCAAATGTCTCCAAAGATATAATGGTCTCCTCTTATTGTAGTGGCACTTCAAACAACAAGAGACGTCGAACCTTGAATGTTTTGTAGTATCTCTTTTTCAAACAAAATGTCTCCAAAGATACAATGGTCTATTGCCACATTTTTTATGAACGAATCCGTTTTTAAGAATTGAATCATATTTTGAGCAATAACAAGATAGGATCAATAATTTTGGAATAGTGGATGAAGACTATTCTCAATGAGCAAAAAGCCATCAACATCGCCATCAAACTATGCATGACTTTAACCCAAACAGCCCAAATAGACCGACAAATAAAGGGACTTGAGGAAAAATGAGTGTGGCCACGAGTGGTGTATGTTTAATGTTTTTGTCATCACATGTTTGTGTAGTGTTAGAATAAATTTACTGTATTTGTCATTGCATTTTGTTGAATCGGAATGATAATGTTTTGAGGAAGAAAGCTGATTCCAACTTTTTTCTGGGGTAAAAAAGTTGTTTCCAGCTTTTGTTTTTGGATGGTGGTGTGTATTTTAGTACACTTTTGATGTTTTAAACTTGTCAATTATGTGTGTAATTTTTAAATTGGTTGTTTAATGATTTTAATATTGTAAATTTGTTATTTTATAATATACATTGTATACTTATGTTAAATTAACTGTTTACATACTTTTTGTTTGTTGTATATCATTACAGGCGGTGTCTATATTTCATGCCGAGCTACTAGCACTGGAGATGGGACTGCAGCATGCCCGACAGTTTTCATTGCAGATTTGGATCGAGTTGGACGCGGCGGCGGTGGTCACCACGATCACATCCGGTTGCCTGGCTCTTGGCGGAGTTCAAGATACACCGATTCGCATTCGGAACATGCCGAGGACCTTGATGATTCGATTTCCCACATACACGAGAGGGAATCGACCAGATCATCTAAGCGGAGTTGGGAGTCACGCTGCCCTTGGCAAGCGATCATATTGTTTATGAGAGCACGACTTCTCACCACCTTCTAGCGCTCATTCGGATGGACCAGCTGGGATATCCGAGCTTTAGATTTTGATTGCGCATTAGGTCTCCTTGTATTTTTTAGATATCTCATTATGATAGTCTGGATAGATGTCGTAGTGATAGGTTTCTTGCTTTTTGATTTTCTCCCCCCGTGTCGGGACATGACATTGTATGATAATTTGATTATTTGATCTACATGTAGGGGATCACGCCTCAATCCCTCACCCCCCGGGGTGTTATTTTGCCAAAAAAAAGTATATTTATACAGTAATTTTGATACTGCTCCACAAAACTAATTATACAACAAATATGACATAAATATACAGATAAATGTTATATATATACTGTGACTTTAATTTTATCATTCAATCCGAAACTAGTATACAACAAAAATGACATAAATATACATATAAAGGTTATATCTATACAGTAAATTTAACTATAACATACAATTTGAAACTAATTATACAACAAAAATGACATAAATATACAAATAAAGGTTATATCTATACAGTAACTTTAACCATATATCATACAATTCGAAACTAATTATACAACAAAAATGACATAAATATACAGATAACGGTTAAATCTATATACAGTAAATATAACTATATCATACAATTCGAAATTATAAAATATGTGTGTTTTGAAAGGATATAACTCCCCTTAAAAACAGGAACCGAAAAAGGTAAAATAAAACTTACCTTCTACAGATGAAATCTGAAGAGACGTGTATTTTTGAAAGGATATAACTCCCCCTTAAATATAGGAGCCGAAAAAGGTAAAATAATACCTACCTTATACACTCAAATATAAAAGACATATTTGCCCTTAATTAATAATTCAAAAATAATATAAATTACCATTTTAAACTCTTGCATTAACTAATTGCCTAAAATAATGGGATTAATCTGAATCATCCAAAAGATCAATCCAATGGTTATAATAAATCCCCACCGTCTCATGTAAGGCGGGGTGTCCCATTTGAACTAGGGGTGTGCACGGTACGGGACGGTTTGGAGATTTGAAAATCTCCAGAACCGTCCCGATGTTTGGAGATTCTGAAAATAAATCTCCAGAACCGAACTATAGAAAAAAATCTCCGTCCCGAACTGTACCGCAAGTTCGAGACGGTTCGAGATGGAGATTCGGTTCTAATGGGACGGAATGGTACGGTTCGGAACGGAGATTCGGAGATTAGCCTTAAATAAAACATACAAATTTGGAGAAAAAAAAAGAAAATCAATATAAAAATCATCAAACATATATACTTTTAGAGTTCTAGTCTCTTTTTAGCGTAATCTCAAAATAAAAACTAAAACTATAGTAAGTAACTTACACAATCCAAAATTCTAAACTTAATAACCTATGTAATACAATAATAGTCTATTATTTGGGCAATTGTCCTTCTATTGACATAGAACAATTATAATTAACTAATATTGTTTTTAAATTAATATGAAATAAAAATTTGTATAAATTTATAATCTCAATGTCTCCTACTTAACAACTTAACATAATCAATAAAATTATTTTTGTAATTTATGTGATGTGGTAAAAAAATTAAAATATGATCTTTTTTATATTGTTATAATATGGTACTATTACTTGTTTCTCTTTTAAGTGCAATTTACTAATCATTTAACTAATTTCAATTTCAAATGATTTACTCTGTTATTAATATCAAAGTTTTTTAAAATTCATAATAGTTGCAGTCTTATGGTTTTTTCAGAAATATGCTTTATATTCAATTTAATTTCAAATAGTTTGTAGTTAATTCAATATCAAAATAAATACAACATAGAAATAATATATATGTATTTATATAAAATCTTTAAAATCGGTTCTAGCTTCGGGTCCTCGGTTCGGAGTGGTTCGGTATGGTTGGTACGGTTCTCGGTACGGGTATTTGAAAAATTTCCAGAACCGTACCATAAATATTTTCGGTACGGTACGGTTCGGGGAAAGTCAAAAAATCAACGGATACTTTCGGTTCGGAGATCTTTCGGTCGGATATCGGTTCGGTTTTGGTGATTTCCAAGTCCCGTGCACAGCCCTAATTTGAACCATCCCTATATATATATATAATTGTTGGGGATATATTAGGTTTGATATTATATTCGAAAATTAAAACAGAAACTAATTACTTGAAATTGAAGTGAAAAGGCGAAACAAAATGCAGAAATAGACCGAGACTAGAGTTTGACTCTATATCTTTAAGATGAATTGCCCAACTACGGTACCCACAATTGAATGGCAAATGTCTCCAAAGATACAATGGTCACCTCTTATTGTAGTAGCACTTCAAACAACAAGAGACGACGAACCTTGAATGTTTTGTAGTCTCTCTTTTTTAAACAAAATGTCTCCAAAGATATAATGGTCTATTGCCACATTTTCTTATGAACGAATCCGTTTTTAAGAATTGAATCATATTTTGAGCAATAACAAGATAGGATCAATAATTTTGGAATAGTGGATGAAGACAATTCTCAATGAGCAAAAAGCCATCAACATCGCCATCAAACTATGCATGACTTTAACCCAAACAGCCCAAATAGACCGACAAATAAAGGGACTTGAGGAAAAATGAGTGTGGCCACAAGTGGTGTATGGGCATTCATATTAGGTGAATAGATAAATTTTCAAACTTTAAAATGAGTTGTGTCTTTTAGTATAGTTGTTGGGATATATTAAGTTGGATATTATAATAAAAATTAAAATATAAAACTAATTACTTGAAATTGAAGTGGAAAAATGGAACAAAATGCAGAAATAGACCGAGGCTAAAATTCGACTATATGTCTTTAAGACGAATTGCCCAGTTACGGTACCCACAGTTAAATAGCAAATGTCTCCAAAGATACAATTATGGGCGTAACCAGAATTTTTGGCCAGTGCGGTCAACAAAAATTATTTTGGTTGGGCGATTATCAAGCTAAAATTTTGAAAAATAGAAAATAAAAAATTAAATAGACAAATTTGAAGGTCGTACCTTTAGCAATTCTTTGTCGATTTTCATACTCGCCAATTTCGGTTTATCTTGAATGACTTTTTAGAGAAGTGACTTATCCAAAAGTCAATTCTAAATTAACAACAAAACAACTATTGTTATTATGGAAATTAGACTTTTAGATCCAAAAACGTTCATTTGAAAAGTGTTCCTAGAAAGTTGTATATTATCAACTTTGGAGCATATATATCGATCTACATAACAATAATGCAACCATTCATCCATATAATGACTTAACTGAGACAGGTGATTCTTAATTCATTTGTCCTTTCAAACTTTAACTCAATTTTTTTTATAGACTGAATTTTCAGTGTGGTCCAACCCAAATTTAACAGGATTATTCCGAGTTCCAGTGCGATACGACCCAAATTTAATAGGCCAACTCTAAAATACAATGTGGTCCGTCGACCGCACTGGTCCTCATGTGGCTACGCCACTAGATACAATGATCTCCTCTTGTTGTAGTGGCACTTCAACAACAAGAGATGTCGGACCTTGCGTAGTCTCTCTTTAATTTTCAAATGAAAATTTGGACATAAATATGCCTATAATGTATGTATGTTAATGTTGGATTTTGTTTTTTCTGCAGAACAAGGGAGATATTTATAGATTGCCAAAGGTTTCAAGTGAAACAAAGCTCTCTCAAGTTGAATGGTTTTGATTTGAATATATATATATATATATATCTATATAAGGGGGGTTATATAGGACCCCCCTATTATATGAGTACATAGGACCAAATCCAGACTACATATCTACCTATTTCAATGGCTATTATTAATTCTGATTAATGTTAATAAAATAAATGGTAAAGTCAAAATGGGGGCAAATTAGTCCACATAAAAATAGGGAGGTTAGCTAAATCTAGTAAATCCCATGAAAATAGGGGAGTTACCCACAATTGGTGGCATCCTTCATTCAACTCACAGCGTGTAGTTGCTTTTCAAACAAATTTGATGATATGTTTCCTTAACTCCATGTGCTAAATCTAGAAAATCCCATGAAATTTCGTCATTCCAATTTTTTTTTAAAAAAAATTGCATGATATGGCCAGAATGTTGCTTATATGTGCTTAAATACTTGCTCACACGTATGCAAAATGTTGCTTAATTTTTACTGTGTTTTAAACTCTCACATTAATAATAATTTGTTTGAGAAGAACTATCATGTTATGCAAAAAATTAAAAACTTATACTTATATGGAATCTTATTCATTAAATTGTTGACGGTTTTTTCAACCCAGAAATTTGTTTGGTTGATACTAAAATGTTGCTTATGTATGCACGAATATTTGCTTATATGTATTCAAATTTTTTATTATGTCCTCATTTGTTCTAACTTAGTACTTTGCTTAGCTATGGCTAGACGTTTGCTTACATGTGCACACCTATACGCTTATGTATATTTTAAATGTTGCCTAATTATTTATTTTGTTTGAATCAGTTGGGATATCACATGTGCCACAACTGCAGATTGAAATAACATCGAATTCATCTCCAAACTGGATACCAGAATGTGACGAAAATATGACTCCATAAGAAGGAATGAATTTTGATAATATCGACAACGGAATACCATTTTAAAAAAGATTCTAATAAATAAAAAAAAGTATGTGTTCGAGAATATGTTGTGACTGCTTATTTTTTTGTTTAATACTGCTTATTCACATATTACAAATTGCCTATATGTGGTTATTGTAATGCTTATTACACTATGCACTCAACTTATTTGTGACTGGTGCAGTGCTTTTCGAGCAAATAATTCAACATTCTTGCAAAATTTGGTTACTACAGCCCCATATGTTCAATTGCTTATTTGTGCGTAAAGTATTGCTTGTGAAAGGATGTTATGGTGCTTAGAAAGCAATTGAGTTATGCTTGCAATACCATCAAACCATGAAAATAATTGCTTACAAAGCAATTGGATTCTGCTTACAGTATCTAAAAACCATGAAAATAAATACGGCACTAACTAGAAAATATTCCTATATCAACTACGCATGTACGTCCAAACCAACCATATTTAAAATGGCTATAAAATACTATAATATTCAACATTTTGATCAAAAATATGAAACAACAACGTTTCATTGTGATCCTAACTCGATTTGGCAAACTCTTTCGCCCGTCCCAAAGCCGACTTCATCTGCTCGTTCATTACATCTTTTGCCATTTCCAACAGAAAATCTATCAAATAAAAAGACACTAGTCATTTATATAAAGCATTTATTAACAAACAAAACATTTATAAGCATAAAAACCAACCAACCAATAAACATAATATAAGATATGTATAAGTAGAAAACAAACTATAGATAGGCATAATTATCAACAACAATAAGCAGTTCAAAAAAATCAATAAACAATCCCCCAGCCTTAGAAAAAAATATGGAAATACTAATTACCCCCTAATTTGAGAGCATAATATAAAACATAGATAAGCATAATATTAAATTTACATAAGCATAATTATCAACAACAATAAGCAGTTGAAAGCCTCGTTAATCTCCCTGTCTGCTAACTTTGTTTTTTCAACTAGTAAAATCAGTAAATAAAAAATAACAAAAAACCCACAACAGATCCTAACTATGCATTTAGAAGAACATAGATAAGCATTATTATGAAAATCAATAAGCATTTGCACATAGTTGAACAAAAACATGATCTATTTAATCAAGCCCCTCCTCAACGCAAGAAGCAATTAAAACAAATTACATGTGCTACAACTTTAAAGTTGCAAACCCAAGTGCAGGTTTTCTCAAGTAATAAATTTCTCGGGAGTCCGAGGTCGATCCGCAGGGAAGTTGATGGAATTTTACATGATATTTCTTATTTAAAGGATGAGTAAATGGGTTTTTTCTTTTACTAGTAAGAATATTTTTTTTTAGTTACAAGAAATTTAATTAATAGAAATGTTGAGGATTAGGGATCCACTCTTGATTTCGGATAAAGGAATGATTATATTTTCTTACCTCTTAGATTGCCACTATTGGAATCCATACACAAAGAAGGTTCCAATGGGAAGATATTATACATATAAATCATGCAATGAGGTAATCATGTTATATCATCAATTAGAATTTATCTTATAACATCAACACTTGTTTATGGGATCAAGTATTTATGTATTCTTTTGTCTACAACAAATCAAGGTATCCACATTAGTAGTCGGTTGAAATAAAACCAGACATTTAACTAAATGGAACCAAGTATTTGTTGTGCCAATAGATATACATAAATCAAGAAACACCACCAAACAAAAATGTATAAGCTAAAAACAAATTGATGATACAAACAATGAAATTTAATATGAATCTACAATTATTCCTTATTCTTCATCAAGAGTTTCACCCCATTTCCTCAACAAAATAAACTTAGAATAACATGAAAAAAATAGAGAAAACAAAAGATTGAAGAAAAACTAAAGCAAACATTTTATAAAATACTAGAAATCTTACTATAATTTAAGAAAAGCAAGAAAGAAAAATTCTTTTGAACTTTGTAACTCTAACTTTCTCTACATAAAACTTGCTCTTGGCTAATGCTAATGACCTCTATTTATAGCCAACTAAAAATCAATTTACAATTATTTTTTTCTTTATTTTTATTACAAGTAAGAAAATAAGGAAATCAACACCAACTTTGCCACCTTCTTTGACTGGTCATTTTGTCCATGATATCAGCCATCTTTGCTCAATTTTCTTCCACAAATCAATTATCACATGAGTTGGCTTGAATTTCCAACTGATTTCATTGAATTTGAACAACCATGGGCCAAGATATGGTTGAATAATTGAGATGTGGTTGGCATACGGGATTGACTAGTGCGGCTGACCTCTTGGATTTTTATAAATTCATCCAATACAAATCTGACTTTGGGGTCTTCTTCAATGTTGTAGCTCTATGATTTGTACATACTCAGTAAACATTTCAGATACAAATACCTTGTATTTTTCGAGTTATGTCCAAAATACCAAACTTGGTCAAGTCTGGAAATTAAATGAGCACCCTTCAACCTTCATTTTATGATGAATTTTTTATCCAAGAAAATATCATTTCGAACTTTGATTTTTGGTTTCAATCTCTCTCGAAAACTTGTAAATGAATGGATTGTGAATCCACATCTTCAAGAATCATCCCAAAATCATGTCGGAAATGAAAGCTATGATCGTTGATCCAAACCTGCACTAAAAAATGCTTCCAAATACAATTCTATGTTGATTTCCTATTTTATTCCTAACATATTAATAATACTATAAATTCATTTTATTAATAATATTAATAAGGTAAAATAATAATATAAGCCTAAAATAATTATACATTTTTAACGTTCATCACACCCCAAACTTACTTATTACTAGTCCCTAGTAATTAAAGCATAAAATAATACAAAAGAAATTTGATGAATATGGCACGTTGATCATTTTTTTAAAAAAAAAAAACTTTATGAAATAGTCTAACAATCAAAAGTTTATGGTCAGTCATCATAGATGCTATCAAGAATAAATATTATAATTTTTTTATATTATTTTTTAGAGAAGAAATATTGTGTATATATGCACAAAACCACCGTTTCATTTCACAAACCAAAATACATTAACTTCAAACTTGATCATGAAAAAGCCTCAACTCCATATCCTCACAGGTTAGTGTTTGTTGTGTAAATTGGCGAGGTGTTCACTCTTGGAGTTGGAAAACAGTCAAAACTCTCAAGGAAATGGCCAATATGATTTAGGACAAGCATTCAAACTAAAATTGAGCATAAGATAGGTAGTTATAAAATTTGAAACATCTAATTTTTTCATACCAAATTATGTCTCGAAATTTCATTGGTTTAGAACTGCAAACAAAATGATAATATTTTTTTATATATTTTTTTCTTTTTTTTCTTTTTTTTTCTTTTTTTTTCTTGTTTTCTTGTTTTTCTTTTTTTTTTTTTTTTTTTTTTTTTTTTACAACATGACTAGCTATGAACAATACTCATCACAAATTATGTAATGAAGTATTTTTACAACATGACTAACAATGATAACATAACAATGAAGAATACTCATCACAAATTATGTAATAGAGTATTTTTAACAGAAATTGACAATGTGGGTGTTAACCAAATCATTTCTCCACATGTAAGGTAGAATATTTAAGTATTTCAAATCACAACATAACCATTTCAAACGACCAATTAAAGTTCGGAATGCTTGTTTTCTCAAACTCACCACTCATTCACAAAAGATGTGTGAATATTAAAAATAAAATACTTTATCATGATCAAACTTTCAGTTATATGTATTACAACCAATCTTTCCACAAAACTTAGAATGTGCACAAAACACTTTCTTTTCTTCATTTTTTTTTGCTGTATTTTTTTTTCAATTTAATCAAGATAGCATCGTTGAATTCAACAATAAGACTATTTTCATGTTTTGACAATTCACAATTTTTTTTAAAAAAAAAATTCACAACATGCCATATTTTGCAAAGGGAATTACTAGAAAGATAATAAAAATAGGGATGCGTCTCAAGAATATCAAACTGACATTCTTTACTCTGCCATCAGTGTTGCTTTTTATTTTAATTTTCAATTTTCAAAATCACACATTGTAAATTAGGAAAAAAAAATAATATCAATTATCCCTTCCCCCCCAACTTATCTAAAACATTGTCCTCAATGTCAAAAATAAATAGGAAAGTAAGGTTTAAAAGATATTACCTGATGTATGGCTTTTTGAAATGAAAGTAGAAGAACACAATAGTAGTTATACCCGTGAAAGATAAATCTCACAACGCCGAGACAAATCCAATTTGCGTTTTTACTTCTATCCTCCGACCAAACAACATGAGCCACTTTTGGATCGGGTTCAAGAACAAATGCTTGGAGTTGATCGATTAGTTCACTTGGTGTTGTTGCACAAATTATGATTAAATGCTGGCGAGATGGTGAAATAAAACCTTTCTCGACGGCAAAATCTATAAAAGACAATAGACCATCAAAGAAACCATTAACATTAAGAATACCTATAGGCTTCTGGTGAATGTTGAGTTGTGCCCAGGAGATCACTTGGAATAACTCCTCTAGTGTACCAAAACCACCAGGTAAGGTGATAAAGGCATCGCATTATGCATCATATTCACCATTCTCGTCTTGCATGTTTGATACTCTTAACTCATCTCCAATGGTTTGCCCGGTGATTTGTCGGACAACTAGAGGTTTCGGGATAACTCCTAAGACTCGACTCCTCCCAAATAGGCGAGAACCAAAGAACACGCCCCATTAACCCAAAACTACCTCCCCGTATACTAAGTTAATGTGCTTTTTCGCTAGAAATTTACCAAGATTTATCGTGCCTCAAGAAAACAATTGTCCTTCCCAGATTTGCACCACGAATACAACAACAACACTTTGTTAATTCTACGGGAAGAAGAACTCTCCATTTTTTTTTTCTTTTTTTTTTTCTGCTTTTCGATATAGTCGAATGGTGTAAATGAGAGGGTGAATGCAACACTATTTATTGAGGTATGAACAGGGGAATGCAACAAAATGTAATTATTGGAACTTTTATTTTGTCAAAAAGTTTGAAAATAAAGACAATAAAGTCAAAAAAATGCTACATGTGAAGGAACAGAAAAGTAGTTGTGATTGTGGCTCACATCTTCCTCCTCGGTTTTACGTCCGTAAACGGCTTAAACGCCCTCTACATGGGTCGGGGATATGCTTCCCATCCAATTTTCTTATAAATTGGCAAACAGGTCTTTTAACGCCGATTCCCAAGACAAAGTTCACGTTCTTCTCGAAATTGGAGCCATAATCGGAGAATTTCATGATGCACAAATCCACAAGGATGCGTATCAAAAGTCCATAGAATGTTATCTAAAGACTCCTTACTCAGTCCATCCTTTATGAATTGAATTTTGTCCTCTCGATTTTGAAACCATACCTAAAGAACGACATCTTGTGTCACAAGTCCATCGAGCACATTTGTGACACATTTGTAGTCTTTTGGCCCGCTTTTTTTTTTGAATATGAACTTTTTCCAAGACAGGCAAGCATTTAGTAGGAGAAAATGAAAATTCTCCGCTAATCTTACCTTTGCTTCAATTATCCAACGTACATCTTACGGAATGCCTTTATTCATAAACATTCTTAACCTTTCTATCCTGGCTTTGTATATTTTCAAAATTTCATTTGTAGAAAGAAATTCAAATCGCTTTTTGAGAGTGGGGGGAATTCTTTTATCCATTTTTTAAAAAAATCTTAATGAAAGAGAATGAGAAGACAAAATTATGTACAAATATCAGTGTTTGTGGGAAACTGATGAGTCCGACTTAATCGTCACGGAGTACCGTTATCCGCCATTTAACCGGGAAAACAAATAATTAAACACTACAAAACACACACATTTATAAAAAAACAAATATATTCACTAATTATAACAAGGATTACAAAGAAAAAGAACTTCCTCTGGAAGGAATTGATTTTCTAGAAACAGTTTAAGTCTTTGTCCATTAACTTTGAATACATTACCATTTCTAGGATTCTCAATGTCAACAGCTCCATACGGATATATAGTTTTCACAATAAAAGGACCACTCCACCTTGACCTTAATTTTCCAGGAAATAAATGCAATCTAGAATTATAAAGCAAAACCTTTTGACCAATCTCAAATGTTTTTCTTGTAATTTTATTATCATGAAATTCTTTGATTCTTGCTTTATGAATTTTTGAATTCTCGTATGCATCATTTCTTAATTCTTCAAGCTCATTGATTTGCAATTTTCTCAATTTCGAAGTATCGTCAAGATTGAAGTTAAACATTTTAATTGCCCAATAAGCTTTATGTTCAAGTTCCACTGGTAAATGGCAAGGTTTTCCATAAACTATTCTATAAGGAGACATTCCCAATGATGTTTTAAAAGCAGTTTTGTATGCCCAAAGTGCGTCGATAAGTCTAAAAGACCAATCTTTACGATTCGGGTTAACAGTTTTTTTCTAATATTTGTTTTATCTCCCTATTTGCAAGTTCAACCTGTCCATTTGTCGTGGGTGATAAGGGGTTGCAACTTTATGTGTGATTCCATATTTTTCATTAAAGATGCAAAAACTTTGTTGCAAAAATGTGTTCCCCGTCACTAATAATGACTCGAGGAATTCCAAATCGACTCAAAATATTTTCTTTTAGAAATTTTATCACGATTTTATGATCATTGTTTCGACAAGGAATTGCCTCGATCCATTTTGAAACATAATCTATTGCGACTAAAATGTAAATAAAACCAAATGATACTAGAAATGGCCCCATAAAATCAATACCCCAACAGTCAAATATTTCAATCACCAAAATAGGATTCAAAGGCATCATGTTTCGTTTTGAAATTGATCCTAACTTTTGACAATTTTTACAACTTTTGCAAAAAGCGTAAGTATCTTTGAAAAGATTTGGCCAATAAAATCCACATTGTAAGATCTTTGCCGTGACCGGTTTTTTTCTTTGAAAAGTGACCACCACATGCTTGAATGACAAAATTGAATAATGCTACCTACCTCATTGTCGGGTACACATCTACGAAGGATTTGATCGGACAATATTTGAAAAGGTAGGGATCGTCGATAAGACTTTTTTACCTCATTCAAAAACTTCTTTTTATCTTGTGAATTCCAATTTGATGGCATCATTCTGTCACAAGAAAATTAACAATATCGCAAACCAAGGTACTACATAACATTGAATAGTTGTTCATCGGGAAAAGTATCATTGATAGGTGGAGTTTGAAACGAATCATCACAAATAAGTCTTGATAAATGATCGGCCTACAACATTCTCTACTCCTTTCTTATCACGAATAGTAATATTGAACTCTTGAAGTAAGAGAATCCACCTAATCAATCTTGGTTTGGAATCCTTTTTGACAAAAGATATTTCAAAGTCGCATGATCACTTTGAAAAACGACAATTGGTGAACCAACAAGATAGGATCGAAATTTTTCCAATGCAAATACCACAACAAGTAATTCTTTTTCAGTGGTTGAATAATTGATTTGAGCACCATTCAAAGTTTTACTTGCATAGTATATCACATATGGTTTCTTTTCTTTTCTTTGCCCTAAAACAGCTCCAACGGCATAGTCACTAGCATCACACATTATTTCAAAAGGTAAAGTCCAATCGGAGGTTGGATTATAAAGGTGAGATGTAAGCATGTTTTTAAGTTTGACAAAAGCTTTTTCACAATTTTCAGTCCATTCAAAACTAACATCTTTAGTAAGAAGATTACACAATGGTTTAGAAATTATACTAAAGTATTTGATAAATCTTCTGTAAAAACCTGCATGCCCTAAAAATGATCTTACCTACTTCACAGATTTTGGTACTGGTAGATTAGCAATTAACTCAACTTTGGATTTATCAACCTCAATACCTCTTACTGAAATAATGTGTCCAAGAACAATACCAGTTGTTACCATAAAATGACATTTTTCCCAATTAAGCACAAGGTTCTTTTCTTCACACCGATCAAAACCTTTTCTAAGTTTAACAAACAATCTTCAAATGATTCACCAAAAATCGAAAAATCGTCCATAAAGACTTCAAGAAAATGTTCTACCATGTCATGAAAATGCTAAGCATGCATCTTTGAAATGTAGTGGTGCATTACATAATCCAAAAGCATCCTTCTATATGCAAATGTACCAAAAGGACATGTAAAAGTTGTTTTCTCTTGATCTTCAAGTGCAATTTCAATTTGGTTATACCCGAATATCCATCTAAGAAACAATAGAATTTATGACTGCAACTCTTTCTAAGATTTGATCCATAAAAGGTAATGGAAAATGATCCTTTCGGGTAATCGAGTTAAGTTTCCTATAGTCAATGCACACACGCCAACCGATATGATTCTAGTTGGAATTAACTCATTATTTTCATTTTTGACTACAAGAACACCGGACTTCTTGGCACTGACAACATGAATAGGACTTACCCATTTTCTTGTCGGAAATAGGATAAATTATTTCATTATCTAAGAGTTTAATAATTTCATTCCTCACTATTTCTTTCATATTAGGATGTAGTCTTGTTGCATTTCTCTAGATGGTTTTGCATTTTCCTCTAAATAAATATTATGTGTGCAAATTAGAGGACTAATACCTTTAATAAAGAATGGTCCACCCTAAGGCATTTTTATGCATTTTCAAAATATCGATCAACTTACTTTCCGATATGCATCAAGTTTGGAAGAAATTATTACAGTGCAAAGTTTCACTCTCACCAAGAAAAGAGTATTTCAAATCGGATGGTAAAGGTTTCAAATCAATTTTTGGAGCTTTTATGCTTGAAGGAATAGGTTGCACTTCCGACGATGACAACTCTTTAATTTTTGGTTTCCAAAAATGGTTTTCTAGTGCTTGTAAAAATCTATTGGAGACATCAAAACATTTCATATCACAAACTCTCTCATTTTCAAAACATGTTTGATAAATTCAAAAGAATTATTGTGAGTGAAATTTTCGTGAACAATTTCTTCAATTAAATCAACTTCATGTAGTTCAAGATATCATCGTTGAGGTTGTTTGCAAACATTGAACACATTTAATTCCAAAGTCATATTTCCAAAAGATAATTTCAAAATACCATTTCTACTGATTAATCAATGCATTTGAAGTTGCAAGAAATGGACGACCTAAAATGACGAGGAATTTGTGTTTTTGCATCTATAACTTGGTGAGTATCCAAAACAATGAAATCAACGGAAAATAAAACTTGTCAATTTGTACCAACACATCTTCTACTATTCCTTTTGGAATTTTAATTGATCGATCAGCTAGTTGGAGTACAATTGGAGTTTCTTTAAGTTCACCCAAACCTAGTTGTTCATAGACCGAAAAAGGTAGAAGATTTACGCTAGCACCTAGATCAAGTAAAGCACGTTCAATTCTAGTGTCTCCTATAATGCATGAAATTGTTGGATGACTGGATCTTTGTACTTAGGTGGAGCAAATTGTTGTATAATTGAACTCACACTTTCGATTAAAAATGCTTTTTTTTCTTCACATGATGTTTTCTTTTAATTGTGCACAAATCTTTCAAAAATTTTGCATAAGGTGGGACTTGTTTGATTGCATCCAACAAAGGAATGTTAATTTTGACTTGTTTAAAAGCTCAAAAATTTCAGAATTTGAGTTCAATTTTTGAGTCGGTTGCAATCTTTGAGGAAAAAGGGAGGAGGTGAATATGTTTCATCATTTTCAAACTTACCTTTATTCAACTTACCTTTTTCATCATCACAATTTTCATTATTCATTTCAAGATGAATTTAGAACTTTCTTAGGATGAATTGTTTTATCAACAATTTTTCCACTTCAAGTGTTGTGGACCGAATTGGCCTCATTTATCGGATTTTCACCAAGTAGAAGCACAACACTGCGTAGAAGGATTAGGTTGAGGTTGAGCAAGAAAACTTACCCTTTTCTTGAATTCGCAAAGTTTGTGAGTGTTGAAAGTGAGTTCTTGATCTCATTGATAGCTTTGAGAAGTTTTATTATTGATGTTTGTTTGTTCATTCATAAATGCTTGCAAAGTCTCCTCAATTGATTTTACATGTGGGGATGGATATGAAGGAAAATTTGGTGGCTTTTGTGAATTTATTGGTTGAGCTTGATTATTATCACGCCAACCGAAATTAGGATGATTTCTCCATTGTGGATTGTAAGTTTGAGAATATGGAGATTGAAAAGGTTTTCTAAATCCATTCATGACATTTGCTTCAACAGGAATGTGAGGACAATCATTAGTTGAGTGTTCTTTAAGTCCACAAATTTCACAAACTTTTTTATCTTGCATGATTTAACTTCTTTTACTTTTTTAACTTCCATGTCATCGATTCTTTTAGTCAAAAGTGCAAGTCTAGCACTTAAACTATCTTCTTGAGTAAGATTGAGTTTTCCTTTATTTTCATCAACACTATGCCAAGATTGAGAATTTTACGCCAAATAGTCAAGATATTCTAGCGCTTCATCGGGTTCTTTATCAAGAAATTGACCGCTACACATTGATTCAATAAATTGCTTAGTTTCAGGATTTAAACCTTCATAAAAGAAGGCGATTATACGCCAATTTTCAAAACCATGATGTGGGCGGGGAATTCAACAACTCTTTAAACTTTTCCCAACATTCAAAGAAAACATCTTTAGGATTTTGAGAAAAATTCTGAATTTGTCTTTTCAAAGAATTTGTTTTATGAGTTGGAAAGAATTTTTTCGAAATTCGTTTGCATTTCTTGCCATGTACCAATTGATCTAGGTTTTAACGAGCTAAGCCAAGTTTTTGCTTTATCTTTTAAAGAAAAAGGAAACAATTTGAGCTTAACAATTTCGATCGTGCAATTTTGATCATCAAATGTGGCACATACTTCTTCAAATTCCTTTAAATGTAAATATGGGCTTTCAGAATCCATACCATGAAAATTAGGAAGTAAAGGTATCATCCCTGGCTTAAATCGAAAGTTGTTTGCATTTAGTGGAAAAATGAAACAAGAAGGAGTAGAATTTCGAGGAGGTTGCAAATAATAACGCATATTATGCACTTCTTGATTTTCCACTCTTTCCATCTCATTTTGAACAATTACTTCTTCAGCCATAATTGGTGTGTGTGGAGGTGAGTCAAAATTTTTTATCAAATTTTCTGAATTATATCTAATTAAACGGCGAAAATTTGGACTACGACACCATGTAAGCATATAAACACACAATATTTACAGTGATATATATACAAACCTGGAAACCTACCTTGCCTTCCCCGGCAACGGCGCCAAAAACTTGCTACAACTTTAAAGTTGCAAACCCAAGTGCAGGTTTTCTCAAGTAATAAATTTCTCAGGAGTCCGAGGTCGATCCGGAGGGAAGTTGATGGAAGTTTACAGGATATTTCTTATTTTAAGGATGAGTAAATGGGTTTTTTCTTTTACTAGTAAGAATATTTTTTTTTAGTTACAAGAAATTTAATTAATAGAAATGTTGAGGATTAGGGATCCACTCTTGATTTCGGATAAAGGAATGATTATATTTTCTTACCTCTTAGATTGCCACTATTGGAATCCAGACACAAAGAAGGTTCCAATGGGAAGATATTATACATATAAATCATGCAATGAGGTAATCATGTTATATCATCAATTAGAATTTATCTTATAACATCAACACTTGTTTATGGGATCAAGTATTTATGTATTCTTTTGTCTACAACAAATCAAGGTATCCACATTAGTAGTCGGTTGAAATAAAACCAGACATTTAACTAAATGGAACCAAGTATTTGTTGTGCCAATAGATATACATAAATCAAGAAACACCACCAAACAAAAATGTATAAGCTAAAAACAAATTGATGATACAAACAATGAAATTTAATATGAATCTACAATCATTCCTTATCCTCCATCAAGAGTTTCACCCCATTTCCTCAACAAAATAAACTTAGAATAACATGAAAAAAATAGAGAAAACAAAAGATTGAAGAAAAACTAAAGCAAATATTTTATAAAATACTAGAAATCTTACTATAATTTAAGAAAAGCAAGAAAGAAAAATTCTTTTGAACTTTGTAACTCTAACTTTCTCTACATAAAACTTGCTCTTGGCTAATGCTAATGACCTCTATTTATAGCCAACTAAAAATCAATTTACAATTATTTTTTTCTTTATTTTTATTACAAGTAAGAAAATAAGGAAATCAACACCAACTTTGCCACCTTCTTTGACTGGTCATTTTGTCCATGATATCAGCCATCTTTGCTCAATTTTCTTCCACAAATCAATTATCACATGAGTTGGCTTGAATTTCCAACTGATTTCATTGAATTTGAACAACCATGGGCCAAGATATGGTTGAATAATTGAGATGTGGTTGGCATACGGGATTGACTAGTGCAGCAGCCTCTTGGATTTTTTTATAAATTCATCCAATACAAATCTGACTTTGGGGTCTTCTTCAATGTTGTAGCTCTATGATTTGTACATACTCAGTAAAAATTTCAGATACAAATACCTTGTATTTTTCGAGTTATGTCCAAAATACCAAACTTGGTCAAGTCTGGAAATTAAATGAGCACCCTTCAACCTTCATTTTATGATGAATTTTTTTATCCAAGAAAATATCATTTCGAACTTTGATTTTTGGTTTCAATCTCTCTGAAAACTTGTAAATGAATGGATTGTGAATCCACATCTTCAAGAATCATCCCAAAATCATGTCGGAAATGAAAGCTATGATCGTTGATCCAAACCTGCACTAAAAAATGCTTCCAAATACAATTCTATGTTGATTTCCTATTTTATTCCTAACATATTAATAATACTATAAATTCATTTTATTAATAATATTAATAAGGTAAAATAATAATATAAGCCTAAAATAATTATACATTTTTAACGTTCATCAACATGCTATCATACGCCCCTAACACATATCGCAACTACAAACCATCATTAAAACTACGAGAATGCAGACGACTCATGATCTAATGAAGCAAAAATTCAAACCAAATCGCAAAATAATTTTCAAAAAAGAAAAAGAAAAGCACAGCCTTTAATACCTTAGAATGAGGTGCAAAAATCGAACCAAAAACCCCAAAAGACGAACCAGTTGTCTAAGAATCCTTGGCCCCAAAGAGATCATAAGCAAATGAAGAATGGGCAATGGAGATTGATGAGTCTGATTTTTGATTTTTGGACGAAGGGTTTTACACTTTGCTGGTATTTCTCACGGTAGGGATGAGCAAGAACTTCTCAAGGTATGGATGCATTTGGAGACGGTTTGCAGTGAAGAGAACCCTTGAAGAATGGATAATGGAGATGAGTCTTCTCACGGTAGGGTTTATTTGGACGGATAGTTTGCAGAGAGATTTCTGGTGTTTGGAAGGAGAAGAACTCTTATGACTCTTCATTTACCAAGTTGGAGAAGATATGCAATATTTTGGATATAAAACACGCCTAAAACCGTTCCTAAATTATAGCCCACTCCCAAAAATAACTTTCCTCCCAAAAAACTAATTCTAATTAAAATTACCAAACAATCCTTTTTTATATTAAGTTATATATTAAAAAATGGTAAAATCTGTTTAATCTCAACCGTTTAAAAATTAAATCAATGCCTCAAATTTGGTCTCGTGTACTCATATAAGTTATTTGGACTCACCAGATCCAAATCCTATATATATATATATATATATATATATATTCGAATAGACACATCCATTGGGTTCAACTTCTTAATTTATAAAATTTTAAATTGGTTTTAAGATTTCATATTTATTTGTAAATTTTTAAAATAATATTTAAACTTATCATATTTCAACTTATTTTACATGACATAAGAAATTATCCTAAATTTGGGTAATTCGGGTTCAATATTGAGATCCAAGTGGCAATTAGCCCGAATTGGCAATTTGGGCTCAATTTGTCCTCAATTCGCCAAAATTTTAAAGTTATTGTCCTAAATTGAAAGCCAGTAAACTTAGTGTCCTTATTTGCCACTGGGATATAGATAATGTCCTCATTTTGTAATTAAGTCGTGGACTAAACACTATAAATTATTGCGTGTTATTTTCGATTTTTCTGGAATTTATTCTTCATCGAGCTATACTTTCAAAAAAAGAGGGAAAATTCTGAGATTCGAAGAATATCTATTCACCCGCTTTATAGATTTTCGTGACCACTTGGACTAACTTTATTTTTCCCGTTCTAAACCTCAAGAAGATTTTTTTAATATTGAAAAGTCTATGTTTTTTCCTTTTTTTTGTAAATACCAAACCTCATGGCTTTTTTGTTGGAAATTTGGTTTTAATAAAGTAGGAGTAGACCCGATTTTGATCAAATTTTCGTGGTGGAGAAATTAAATGGTAAATTGTTAATCTACGTTCCGAGGAGATGTTCGTAGTATTTTTTATTTCTCAAAATCAAATTTCGGTGAGTGAGAAATTAATGCACGAAGATGGCCACACGAATAGACATTCTGTAGAGGAAGTTGAAAGGCTTTAGCCTTGTCCTACATAGAATATAAAGCATAATTTATTCTAGTATAAATAATAGAAGGTATTATTTGTTGGATATACTATAACACAAGTGGGCCACATGCGCGCGCGTGCCCCCGTCTCTGGCCTGGGACTGGGCTTGGGCCATGGGTCAGGCTAGCTCTTTGGGCCCGGGTCTAGGTCCACTATAGTTTTGTCACTCGAAAATAGGTTTGGCCAAGATTCAAGTGAGTGTTTGGTCTGATGAATGTGGATATTGCAGGTAGGAGTGGCCAAATGGAACCAAAACTGGGTTCCAAACTGGAACCGGGACTGTAGTCAACGGTTCCTAAACCTTAATCGTGGTCAACGGTTCCAAAACCAGAACCAGAACCGTGTAGACTAGTTTCAATTCCGGTTCCTTGGTTTTAAAAACCGTGGAACCGACAGTTTTAACCGTCGGTGGAACCGTGATGGAACCATTTTTTTAAGGTTAAATCCAACTATTTTGTTTTAGTAAACATATGCTAGAAGAAATGTTAAATGTTTATTATGATGTTTTATATTCGTAACTACATAGACATGTTTTAGACCAAATGTTGTAAACAAACTACGCGAACTTTGATTCTTTATACTCTAATAGTATATATAGATAGTTTAATATTATTATTAATATTAAGTATAAATTTTAATTGAATATTAAGTTCGAGTCTTTTTCTTTCTTTTTCTTTTAACTGAAATTGATAAACTATTTTTAAAAAAATCAAAAAATTATCAAAAGATAAACAAACGATTTCGGTTAAAATTGAAACCGAAACCGTGGAGGAATCGGATTCCGAACTGGACCAGAACCGATGGTTCCAATTTTGAAATCGAACCATGAGGGCAGCAATCTGGGATTGCAGGAAGAAGCCACCCACCCCTGCGGTGTCCGATTCTTATGTGTCTTTATAGTTTGTAACTCCTCGAGATATTCATCATTGATGGGGTTGTAATACATGACTGTTACAAGGCAAGTTAATGTCCACTCACTCACCTGAATTTATTCCCTACAGGTTGGATTTTGTTGCTTATAAATAGTCTGGATATTCATTATAGAAGTTACACAGAAAATTCATACTTTACTGCATTTTCTGAAAGTATTGTCACAAATGTTGTAACATCTCTTGTCACACCTCATTTCTGCATCTGACTCCAGCGGTCTGTCCTTACTCCTTCCAGAAAGATACTTTTCTGTCAGTGGTGCTACTGAACAAAAGACGTAAAGTCGTTTTATCTTTGGGGATATTACGTCGTACCATGAGCACTAGCAGAGAAGTATTTGTTTTGCGGAAGAGTTCCATCTCGACTCGATATCTGTCCATACAAGTTATAATAGATAGATTCTATTTTATTGTACTTTTCTGTTCTATTTTGTAAAAGCCATTGCTGAAGGCTTCTCATTGTAACTTATTGGATATCAACATTTTTTAACTATCCCTAATTCTTGAGATAAACTTATTCTTTATCACGATTCAATATAAGAAAGACGACAGATAATTTTCTCCCACGCATCGTCATGTCTGAACTTATGAAATAAAATATGACCAAAGCAAAAGGAAAAAGGGGGAAAAAAAGGTAGCCATAAGTTATCTTCTCTCATATATGTCGGAAAACTGGTATAGGTGTATATCGAATGGTTGGGAAAATTTGAGCAAAATAACGGTATTAAAACTTGAAAATCGAGCAAGAGTTCAACTCTTTTTTTAAGATGAAATCGCCCCATGCACTCACGGAATTTATAGAATCTAGCAATCGACTCCCAATATACAACAACTTCACACGCCAAAAATGAGTTCTGGGGGATTCACGTGTGCGAACTCGGATGATGCTCCGCACCATCCTCGGTGCAACATGCATGAGTTAGCTCAAAGCTAGTCAAAACTCATATAGCCTATTATGGTGCACCATAAGGAGTTTCACTTGATTACTCCTTACTATTAGTGAAATTCTATATAAAGTAGCTAATTAATTTGCTCATTGTTTCGTACGTGGGATCTGACTCCTCACATTCTCACCCTTTCACTTTTCATATAAAATCCAGTTAAGTGGCTTACTTATTCACTCTATATTGGTTTTGAAAAATTCAAAATGTTAAACTCGTCTACCCATAGTGTAGACTACATTTACCTCATTTATTTCTTATTACAAATAAATGGATCCACTTAGATAATTGGTCAAAATCATGTCAAAACCCAATTTTCATAAACCAATTTCAACAATACAATGAAAAGGTTATGCAAATTTCATATTTTATACATAAGAAATCCAAGAAAAAAATACACACATACATATATATATATCTCTCAATTGACAATAAAAAAACTCTATGATGTATGGGCTCTCTGTAAACTCCTCAGTAGAGACTTTGAAGATGAAACGGTCCCAAACGCCCCCATAACTACACCAAATGTTATGAGAATCAAATTCAGTATAAGCAGAGGTCTCCCAATCTGTCTCCAGAATATCTTAGTGTAAAAAGCACATGGAAAAACGATGCAAATTCCCACACTAACAAGGGAGCCTGTGAGGCTTAGAACATGCTCGAAATACGGCACACAAAGAGCAAGTACGAGTATTATTAGCAGCAGAATCGACCCGATTGTGCCACGAACGATCGTCCTTGTTCGGGATTTCATCGCGTGTGGGAGGTTTTGTTCGAGCTGGATCGCGAAAGGGGTGAATTCGAGCGCGTATTTTGTCATGGGTGTGAGGACTGTTGCCCAGAGAGCGATTTTTGTGAGTATGTGAGTTTGAGGCATGCTGAGAGTGATTTGAGAACTGACTTGAGGGCCGAAGAGTTTGGCTCCCATGAATGCTAGGGATGTGTAAAGAGTTGTCACCAATGAGAAGCTCACAATGGATACCTATGGGATCATCAAGACAATTTAGAGAATATTAGTTTATTAGTCCTGCTTTGATCTCTAGCTGAAAGAGTTGCCCTGTATTTAGACTCATTTGGTGATGATTTTTTTTTTTTTTTTTTTTTTTGGGGGAAGATTCTTGTCCAATGAAATTAAGAAAAAAACGTGTTTAGATGCAATTGAGATAATGATAGTTGTAGCATTTTATTTTGAGAAAACATGATTGGTTTATTTATTCTCAAATGTCAAATAAAGAGCTTTTTATAAATTAGATATATGAGCTCCCAGGAAAAAAAGAAGAGGCTCGAAGCAAAACAAACATGTCATTGCATATTTCGGTTAAATGAAACTAATATAGGCTTAACTTCAAATAAAAGTTTAAAATTCTCAGTAGGGAAAAGAATTTATTTCGTCATGCAACTTGGACTATTTTAAGATTAGTCCTCTAAATAGTCACTTTTAAATTTTTAGTCACATATCATAAAAATTTGGACATTTAGTCTTATTTTGACCGAAATTGTGTAATTTTATTGGAAAAATATTGATAGTAATGACTGGTCAGATCCTAACATGTCAAAAAACTTAGGTTGCATTTGGATGGGAGGATTTAGATTTGGGGAGGGGATTTAGGAAATGATTTCAAATGACTCCAAATAAGAAGGATTTGAAATCCTCCAAAATGACTCCAAAAATAGCTTCTAAGGATTTGAAATTCATTATAGAATGACTCAATCCAAACAACCTCAATAGATTTCTTATTATGGATTTAAAATTCATAGCTCAAATCCTTCCATCCAAATGAAGCCTTAGGGATTTTAGTGATTTGGCGCAACAATTGTCACCAAAACAGTAAAATCCCCAATTTTTTGTCAGTTTTTGCGTCAAATCACCAAAAGTACTGATTCAAATTTGATCAAATAAATTTATACCTTAGTGAACTTGGAAGGGTCTTTCATGGCCGTGTAAATATTGGGGAAAACAATATGACCAGCAAAGCTAAAGATGTACAATCCAGAAATAGCCGGAACATTACGAATCTTCAGCACTGGAATGTCGTGGCTAGCACTCACGCCTCCAAAAATCCCCGTACAAGCCACCATTATAAAAATGAGAAACGACATCAGAATACCAGCAACCGAAAGGAACGATATCGAAGAAAGATTCCTCAGCCACAGGCTCGGGAGCGCCACTAAAACAGCGATCACGGCTAGGAACTGAGAAGTTGTTAAGTGGGCCCAACTCGAGTTGAGGTCGACGCCCAAAAACACGGTGGCGAGGTTGTCGTGGAGTGATATTGTGTAGGAAACGAGCGCCATGAAAATTTCCAAGTAGATAAAAGTGATTGCTATGATTCTTCCGTTTGTGCCGAATGCGTGATGACCGATGTCTTTGTAGTCTCTGGATTTTGGGCTTTTCTGCAAGCATTTTCCGAGTAGATGGGAAGTGTATGCGCATGCTGCTCCGAGGCCTACTAGCATGAATGCAGAAGCCCATCCTCCGTTTTCTAAGGCGTAAGGTGTTGATAGTTGTCCTAAACCTGTTCAATCGAGTTGACACGTTGATTAAGACAAAGTTTCAGTAGAAAAACTCAATTTCACAAACTGATTTCAATATGAGGGGGTTTGACAGGGGCAATATGAACACGTGGATTTCTCTAGTAAATTTTCCAAATATTTCCGGTAACCAAATATTGGTAGAATATGAGAGGTTTTTTGAAAATTTTGAGACGTTTTTGCAAATCGTAATCTATGCAGGACTATTATTGACAACCACTATAGCTAGAGAACTAAATTGCAATTTAGTCAAGATAATATTTCATCGGTAGTGAAACCCTTATTATTAGGCTAGTCTTTTTTCCATCAGAGAGTTATGTAAAGGGAATTCAGATTTCTTATTCCAATTGATGAATGACATGTGTACATATATTCAAACAATCAACAATAACTCATGTTTATCTTAATGGCACATGTTATTCATCCAGCCAAATGGCTAGAACAGAAAGTGAAATAGGAAATTTTTTCTGTTGTAAAAGGTAACATGTGTTCGATGAGGACAACTATAATGTGCACATCAGTCCATATTTACATTTACATTTTCATTACTGGAAAAAACACATATAGTAAGAAATTTAACTAAGAAAAGAGAGTGAAGTTACCAATAAGCATCCCAACCATGTTGATGACTGCATGAAGAAAAGAACTCTTATTGGTATCAACATCCTTTTCTTCATCATCCAAACTCTCCAAGTCCTTTGTGCTTTCAATAATACTTATACTCTTCCCCTTACTAATTTCTTCACCAAAAACACCGACGGTCATCCACTCTCCGGTCGCCATTTTTTCACCGCGTGTTTCACTTGCCACCACTTGACTTTGATGGGGCAAACAATCTGAATTCTTGCTAGTTTGTTCCTCCCTGGATTTCAAAATCTTAGCCCACATTGTTTTTTATTCTTCAAGTAGATAGCTAGCTTGAATGTTAATTAATTAGGTATAGAAAAACAAAAGTAAAATGTTGGTTAATTTGAAGCTGGATATATGGATGTCTAGATGAGTGGGAAGGCAAGGAGTGTACGTATTTATAGCTAATCAGGAATGGGTGCTCTGAATTCTTAGCTAACTCCTACAAAACAAAAAATTGTTATGGCATATTTTGATGATGTAAGGGATTTTTTGTTACATAAGTGAACTTATTCCAACTCCAACTTCGTGGGGTAAATTCCTTGTTATGTTTTGTGAATATTCGTACCTAACTTGCATCATCCATGAGTTTGTTTACACATCTTTAACACACATAGACATGTTAAACGGCCCTGTTTAAATACATATTCAATCTGATATATAAGTAAGCATACATATATTCTAACTTTCTTAATCAGGTGCATTGAATCACTATTGGTTAAAGAGATGTGGATGTAAACCAACTGATTTCACAGTGAGGTTCCAAGAGATCTGATTCTCAACAATCATCAACTTGACTACTACTTTATCAGTGGCAAGGAAATCACTCTCCCCGTAGAGTAAGTCTTATGTTAGATCAGCTAATAAGGGTCAGTTTTGGATCCGTCTCACGAAATTAAATTCATGAGAGTTTTTGTCATATATTTACTTACTGATATCATATAAATTGGTTCCCTGATAATATTCATATATAATGAGGGTCCATTTAGGCTGACCTCATGGGCCGAACTGAAGAAGCCCTGTTAATGGGCCAAACTGAGGAAGCCCTGCTAATGGGTCGAGTTGAAGAGCTCTGGTAGTTGGGCCGAGCTGAAGAGCTCTGCCAGTGGGTTGAGTTGTGAGAGCACTGCTAATGGGCTGAGCTGTGAGAACTCTGCTAATGGATTGAGTTGTGAGAGCTCTGCTAATGGATTGAGCTGTGAGAGCTCTGCTAAAAGAATGAGCTGAAGAGCTCTACCAACGGGCTGAGCTGTGAGAATTCTGCTAATATGCTGAGCTGTGAAAGCTTTGCTAATAGGGCTGAGCTGTGAGAGCTCTGTTAATAGACTGAGCTGTGAGAAGTCTGCTAATGGGCTGAGCTAGGAGAGTTCTGTGTTGAGGGTCAATATTGGATGACCTAATGGGCCGACCTGAAGAACTCTTGTAGTTGGGCAGACCTGAAGAACTCTATTAACTGGACTTGGTTGGAGGATTCCCTTAAGAGGGATGAACTAAAATATTTTACTCGTGGGATAAACTAATAAGGGATAAGCTAAAGAGCCTGAGTATGAGATCAGGATTGAGTGTGGCAAGATTGACCTTCATAAAGTCAAGCTTAGGTCTTCTGGAGATTAAGGCGAGTGAATTTCAAGACATGTAGCTGAGGTGATGATCTGAAGTAATTAACACTCTCCCGACCTGCCAAACTACTTAGTAAAGTAGGGTTCTGGCAATTGGATTCTAAGCAAGCGTAGCTGAAGTAACGACCTGAAGTAATTGGCATTTGCCCGACCTGCTGAACTCATCGGTAAATTAGGGATCTAGAAGATTCAATCCTAACTTAATCATGATTTTGTTACCAAATCATAACAAACTCCGGATTTTACGGAAACCCTAATTAGGGTAAAGCTATAAAAGCCCAAGTCCGGGTTCATTCTTACCCTGATCATCACACTTTTTTATTTACTTGATATTTTGGCTCTTTAATTTCTTGTTGAATACTCTTCTGACTTAAGCATCATAGAGGATACACCGGAGCAACCCTCCGGCCCTTCTTTTGTGCAGGTCGACAGCGGAGTTCAGTCGGAAGGTACTTTCAGGAAGGCAGAGCAATTTTGGGATCGATCAATATATATCATTAAAGCTTTCAAATCATAATATTATTATTAATGCAATTCACATTATATTACTCACTAAAAACATAATTAAGTTACTTGATTAACAGTAGTAGTTCGACAAGCACATGTGAAGAAACATATTAGGAATATGTATTGATCTCTATATCCCAAATTGAATTATCCGTACTTGTTTTGTTCGATTATTTGGAATAATGTCTCATATTATAAATAATAATTTCTTCTACAATTCTTTTTTATTTACAATAATAATACAATCATGCCAGTTTATTTATTGAAAAAAATAATTTTGTCACTAATAAATTTAATTTACAGTTACCTAGAATACTGATAGAATAAAAATATTGTTTTTCCCTCAAGCTATACTGGCAAATCACTAACATGCAATTTTTAAATTTATTGACAAAAATGTTGTAGGTATTTACCTATAATTTTAGATTTTGTTGATAAATATTTACCTATAATAAATTTATCTACACTTTACAGTTATCTTATTACTTAATTACCTACAGATTTTTCCGTAGGATTCTTGTAGTGTATAGCTCTGTGTTGATTTGAATATATGTGAGTTAAATTGACACGAAATGAGAATAATATATTAATGGTAATGACTTTACCTACCCACGTATATATGGACACCAATTTTTGTTCATTTAATCATGTGACATTTTAGATACTTGCAATAAATTCACATTCCAGATGAATTCATGGCTGCTAAGAGGAGAAAAAAAATCAAAGGCTTCACCCATACGTGATTCCAGTTTCCCTTATTCTCCATGATATTGCATATATTTTCCTTTGCATATATATGTTGGAGTTCCTATAAGGATACATATATAATGTATGAAAATGATGCCAAACGAATCCTATCGAATCCAACATGCAAAGGGGACATCTTCCCTGCCCTATGGGAGAAATATGGGAAACTGATTCCCCCACTTCAAACTTGTTTTTTCATTTGTCCCCTTCCTGATAGGAAATGCCAATCGCATGCATGTCGTCGAGTCATTTTCACTCATTTGATGCCTTTTTTGGCAGGAACTCAATCCTAAAAATATCAAATTTCAACTTATTATTACTCTCTGAGGTTGCTCACAAATACAGATCACTCTAAGTCAATGTATCTGATTAGTCGGTTCAACTTTTTCTCCGGAAAGGGTGAAATTAATCTTTGGATATGAGAACTAGCCTGCAAACACAGAATAAGGTTAGGGGTCCCTAGGATTATCCCAGTGAGGCCCCTCTGGCGCTCAAGTCAGCGAGATGAAATTCAAAATAATTAATTAAACTTACTTACGAATGAATGTAGAGGGACCTTATATATCAGACGTGATGGGTCGCGTAGGCTTAGTACAATAAAATGGGAGGTAAATAGTGAAATGTGTCTCATGGGCTACTCAATAATAGTTTGAACCACATGGGCCAACTGACTCTATTCAGATCCAATAATGAATATTCATGGGTGAATAATTAAATAATGACATAATTAAATAAAAAAAATATAATTACGATTTTACCCCCAAACACTTTCCAATTTCAACTCCATATTCTCAATGCTCACACATATATAATTATTTTAAACCTTATATTACATCAATGACCCACTACAACAACCATATACTCAATTTTAATTTTATATTACATAAGTAAGACTCACTTTGTGTCAATACTTTCTGGTATTCTTGCGAATCAATGGTAGTATTTGTGTTCTTTGTTGTTCACGCTTCTGTCTGCACCAGTTGGTATTCAGATACCAGTTTATGCTCCCTGAATCATATTGTATAGGCAAGATCCACAATGCATTAACGAGCACATATCTGTTAACAGATCGACTTATTAACACAATGGATAATCACATTCTACTCCCAGCAGCAGAAATTTTTCGACATCGTCACCGCTCAGCTCATGGCCGAATGGGATGAGCGTGCGAGGCAGGCAACAGAGGCAGTGGTCAAAACTATCGTGGTGGATGTGGTTTTAATTTTTATCCCTCTTCATATGTTTCATCAAAAGAGGAGGATGGTGGATATGATGGACCACTAATTTTTTATGAAGAATATGAAGACCCCATTTAGAGATTGACTATGAAGATTCTCTGCAATTTGAAGAGAATATATTGACTATGATGGTCCATCAATTTTTGATTAGGAGAAAATTGGTGGCTATGATGACACACCAGTTTTCGATTGATTCATTGATGGAAAATGGATATTATCTTCCTCCAGAGATCATAGATGTTGTTGATGCCTCACCCCTTCTAATACTATCATTCTCTCCTTATACGGATAAAAAAACTATTCCTTAAGAGGAGATTATTGCCTTCTTTGGCAAAATTGGCAAAATCTGAGGAGAAGTTTGTTGATGTCCGCATGGATGGGAAATATAATTTGGGAGTGAGATGTCATATTATATTAGTATTGGAGACTGCCCGATAATGAATGATGATTATCTAGATATCAACCTGGATTATTTTGTTTTTGATTCAGCTCAAATACATTTTAATATTCACTTTATTTTTTTATCTCGTCCTTCTTGCGTCCCTCCATGATTTGACAACTCTTCTAGTGATGATCTCTCTTCCGATTCGATGATAAATCGTCCCAACCCCGGAGATAATGATGGAGATAAGATCTAAATATCTATTATGATTAGTTTTAGTATAATGTTTTATTATCTTTTAAGAGTTTTCGATGGTTATGAGTTTTATTGTGGTAGGGGTTTAATCCTATAAATACTTGCTTTATTATTATTTTTAAGGTGGTTGAATTGATATTAAAATTTGAGATTTATCTCTTTTCATTGCAATTTACGTTTTTCTGAGAAGTTTCATATTGCTTTTGTTCATTCTTCATTTATTCGTAGCTTCACGCCTACATCACTATCACCACATATATCCACATAAATTATTATTTACAAATTAAGATTTTAAAATGAACCTAACATTATCATTTTTATCCAATTATACATTATTACTTTTACAACAATATCAATTAAGTGGGTCTCATCACTTATTTATCATTTATATAATATTTCTTCGTCCCAAATTTTGTAGTCCATTAGGGATCCATTTTCTATATTTAATAGTATTGTTTCCATTCTTTTACTGTTATAACTCTATTTAATATGCATTTTATAATTTATACTATGAGTAGGTCTTTTGTTAGACCGTTTTATGTGTCTAAATCCATGAGACAGGATCTTAACACCCAAAGTCCCAAACCTTGATCCATTCCCAACCAACCCAAAACAAAATAACCTCTCTCCTCCTTTCTTCCCCGATAGCCAGCGACACGTACAAAAGGTAACCTCTTTTCCAAACCTTTCCACAGATAACAAAGAAAGTGATATATATTGTGGCGTCTATTTCACCTGCCTCAAGATATAGAGCAGAAATTTCAATTTTACTTCACTTTTTTGTGCTTTCTAATTCCCTCCACAACTGAAACAACCCCTCTCTCCACCACCACCATAAAAGTAAAGTAAATAAATAAATTAAGTCATGAGATAAAAACATGTTCATTTAGTTTGCCGATGCAAATTTACATATAAAGTGTTGAATAGTTGTAGGCTACCATTCAGCTTTCCCGTAATAATCTTTTCTCCTCACAAATTTCTCCAATTCTTCAATAATAGCCACTTGAAATTGGGTTTCATTGCTAATTAAATGAAAGTCGATGGATGATCAAGATTTATGATATCCCAATACCCACCTCCATAATTTCCACCCTCAACATCATGGTCGGCGAATGGACAATCCCCGTGTACAATTTCTCCCCACTATTCCTTTCAATCTTTTTCTATTTTTTTCATATTTTTATTCTTTATTTTTTTCGATTCCAAAAATCATCACTTACCAAAATATGGAGCTTTCAACTAAACCAGATGAGATTAATGAGATCAGCTAAAACTCTTTGCAAATCAAGTTGAACCAAAAGTAAGTAAGTTGTCGATAAATGTATGTTTTCAGCTACAATTTACTAAACACTAATGCTTGTAAGTGGAAAATTAATATATTTTTGGAAAAATTAATACTTTTCAGGTGAACTACTAAATAATTTTCAGATAAAATACTAATACTTTTTAGGGGAAAAATTAATACTTTTAAAAAATTACTAATACCTTTTAGGAAAGAAACTGGTATTTTTGAGGAACAACTATCAATTTTGATACTTTGAAAACCTATAATTCTCAGTGTAAATAGTGATACTTTTTTTTAATATAAAGTGATACTTTTCGAGACTAAATTGATATTATATCACCACCTAATATTACGCCCCAAAAAATTACTTTGAAAACATGTACTTTCTGAGTAAAAGAGATACTTTTCGAGAAAAATTAATACATTTTAATTATCATCACACCCGCATGCGTTTCAAAAAAAAATTCATCACACCCGCATGCGTTTCAAAAAACAATTCATCACACCCGCATGCTAGCCTAATATTTATGAAAATACCACCTGTCTTTTGAGATGGGTCGCGGGTCGTGGAGGATCCGTCTCACATAATGCGACCTGTAAAACGACCTTATATGAGTTTTTTGCCGTACACTTTTCATTAAATAAGTGAAAATCAAGTAAATATTTTGCATATTTGTAAATTTCATTACTTTTCTTAATCTGTGTGAAAAGTCAAACTGGACTATATAATTTGGACGAAGGTATCGATTATATTATTTTATCACATTTCTCAATAAAAAGATTCAAAAAAATATTAAACCAAATATATCGTTTCTATTGAATGGTTTCGAATTCCGTCACCTCACATCGGAAAAAGGTATCTATCAAGGAGATCCTCTATCTCTTTACCTTTTTTATTGTTTTCTCGGAAGTTTTCTCATGTATTTTGCAGGACTTGCAAGTATGTCAGAAGATACACGAGATCTCCATTCATCCTTCAGTTCCCCGCATATCAAACCTCTTCTTTGTCGACGACACCTTACTGTTTGGGCACGCGACTCTCACCGAAGCTAGACACCTCCGATTTTCTATTAATCTCTTTGAAAAAGTCTCGGGGCATCTTGTAAATTTGGAAAAATCCGACATCTACTTTAGCAGGGACGTGGATCAAGCTACGAAACACTTGATACTTAGCACCTTAAGGTTCCAACAAGTTGAATCCCACGGCAAATATCTAGGGCTACCGAGTGTTATAGACAAAAATAAAAAAGAAATTTTTGGATACATCATGGACAGAATATGGCAGTGTGTTCAGGGTTGGTCCAAAAATCATTTCTCTAAGGCTAGAAAAGAAGTTCTTATCAAATCCGTGCTCCAAGCAATTCCTACCTATGCGATGAGTTGTTTCAAATTCCCCAACAACGTCATCTCATATATTCAGTATATGATTAGTTCTTACTGGTGGGCCGATTATATTATTTTATCACATTTTCCAATAAAAAGATTCGTAAAAAACATATTAAACAAAATATATTTTCACAAGTTCACATGATCTAATACCTCGTATGTGGACTATATTGCAATAATCACTACAATAATAATAATAATAATAATATTTAAGTGTGATTTTGCTAATTTATGTTACTTTTGTACTATTTTGTAATGTTTTTAATTATTCATGATTTAGTAGGATTTAGTCAATTTAGTGTTTAATAGATGCATTTTATAATTTAGAATTGGGTGTGACAGTTATGGTACCAGAACTTGGATGTAAAAAATACTATATCCGAACTAACCCAGATAAGATTCTCTGCCTGTGGACTTAGTCACCATTATTGGATGACCTTAAACCCCATTACTTAAGTATTGATTTGAGAAACGTGTGTTGATTTTGACATGATCATCTGGTACTGACCTATTGTAGATCAGTTATTTAGCATTTCCTTATGTATAGATCAATTACTGATGAGGGTTGTTGATAGTGTAGGTATGGAGCATATTGGCTACTTGGAGTCTGTGGTGGCATATTAGCGCGGTGAGTTTGATCGGGTGACCCAGCTGCTTCTACAGGAGCAGCAGCGGACTCCACAGCTAGAGCAGACCTTACAGGTTAAGGACACGGGGATTGCTGACTTGGACAGTTGGCCACTATGGAGCAGGTTGCACATGGCTAGAGTCAGCAGATGGACCAAGTGGCCTTTCAGTTGGCGGTGGGTCAGATGCAGCGCCAGCAGGAGCTCGACGATATTCAAACTCGAGTATTAGACTTGTTCATGGCTATTCCCGACCTTGCAGATCCGTTCGCAACTCCACCTACTTCGATTTAGGTGAAGGAGGACCAAGTGGATGAGCCCTGGGAGGATCCTATGGAGATCGAGCTAGATGTGGATGATTATCTTCAGGACTATGAGATTAGTGATGATGATGTGGTTATTATATACCCTTAGACAATGTGGGTAGGTCTTGAAAAGTCTATATATTTTGAACTTGGAATGTACTAATGATGCATATATGTATGTATATGAATATCTCTAGATAGGCAATGTAACTGTGTTTAACACTGACCTATGTAGCCAGCACCTTTTGCTTTAGTGCTCCTTTTGGCTATTTTGGGATTGTACTTAAACAATCGCGTAACAATATTTATATATGCGAGGCACTAAAAGCCTCTTTCTTTTGGATATTATTGTTGTTGAATTCTATTTGTCTGATTGTGATGTTTTATTTTAATTGCTTTATTTAACATTACAGTTTTACTTAATGCATCTGTATATTATTTACACTTTAGTGTACAATGGATGAAATAAGGGGTAGAGGCAGGCCACGCAATTATCGGAGATATAAGCCATACCCTCCGAGGGAAAGAGATGTGACACCAGAAACACCACCACCGCCTCTACCTGTTCCATCTACCCCACCAGCGGCTGGAGATAATCTAAACACACAAGTCATGCAACAGCTATTGGTAATCCTACAACAACAGAATACCCAACTACATCATCATCACCGCGACCTAGCTCTTGATACCCATGACAAGGTACTTGAGAGATTTCTACGGTTCGACCCACTTGTCATTCTAGGTAAGCCAGATGATGTCAAGGTTGAACAGTGGCTAGAAAAGATGGAAAGCATTGATATGGGTCTTTTTATGCATGTTTTATGTGTATATTTAAGTATAATTTGAGTTATTTTATTGTTAGTTTCATAAATTTTTTATTGTACATATTTCACATTACTCCGAGGTGCTTTTATTGGTGTAGATTGATGATTTGGAGCTGTTTTTGGTGAATTTTGGGCCATGGTTTCATGTCAAAACATACCCGGGGGTTTCTGGATGCAAAAACACTCAAAATCCCAAGCTAAACGCGTCATTTCTGGGCCTTTTCAGTCAAACACGGCCGTGTTTGGGAAAATCCAAAAACACGGCCTGCCCGTGCTTTTAAAGCACGGGCGTGTTTTTCGTCCAGTCTGGATGTTCTTTTGGCGGAAATTATGGAAGCTTTCCCTTTTTGCTTTTTGACAACCTTTAAGCAATTTTTACATCTCATTTTGCTGCACCAAACTCTATTATTCCCTCAATTGTCATGTGGACACAATTATTCAACCAACTCAACCAATGGAAGTGGAGTATTGTCATGTGAATACAATGATTCAACCAACTCAACCATGAATGTGCACACAATGATTCAACCAACAAATATGGAAGTGGAGCATTTGTTCGCATTATTTATGTGTTCTTTCACAAAGATGGTGCCTATAAAAGCCAAGAGTTTGAGTTGGGAAAGGAATTCATAATTCATGTAATATTCATTCATATAGAGATTCATTGTGTATTCATCATAGACACTTAGAAAATATTTATTGTGTTCAACATTTTGAGTGGAATTGGGATCAAGAGGTCTTGGAGGAGTAAGCTTGTAGCAACATTGGATAAGAAGGCTTGGATCAACATCATCTATCAAGGAAGAAGTCATTGAGATTTTGAGAAAGATAAGTACATCATGTCTACAATACTTAAATCTTCTTGTGTAAATTACTCTTTTGTCAAAATCATGAGTAGCTAAACTCCTAGTGTTTGAATGTAATGAACTCTAGAATGGATTTGTGATTAAGGTTTGTATGTTTTTAATAAAATTCTCATGTCTTGTGTGATTCACTTATATCATGTTTATTTCATTCGAGTTAATATTTCCGGTATATTAATTTGATATCCATTCCTCATCGGGTAATCGAGAGATTTATGGTGAGAAAGAACATATATAAGTGAAAAGAGTTGCGTGCAATCCTAGATATAGGACAACATAAATCTTCTGGATTAGGGTCAAACCTAATATGGGAATTCATAAATCGTTATAATGCAATTTTGGGGGTTTTAACTAGAAAGAGATTTCAGTTAATCAACTTGAGATTAGGAGTTTTTCGCCTTGAGAAAGGGTTTAACTTAAATCGGGAATTTCTACGGTCCACATAACATGAGATTTTATTAAACGAGGTTGGTTTTTGCTTAAGGGCTTATGGTTGTATTTTTATCTTGTTGAATCACAAAAACATTCTAGAGGGATTTACATTCAAACACATTTCTAGCTCTTGATTTCTTATTCTACAATCTACTTTTATTTGATCTTTTGTAAGTTGCAATTATTTTAAATTCTCTATTTTTTTTATTTTCCATTTTAACAAACAAAACTCTGAAAATTATTAGATTAAATAACAAAAAGACGGTAATTATTAGTACTTACAATCCTCGTGGGAATGACACTCGGTACTCAACAATCTATACTATAAAACGATAGGTGCACTTGCCTAAGGTTTTAAAGGTAGCTTTTGAGCCATCAAGCATCTTCGTAACTTTGCATTAGACTGAAGAACAACATCTAACACTGGACACTTTCCGTTTAGAAATAGCCGCTCGTAGTTGGTGGCGAACAATCGGAGAAAAATGGAATCGTGCTGGCACCACACGTACATGGAATAACTTTGTTCAAAAATTTCATAGATAATATATATCATGGATAGTAAAAGAGGCCCGTCGAGATGAGTTCCATCAATTAAGACAAGGATCCATGTTTGTAATGCAATACGAGGCAGAATTTCATAAATTGTCGAAGTATGCTCCAGGCTTGTAACTAAGGAAGAAGACAAGTTGTACAAGTTTACCAGGGGTCTGAGATCAAAGATTCAGAAACAATTATTATCCATTAAATTGGACACATATGAGGAGGTTGTGGAGACAGTCGCACGAGTTGAGAGCGGATTAAATCGATTAGCACTACCGTCGGGTGGAACTACTAGTGGACCAAACAAAACCCCTGGCAAGAAAACTTTCAGTAAGACGCAAAGGTTTCAGAGAAGTAGGGTCGGAAGTTCATGTAGGAAAGGAAAGCAGAACCAAATCATGTCATATGCTTACTGTGGTAAACCAGGACATACACCGGAACAGTTCTGGCGAAAGATGGGTAAATGTTTGAAGTGTGGCAGTGGGAAACATCAATTGAAGGATTGTCCTGTAGTTGTTCAAGTCGATAGTAACCCAAAAGTTGCAACTAAACCCGGAGGTGGGATTGCAAACTGTCCTAAAATGCAAGGTCGAGTATTTGCACTAGCAGGTCAAGAGGCTCCAGAAGCTATAGATATGGTGGAAGATACGCTCCTTGTATCTAATCACCCTGCTAAAGTACTATTGGATCCTGGTTCCACACATTCTTTTGGAACATTATGTTCATAAATTGAATGCATGCATGGAACAATTGTCTTTGTGCTTAGAAGTGACAACACCTATGGGTAGTAGCCAAATAACTGACACTATGCATAAAACATGCAATGTGAAAATTGGGGTAGAATGTTTCCCTGCTGATTTGATTATTTTGCCCATACTTAAATATGATGTCATATTGGGAATGGATTGGTAGCTAGGCATCATGCACTTATGGATTGCCGCACAAAAACTGTGAAATTGTGTACACCTGGGAAGACAATGGTGGAACTGGCAGGTAATACACGAGTGGTCGTAGCCCCGACCATTTCAGCTATCAAAGCTAGAAAAGCAATTTTTAAAGGGGCACATTGGTATCTGGCATTTATGATCAACAAACCCAAGGATACTAAGCAATTGAGTGAAGTATATGTGGTGTCAGAATACCCCGATGTCTTTCCTCAAGAACTTACATCATTACCCCCTGATAGAGAGGTTGAGTTTACCATTAAAGTGATCCCAGGGACAACACCAATCGCTAAGACACCATATCGGATGGCCCCAATTGAGTTGAAAGAGTTAAACACACAATTACAAAAGCTACTAGAGCTTGGGTTCATTCAACCGAGTATGTCCCCATGGGGGTCCCCAGTGTTCTTCGTTAAAAATAAAGATGGATCGTTGAGATTGTGCATGGACTACCGAGGGCTTAATAGTGCAACCATTACCCTCTCCCAAGAATAGATGAATTATTTGACCAACTTCAGGGATCCAAGATGTATTCAAAGTTGGATCTACAATAGGGATATCACCAACTTAAAATCAGAGAAGAAGACATACCAAAGTCAGCTTTTCAGACTAGGTATGAACATTTCGAGTTCTTAGTGATGCTTTTCGGTTTAGCAAATGCTCCCGCAGCGTTCATGGATTTGATGCACAGAGTTTTTCAACCTTACTCGGACCAGTTTGTAGTCATATTTATAGATGATATACTAGTGTACTCCAAGTCCAAAACAGAACATGAGAATCATTTGAGAATAGTGTTAAAGACGTTGAGACAACACAAACTCTATGCCAAATTTAGTAAATGTGAATTTTGGTTGAGTAAAGTAGCTTTCTTGGGTCACATCATATCATGAGATGGCATTGTAGTAGATCCAGAAAAGATACAGATGATTAATGATTGGAAGCAACCGGGAACACTAACAGAAATCGGGAGTTTCTTAGGTTTAGCAGGATATTACCGTAGGTTCATAAAGGATTTCTCTAAACTTGCAGGACCACTCACGAGATTAATGCAGAAACACGTGAAGTTTGAATGGAATGATAAATGCAAAGTGAGTATTCAAGAGTTAAAGCGGTGACTTACTACAGCACCAGTGTTGGCCCTTCCAGAAGGAACAGAGAACTTTGTTATCTATAGTGATGCATCAAGAGAAGGACTTGGGACAATTTTGATGTAAAATGGAAATGTGATAGCTCATGCATCACGAAAGCTTAAATAGTATGAGGCAAACTATCCAACTCATGATTTGGAGTTGGCAGAGATAATGTTTGCTTTAAAAAAATGGCGACACTACCTTTATGGAGCCACTTTCACAGTCTTCACAAATCATAAGAGTTTGAAGTCACTCTTCTCACAAAAGGATCTAAATTTGAAACAGATGAGATAGATAGAGCTGCTTGAAGATTACCATTTTGATATACAGTATCACTCAGGAAAAGCTAATGTAGTGGCAGACGCTCTACGCAGAAAGGCGAGCACTGCAAGACTAATGATTCGTGAGTGGAGATCATTAGAAGAGTTGAGCTGTTGGAATCCAGAAAGAGTTGGCACTTGACTTCTATGTGCTAACATGTTATCACAAAAAAATGATCAGAAGTTCAGAGAATTGAGGAAGAAGATTCTGCAAGGAACGAGACCATAATTTATTGTACGAGATGATAGAATCGTCAGATTTAGACATTGAGTCTGCGTCCCGAATGATGACAAGTTGAAGAGTAGAATTTTAACAGAAGCACATCACTCGAAGTATACTATTCACCCAGGGAGTGATAAGATGTATAAGTATTTGAGACGACATTTCTGGTGGGTGAATATGAAGTATCATGTTGCCGAGCATGTTTCACAATGCATGACATGTCACCGAGTGAAGTATGAACATCAAAGACCCTCAGGTTTATTGCAACCATTGGAAATCCCTGAATAGAAAGGGGAGAACATTACAATTGATTGTATTATTGATCTGCCCAAAACTCGAAATAGACACGATGCCATATGGATCATTGTTGATAGGCTTATGAATTCCGCGCTCTTTTTGCCTGAAAGATAGGTAGCTTACAGAAACTAGCTCATATATGCATTCGAGAGATTGTTAGACTACACGGAGTTCCTATTGATATTGTATCAGATAGGGATCTGAGATTTGTTTCATGATTTTGTAAATGTCTACATGAGGGATTGGGGACAAAGCTAAGTTTTAGTACAGCTGCCCATCCCCAGACGGACGGATAATCCGAACGAACTATACAAACCCTAGAGAACATGTTGAGTGCTTGTACTTTAGATTTCCAAGTGAGTTGGGATTCACATCGTCCGTTAGCGGAATTTGCTTACAATAATAATTATCAGGCAACTATTGGAATGACATTGTATGAAGCTCTATATGAAAGAAAATGTAGGTCATTGGTGCATTGGGAGATTGATGATCAGTGGACTCCCAAACAAAAACGAGAATCCCAATCAATGATCCAGAAGGTGGATTTTATTCAGGAAGCAATGGACAAGGTGCAGCTCATAAAAGAAAAAATACGAACCGTACAGAGCCTTCAGAAAAGTTATGCTGATAATCGAAGAAAGAATCTAGAATTTGAGGTTGGGGATAAAGTATTTTACGAATTTCACCAAGAAAGGGGTTGATTCACTAGAGAAAATGAGGAAGGCTAACCCGAGATATGTTGGCCCCTATCAAATTCAAGAAAGGATTGAGAAATTGGCTTATCGCCTTGAACTCCCATCTGTTTTAGCAGGAATACATGATGTTTTCACGTGTCACGACTAAAAAAGTACAACCCTGACCCAGAGCATATAATCAGGGAAGAATTTCCAGAAATAAAGAAAGATTTGACTTACACTGAGCGACCCATCCGAATCATCGATAGCCAAACCAGAGAGTTGAGAAAGAAGAAGATTCCATTGGTCAAAGTAATTTGGCATAAACACAATAACCCAGAAGAAGCCACTTGGAAAATGGAAGAGAAAAATCGTAAAGTATATACAAAACTATTTTATAGAAGAATTTGGGGATCAAATTCTCTTAAGGATGGGAGAATGTAATATCCCGTATGCGGACTATATTGCAATAATTACTATAATAATAATAATAATTAAGTGTGATTATGCTAATTTATGCTGCTTTTGTACTATTTTTTAACGTTTTTAATTACTTTATGATTGAGTAGGATTTAGTCGGTTTAGTGTTTGAGATATGCATTTTATAATTTAAGAATTGGGGTGTGACACATGATCTTGACATCCCAATTCCCACAAGACATCCAAAGTCAATGATCCATTGGTGTTCACAGAAAAATATACACCAAGTATCCACAAAAGCTCCGAAAAAATTGACGGCAAATTTTTTTCCTCCCTAAACTCTAAAAGCCGTATGTCATCTATGATCGATTTTTTGGCCACCGGCTCCGAGTTTGCCATGGATGGCGCTCGATTTTCTATTTTATCTTGTGTTCCTTCTTATACTCTATTAGTTCTGTCTTCCACAAATGGTTTTCCCAGGTCTAATGTCGTCCAAATCAATGTTGCTCACGCCATCCATAGTTCGAAATTGCTATTTGATTATGCTAAAATCACAGGCCACTCCGTTGGGTTTGTTTCTGGTGGCTCGCATAGGATTCCATCTTCAGTCTTTGGTTCCATCTCCTTTCAGATTTCTTTGAGGTTTCCTGCCAATTCCGTCCAAATCGCGGCTAACTTCGCATCTGGTTCACGATTACTTTCCCATCCGATGGTTGCTAGGGTTTCAAATGCCATTAAAGATAATTCACGAATCCCTTTGGCAAATCCAACTCCGGTGGATGATAGCGTAACCCATGCAGAGGTGATACGTATTGGTGGTCATGGGGCTTTTCTGGTGGATTCTTCTACTTCTCCGGTAGCATATCCTGAAACTATGAAGGATTCTAACAAGTTTTTGGGTGGGACCGATATTAATCATGCGTCCATATCCACTTTGTCTCCTCTTTTGGTTGGTATTCCCGTTGCTGCCACACGATTGATTTCGGGGACGACAGTTGTTGTTCCGGCTAAGACTTAAGGTCATTCATTTGCAGATGCGGTTACGGGTAATTCTCATTCCGCCTCGGAGCCTGTTAAAAGGGTGATTATTTTTCTATTTCTATTGATGAAAAAACTTGTATAAACAAAGGATTACAGAATTCTCTTTTTCTTTAATTGGTCGAGTGATGCTTGGTAAAGGTACGAAACCATGGCCTTTGTTGCCTTTACAAAATCGTCTGACTGAATTATGGAAAATTACATCTGATTGAAAATTAATCCCTTTGGGGAAAGTTTATTTATGTATTAAATTTTCCAATGTTTTGTGATGACACCCGAGCCGAGCTGGAAGAAATTAATCCACGTCATCAGTCTGACACATATCCGAGTAGGCGACCTGCGGGTTACGTCAACAATGATGTACGACGACACGTCACGAATTAGGCTCGCCCGCTACCGAGCCCAACCGCTATCGAGCCCAACCGCAACACGGCCCCCGAGCCCCGAGCCCAAATTTCAATATGAAACGCACGCGCGACAGCTTCGTAAAAGTAATCACACGCCCATGCTTAACGCTTTATTGGTATCAGAAACTGCCACATGTCAGAGAATTATGAAGAGAAGTCGACAAGTGGCAAGTTTTGACTGACATGCACAACTATAGAGGGACATGTGTCTTTCTTTAATTATTTTACTAATTAATGAATAGTTAGTGCAAAGATGACTATTGTAAACCCACTTACTCAAAGGGGTATAAAAAGTCTGGAAAAGAGAAAAAAGGAGAAAAGAAGAAGGGTAACAAACTAGAAGAAAGACCGACCCCAATAATCCGGCTCGGCAGAATACAAAAAAAGGCATAATTAGCCAAAAATAAACATACGTTACGCACGTTTACATTTCCACGTGTTAAACATTTTACATATTTCTGCTTGTTGACCAAAACGCACGTCAACAAATTGGCGCTAGAAGGAGGGCCCGTATTGGTCCAGTCAGAATTCCAAGCAAAAGCAAGTTAAGTAAAAACCAGGTAAAGTTTAACGTTTGGCTTTTTCATAATAGACAAAAATGAGTCAACTGTCGAGAAATGCCCGTTTGACTGAAGAGCAACATTTGAACAACCAACCTGGCCAGACTACGAATGGCCAAAATATACCTCAAACAGAGGCAGGGAGCACTACTTTGTTTCCTTTCGCTCAGCTAATTGCCAACCCAACTTTTGTACAACAAATGAACCAACTCATATCACAAACTCTCGCTACCACAAACTCTCAAGCACCTCCTTCACTCCTTGCAAATACTAACCCACTCAACCCACAACTAAATGTTAACATTAATCCTCAAATTCCCGGGCTTCCTCATCACGAAGCCCAAGAAGCGATTCGGGTAATGAACAACATGTCCGTCCGTGAGAAGGCGCGCAGCGGAAGATGAGGAGGAGCAAAGTCGTGTAGCGAGTCACACGGAGCTAACGCCACATCGTCATGCCCACTCGGTGTTTGCCTGACGACCGGGAGTTGATCCTTTTCGCCACTCGATCGATAAGTTCGGCTCGGAGTTTCGGATGAGCGGGAGCGGCTCAGGGTCAATCAGGTTCAAGGCCCCAGCTTATGGCACGAACGGGATGTAGAAATACACCGCTGCGTCGTCGTCTCGAACGAATTGGAAGGCGGTCGGAAGGCGAAGCAGATCTCAAGACCGCCCAAGTAATGAACCGACCATTGTTATATCGTCATTTTCCCCGGAATTCTCGCGACCCCATTACCACCAAAGTTGAAAATCCCCGGTCGGTCTCTACAACGGGAAACCGATTCGACCACTCACGTTCACAAGTACTTAGCATGGATGGAACTATGCGCCCCTAGTGATGCCATCCTCCGCAGGCCTTCCCCCCGACTGGGCGACCGAGCCCACCGTTGGTTTAGGACCCTACCACAGGGATCCATCCAGGCATGGGGGGATCTGGCCTCCGCCTTTACGACGCATTTCTTAACGTCCAAAGTCCGAGCCGCACCAAAGGACTCCCTCGTGAACATCAAACAAGGGAAGGACGAGCCCCTGAAAAGCTATATTTTTCGGTTCAACAAGCAAGTTTGAGAGATGGAACCGGTGTCGGATGACGCCATTTTGATCGCAGCCATGGCTGGACTGGCCCCCGAAACATGGTTTAATTACTCCATCCACGAATCGGGGACGACCTCGTACCAGGAATTTCTGGTCCGCGCAGAACGCCATATTTGCGCAGAAGAAGCCATGGCAAGTAACCGCCCCGAGCATCGGCCAGTGGGCGTGAGAAAGGATGGAAGGAAAGAGCCAACAGCTGGGCCGGGGTCGGGATTCCGGCCGTTCTCGGAAAACCCGACCACCGGATTTAGGGCTCGCCAGGAAGCGCGAGCCGAGGTTGCCGCACTGAGGAGTACTTTGACCCACACTCCATCAACCATATGGAATGAAGTACATGGTCTAAATTTGTTACCTCCGGCTCGGCCTTTGAAGATCGAGCCGACAAAATTAGATTCACGACGGTATTGTGCCTACCATAAATCTATAGGTCACGATACCGATGAGTGCCGAGATCTAATCAGAGAAATTATGCGGATTGTTCGGCAAGGTGGTCTTAAGAGATATGTTCATGAACTACCGCCCCCACCGGCACTGGCTCAAAGTGTCAATCTGGAGCGCGTAACCAATCCAGCTCTCCTGCCGCCACCTCCTGCCGAAAACCAGGGGAGGGAGATCCTCATGATGTCGAGTGTCAATCGAATCAATACTAACACAGCCGAGGATAGCCGTTCCAACAGAAAAAGGAAAGCTGATGTTAGACAGGCAACCAACGCCGAAAGACAAGTTCGGGTTGCGGAAATCAAGGAAGGCCAACCCACCGGCCACTTTGTGTTCTCGGATACGGATGCCGACCAGGTGGTCCATCCTCATTCTGACCCTCTGGTCATTACTGCTCCAATTTTGGGTATTCCGGTCCACAGAATTTTGATCGACACTGGAAGCTATTCGTCAGTCATTTATGTCCGAGCATTTCGAAGATTGAACGTGGACGATAGTTATATCCGTTCATGCAACGATAGCATTCTGGGGTTTGGAGGAGGAAGGATAGCCCGCTCGGAGAAGTTGATTCGCCCATCCAAATGGAACAAGGTTTGCATAAACGGACCGTCATGACAACATTCAAAATAATCAATGCCGATTCGGAGTACAATGCTATCATTGGGAGGCCATTGCTTTATCATATAAAAGCAGTCGTTTCAATATATCATTTTTGTATAAAATTCCCAACATCCGATGGAAGCTATACATAAAGGGAATCAAAGGGAGTCGTGAGAATGCTCTCTCAAACTCCGACCGGTAGAGATTAATGTGGCGGAACAAGGACAAACCAGTGGAACCACACAGGACGATCCCCTGCCCAAGGAGGAGTCCGAGCGGAAAGATGTGATTGTTCATGAGGGTAAACCAGGTCGTCAACCCGGGAAGGAGCCAATGATGGAAGAAGGCGAGCCGGCAGTCAAGAACGAGCCGGCCAATGAAGACGACTTTCCCCTGCAGATCAAAGAGGGGCAGAATAAGAAAAGAAAACGGGCGGAACCAGTAGAACAAGTTGATACAATCAATGTCGGAAGGCCAAGCGAGGAGCGCCAATTACGTATTGGTCATGATCTCCCAGAACCATATCGAACCGAGATGATTGAATTTTTGGAAAATAATCTTGATGTCTTCGCGTGGACTCATGCAGACATGCCCGGAATTGACCCTAAGTATGCATGCCACCGCCTCAACATTGATCTAACATTCCGCCCAGTTGTCCAGAAAAAGCGTAAGCTCGGCCCTGACAGACAAGCAGCACTCGAGGCCGAGGTAAACAAGTTGATAGACAATCGATTCATCCGGGAAGCCCTCTATCCCCGATGGGTTGCCAATCCCATTTTGGTAAAGAAGAGCAATGGCGATGGCGCGCGGCGTGGATTTTACCGACCTTAACAAAGCATGCCCAAGGACGCTTATCCACCGCCAAATATTGATTATATGGTGGATGCCACGGCAGACATGAAATCGATGAGCTTCATGGATGCATACTCGGTTACAACCAAATACGGATGCACCGGAAGATGAAGAAAATACATCATTCTTCTCTCGCCGGGAATCTATGTTACAAGATGATGCCCTTCGGATTGAAGAATGCCTGGTGCGATTTATCAAAGGTTAGTAAATAAGATGTTTGAGAAAATGATAGGTCACACTATGGAAGTATATGTAGATGGCATGTTGGTAAAATCACTGTACATATCTGATCATTTGAACGATCTTAATAAAATGTTCGCCGTTTTGAGAGAGTACAAGATGATGTTAAACCCGAGAAAATGTACGTTTGGGGTCGGCTCGGGCAAATTTAAGGGTATATGGTCACCAAAGGGGAATTGAGGCCAACCCAGGATAAAATAAAAGCCATCATCGATCTAGAACCACCGAACTCTGTAAAAAGGGTACAAAGCCTAACAGGCCGATTGGCCGCCCTTAACCGATTTGTCTCACGATCCACAGACAAGTGCAAGCCTTTCTTTGAAATTATAAAAAAGAGTAAAAATTTCGAATGGACTGAGCAAGCACAAGCTGCCTTCGAATCCCTCAAGCAGCACCTTTCTTCAATTCCTATATTGCAAAAACCTATCCAAGGGGAGGACTTGTATTTGTACCTAGCGGTATCCGAATACGCCATCAGTTCGGTGTTAATCAGGTTAGATGGTTCTATTCAACATCCAGTCTACTACACCAGCCAAGCATTACATGACGCCGAACTCCGCTATCCACCAATGGAAAAATCGCTTATTCACTAGTCATCGCGCGCGGAAACTCCGCCCATATTTTCTAGAGCACAAGGTTATAGTCTTGACCAACTATCCACTGAAACAAGTACTACACCGACCCGATACTTCTGGACGGATGATCAAGTGGGGCGTCAAACTCAGTCAATTTGACATTATATACGAACCACGCACCGCAATAAAAGGATGTGCTTTAGCCGATTTTGTGGCAATTCACACCTTCCATACGATTGGAAGTTATGGAAGACCAAGAATGGAAATTATTCGTTGACGGCTTTTCCACCGTAGGCGAGCAGGGGCGGAATCGTGATAATCGATCCAAATGAAAAATGCTCTTTGCCGGCCGCACGATTTGATTCCCCATAACGAACAACGGCCGAACACGAGGCACTTCGCGCGGGCTTGGAGATGATGGCGGCTTCTATGGGCCTAAAACAACTATTGGTACACACGATTCTCGTTGGTCGCTCATCAAATCAACGGCGAAAGTACGGCTTAAAGAGCAAAAGATTGCACAATATTTGGATTTGGTCAAGAAGAGATTATCGCACTTTAAGACAAAAGTCTTACATGTGCCCCGAGCCGAGAACATACAAGCAGATGCCTTAGCTCGGCTCGGCTCCAGTCCAGGGACGGATGCCATCACGGATGTCACTGTCACACAACTATCTGCCCCGTCACTTGGTGCAAAGAAAATATATACGACTGAAACCGCCGAACAGACTTGGATGACCCCAATCGTTTAGTATTTACAGAAAGGAGTTCAACCTGAAAACAAAGCTGAGGCCAGAACACTACGAACTCAAGCGGCTCGGTTTACACTAGTAGACGGCATCCTATACAAACGAGGATACTCCATCCCACTCCTACGCTGCCTTTCCGAGATAGATGCAGATTATGCACTTCGAGAGGTTCATGAGGGAATATGCGGCAACCACGCTGGGGCCAAACGCGTTGGCCTATAAATTGATACGGCAAAGGGTACTACCGCCATCCCTAAGAAAAGATGCGATCGACCTCGTCAAAAGATGCGAGAGATGCCAAAGGTTCGCACCGCAGTCGATATCATCCCGAGCAACTTACCTCCGTATTTAGCCCATGGCCGTTTGCCAAATGGGGAATGGACCTCATCGGACCACTCCCCATCGGCAAAGGGGCGTCAATACGCCGTTGTGGCAGTGGATTATTTCACAAAATGGGCCGAGACGGAACCTCCGGCAAAAATAGATGAGGAAAAGATTGTGAGCTTTGTATGGAAATCCATTATCGTAGATTCGAATACCACATTCGATTGTTACGCATAATGGGAAACAATTCGATAACCGAAGGTTTCAAAATTTTGTGAAGGTTTCCGCATCAAAAAACTATTTCTCAACTCCATACCATCCCCAGTCGAACGGACAAGTTGAGGCCGTTAATAAAATACTCAAGTATACCTTGAAGGCGAGATTGGAGGAGTCTAAAGGTAATTGGCCGGAGGAACTACCCGGTGTATTATGGTCATCTGAACGACGCATCGAGCGGCCACTGGAGAAACACCTTTTTCTTTAGCCTATGGAGCCGAGGCGGTGATTCTGTTGAGATCGGAGCCCTACCTTCGAATCGCAAATTTTGAAGAAAAATCGAATGAGGTTGCGCTCCGAGCGAGCTAGACTCGCTCAAGAAAAAGGTGCGATCTTGAGATGAAAATGCGGTGTATAAACAAAGGAGTGAAAGGTACTACAATTGAAAGTAAAGGAAAGAAGATTTGGTCGGCGATCTTGTGTTGAAAAAGATAACGGTGTTCAACCCCCATTGAAGCCGACCGGGAGGGGCCCATTTCGGGTCACCCACGCCTTATCCGGTGGGGTGGGCGTACCGGCTAGAATATTTGAGTGGAGAAAAATTTATGCATCCATGGAATGTAGCATACCTGAAACGGTATTATCAATAAAGATCTCGGTTTATGATCCAGATAGGAGTCCAAGGAATTATCCTTTCATCTGATATTTCGTGAGCTCTCTAAAGGGAAACGAAGTTTTACTCACCTCGGCTATGTGCCGAGGACAGTAAAAATCGCCTCGGCTTAAGCTGAAGGCCGAAACGTCATCCTGCACGCCCTCAGACGATGAAAAAGGGCAACATACCCACCCACAAGACGGACGTTACGCACCGAGCGCAAAACAAAGACTCGGTTACGCACCGAGCACAATACAAAGACTTGGTTACGCACCGAGCACAATACAAAGACTCGGTTACGCACCGAGCACAATACAAAGACTCGGTTACGCACCGAGCACAATACAAAGACTCGGTTACGCACCGAGCACAATACAAAGACTCGGTTACGCACCGAGCACAAAACAAAGACTCAATTACGCACCGAGCACAATACAAAGACTCGGTTATGCACCGAGCACAATACAAAGACTCGGTTACGCACCGAGCACAATACAAAGACCTGGTTACGCACCGAGTTAATAAAAACAAAGACTCGGTTACGCACCGAGCACAAAACAAAGACTCGGCTACGCACCGAGCACAATAAAGACTTGGTTACGTACCGAGCACAATACCAAGACTTGGTTACGCACCAAGCACGGATCAAAAACTTGGTTACACACCAAGCGCAAATCAAAGATTCGATATACACACCAAGCGCAAATCAAAGATTCGATGTACACACCAGGCGCCAGACAAAGACTCGGTTCATACACAAAATTTCAAATACAAAATAAAGGACATGATTTATATATATCGAGTACAAGAATCAATTAAGGCGAGCAAAGCCCTTATTCAAAGGGGGAACCGAGCCCTGTGACTTGGGAATATAAAAGGAAAAAAGACAGCAACAATCTTACAAAAGTAAAAGAGCCGAGCATCTACAAAAACTTGAAACAGATACACGGTGAGGAAAATAACAATTCATTCCTACTTCAAAAGTATTTACATAAGGAGGCGGAGCCCATTACATCTTGAGGCACGAAGCCAAATTTCCTACCTATGGGTACATATGAAAGCATTAAGATCGAGCAGGGGCGGAATTTCGACGCACCGCTAGAGGCGACTTCTTCCATGTCCGGAGGAGGAGAGCCCCGCGCATTAGGAACCTCCGCAGTTCGGCCGAAGGGTGTCGAGATCGCCTCCGGGAGGGCCAGATCTTCCTCAAGCCGAGCAACAAGACACCCGCCTTAACTAAATCAAGAATTTCTCGAGGCCGGTCGCACTACCGCAGTTAACATGAATACATACTCCTGAGTCTTTGTAAGCTTCAACGGCCTCTCTACGAACTTCCTCGGTTTCGACGGCGTTTCTTGGCCTCCCACACACATCGGCTAGACGCCTCTCCATTTCCTCGGACCGGGCAGTGGCAGCACGTTCCAGCTCGGTGACCTTAGCCCTAAGCTCTTTGATAAGGGTCTTTTTATGCACGTTTTATGTGTATATTTGAGTGGAATTCGAGTTATTTTATTGTTAGTTTTGTAAATTTTTGATTATACATAGTTCATATTACTCCGAGGTGCTTTTATTGATGTAGATTGACCATTCGGGGCTAATTTTGGTGAATTTCGGACCATGGATTCATGTCAAAACATACCGGGGAGTTTAAGGATGCAAAAACGCTCGAAATTCCAAGCCAAACGCGTCATTTCGGGGCCTTTTTGGTCCAACACGGGCAGGGGGGTGTCGGGCAACACGGCCGTGTTCACGGAGCTAAAAACTCGATTTTTCGCACAAAAAGCCCTCGACACGGCCAGGCCGTGTTCCCCAACACGGCCGGCCGTGTCAGAACACGGCCTGGCCGTGTTGGGAAGCACGGCCATGTCGGGGAGTGCTCGCACAATTAAACAAAGACGGCCTGGCCGTGTCGGGCGACACTGGGCGTGTCAGGACCTCTTTTGCAACTTTTCTTTGCGGAATTTGGGGAAAACTCACCAACCAACCCATTTTGGCCACTTTTGTACACTTTTAACACCCTATTTTCTTGAAACATGTCTCCATGTCCCCTCTCCTCATCACTTGAATACAAGAATTCACCAACCAACAAGGAAAATGGAGGCAATTGTTTAACAAAAGAGAGTACTATCAATGTATTGGTTGCCTATAAAAGCCAAGGTTGAAGTTGGGAGAGGCATTCAATTAGATACTCGAGAAAATATTCATTGTATTCATTTCATTAAGTAAAATTGGGGGCCGGCGGGTCTTGGAGGAGTAAGTTTGAGGCAACATTGGGGAAGAAGGCTTGGAGCAACATCATCAAGTCAATTGAGATTTTGATAAAGATAAGTACACCATGTCTACAATGTTTACATCTTCTTGTGTAATTTATTCTTTGGTCAAAATCATGTGTAGCTAAACTCCTAGTGTTTGAATGTAATGAACTCTAGAATGGATTTGTGATTAAGGTGTGTATGTTTTTAATAAAATCTTCATATTTTGTGTGATTCACTTATATTATGCTTCGTTCATTCGAATTGATATATGCGCAATATTGATTTGAAGTTTATTTTTCATCCGGAAATCGAGAGATTCATGGTGAAATAGAACTATATAAGTGAAAAGAGTTGCATGCAATCCTAGATATGGGACGACATAAATCTTCCGGATTAGGGTCAAACCTAATATGGGAATTCATAAATCGTTATAATGCAATCTTGGGGTTTTAACTAGAAAGAGATTTGAGTTAATCAACTTGAGATTAGGAGTTTTTCGCTTGAGAAAGGGATTAACTTAAATCGAATTTCTACGGTCCACATAGCATGAGATTTTATTAAAAGAGGTTGGTTTTTGCTTAAGGGCTTATGGTTGAATCTTTTAACTTGTCAAATCACAAAAACATTCTAGAGGATTTACATTCAAACACACTTCTATCTCTTGATTTCTTATTCTACAAATTTTACTTCATTTTTACACTTCGATAATTTAGATTCTTTATCAAACAAAAACTCGAAAATTGTTAGATTAAATAACAAAAAGACGGTAATTATTAGTACTTATAATCCTCGTGGGAATGACACTCGGACTAATAATCTATACTATAAAACGATAGGTGCACTTGCCTACGGTTTTAAAGGTAGCTTTTGAGCCATCACTCTTCTTTAGCCTTGCGGGCCCGATCTCGCTCTGCCTCGGCCCTCGCAGCAGTTTCTCTCTCGAGTTGGCCCGAGCCGTAGCCTCATCCGCTGAGTCTTGAATGATTCTTGTACCCCTTGGAGGGTAGCATAGCCTCCTGCGAGATCCCCGTGCCGCCTTTCCAGGTCGGCATATTTTTTTCTCTAGCTCGCGAGTTCCCCAACCGCATGCCATAAGAGCCCAATCATCCGCCCGGACATTGCCATGGCATCTCGAATTTGTTCTTGGCGATCTCCGAGCGCATTGCTCGATGCCTTTGTCCAGGCACGAGCCGGGGACACTCATCGTGGCCCGACCGCCTCCCAGTAAAACTCTCGATTGCTCCACCGCTTTGTCGGCGTGGCACATCGAACGAATTCCACAAACCATCAAGGCGTAGTCCAATCATTCCTCGCAATATTCATCCTCGCTTGGCTTGGAGGGATGAAATGACCTTCTCTCGCCGAGGTCATCCGAGAAAGTTCGCGGACCTCCCTCTTTTCAAACATTCGGGGATGTTCGGGCGCCGTTCGACCAACCCTTTCAGTCTGATCAGGCTCCTCCATCACAATTCCCCCTCTTCTCCTTTGAAGAGGAGGTGACTGCCTCCGGTACTCCATCAGCAGGACGTTTACCGGCCCGGATATCTTCTCTCCGAGCCGCCTCCACATCCGCAGGTTGATCGGCAGCCGCCCGAGTTCGCCGCGCCGTGTTCCTCACGCTGCGAAGGCGTGCACGCAAATCCAAGCCACGCCCTGCACAAAGCAACCACCGTTAGAAGATCAAAAGAAAACAAAAAGACATTTCAAAAGGAAATGTGAAAAATACAATGTTTACCTCGGCAGCCGCACTCGGTGGCTCTGGAGTTTGTGTCTGCCCTACGGGCGCAGATGGTCTGCCCACAGGACTAGTCGCCACGGAGTGAGACGCGCGCTCGCTCGATCCCCCGCTGCGCTCCCCCGGAGAATGGGGCCGCACTTCTTCACACGGGAGGATTCTGTTGAGGCTCTCTCGACCTCCACCTCCCGCTCGGCCGCCTCGTCCCGAGCCACCCCTCGGCTTTGGGGTCGGCGGGCGGAGCAGCTCAAACCACTGCGGCAAGTTAGCCTCGGTGAGCAACCTCTCAATTCGCTATATCTCGCACCTCGCCTGGATATTTTCCACCTGCGGATGAAGGTGGCCGACAAAAGGCCCTTTTGATGCGCGGTTCTCTATAAAGGTAAAAAGACAAAAGTCAATCACAAAAAGAAACGATAAATAGCAAAAGCGAGTAAGGAGAAAGGATATAGACTTACTATAACCAAAAACAAAATCGAAGGAGGATAAAGGGCGTCTCTTCCCTTCATTCGTCCTCCACGCGAGCTTGCCACTCGCCGCTCACCCAGAGCCATTTTTCTTTCCGATCCTTCAACGATGAAGGAAGACCTTCTACTAAACTATCCGGATACCCCAGTCGGGTTTGTACGTAATACCACCCGGACGGCTGACCTTTTGATGAAGGAGTTGCTCGCCAGACGAAAAGTTCGTTCATCTCTTTGAACTTAGGGCGAGGGTATTTCTCTAGGTGGAACATCACCAAAAGGCCAATAATCCTACCCCACGTAATGGGATGCACTTGGGTTGGATGCATACCCCACTTGCAAAGCCACCGCGTGAGAAAAGCCGGCAGCGGGAACCGCAGTCCGAATAGAAGGCTGGCGGTATGTATACCCACGCAACCCACGGGCGGGTGCTGGGGGACCTCAGTGCCATCCGGTACCCAGAAATGGATACCACTTGGAATACGATACCTTCGCTGGAGCTCTCCCATCTCCCGGATCATCAGCATGCTTGGGATATCGTTTATATCGCTCGGCGTCCACCGAGACTCAACACGGGCGAGGGCCTCCTCCTTGCCGTCGCCATTACGATGACCCATAGGCCCTTGTGGCCTCTCCGCCTCGAATCACCGGAGGGTTCGTTTACCCGCTCCACGTTATCACGCTCCGGCCCGATGGGTCCATATTTTCTTCTTCTTGCGATCATCGCCTAAAATCAACACTCGGGGATTCTTCGTCGGAACTCTCTTATGCCGCCCGGGCCTGGTACACCGTTCCCTCTCTAAAAGGCGGTCTGGCGTCGGATTAAAGATAGTATGAGTCCGCCCCTAAAGACGTTCCACTTCGTGGAGAATCCGGAGAAGATATCCGAATAATGCTCGGCCGTGAGACGGAGATCGTCGTCTTGGTGAAAAATAAACAGAGGGTTGGATGGAGGATGTTCAATTCCAACTTCTACACTATAACTACGACTCTACTATCTTCAAAAGAAGACATTTATAGGTAAAGGAAGAGTATTTAGAAAAAATACCTAAGCTCGAAGTCTCTGAACTTGGGAAGCCGACCCAAAATTTCGCTTTCGGTTTTAATTACTTTAGCTCGAGGTTAATGGTTTGAAAGTGAATAATGGAGGGAAACAAAGGTATTTATAGATGAGTTTCCTCGATAAACGAGACGTTTATTCGAAAGGACGCTCCTTTTAAAAGCTCAAAAGCCGTCAAACATGTCGAAAACGTCGCCCCCCCCGCCGCCGATGAATCGACGTAACTTTTTTCCGATTCGCGCGAGATTGGTCCAACCACAAGATGCCACGTGTCTGTCATTATGGCAACCCAATTAATGCGCCGTTTCAGGCATTAATCACTACGAGACAGGTGCCAGGAAAGGACAAAACCTTTGAGAGATCCGTTTCCCCATTAAATGTTCATCATTAGTATTAAAGTTTAACTCCGACTTCAGAAATTCTTCTCTCGGAGTCAAACTTGGGGGCCTTTGATGACACCCGAGCCGAGCTGGAAGAAATTAATCCACGTCATCAGTTTGACACATATCCGAGTAGGCGACCTGCGGGTTACGTCAACAATGATGTACGACGACACGTCACGAATTAGGCTCGCCCGCTACCGAGCCCAACCGTTACCGAGCCCAACCGCAACACGGCCCCGAGCCCCGAGCCCAAATTTCAATATGAAACGCACGCGATGCCTTCGTAAAAATAATCACACGCCCATGCTTAACGCTTTATTGGTATCGTAAAGCGCCACATGTCGAGAGAATTATGAAGAGAAGTCGACAAGTGGCAAGTTTTGATCGACATGCACAACTATAGAGGACATGTGTCTTTCTTTAATTATTTTACTAATTAATGAATAGTTAGTGCAAAGATGACTATTGTAAACCTACTTACTCAAAGGGGTATAAAAAGTCTGGAAAAGAGAAAAAAGGAGAAAAGAAGAAGGGTAACAAACTAGAAGAAAGACCGACCCCAATAATCCGGCTCGGCAGAATACAAAAAAAGGCATAATTAGCCAGAAATAAACATACGTTACGCACGTTTACATTTCTACGTGCTAAACCTTTTACATATTTCTGCTTGTTGACCAAAACGCACGTCAACACTTTGGATCATACACGGGCTGCATCACGTTCTTCTTTGCAAATTAACCCTGGATCTATCCATTTATCTTTATAGGTTCCTGATTTTAATCCGTATAAGGTTAATTCCTCCACGACTAGTGTGTGGGTGCACATTTTTGAATTAAGTATAGAGTATTGGCACCCTAGTATCATCATGGGTATTGCTATACAGATTGATGATAAATCTTTAAATGGTTCTCTTGGCCATTTTGTTCGGGTTCTGGTGGATATTGACCTTGCGAAGCCTCTTCAGGTTTATATTATGGTTGAACGTGTGGGTCATTATTTGTTTGCTTCTTTGAGTTATGAGAAATTACCAAAATTTTGCTCAAATTGTTATATTACCGGTCATAATACTGTTGCATGTCGGTGTATTATGACTTATGTTCCTAATGAGTCTCATGGTCATGACCCTTCATCCAAGAGAGGTAGATCACATGTTCCTAAGGTTTATAGACATGTTCATTCTTCTAAGGATAAGGGTAAGGTCACGGATAATTCCGTGGAAGAAACGGTTTCTGCATTGCATGTTGGTTCGCCCTCTTGGGTTACTGTCAGTAAATGGTGGGCGGACTATGTCGAGAAAGATCACCCTAGTGCTGAGAACCAACCCCCAATAGTTCAGAGGGACAATGACGGATTTGTGGTCGTCAACAAAAAATATGTCAATGATGGTAAAAATATAAACCCTTCACGTCCTTAACAACACATCTCTACTCGCATCCATTTGATGTCTACAAGAAAAATATTGTAGCTCGAGTTTCATTTCAAATAAGTATGCTGAAACGTTAAATGATCACATTGTACCAATTATGTAAGATAATCCACTAGCTATTGTGGTTTATTCAAATGTTGTTGAATCAAGGTCTAATCTAACAGAGAATGATGAAACGACTTTGACTTCAGCTCATAATTTCATATCTCCAACATTAACCCATCTTCTTGACTTTGATTTTCAAGTTGATGTAGACAATTTGGAAGCTTTAAAGACCAAGCTAGGTGACTCTTCAACTACTTCGCATGTCATTCAATCATGTGCTTCCTCGAAAGCTATGAAGGCTATGAAAATTGTGACTCGAGGATCCTGGGCTGACATTCCACAGGCTATATCAGACCATCAAAACGACACTCGAGCATGTGCAAACAAAAAAACAAATGACAATGTTACTCGAAAATCCTCTAGAAATAGACGCTCTTCATTTAAACTGTGTCTTTAAGTTATTTTTGTTGTTTATTTTTTTTTTTGAAGTTTTACATTATTTTTTCTTTTGCTACCTGATCGGCTTATGATCATGACCTTTTCTTTTCTTTTATATATTTCCATTCATTTAAAAAAAAAAGGTGTAAGTATCAAAACAAAAACAAATACAATTCTAATACTCTTATCTTTCGTGCAACTTTACTTTAATTATATATATATATAATTATTAGAGGTGTCCGTGGCTCGGAAAACAAAGTGAGCCTAACCGAAAATAAAAATTCAGCACATACCAAATTTATTTTTATATTATTATTTATAAATTTCGTATATATTATTTATTTTTATATTATTATGTATTATTTACCTACTAAAAATAAAGAAATAATAAATATTATAATTATGATTATAATTTTTTTCTATTATTTTTTATTTTTGAAAATTTTTTATTTACGGATATACCGAACCGAAATACTAACAAAAAATCAGTAAAATTGAACTGAACCAATTATTTTGGTACAATATCCAGTAAATCAATGCGTTTCAAATTTTTGATCCAGTTATTGTTTTTATTCGCTCACCAAACACATATTAGAATTAAACACTACTCATAAGAGTAAGGGATCAATATAGTGTGGTAAATTGACCAAGATTATCTCACAAGAAAAGTTTTGCCGACCATGTAATTATGTGAATTTACGAAAAATAGAAATAATTCCTAAACACTATAATCAAGTTTTGAATATGTAGTTATGTTAAAATAAGAACTAAAAGTAGTTATCTAAAATAGCATCACAGTAGAAAATTGGGATGAAATCAATACGAAAATGTTTAAATCCTAAAACAATTCGAAAATGTCTAAACCCCCTTAAAATAAGTAAATATTAATAATGTCTAAACCCGCCTAAATCCTAAACTGTAAACCCTAAAATAATCATTGATAATATATTTTAGAGGCAAATACTAATTAATTTATTTTTGTGGATAAAAATTAGAAGGAAAAAAAGGTAAATAAATGGAATAGCATATACTTTTTTTTAAAAAAAAAATAATTGAAATGACAAAGTGCAATTATGAAAAGTTCAGATGGCAGTCTTAACGAAATTCAGATGGCAAAGTACAATAATTTTTATTTAGATTTTAGGTAAATATGATTATGCCCTCACGTGGAGGGCATGTGCCACATTCAGATAATATTCCACCCGCGATGACAGTTGTATGGCAAAAAAGTAAATTTTATGTAGTTTGTATGGTAATGTGCAAAAAACATTAGTTCATATGATAAAGTGAAAAAAAAAATATAGTTGGGGGGTTTAGTATTTTTTTTCCTCAATAATTAATACGGATATATTAAATAGTTGATACCAAAAATTGTGGTTAAGTACATACATCAATATATAAAAATGAATAAACTTTTAAGATCCTAAATTTTTTAAAAGATTAATAATTTTTTTTTTATTTTTGATCTCTTTTTGACGTACCATATATCAAATTATAATATTTTTACGATTTTTAGGACACCCTATTATATATATATAATAAAAAACAAACAGAAAAAATAAAAAGTATATGATATATTTACTCAAAATGTTATTTTGTGATGGGCTTTAAAATTCATTCGAGCTATTGGACATCAATTTGTATTTTCATGTATTTTGGTTATTTGTGATATATATAGTTGTTATTGGAGCTTCGCTCATTTCTTCTTAATTATACATAGTTGTATTTAAGTTGATTAAATTCAATTAAAAATATTTTATTTTAATTGAATAATATCTCAAAATATATATCCAAACATTGTATATTATCAATATCCATCATTAGCATTATATTATATTTATGTAAGACGACAAATACATATATAGTATTGAATATACTTTTCATGTTGTGAGGTATGATATTTTTTCTTGACTTCATTAATAAAAAATATTAAATTTTAGTTTTCACCTATTATTTGATATTATATTAATTATTACAATGTAGAATGATATATATATATATATAATAACCAATTCGCTTATAGATAGTTATTAAAAAAATTCCCCGCATCTTTCTAGAGTTAGTAAAATATAATTAAAATATTTAACATTAATTTTGGTAATTAGTAAATAATTCTGGAATATCTATATGTATATATAATAACAAAGAATTATATAAAAATATGCTTTCCAAATTTTTATGTGTACTGCATTACTTTTTTTTTGTCTTTCTATTTTTCTTGTGTAAATTTTTTTTGGACCCCTTATTGATGTATAATATATCACATTAATCGTCTTTTTATGATCATCAGTTTGACACCCATATTGTATATATAAAATTAAAAATTACAATAAAAATAAAAAATATAAGATATATTTACTAAAAATCTTATATTGTAATGGGCTACAATAATTATACATTTGGGCTATTGGACATCAATTTTTAAATTTATGTATTTTGGAATTTGTGATATATGTGGGGGTGGCCACGGCTCCGGATCCACCGATTTCGGTTCTTCATTTTGGCGGAACCAGAACCATTGCCTCACGGTTCCGATCCAATTTGGTACTCGGTCCCTCCATGGTTCTGGTTCTGGTTCCGGTTTTAACCGGAACCATACGTTTATCTTTTAATAATTTTTTGATTTTCTTAAAATAGTTTATCAATTTCAGTTAAAAAAAAAAGAAAAGAAAAAAAAAGACCTGGACTTAATATTCAATTAAGTTTTATACTTAATATTAATAATAATACTAAACTATCCATAGAGTATAGAAGAATCAAAATTCACGTAGTTCGCTTACAATATTTGGTCTAAAACGTGTCTCATATAGTTACGAATACAAAACATCATAATAAACATTTAATATTTCTTCTACCATGTGCTTACCAAAATTGTTGGTTTTTAACTTTAAAAAAATGGTTCCATCACGGTTCCACCGATGGTAAAACTGTCGATTCCACGGTTTTTGAGACCTAGGAACCAAAATCGGAATCGGTCTACATGATTCCGGTTCCAATTTTGGAACCATTGACCACGGTTATGGTTCTGATGTGGAACCCGATTTCGATTTTATTTGGCCACCCCTAGTTATATGTATAGTTGTTATCTGGACTTAGCCCATTTTTTCATAATTATATAAATTATATTTAAGTTTATTAAATTCAATTAAAAAATACTTATTTTAATTGAAAAACATATATCATAATATGTATCCAAATATTATCTATATTACATATATCCATAAATAGCATTATATATTTATGTAATAATAAATTAATTTATATTTCAAATAAAATTATATTCATAATAATGTTTTGTATATAGGAAAATTATTTTTAATATATATTAATGTATTTTTATGTTAATAGAAATTATTTTTATACTTATCAACGCATTTTGATATTCAACTTTGAAAGTTGTATATCTGAACTATTAGATAAGAATTTGTCTATTTGATATCTTTTTTCATATATGTGTCTATATATAAAAATATAATAAGTTTTACTTTTTTTAAAATATTTTATTTTTCCTAAAATTATGCTATCAAGTATAAAACATGATTTTTTGTTTAATATATATATATATATATATATATATATATATATATAGGGGAAGGTTCAAATGGGACATCCCCCTTATATGAGACGGTGGGGATTTATCCAAGCCTTTGAAAATATTACAATTAATGGTTCAGATTTAATGGCTAATATTAATTTAACAATTATTAAATATAGGCAATAAGGGCACAATAGACAATTTGAGAAAATAACAAATCAATGTAGTGGAACCGTTCCTAATTTATAGGAATAGATAAGGGGAAAGAAATGGATTCACAATATTTCCAAATCACAACCAATATCCCCACCCAAAAAAACGTGTCTTCTTCAACAAGATCCCTCCCAAAAAAAATGTCTGTCTTCTTCCGACGACTGCAATATAACCATAGACAACTGCAAAAAATCATAGAGAGTGCTGCGCATACCCCATAAAAGAAGAAAACAAAATCGGTGCCGGCGATGGAAGACAATATTAACGATCCGACGTACAACAAAGTGAATGTATATTTATCTCTATACTTTGTTTATTTTTTAAAATTTTATGTAATTGTAATTAAAGGGAAAAATATTGCCCCTCCATCCTTCTATTGTTTGTGTACGAAGAAACATGAGAAACAACGTTACTTTGATATTTAACAGTATAAATAATATGACATTAGTGTTTATTTAGAACTGATTTGTTGTATATATTGTATTACATATATGTTTGCTTGCAAAAACTCGAACACCTTCCAAGATGCTTTGAACTAAATTTATTAGCGAAACACTGTATGTGTAGTTGTATTTTAATGTACGTGTAATGTGTGTTTACTGTATACGTACATTAATGAAATCTTTAAAATACAATTTGATGTATATTTATATATAATGGGGTGTATGTAACTGTAATTATTAAATTGTTTTCTAAAACCATAGCACACGTCCCAAGATACTACGAAAAATAGATTGCTCTACTATGATACTTTTAACCAATGTTATAACTGCCTATTATGTTGTAAGTTAGTGTACAGTTTACTGTATATTATTGTACAATTTCTTTGTATTTTTCTTGAGTTTGCATCGTCTAAATCAATAAACTGGTATTCCTTATGTATAGGTATTTTGCTTCAGAAAACTAATTAATTGTTTATTGATTTAGACAATGCAGGATACACTAGAGAAAGACTAGAGATTTCGCCTGGTTTAACAAATTATTGGATTCCAATAGTTGAACAAGACAAAATACCGCGCATAGGAATGGAATTTCCATCATTACAGAAAGGTGTACAATTCTATAGGTACTATGGCTCATATAGTGGATTCGACATTCGAACAAGTACAACAAGAAGGTTCAGAAATAAGGACATTCATGTCCAATATATTGTATGCAACCGAGAAGGGTTCAAAAATAGTAAGGTTTTACCTCCAATTGGTTCCAATGAAGAAGATGATCCGCATAGGAGTTCAACATCACGTACAAGGTCGTCAAGTCGTGTGGGGTGCAATGCAAGGTGTATATTTCAATACGCAACACCAAAATTCCTACAAGATAAAATACTTTGAAGAGCGGCATACTCATTCTCTGAGATCAGAACCATACAGACAATTTATGAAGGTGAACAGGAGTCTTAATTTTGGGCACCAACAGTTCATCTTGAATTGCACAAAGGCAAATGTTGGTATCTTTGCTAAAACCCTCGGGTGTTTAAAGAGATGGTGGGAGGATACTCCAATGTCGGAGCACTTCAAATAGACTTCAAAAACTTTAGGAGAGACTTGCAGGCCTACATATGTGGTGCAGATGCGCAGTTGGTAATAGATAAGAACTTGAGGAAAAAAGAAATAAGTCCAGGAATGGCATTCAATTATGATGTCGATGAGAATGATCAGCTAACCCGACTATTTTGGGCGCACGACAGGCGTCGATCTTGCGGAATTATGGCGTATTTGGTGACGCTCGTTTCGTTTGACGCTACGTACAATACGAACATGTGCTGTTTATTTGCTTTGACATTACTGTCTGGATACGAGCATTTTATTGTGTACATAACAAAATTTCGCTCTGTAAAATATTTTTATTCCACCATGTTTAAAATGGCATTTACAAAAAAAATACAAAGACCTATTAATCCTTCCATAAAAATATTGTTCATTCATTTTAATATTACTGTACTTGTAGGTGATATTAATTGTGTAATAATACGAACAGGTGTTGTTTATTTAATTTGACATTACTATCTGGATACGAGCATTGTACTGCGTAAATTTCAAAATTTCGCTGTAGGCTATTTTTTATTCCACTGTGTCTTGAATTGCATTTATACAAAAACAGAAAGACCTATTAATCCTTCCAAAATAATATTGTTAGTTCATTTTAATATTATTGTACTGGTAGGTGATATTCACTGTATAATAATTGAAATTTCACTGTACTACATATTTATTTCAATGTCTATTGAATTGAAATTATTTATGCAAAATGGCAGGTACAAGATGGTGTTTGCGCCTTTTACGGGAATAGATAATCATAAGCGTTGTGTAACGTTTGGAGCTGGGTTGATAATAAAGAAAGATGAAGCGTCATACATATGGCTATTCAAGAATTTCTTAGAAACAATTGGTAAAGAACCAAGCTACATTTTTACTGACCAAGACCCCGCAATGAAGAATGCAATACATGTTGTTTTCTGAAGTACCAGTCATCGTCTATGTATGTGGCACATCATGGAGAAGGTAAACACCAAAGTCAATCCAGCATTGCTCAAGGATAATAGTTTCAGGCCGAAACTAAATTCTGTTGTATGGGATGATTACGATGAGCCAGCAGAGTTCGAGACAAAATGGCATGATGTAATGTTTGAGTATGAGTTAACTTCGCATCCATGGTTTAATACAATGTTCGATCTTACACAAAAATGAATACCAGCATATTTTAGGGACGTGCCAATGGGAGGTCTAATAAGGACAACGTCAAGATCTGAAAGTACAAATAGTTGGTTTGGCAATTTCACAAACCCTCAGGCAAGTTTGGTGGAATTTTTTATGCACTTTGAAAGTGCCATGGACTCACAACGCCACGAATCCGATAAATTAGGCAACAAATGTGAAACGTTAAATCCCAAATGCAAAACACCATTACAGATTGAGAAAACATGCAGCATCAATGTACACACATGCAGTGTTCTCAGAAGTCAGCAAAGAAATTGAAGAATCGTGTTTCAGTTTCACAGTGGTTGGTGTGATTGATAATACAGACACGTGTTCTTACAAAATAAGAGACAAAACTGGTAGGGTATATGATGTCATTTGTTACAAGAACGAGTCAATGTCGAAGTGCAGTTACAAAATGTTTGAACGAAGCGGACTACTTTGTCGCCATATACTGTTATTGCTAAAGGGAGAACAAGAGATTCCATCCAAATATCTAACAAGGCGTTGGTTGAAAAATGCATCAATTCATCCTTTTTCAAGGAACGGTGATGTGTACCAATTCAATGGAGGCAACAGAGCATGTGTAACTCTCAACAAGCTTTGGTCAGATTTCCATAGTTGTCTTGGGCTCGCCCAAGGTGATATAGAGAAATTGTCATCTTTGTCACGCTTACTATCAGAAGAAAAGCAAAAACTACTACTCGAACAAGAGAATGAAAGGTCCGTAGTTGGCAAGCAAGCAGTTATTGAAACCTATTGTGGGACAACATCAGGAAAGGATATCAATGTATTGCCACCACAACAAGCAAAAAACAAAGGTAGTGGGAGCCGCGTGAAAAGTCGTATACAAAGTCAAAGGGAGAAAGCTATCAAAGCAAGCACAAAATTGAAGAGACGATGTGGTATATGTGACGAAATCACAACCCATAACAGTAGAACATGCCCCAAACGTTCAAAAACCTAATTAGATATTAACCATTTTCAATCAACAAAGACATACATCCAAGTTTTAGTATGTTTTCAATGTTTCTTTGCATCAACAATAATGTTTCGTTAGTACATTTTACTGTTTGGTTAGTATGTTATCACGTGCTCATTACAATTTTTTTTTTATTCAAATTTTTGTTGTACGAAATAACTGCATTCAATACACAGTAAACATGTATATAGTAGTACAGTGAAATATGACAATTATACACTGAAATAATATTAACCGCACAGTGAACCAAATCACCAATGTACATCGTGAAAATACACTAAATCTACAGTAAAAATACAAATTATACAACATTTTGATGCTAATTATACAGTAAAAATACACTAATTATATAGCATTCTAATACTAATTATACACCAAAACGATATTCAGTTTTAGATTTACAGTCAAAATACATTAATTACACAGCATTCTAATACTAATTATACACCAAAACGATATTCAGTTTTCGATTTACAGTCAAAATACACTAATTACACAGCATTCTAATACTAATTATACACCAAAACGATATTCAGTTTTCAATTTACAGTAAAAAATACACTAATTGTACAACATTCTAATACTAATTATACAACATTCGACTATTAACAAACATTAAACCACACACACAACACGTATCAATTAATTAAACTGCATTAATTAAACAATTCCAACAAAAACGATATTCAGTTAGACCAGAAAAAAACAACCAACAGCAAAATCGCCTTACTAGACCATTGTAGCATTCACAAAGATAATTCGACACGAAAAACCAAGGAAATAAATAAACCAACAAAGAGAACCGACAAAATAAAATAGTAACATAGAGTTAATACACGTTCATCCTAAAAAGGCTAATAAAATCACATAACATCCTTCCCCATCCAGAACTTCCTTGCCTCCATCAGAATCTTTTCTCTTTGCTCATTGTTCTCTTGGCTAATAATCGATTAGCAATACTTAATGCGAATGTTAGATATTAGATTCCCACCACCCTTTTTAGCCCGCAGTCCCAACCTCTTGCGCCTCCGCCCATGTATGTCTCCATGTGGCGCATTGCAAAAATCCCACAATCAACTTTGTTCTCTGAGTCCCTCCACGACATAGACAACCTACTCAATTTAGCATTTTTGACGGCCCATGACATCTGATCACAACCCCTCGAAGAAAGATATAATGAAAAAACCCGCATCTAGAAACAAATACAAGTAAACATAGCATTAAATCAACAATAAACAACACATGGGTGTAAAGCAGTAAATACTTCATTAACTGTACAGTGGATTTGTACTATATATACAGTAAAAAAACACCAAGTGAACAGTAGACATTGAGTAAAAATATATATCATGTATACATTAAATTGCACTAAATACACAGTAATACTACAATATGCGTACAGTGAATTTGCAATGGAAACCATACAACCCGTAAAAAGTTGAAAAATCTCCAATGATATGTACTTAAAAAGAAAAGTAGCTTGTGGCACACTCCAAATTAATACTAATAAATAAAAAAAATCTTCCAGGTTTCAAAAACATTTTTTTCAATTATTTCATTGAACTTAACAGAACTTATTACTTCCAAAAATTCCCACACTAGGAAGCCTCCAAGAATGTCGGGCATTGCAGTAATAATGTGTTGTGTATACATTGAAATTGCACTAACAATACAGTAAATAATGCATTTTGCATGGACTAACCAAAATATGTGGAACTTTATACATTAATTTTGCATAGTTGAGAAAAGCTACTAAGGAAAGCTACTAACCAAATCCTCGGGGGTTTTCTCGTATTTATCGCAAGATGTACCGTCAACAGCTGAGTTGTCTAAAATGTGGCAGTTTCTCCTCTTTATATCAAACACGATGACAAATAAGTGCTCACTCTTACATATAGGGAAGAAAAACTGCACAAAAAAAAAATACCAATGATTAATCAAACAACAAAAATGATGATGGTGCACGTACAATTAAACTAACCAACTCAAGTTTTTGTAGTTTTGCAGTGGTCTCAACACCCACTTCAGCATCAAAGCTTGTAGAGAAAATTGCCAACGCAGACTTATCATCAAGCCTATACTTGGGGACCACAATACTATACGTCTACAAAACCGCCAAAAAAAATTTATTAAACCCCAAATACAACAATGAATCTTACAAATGAATAAAATAATATCTTACAGTGGAGTAAGCCGTAGCAAAAAATCTTGTGGGTGCGCTTTTGCTTCTCAAACTCTCGCGCGCATTTAAAATCATCGACCACACGGAAACCACATCTACAGATACATACTCTCCATGCCTTAATGACTCCATCTCTCTCCTCCATAGCGATCTATCACCAACTTTGTATACCAACTGCTCCCTAACACAAGTCATAATATATACATGAGTTTATTGTTAAAAATGAATGTCACCAAATGTAAAACTTAAAAGGAAAAAAATGAAAAAGTTAATTTACTCGTCTGCTCCTGTTTTCTCAAACATCCATTTAGTTACCATTTGCTGCATTTCATCAGGATCCAAACTTGGATCTATCTCATGTGAAATAGTACACAAACCAGCGACCGGAGCGCCCACAACAGAACTTTTCTTCAGCTTCTTTTGGCCAGTTTTCGATGCGGCCTTACCAACCTCCTTCCCAACATTTACAGCGGCCGACACTTCATTCCCATGTATGTTTCCCTCTTTAGCATGCCCACCGGCATCATTCCTATCTTGATCATCCTTTAAATTAAAAAAAAAAGATATTATAATATGGAAATCATAAGCATACAGTAAAAAATAAACAACTACACAGTAAGATATAAACATTAATACAATAGACTAGTAAAACTAAAACATTAATACAGTTAAAACAAGTTACAACATTAATAATAAAATAACACAAACTCACGGAGGGCTTATCGCCTGGCACCGTCTCTTGTTCCAACGGTGCCTCTGAAAAAACATTCGAATATTGTCTTGAAGTTTCCATTACGGAATCCCACCCTTCCATAACACCAACTTGTGTTAACCCAATACTGAAGCTTGGACCGTCAAACGTCTTCGTAAACTCGTTCCTCCTCAACACAGCACTTTCTATTTTCTCCAGTATAGCAATGTTCTCAGGATTATTCCAGAAAGCTTCATTTTGTTGCGTCGCACTACCGTCTCCCACGTCATCCGTACGTTGCACATCCCCCTGCTTGCCACTAAAAAAAATCAAGTTCCTGGCAGCGTCCCTCATCCTCCCAAAAACTGAATCAGAAGACACATCATCCGATGCATTCTGTAATATGGAAATAATATCCACGACATCCGTGGAAATACAAGACAACTTGGACGCCAACTGTGATGTCAACTGCTGCAAAAAACCAAAAGAAAAATTTACATGTAAGATTACAATTAGTTTACATATCACTTCATAAACGTAAACAATTGCAAGAAACATGAATTCAATTAAAACAATTTATTGAGAATACAGTGAACCTGCTCTAAAAACACATGTAAATTAGTATGCTATAAATATTTATTAACTAGGTATGTAATTAGTATGCTGTAAATATTTATTATCTAAGTAGAACTATCACACTAAGTAGCACACTAAACAATAATTAAGTATACAGTGAACCTGCTCTAAATACACATGTATTTGTGATATCAGAAACAGTAACCTACTTATCACATTAAAAGATTTGTTAAGTATACAGCGAACATGCACAAAAATACACAGAAATTTGTAATAAGCCCCAACCTCAGTGGTGTTTCAGTATTTTTCCCGCAACATAAATGTAGATAACAATGACTACGCAAAAGTATCACACTAACTAGCACAACCAACTAACAGTTAATTTAGTAACATGCACAATACATGAAGAATTCAAACCTCATCCCTACTGTAAACATAATTTTACAAAATAACATAAATAAACAAAACTAGACCAATACCTGAACACCGTCATCAAGCATATTGGAACCTTGGATATTGTCATGTTTCTCAGCCGGAGCATCCATCAGGGTATCATTACAACCGGAACTGCTCTCACCATCATAAGGGCCATCAACAAAACCAAATCCATATCCCCCATTGTTTAACTCAAACGAATTGCGCTCTTTTATTTTATCGGTGCTCCAACCCAAAAAACTTGGAATTCCTCTTGGCATGTCCCGAGCGCCAACCACGACTCTGTCCATGTAAAGCACCTTCAAAAAGAACGGGATATTAAAAAAAAATTAAATTATAAAACTAACACACTCAACACAATAGCCAAAAAAAAAAATTACCGTGAGAAACAACAAAGGACCGTTGAACTCAGTCTTCTTAATCGATGACCCCCAATTTATCCTCTTCTCAATGAGTGTTTTCAACGTGTAATGACACCAGTTAAACTTCCTAATGTTACTAACGTCCTCCAAACAATTCAAAATCAATGGATTAATATACCCACCCTGCATAGATCCAATAATAATTTGATTAACTAAACCGGTAAAATATCTCCTAAACCATACCCCTCCATCCTCATAACCCGCCATTTTACCACAAACTTCAGTAGGTGTCATTATGTAGTGTTCTCTGCCAAATAAAGATGGCCATTCTTCATACAATTGAGAACTCTCGGCACTTGACTTCTTATCAATTGCCAATGGACCGTTAGGGAACCCCAACACCCTCTGAACGTCCTTCCAGTCAATATGAAGATACTTCCCATTTGCCAACACCAGTTCACTACTCATGGGATTGAAATTCTCAGTCAGCCAATAGATTAGACGCCCCGGAAACTCAGAAATTCTCAACATTAATAAGCTCTCAAACCCCATCTCGACAACAACATGTTTTTTTTCATCCGTAAAGGAGGCCATAGCTTCAACCAAAACCTTGGGCGAGGTCCTAGTAGTCAAAATGGGGAACAAATCCTTAACACTCTTCTTCACAACCCGACTGCCCCTTTTTCTTTTCTTTGGCTGAGCATTTGCTTCCCCCGCCCCACTGCTAGTACCGCCAATATTAACTTGTGTTTTTTGTTGTCCTATATCCATACTCACAAATTAGCACCTACAATTAAGAAGACAAAAGAAATAATCATTATTCCAATTCAACATAAATGCAAGGACAATCTATGCATTAAAGTGTTCTACAACAGCAAAAATGCACTACACTAAACAATGCACTGCACCAAAAAACAGTCTAATTGTATAAATAAAACACTAAAATGTACTTAAGATTACAGTATAATAATATCTCATATTTCTGATCATATTTATAAATTTGTACAAACAAAGTGCAGTTACACAAGACACACATCTTTGCAAAAATGTATTACTTAAACATTAAAAATGTATTAATTAACCACTAAAAAATAACTAAGAATACAGCAGATTATCATTTACAAAAACTGCTCATAAGGTTCAATAGACTAACAAAGAAGCACGATGAACAAAACCTGAGATAAAAAAACCCTAGAAATTAAAACACAATCCCAACAACTAAGCCAAAACAACATAATTGTATAAACAAAACACTAAAATGTACTTAAAATTACACTAAAATGTATTAATTGCATTTATGTGCATGTTTCTAACTAGATAATTTATCATAACACGGATTCTGACACCCCTTCACAAACAAACAGGGTTTTGTAATGAATCATTAAAGCTATAAACTATAAAAACTTGAACATAAATGCAAAAAATCATCCAGAGCTACAAATTGCCTAAATGCACATAAAACGATTGATTCCCAATAGACAGGGTGTTCAAATTATCATATTAAATACGATTGATTCCCAATAGGAGCTTCCAGTGAAAACCAAGGTTTATAACAGCAAGATGAATTACAACACAAGAACATGTTGTAAACATTAAAGTAAAAGAATAACAAAAACAAAAAATACTCATCCCAAACAGACATTATGGCATAGCAATAGTTCACAAAACCCTAGAAATTGAAAACACAGACCCAAAAATGAAAATACTAGAATTTAAAACAAAATTTCATTTTAAAATTAACATTTTCACAATTTTCCCCAAAAAAACAAAAAAAATAGAACCCTAGAAACTACACACACTGATTCTAACAATATTTTCAACATTTAGGTAAAAATTACAAATACAATATATTAAACATTAAGTACCAAACTTACCGTCTTGGCCGAAAGGAGGAGAAGGGCCGGGGTGGTGCGAGCGGTTGAAAAGAGAGGACTTTTCTCCACGCCGGACGGTCGCGGTTGAGCCGAGCCCTTGATGAGAGAGACGATCGGAAACTGTGGATGCTCGAGGCCGTCGGTCGCTTGGAGTGATTGAGGCGGACGATTGTTGTTGACGGCGATGGAAAAAAGTGGAGTGAGGGCGGACGGGAGTTGTTGACGGTGATTAAAAAAAAAGAGAATTTGAAATGATTATACAATGGTTGACGGGAGAGAAAATGAGAGTTTGAGAGGATATGAAGTGTTTGAGAAAATGTGAAGAGACGTGCATATCAGAGAGAGAACACACAGAGATACGATGTTTGAAACTCCCCAAAAATAGCGCGAATTAATAAAGGAAGAAATGAATTACCTTTTACAAAATTACTAAACGCCCCTTGCTTAATATTTCGAAAATTACCACTTTGACCTTTTTTAATTGAATCAGTTAAAAACCATCCTAAAATAAAGGAAATGATCTTAGCCATCCAAAATATCAATCCAATGGTTGGGATAAATCCCCACTGTCTCATATAAGGAGGGTTGTCCTATTTGAACCAAATCCTATATATATATATAAAGCAAGGCACTTATAAATAGCATCTCAATAATTTCTCTGCCTAAACCACCCTCCAATAATAGTAAAATATAATTGCAACATGTAACAGTCAAATTTGGTAATTAATGAAGTAATACTGGGAAATATATGATTAAAAATCGGACCAACACTTATAGGCTCCCGGTCAAAGTCATTTCATTAAGATATTAATCTTTAATTACAGATGTTGGAACAAGTATTTTATTATGGTAAATTTATGATCTATTTTTTACACTTTGAATATTTGATTGATTGGAATCCAATTCTGTCAATACAAAAATAAAATCAACTATTAAATAATTTATGTCGAGAATTCTGTAAATCTAATGTTGATGGGTTATTAATTTACAGTGGATCGTCGATGTGTAATTATAATATTTCGGATACACAAAACTTTTAAAAATATTAACATATAAATATTTCAATATTTGCTACGTTCTCATTAGTTCTTCTATAACAAACCCAATTTAAGTCATGTCCAATTATATATTGTTTTTTTCTCAAAAAAAAAATTATATATTGATTTGTTTTGTTTGAAGTCCAAATTATATATTGATTTTAATTTACGACAACGATAAAATAAAATCAAATAGGCGAATAATGATGCGTACAAAGAAGTCCAAAATTTATAATTCTAATTTAATTTGATTTGTTTGAAGTTTGTATTAAATGTTTTTTATATTTATTAATATTGTAACTCTTATATGGATGGAATTTATATACTTTAACATTACATAGTGCATTGCACGGGAATGTGTAACAAATATACAACACGTGTTGTACTGACAAAAATGCACGGACTGTATACCCGACAAAATTATTTATAAGTAAAGTCATCCCCTACTCCTCTACAAACCACAGGACCACTGGATTTAGAAACTGTATATCGACAAAATTAGGGATGGCAATGGGGCGGGTTAAAACCCGCCCCCGCATTAAACCCGCCCGATGGGGGGTCAGACCGGATAAAATGGGTCGGGGACGGTCTCGGGTCCAAAGTTGCAAAACCCGCCGGGTCAGGGGGGTCCGGGTCCTATAGGACCCGCCTGATTCGCCCCGTATGTTAATTTTTATTAAATTTTTAAATATATATTAAAATATTTTTGCATTATTTACTTTTAAATTTGAGTGTTATATCTTTAAAAATATTAGTTGAGTACTAATATAATATTATTTATTTTTAAAGTTTAATTTACTAATATAATATCTTGTAATATTCTACTTTGAATATTTATTTTAAGTATTAGTTGAGTACTATGTAGTATACTAATAGTATTTGTTTTTTAAAAAAATCTTAATAGTAGCCAATTCTAAAAAAATAGTTATAATAAGTTGCATAATTATATTTATTTATTTTTTAATCTATGACATTTGATTACTTTTGAAAATTTACCACAAATAGAAAAATATAAATTATTATAATTTAAAAATATATTTGGCGGGTCTAGCGGGTCTAGACCCGCCGGTGGTCTTGATGCGGGCGGGGCGGGGGGCGGGTCTTGAGGCGGGCGGGCGGGTCCCGGGTCTTACTTCTCCTTGGCGGGGCGGGTCCCGGGTTTGGCCAAACCCGCCCCGTTGCCATCCCTAGACAAAATTCAAAGAAAAACAAAAGGAAAAAAAGAAAAAAAAATAGGGGAAAGATGAAGTCCGTACATTTTCAAAGCTGGCCGGCGGGCCAGCAGACGACCAAAGAAACTTCTCAGTTCCAAGTCAATGGTTGTCGTTCTCGGCATTACATTATCCATTCCCTCCCCCAAAGCAGCAAAACATCGAACACTTTCCGCTCATTCTTTTCCAAAGAGAATATCAGATGGCAGAGGCCGTTGTCTCCATCACTCTAGAAACAATCCGCAACCTTCTTGTAGAAGAAGCGAAATTCTACTTCGGAGTAAGATCCGAGGTTCAAGCTATCCAGCAGGAGCTTCAGCGAATGCGGTCTTTCCTGAAAGACGCTGATTCCAAACAAGACGCAGATGAAAGAGTCCACAATTGGGTTTCCCAAGTCCGAGAGGCAGCCTACGATATCGAGGACAACGTTCTCGTTTTCGTTGCTGCTAAGGTTGCGTCCAGGCGGTCGAGGATTTCTAGAAATGTTTTCAGAAAAATGGATTGTTACATCAAGGAAATGGTCACCACTTACAGAGTTGGTTCCCAAATTTCAGATATCAAAAGCAGAATTTCTGGGATCACGACGAGCTTACAGACTTATGGAATAAGATCAATTACTGATCCTGGAGAAGGGACAGCTATGAGGAACGCGAGGATTTTCGATTTGAGGCGGTCTTATTCCCATGTGGTCGAAGAAGATTTTGTGGGATTTGAAGAGGACATTAAAATGCTTGTTGCCCATTTGATCGATGAGCAGAAAGATAGAGTTATTTCTATTTATGGAATGGGAGGATTGGGAAAAACCACCATAGCTAGGAAGCTTTACATCCATAGGGATGTGAGGCGGCATTTTGATGGATTTGCTTGGACTTGTATATCTCAGCAGTGGGATAAGAAGGATGTTCTTCAAGGGATACTCATCAAGCTTATACCGGAGAAACGGGGCGAGATTCTTGGTATGAGGGATGAGGAATTAGTGAAGCAGCTTCATGATGTGCAGCTTAAGAAGAAGTGTTTGGTGGTTGTTGATGACATTTGGTCTGGCCAAGCTTGGGAGAGTTTGAAACCTGCTTTTCCGAATACGAGGACAGGGGAAGGTAGCAAGATACTGCTAACGACTCGCAACAAGGAAGTTGCGAGTTTTGTCGATCCGAGCGGTTTTCTTTATGAACCGAGGTGTTTGAGTAATGAGGAGAGCTGGGGGCTGCTGAGGAAGAAAGCATTCCCAAGAAGAGAAGATGATATTGCTGGTATGATTAATTGTGATCTTTGGTGTTAGTTATGTGTTGTGGTTGTTTGTAATTTTGAAACATGATGTTGCCTAGTTCGGATGCTTACAGCCATGTGTTTCGAGATTAATCATGATTCAGTTTATTGGGTTTTGAACATTAAACTGCAAAGATGTTGGATAGTTTAAGTAGTCACCACATATGCTAATTTGTTTAGACATGACTTTGGTTTTTTTGGCGTTCTGGTCTTATATTTTTTAGTAAAACTGCTTATTTCCTATAATAGCGTCATGAGTGGTTTCTCACTAACTGAATGCATACTATGTTTGGACCATGAATTTAGCGGTGAAGAGGTAAAGGGAACCAAAACATAAAACTTATAGTTACATCATGGAAGCAAGGACATAAATTTCCTTAAAATGTTTATCTCACTAGATTCCAAGATCCACAAGTAGCTTTTAGTTTAATTGTTAGAGAAAATTTTAAGTTTCAGCTATGCTTGATCATTAGAATGATTACTTGAATCTCAGAGCCTTCCCATTTTTGAACCAAATTAGAGCCAACATTTCTGTATGGATTTTTGGGTGCCCTAATATGATACCTTCATGACCTTTGAGCTGAATAAGAAAGATATTTCCTTTTTAGTGAACCCCCTTGGAGGCCAATGTCTTTAAACATAGCATTTCGAAATTCTGCAGCTTATTTCCTTTCAGAATCTTAGAGTAATAATCTCATCTCCAGTTGCCTTGACATAAGGAAGTAATGTGCCTATAAGTAGGTTGATCCTTGCCATTATCTTGCTTGCTTACATTGGATTGCCCAAAATTATTTTTCATGCACATGAGTGAATGGTTTGGATATTCAACTGCCACAGCAATTCCACAGCCTAGAAACAATGACATGAACCCTAACTTTATTACTATTGGTCTACTGGACCAACTTGGCACAGTCTTGAACTGCTGCTCATCAATAATTGTGACAGCATACTTGTTAATCTGCCTCTATTAATCAAATACTGTAAGTTTCATTGTGTTGCAGTTTATGAATCCTAACCTGTCATATCAATGTTTTGATGCCTTGCATGGTTTCTGTTAGACGTTACTGTCTGACCGCAAAGTTATGAGCCATGCATATACTCCATTGGAATAGATCATATTCGTGCTCCATTGTCAACTGAGCGCAGCACCTGTTCAGCTATTGGTTTGCAATTTCTAGACCTTTATCGTGCTATATCTAATTTTGAGATGAATTCTTGGTCGTGATGCATTTTTGTAACTTAAACGGTATGAAATGTTGATTCCACTTGTCTACACTTTTATTCTTCCTACTTCCCTATACTTCTGGTAGAAGAGCCTTTGGTATTCCATCTGGACTAAGAGCCCTGAAAGATAGAGCGATAAAATGCATCTTCTTCCATGAGATTGTTTATTTACATTTTTTTCACTTAAATTACAATGCAAAATACTACAGGATAATTGTATAGTGTTTTATTTTTTGCAGAGTTCAAGATTGACCCAGACATGGAGATATTAGGTAAGGAGATGGTTGGACGGTGTTGTGGCTTGCCATTAGCCATTATTGTGCTCGGTGGACTACTAATCACAAAACATACACTAAGAGATTGGCAGATGGTACATGAGAACATCAACTGGTACTTGGCCAAGGGCAGAGGTCATGGACAACAACAAGCTGTAACGGATGTTTTAGCCTTCAGTTACCACGACCTACCGTACCAATTCAAGCAATGCTTTCTTTATTTCGCTAATTTTCCTGAGGATTTCGAAATAGAAGCTGAGAAGCTGTACCAATTCTGGTTGGCTGAAGGTATGATATCGCAAAGACGAGAGGGCCGAAGAAGAAACAATGATGGATGTAGCCGAAAGATACTTGGCCGAACTGGCACAAAGGTGCATGGTACAAGTCAACGTTAAGGAAACCGCTGGCGGTTTTAAAAACTGTTGTCTTCATGATCTCATGCGTGATCTTTGCATAACTAAAGCGAAAGAAGAAAACTTCACCAGAGTGATTGATTTTAGACGCGAGTCGTATGCATCCAGCAACACGACAAGGAGAGTTTCTGTCTATTTGGACCATAACGTTACGAATTATCCAGTTTCTTGTAATGAATATCATCACATCAGGTCAGCGTTCTTCTATGCTAGTGATTGTAAGAGAGATTTTTTGCAACGTATGAAATCCCATCTCAGCAGCTTCAAATTACTCAGAGTGCTCGACCTTCAAGGGTTTCACTGTCCTGAAGAGCTGCCTAAAGCCATCGGAGATTTAATCCATTTGAGATACTTGAGTTTGAGCTACTCAAAGTTCAAGAAGTTGCCATTGTCATTAGGAAAACTCATATACTTGCAAACACTTGATTTGGAAATGGACACCGAAGTGGAAATCCCGAACGTCATCTGGAAAATGGAACGATTAAAACATTTATATCTTCCCGTCAAATTTCTTACCGGAGATGGTAAATTGAGATTGGATGGATTGAGCGAGCTGGAGACACTAGTAAATTTCAGCACTAGCTTATGTGACGTAAAAGATCTCGACGGATTAATTAATCTTCGGAAACTAAGAGCAGCAATAAACGATAAACTCGACGATTTGCCAAATATCATCAAATACATAAGCTTCACGCAGAACCATCTCAGGCGCTCGTCACTTTCTATTTCGTGTCCACAATTCTGTTCAGATGCGGAGTTAAGCCTGTTGAGAACATTGCTAGGTTGCCATCGTCTGTACAAATTATCGATACGCGGACGTATAGCTAAGCTTCCGAACATTACCATTTCTCGTCGACCATTGCCAAAATTGCTTTCAAAGCATCAGCACTCGATGAGGACCCAATGGCAACGCTAGAGAAACTTCCAAAGTTGAGCAGCCTAACGTTGTACGAGTCCACGTATGTGGGGGAGAAAATGGTGTGCTTAACTAAGGGTTTTCCTCGGCTTTTGTATCTGAAACTGTGGGGTTTGTCGAACTTGAAGACGTGGAGGATCGATGAAGGAGCAATGCCGAAACTCAGTCGTTTAGTCATTGCTGGCTGTGATAAGCTGGAAATGCTTCCAGATGGATTGAAGTTCGTTACAACACTACAGAAGTTGAATGTTAGGTGGATGCCTGATGGTTTTAAGGATCGGCTTAGAACATTAGATGGTGAAGGGGAAGATTTTTACAAGGTTCGGCTTGTGCCTGATATCAAGCTTGATTGAATAGTTTTTCTGATCTGAATAATTGTTGTTTCTTGCAAACTTGTTTTGTATGTTTGGTTTCTTCTCTAAGTTGTGTGTGTGGTGGTGGTGGGGTTTTTATTTAAATTTTTTTATTTCATATTTTAGGAAAATTTATATATTTGGTCTATCATTTTGGAAGATTATTCTGGGAGAACTATTGTGTGTGTAACTAGATTTGAGGAATATGTGGATAATGAAAATGTAATTAGATGTCGTTTACTGCTGTATTTCTTAATTGTTTCTTAATTAAACTGTCATAAAAAAATAACACAACTACACAAATGTTGATTGACAAAATATAATTGAGAGCGTCATGGCCTTATGGGAACTGGTAGATGTGATGAAATTGAAGATTAATCATGTGTATTAAGGAACTATTAATTTATATATTGTATGGGGATTATCTTATAAATTTAGCGGATTATTAATTTAACACATTATTCAGGATCGAGAAAAAAATATTATTTAAGCAAGATTATTAATTAATGGAGTAGTAAATTATGGATGTTCTATTGTACATGTACATGGAGTCATTCCAACTCATTCTTCTTTGAAATAATTACTAAAGCAACTCTCAGGTTTGAGCTAATAACATAAAAGCCCAAAGGTTTTTTAAAATTACAAAAATTCTCTGGAGATTTGATTTGTATTATACTTTGCCTTATAAATAAGCAAAAATATTTTAAACACCTTCTTTACTGTCGTAAAATACACAAAATAAAGCCTCAATGTGTTTTATATAATTTTGAAACTTTTATGAATTTCTTTTTGTGTAATGATCCAAATAAGGTAAGTTTTAGTAATTATCCCTTCTCCTTTTTGTCCAAGGGTGATGTTATTCATACCCTTAAAATTGATAAACACACCTATATCCATATAATTTCAAAAAATATCATTAATTTAAAAGACTATAATACATTTTTTTCATCTTCATCTCGCACCCACCACATTCTTCTTAGGGCATCTCCAGTGGAAAAACCCCTCAAAGGTTTTTCCACAGTTTTTTGTGTCATGTAACATATCACATCAAAAGCAAAACCCCACCATTTTACAAATATTTCCTCACAATGGTTAAACATATTTACAACTTTTTAGTGGTCCCACCATCCAGTTTACAAAATAATTAAAAAGTAAACAAAATTCAATTTCAACCTATTTATTCACACATGGGCCCAACACCAACACCTTTTTGCCCCATTACCTCTCCCATGAATTGGATTATAGCTACAATTATGCTTCCCCAAAAACCCAAAATCATCTCTCATTGGGTAAGGATTTTCCATCACACACATTTTTTCGTGAAAAATCTCTCCAAAATCTTTACAATTGGAGTTGCCCTTATTCTTGAACAAATCTAAATTTTTTCTGTAAACCCCAGATTTTTCAACACTCGCATTGTTGAAAATATGGACAACAAAAAAATCATTTTGACGAATAATAAAAGTAATTAAACAACTTGGCATATGTTATTTCTCCATTTTTACTCGTTTTTTACAATTTAAAATTATCGATGAATAACAACATTGCGACACTAGGCATGATCGCATTGCAACATTGGTCGTGTCACCGTGCGATCAATTTTGGGCGTGAATGTCGGCACCCTTTGTCCAAATGCAAACTCCGATAAGTCTAATAATGGCGTCATGACCTGCGATAATATTACGCCAGCCGTGACATATAATACTCTCTTTCCCTTTCTCTTTTTAATAGCTTCTTCTCTCTTGCCATTACACTCATCACTTCCAAATCCAATTCAATCTCAAATCACTCAAACTCCACCCAATCCACCAGCCTTTCTGCAAAATGGGAACGATTGTGCCGAGAATCAAGCTGGGTTCGCAGGGTCTTGAGGTGTCGAAACAAGGGCTTGGGTGCATGGGCATGTCAGGCAACTACGGCCCGCCCAAGCCCGAGGCCGATATGATCAAACTCATTCACCACGCCATCAACTCCGGCGTCACATTTCTTGACACCTCCGACGCCTACGGCCCTCATACCAACGAAATTTTACTCGGCAAGGTCTACTCTCTTCTTCGATTGCTTTTATTTATTTTGTATTGCGTATGATTATCTTTTGTAGCATCAATTTATGTAACTTGCTTCAAGATTTTTCTCGTTTTGTAGTTCAAATTAGTAATACTTCATTTGGGGTTTGCTGAAGAGGTTGAAGCTTTGAATCTCATTTGGGGATAGTTCGGTTCAAACTTCAAATACGATCGTTAATTTCAATTGTTTGAGCTCAATTGTGGATTTAAAATAGATTTAGTTTTAATCGGCAGTTTTATAGTTTTTTTTCTTGTTTTTCTTTTTTCAAGAATTCTTATTCTGAGGATGGAACTATATATTAAACTTGGTATATTAAACTGTCAATTCTGTAACTTGTTATATTTACTGTTAAAAGTTTTGATATCTTTAATTTTTTTTGCCTCCCAGTGGTGAATCATTGTTTCATGCTGAGCAAGTTGGTTTAGATATCAGATTAAGAGTGACAATGGATTTTCATTAGTTAAAAGAGTGGACTATTATATGACTTACACTTATATTTATACAAATTCAGAGTGTTTTAGTAGACGTGCCATTGAACTTCATTATGGTTCTGGGGGTTCTTATACAACGCTCCGTTTAGGCATTGAATGAACCATGATTTGCTTGTCATTACATGGGATGGTGCTTATAAGTCGACTTACTAATTTTATGGAATCAACATAGGCTCTAAAAGGGGGAATGAGAGAAAAAGTGCAAATCGCGACCAAGTTTGGAATAACACATAATGCTGGGAAGATGGATATACGTGGTGACCCAGAATATGTGAGGGCTGCATGTGAGGCAAGCTTGAAGCGTCTTGATGTTGACTGCATTGATCTCTATTATGTTCATCGGATTGATGCTCGTGTCCCAATTGAAGTCACGGTGAGTACTCCTCCATAGAATTATTCTTGGAAACTGTGGCAGATGTGATGACTGGTTGTGTATTATGTGACTATGGTCTATTTTTAGTTTTACTTTTTAACATGGCCTGTGAACAAAATTGTTTTGTTTCCCCTAAAGAGAGTATTTGTTCTATTTCTTTATTCTTTTTCCTTTGTGAAAAGTCATAAGCATGCTAATTGAAGTTTTGTTTTATTGGAAGTGTGAAGATCTTGCAATCTAGTTGACACCATAACAAACAAACTGACTCAAATTTATGTATCTGTGTCCTTTCCTGTATATAGAGGTGGCAATGTATGACTGGTAATTTTTGTTTTTTTTTTTTTTTTTTTTGGGGGGGGGGTGGTGGTGGTTATGTGTGTTGACCAAACTATATCGAAAATGTGTTTAAATAGACAACAGTTGTGCCAGGAGTGGTTTGTTCATTCTGATTTATTTTCCTAGCTTCTAATCTCTTTTTCGTCATTTTATTGTCTGGAGAAAATTACTTCGTTCTGTGTTACTTATCATTCATAATATATAATGTAAGAATTGCTTATTGTTAATATTGAAGATTAAGATGAATAGAACTTCATCTTGAAGAAGATACAATATAGCAGAAATGATGAATTGAATTGATTGATCTTTTGAAGTGTTTTACAACATATATATACACATAAAGACTGAAGATGAAATCTGTTAACTGACTAACAAGACTCTAACTGCTATAGGAATAGTTTAACTAATTAAACTGTCAATTGCTAAAGTAAATGTGCTGTCAACTTTTATTGTTGAGAGCAGGATCTTGACACCCCCCGCAAGTGGAGCATGTATATCTATCATGCCCAACTTGATATTGCATTGATGGAAAAGGTTAGGAGGTAGAGGTTTGGTCATAATGTCAGTTGTCTGTTGAGTAGAAGGGATTTGAATGATTTTAATAAGTCCTTCAGCAATCTTTTCTCGGACAAAGTGGCAATCGATTTGGATGTGCTTTGTACGTTCATGGTGGCAAGCATTCTGAGAGATGGAGTATGCTGATCTGCTGTCTGTGTATAGTGTAGCTGGTTGTGAGAGTATGATCTTTAAGTCTTTAAGAAGATAGGTTATCCATTGAACTTCACAAGTTGCCAAAGCAATAGCTCTATATTCTGCTTCTGTAGATGATCTACTAACAGTAGGTTGTTTCTTTGCCTTCCATGAAATTAGAGAATCCCTAAGATAAATGGCATAACCACTGATACTTCTTCTTGTATCCAAGCATCTGGCCCAGTCAGCATCAGTGAATGCTTGAAGTTGGATAGGAGATGTAGAGGAATAGAACAGTCCTTTTCCTGGACATGATTTTATATATCTGAGGACTTTGTGAGCTGCAGCTAGATGATCTGTAGTTGAACAAGATAAAAATTGACTGAGAGTATGAATAGTGTATGAAAGTTCAGGTCTTGTAATAGTTAAGTATAATAATCTGCCAATTAATCTCCTATATATAGAAGGATCAGGTAATGAGGATCCTGATTTGCTTGATAGATCCTGTTTTGAGTCAATTGGTGTAGAACTTGGTTTACAACCAAGGAAACCTGTCTCTGTGAGTATGTCAAGGGCATACTTCCTCTGGCAAATAGCAATTCCTTTTGATGATCTTGCTACTTCAATCCCAAGTATGTATTTAAGAGTGCCAAGATCTTTAATGGTAAAAGTGGCATCTAGATGAGCCTTTATATCCTGTATCTCTTTGATATTATCTCCTGCTAAGATGATATCATCAACATACACACAAAGGACAGTCATAGAATTAAGAGAAGATTTAATGAAAAAGGAACAATCTGATTTTGACTGAATGAAACCATAAGCTAATAAGCAAGAAGTTAGCTTTTGAAACCATTGTCTAGAAGCCTGTTTGAGGCCATATAGACTTTTGTTTAGTTTGCATACTAGGTTGCTGTTAGAAACAGGATAGAGTCATATACACTTCTTCATTTAAATCCCCATGTAAAAATGCATTGTTAACATCTAATTGATGTAGATACCAACCTTTTGCAGCTGCTACAGCTAAGATAAGCCTGACTGTAGTAATCTTTGTAACTGGAGAAAATGTATCAAAGTAATCTAATCCTTCCTCCTGAGTATAACCCTTTGCCACTAACCTGGCTTTGTACCTTTCAAGTGATCCATCTGACTTGTACTTAATCTTGTATACCCATTTACACCCAATACAATGTTTGTTGACAGGGAGTTCTGTAAGTGTCCAGGTGTTATTTTTCTCTAGAGCCTCTATTTCTGCAGTCATTACCTTTTGCCATTCCAAGTGCTTGTTAGCTTGATTAAAAGTTTTAGGTTCTGTTAACTTGCTGATCTGAGCAGTAAAGGTTAAGGCCTTATGACAAGAGGATAGCTGATTAGCAGATAAAAACTGAGAAATACAATATTGCATACCTGACTGCACAGCCTGAGCAGATGGATTTGGAGTAATAGAAGGAGGTAGCTTACAATCATAGACTTGTAAATATTGTGGGGAGGACCTTTGTCTGGTAGATCTTCTGATGTTTTGTTCATCAGCCTGAGCATGTGTATGAACTTGTGTTGGATGAATGATGTTGCCAACTTCATCATGAGTATTAACATGTGTTAGATGAGTAATATTGCCAGCTTCATCATCATTATTAGCTTGTGTTGGATGAATAATGTTGTAGCTTCATCATTGTTGGCATCATTATTATTTTGAGCAAGACTCTCAAGTTGAGAACCATGAGAATCATACACAGCAGGATCAGAAGTAATAATAAAGGGAATTGAAAGAGGATTGTCATTTTGCTGATTTTGATCAAAAGGAAAAAGGTGTTCATAAAATTGAACATGTCTTGAAATAAAAATTTGTTTAGTATCAAGGTTATAAAGTTTATAACCCTTAGTGCCAATAGGATACCCAAGAAATAAACATTTGATAGCTCTTGGCTGAAATTTTGTTCTTTGTCTGTCCAAAGTAGAAGCAAAAGCAAGGCAACCAAAAACTTTAAGATGACTATAGTCAGCTGGTTTGTTAAAAAGCTTTTCAAAAGGTGAAACATTTTCAAGTAAAGGTGTAGGAATCCTATGCAAGGAATTGTTAGATGATTTACCTGAGATGGTTGTAGCTACAGAGTGATTAGTCTCTGTGGGAGTTTTAAGTTGTTGTTGTCCTTTAGCAAAGGCAAGAAACTGCTCAACCATTTCTTGAGAGAAAATAGGATTGTCTTGGTTGTCTTCTTGATCTTGAGGAGAGGAGATCATAGCATTAGCAGAAGAATTAAATTCCTTGGCATTTCTGGGACCTTTGGGACCCTTCCAACCCGGAGGATAACCTATAAGTTGAAAGCACTTGTCTATGGTATGCCCAGAGAAACCACAATGAGTGCACTTAGCCTTTTTCTTGTCTTTACTGGATACAAATCTTGACTGAAAAGGCTTTTGGGCCAACATTGCCACAGAATCAAGAGGATTGCTGGAAATTGTGGTGTTGTTGAGACTTCTTTGTGCTTCTTCTTGAAGCAAAAGAGAGTATACCTTGGCAAGAGAAGGTATAGGAGAAGCCAACAATAATTGACTCCTAATCTGAGCATAGGACTCATGTAAGCCAATGAGAAATTTCATGACTGAATCTGAATGTTGTGTTTCAGCCATAGCAGAGGAAATGTTGCAGCTACACTTGCCACAAGAGCATTTTGGTATAGGCCTAAAGCTAACATACTCATCCCATAAACCTTTAAACTAGTTGTAGTATGCAGTAACAGAGGAGTGGCCTTGAGAAATAGAACTCAAAGACTTCTCAAGATGAAAAACTCTTGGTCCATCACTTCTTGCATATCTGACCTTAAGTTCTTCCCAGACTTCATGGGCAGAATTAAAGTATAATAGACTCTGGCGAATGTCTTTTGATATTGAGTTCAAGATCCAAGATAAAACAAGATTATTGGCTCGTTGCCAACAAGAGTAAAGTACAGCAGTAGTGGGAGAAGGAACAGGTAATGAACCATCAATAAAACCTGACTTATTTTTAACATTCAGTGCCATAAGGACTGCCCTACTCCATGAGATGTAGTTGTCTCCATTAAAGGGCTCATATACAATTACAGCTCCTGGATTGTCGCTTGGATGAAGGAAGTAAGGAGAGGTAAAGTCATCCACAGGATTTGGAGGAGTTGCAGCCATTTTTGAGATCGAAATCTTGAGACAGATTCTTCACAGAAACAAATGAAACTACAAAACTTTGATTGATTGTTGTGTAGAAGAGTAGTTCACAGCGAAATCTTGATTGTAATCTCTACTGATACCATGTTAATATTGAAGATTAATATGAATAGAACTTCATCTTGAAGAAGATACAATATAGCAGAAATGATGAATTGAATTGATTGATCTTTTGAAGTGTTTTACAACATATATATACACATAAAGACTGAAGATGAAATCTGTTAACTGACTAACAAGACTCTAACTGCTATAGGAATAGTTTAACTAATTAAACTGTCAATTGCTAAAGTAAATGTGCTGTCAACTTTTATTGTTGACAGCAGGATCTTGACACTTATCAAGCACAAGAGAAACTCAACCGTATTTGGAAAAAAAAACTAACTTGTGTTTGACAAGTAACCTGATGTATTATGATTCACTCATTACCACATATGAAACATTTCTTCAACTTTGTCGGCCTACTTCATCAAGTCATATGCTGCCTAATATCACATCTTGTCCATTTTTCAAGATGGGAGAACTTAAGAAACTGGTTGAAGAAGGGAAAATAAAATACGTTGGCCTCTCAGAGGCCTCTGTTTCAACAATCAGAAGGGCTCATGCTGTTCATCCAATAACTGCCGTTCAGAACGAATGGTCATTGTGGTCAAGAGATTTGGAAGAAGAATTAATTCCTACATGCAGGTAAGAAATATTTTTACAATATATTAAGTTTCGGGAAAATAGTGTTATTCAGCTCTCTACGTCTTATGATTTCAGAGAACTTGGTATTGGAATCGTCCCGTACAGTCCACTTGGCCGTGGTTTCCTTTCAGCAGGTCCGAAGTTGGTACAGAACTTGTCAGATGATGACTTTCGTAAGGTTGGTGCATATCTACACTTTTATAACCTTCACTCATAAGACAAGGATTTAATCTTTTGTACATACAGAATAACTATTTTATTTTCTTGAGAGATAATCACAAACAAAAAAAAAAACTAATGTTTGAGCTAATTACAAAAAAACCAGAGATGTTTCAGAATTACGAAAAAAACCCTCATGTTGATTCTATCCTCACTTTAAGGGGTAACTGTAATATTTCTATAAATGTTAGGTGATGTTTGAAATGTTTTTTTTCTTATGAAGTGGGAAAATATAAGATGTAATCAAACCTCAAGGGGTTTTTTGAAATTTCCAAAATCCTATGGAGTTCTTTGTAATTAGCCCGAACCTGAGGGATTTTTTTAATTATCCCTTGATTTTATTTTCTTATGAGGATGATATCAAAACTACTTTCATTTATATGCTAATAATAGAAGTCTGTCAAATTTGACAGATTTTCCCAAGGTTCCAGACCGAAAATCTTGAGACTAACAAGATGGTATACGAACGGCTTAGTGAGATGGCTACGAGAAAAGGGTGCACCCCATCTCAACTAGCATTGGCTTGGGTTCATCACCAAGGAGATGATGTGAGTCCGATACCTGGTACCACCAAGATCGACAACTTCAATGAGAACATTGGAGCTCTGTCTGTGAAATTAACTCCAGAAGAGATGGCTCAACTCTCTGCTTTGGTTGATATCGTCAAGGGAGACAGACATGCTTTCATGGGGAACACATGGATGAACTCAAACACGCCGCCATTGTCGTCCTGGAAAGCTGACAAGTGATATATGCATGACAAACAATACAGTAAACTCCTGTAGTACTAAATTTGTGTCTTTTATTTGATAATGTAATAAACTTATACTTCCTGTTCCTGGTATGGAATGTATTATCCTATATGCCGATGTGAACTGGATTTCGTCTCTTGAATGGCTCATGAAGATGAACAATGACTTATTATATGATGGCAGGGGAATTGTAAAAAAAAGCCATGTCAAAGTATTAAAAACCTTTTGAGGACCAACTTACTCAAAAAGAACTTTTGAGGCCTCTTTCAACATAAAATGTCCAAAATATCCTTCTGCATACCCAGTTACTAGTTTGGAATTTGCATTTAAACGACTATAGTCTTGTAAAATGACTATAGTCATGTAAAACGACTATAGTCATTTTTAAACGACTGTAGTCGTTTTATTTTAAAATTTATCATATAAACTATTACATTCAATTTTCATTATTAATTAACTATTTGCCAAACTTTCTAATTAAATCTTATTGTTTTAATACAAATTTGAACTCAACAATATGTATTGCTATATTTTTTTTTGGAAATTTTATTAATGATGATTAAATAAAATAGATATAGAAACAAAGTCGAAGCGATGAAAATAGTGCATGAAATTCCAATATTCTCATACACTTCGTATCATGATCCATATCGTAAATTACTAAACCGCGAGATGTGCACGTATTAACCAGTGATATAGTAGGGTCTGTTGATGTACAATCAGATCCTCTCACGTAAAGAGAACAAGTATGTTCTGTAACACCCTAGTTTTGAAAAATGCAATTACGCATAATAATACTAACGGAAACGAGTCAACCATTTTTTTTTCCAAAGATTAAAATATCTAAGTTAAATAAAAATTTCATCATTCATCGATTAAAATAAAACCAGTACACTGTATGCTTTATAAATTCGAAAAGATTAAGAGACCAACATCGTTCATGAAATTCTACTACTAATAAAATTCGACAAAAGAGATCAATTCACCCGCCACGCGCCACGTCAGACTTCTCAACCTGAAAGGGGTAAAATTATTGGGGTGAGTTATCGTCAACTCAGTGGGGAAGCAATTGTTCAAGTCAAATACGCATGCATACGCTTAAGACAAACTTTCACGGAAAAATATCATAGTCTCAAGTACAAATTAGGTACAAATAGTCTCAAAGTCTCATGTACATTTAAGTACCAATAGTCTCAAAGTCTCGCGTACAATTAAGTACCAATAGTCTCAACATCACGCATCATATTTATCATGAACATGCAACTAACAGTTAAAACAGGGCATTTAAATTAAACAAAAACAATAAACCCCACCTCAAATAAAGTGCAGAAAAATACCAAATGTGTGCTCGCTTGAAAATTCAGACCTCGTAAGAATGATTTCCTACAATTAAATAAAATAATTAATTTAAATAATAGTATTTAGAAAGATTTTGGCAAAGAAAATAAATAAAGAAATGGTGGCTTGAATAATTGGTAAATCGTATACAAGATTTAACTAAATTGTTGGGTCAACTATGAATTGGGAGGTCAAGAATCGGAAGAAAAGGAGAAATATCAAGTCTGTTTTGTAGTATAAATGAGGGCAGAAAGGATTTAATATAAATAGGGATTTAGAATTCCACATGGCCCAACATGAAGCCCATTTCACTCCATCTCCTCCAATTTCACTTTTGTACATGCGCTCTCTCTCTCTCACGCCATATCTCTCTCCCAGTCTCTCTCGCCTTCCTCTCTCAAATCTCCTTCAATCTCAGACCCAAAATTTCAGTCTCGCTCTGCTCTCTGTCGCGGATGATAGGTTGTACTGAATCTCAATTTCGTTCACAACGCTTCTTGCAAACTCCTCCAGAACTTCGATGTAAACCGCGGATCTCTGTCTGACACGATAGAAACTGGCACCCCGTGTAACCTTACAATTTCCTTAATATAGATTCTGGCATATTGATCCATGCTAAAAGTCATTCATACCGGCAGAAAATGTGTTGACTTGGTTAATCGATCCACTATGACCCAGACTGCATTATTCTTCCTTAGTGTTTGTGGTAGTCCAACCACAAAATCCATAGTTATATGTTCCCACTTCCACTCCGGGATCTCCAACGGCTTGAGCAAACCCGATGGTCGTTGGTGTTGTGCTTTAACTTGCTGGCAGACCAAACACTTCTCTACAAAATCCCCAATATCTCTCTTCATGCTCCTCCACCAGAAAAGCCTCCTCAAGTTGTGGTACATCTTTGTACCTCCCGGGTGAGCTGTGTAGGGAGTATTATGTGCCTCCTCCAGAATTTCCTTCCGGAGTGCCTCATCCTTAGGGACACAAATCCTTCCTTCATATGTCAGAAGATCATCACCAGTTACCTTGAATCCCTCGATGTTTCCAGCTTGTACATGTTCCCTCATCTTGCACAAAAACTTATCGCGGGGTTGGGCCTCCTTAATCTTATCTCTTAAGGTGGGTTGCACCACCAATGATGCCAAAATGGCTTCCGTACCATTTGGTGGCTCAACAACTTCAATCTCCAGTTTGTCAAACTCTCTTGCCAACTGCTCTTGCTCCGTGAGCATGCAAGCTAATTCCCCTCTGGTCCTTCTACTCAAGGCATCAGCTACTACGTTAGCTTTGCCCGGATGGTACTGAATGGTGCAATCATAGTCTTTCACCAGTTCTAACCATCTCCTTTGCCTCATATTCAATTCCTTCTGAGTGAAAAGATATTTAAGGCTTTTGTGATCCGTGAATATTTCACACTTCCCTCCATATAGGTAGTGTCGCCATATCTTTAATGCGTGCACCACGGCAGCCAACTCTAGGTCATGCGTCTTTAGTTGTCTCGAGGCGTAAGCCACAACCCAAGCCTTGCTTCGATGCGTCACTATAGATGACAAATCCCTCTGTATGATTTGGAATTGTCAATACAGGGGCAGAAGTTAATTTACCTTTCAACTCCTGAAAACTCTCCTCGCACTTCTGAGTCCATTCGAACTTTTCCCCTTTTCTCGTTAACTGAGTCATAGGCATGGCTATTCTAGAAAATCCTCGATAAACCTTCTGTAATAGCCAGCTAGACCTAGAAAACTCCGTACCTCACTTGCATTCTTAGGTACATTCCAACTGCTTACTGCTTCAACCTTACCAGGGTCAACTTCAATTCCTCGTGATGTGACCACGTGTCCGAGAAACACGACTCGGTCCAACCAGAATTCACATTTCTTAAACTTTGCATATAACTTCTCCTTGCGAAGTGTCTCCAGTACAATCCTTAAATGCTCCTCGTGTTGCACCTTATCCTTTGAATATACCAATATGTCATCTATGAAGACTATGACGAATTGATCTAGGTAAGGGTGAAAAACTCTGTTCATCAAATCCATAAAGACTACTAGTGCATTAGACAAACCAAATGGCATCACGACAAACTCATAGTGCCCGTAACGGGTTCTAAATGTCGTTTTTGGAATATCACACTCCTTTACCTTCAGTTGATGATACCCTGATCTCAAATCGATCTTGGAGAACACACTAGCTCCTCGAAGTTGATCGAATAAATCTTTGATCCTCGGCAACGGATACTTATTCTTTACTGTAAGTCGATTCAACTATCTGTAATCGATGCACATTCGAAGTGATCCGTCTTTCTTCTTTACAAATAGGACTGGCGCGCCCCAAGGTGACACACTTGGGCGAATAAATCCCATCTCCAACAGTTCTTGTATTTGAACCTTTAGCTCCTGCAGTTCCTTCGGCGCCATCCGATAGGGTGCTCTAGATACTGGTGCCGCTCCGGGTACTAAATCGATGGAGAACTCAACTTGTCGATTTGGTGGTACTCCTGGTAACTCTTCGGGAAAGACATCCACAAATTCCTGGACTGTAGGAATGACATTTGGTGTCAACTCAGTTATTGGAGTTCCAACAATATTCACCAAATACCCTTGACACTTTCCCTTTTTTAGCAAGGTCAAAGCATTCATTGCTGATATAACTTTAGACACGGTCCTTGTCTTAGTCCCGTAAAACTTTATTACTTCTCCTCCTGGCAATTGTAGTGTCACTTCCTTTTCCTGACACTGGATGTCAGCTCGATATCTACTAAGTCAGTCCATACCAAATATTATATCGAAATCCTTCATATTAATTACGTACAAATTGGCTTTTAGCTCCTTTTCCCTTATGTCAATGTCTACGTCCTTAATGATTGAATCAGTGAAAATTGTCTTACCAGAAGGCAAACTAATCTCAAGGGGTTCGTCGATCCTAGTATCGCTATGTCCAATCATATTATAAAATCTCGAAGACATAAATGAATATGTGGCACCCGTATCAAATAATGCTAAAGTAGGTATTCCAAGTACATTTAACATACCTGACATCGTGCCCGGGTTATGATCAGCTTCCCCCTAGGTCATAGCATATACTCGTGCCTGTCCTCCAGATCCTTGCCCTTTTCTTCCCTGTTCCCGAGTGGGGCAATCCCATGACGAATGTCCTGGCATCTTACACCAGTAGCACTTATTTTGTCCCATCAAACACTCCCTATTATGATTTTTCCCGCATTTCGCACACATCGGTTTACCAATTTGAGGTTTAGGCCCCGGTCTCGCGTCAGTCCTCGCCTATTTATTCTGATTTCGATTCCTGTCCTGGTTTCCATTCCAGTTCCTTTTTCCCAAATTCCCGGTTTGTTGCCGGTCTAACTCCTGACTTGCAGCAATCTCCTAAGCACGGAACATTGTGTCTGCGTACGATAGAACCCCGTGACTTGCCACAATGTGGCGTATCCCTGGTCGTAAACCCGCTCGGAACCTTAGCGCTCGTTTACGGTCCGTATCCACCATATATTCCACGAAGAAGCTCATTTGGTTGAACTTCCTCTCGTACTCTGTCACGGACATTCCCTCTTGTTTTAAATCCCAAAACTCCCGCTCCATCTGTTCCCGATAATGTTGAGGGATGATTTCTCCATCACTATTTCTTTGAACCCCTCCCAAGTTAGGGTCGTTCCTCGGCAGGCCTTAGTCTCCGATGAGCTCATCTACCAACGCCCCGCATTCTTGACCAAACCTGCATCGAGCACAAAGGATGCGTTGTGTCTCAGTACACCCGATTAACTCAAAGGTGCGTTCCAATGACACAAACCACTCATCATTCTCGTTATTCCCTCGATTCCATGTCGGAAATGGGTTTGCCTCATTATTTCGATTCGCATGGTTAGTAGTAGTAGCACCACCTCGGGTCCTCACTCTACGCCCTCGAATCATTTTCCTATAGCCAAAGTATAACCACAACGTAGTAAAACTCGTCTGAGATATGCGTTCTAAGTCAACATACAGTTTATAAATCAACTCATCATAAGAAAAGATATCGCTAGATAAGACATCCATAAAGAAATGCAAAATATTTCCATTATCATCAATTTAAACCTTCAAGAGGTACAATATGCAAATCTGAAAACAACTGAAAATGGGAAAACAAAATGTTGAACTAAGAACGAAATCCTAACTACTACACTAAATTACTAAGCATTGCAGGAGTTCTCATCCCATGGTTCTTCTTCAGGATCTTCCTCCATCTGATCTTCTGTCTCTGATATATGCTTCAGCCACATCCCATACAAAGAGGCAAATGGTCAAGTCAAAGCAAAGGCGATGATGGGAGCATCTGCATTGTAGGTGAAGGTCGTTTCTCGAAGAAAGATGGCTCTCACACGAGGTTCCCACTCCGGGGGCATAGTGTCCATCGCTTTTCACACCGCCACATACCGAGACGCCATCTCGCTTCACTACGGCCCACATCCTTCCCATAGTAAGAATGTGGCTTCCTAAATCATGATCGGCCAACATCTCATAATCCTTAAATTCTCTAATACGCCTCCTTTTCAGATGCGGGACAAATGACTGACTTCCTAGCGGTCTCGTGAGGCCCAACCATTCTAACTATACATATATCAGGCCCATGAAATTTTTTAAATATCATGAAATTTCTTAAGTTCGAAGCATAGTAAAATGAAGACATATCATTTATCAACATTAAAATATGCATTTTTCGCAATAAATGATATTAACATAAGGCTCAAGTCTCATAAGATAACATGTTCGCATAATACATGACATAAAGCTCAAATTTCATAATGCAACATTTAGTAACAAAAATATAAGTATTACCTCGAAGTCCTCGTGGTGCGGCGAATGTGATTGATCATGAATTATTTTAAAAAAAATCGACTTTTTTTTTCAAGTCTACAGAAACGTAAGCCTGCTCTGATACCACTAATGTAACACCCTAGTTTTGAAAAATGCAATTACGCATAATAATACTAACGGAAACGAGTCAACCATTTTTTTTCCAAAGAATAAATATCTAAGTTAAATAAAAATTTCATCATTCATCGATTAAAATAAAACCAGTACACTGTATGCTTTATAAATTCGAAAAGATTAAGAGACCAACATCGTTCATGAAATTCTACTACTAATAAAATTCGACAAAAGAGATCAATTCACCCGCCACGCGCCACGTCAGACTTCTCAACCTGAAAGGGGTAAAATTATTGGGGTGAGTTATCGTCAACTCAGTGGGGAAGCAATTGTTCAAGTCAAATACACATTCATAACAGTTAGCACAAACTTTCACGGAAAAATATCATAGTCTCAAGTACAATTAGGTACAAATAGTCTCAAAGTCTCATGTACATTTAAGTACCAATAGTCTCAAAGTCTCGCGTACAATTAAGTACCAATAGTCTCAACATCACGCATCATATTTATCATGAACATGCAACTAACAGTTAAAACAGGGCATTTAAATTAAACAAAAACAATAAACCCCACCTCAAATAAAGTGCAGAAAAATACCAAATGCGTGCTCGCTTGAAAATTCAGACCTCGTAAGAATGATTTCCTACAATTAAATAATTTAAATAATAGTTTTTAGAAAGATTTTGGCAAAGAAAATAAATAAAGAAATGGTGGCTTGAATAATTGGTAAATCGTATACAAGATTTAATTAAATTGTTGGGTCAACTATGAATTGGGAGGTCAAGAATTGGAAGGAAAGGAGAAATATCAAGTCTGTTTTGTAGTATAAATGAGGGCAGAAAGGATTTAATATAAATAGGGATTTAGAATTCCACATGACCCAACATGAAGCCCATTTCACTCCATCTCCTCCAATTTCACTTTTGTACAGGCGCTCTCTCTCTCTCTCTCTCTCACGCCATATCTCTCTCCCAGTCTCTCTCGCCTTCCTCTCTCAAATCTCCTTCAATCTCAGACCCAAAATTTCAGTCTCGCTCGCTCTCTCTGTCTCACCTCGTCTCTCTCCCTCTCAATCTCGATTTCTCACAACCTCTCACTACAAATCGCGGTGGGCAACGCCGGGAGAAGCGGGCGGGAGGCAAAGCGCTGGTTGGGTATGTTTTTTTTTTTTTCAAACTGGGTTTTCGAAGTTTTCTGGTTTTCGGGCCTATGATTCGGTTCGTGCCTTGGGAAATTTCTGGGTTTAGGGTATTACGATGGGTTTCGAAATCTTTCCGATGGTTTTCGAAGAGTTTCGAAGTTTTCTGGAATTTTGTGGAAAAAATTGACTTTGGGACTTTCCGGCGACATGGTTCGGGCCTACGGGTTTGAGATTTTTGGGTTTGTTTCTCGGAGATTTGCTGGGTTTCTTACCTTGAGGAAGCTTTGAACTTGGATGGTGGAGGCGTGAAGAAATTTTTTTTTTTTGAGAGGAGACGTGAATTTGCAGAGGATAGGAAATTATTCTGGTTTTTCTTGAAAAGGTATGTTTGTAGTCGACAAAGTGGAACTGAATTTTAAGGGATTTTTGAGATACCAAAAACGTATGTAACGTATGTAACGTATGATTGTGGGAGTTCATAACTGTTGAGGAAATCGTGGGTTTAGAAACATCTGATATAAACCTTCAGTTAGAAAAAAAATAAAAAAAATTGTTTTATCTGATATAATATGTAAAGATAAAGGCAAGTAAAATTTAAAATTTCGAATTTAAATAAAAATAATAATAATTTTGCAAAATTTTAAATCTTCTAGAAACTGGATATGGGCTCTTAAAAAAAATATATCTAAATTTATAAATGGGCCTGTCAATATTATCAAGATCGGGCTTTTACTAAAATTTATATCTTGGGCGTAAATTAAAATCCTAAAAGTCTGAAAAAAATACTAAAACCCAAATTGGTAATAGTTGGGGTATTACATGTTCGACTCCCCGAATCTAATAACAGTTGATCTCTCCTCCAATCGAACTCACACATATGTTGTTCAGTATGAATTTCCACCAAATCTCCATCAACTCGCATATGCCCTGACCTCCACCTCACAAGAGACTTTAAGTCCCTTGTGGTGGCCAGGTGGGCTAAACCCTCTGGTTTGTGTAAACCCTTATGATCAAAGTTCTAGTTGAGCATCCACAAGAAGAAGATAATGTGAATTTGCATCTTTATCTGTATTGTATGTTTGTTTATATATATTTTTGGACGAAATAGTTTGAAATTGAGCCAAACACAACGTAAAACGTTATAATTATGATTTAGTTTATTCAAACCAATCAATTTGATACTTAGTAATGAAACTCCTCTCCCAACTCATGTATTGTTATGAGTTTATTTCTCAACTTATACGTTGTAAGTCAATATTTAGAATCTAAAATATATTATACATTGTAAGTCAATATTTAAAATCTAAAATATAATAAACTTGGATATGATTAGTGGAGTACGATGGATTGTATATAATGATGTTCATCATCTTATTCATTGTAATGTTAGAGTTATATTCTCCACATTATTGCAAGTCTCATACTTAGAATGTAAAGCATAGTATATTATTTTTATAGTTAACATAAGTCGTTCAGATAATAATGCAAATTAATTTGTTTTATTACAATTTAATTAAACGACTATAGTCTTGTAAAACAATTATAGTCGTTTTGACAGAACGGCTATAGTCTTTTAAAAAAGACTCAAAACATTTTACAAAAATGACTATAGTCTTGTAAAACAACTCTAGTTTGTTTTTGTAAATTTGCATATCTTTTTTGTATTATTAGTTTTTCTATACATTTTTGGACGAAATAGTTTGAAATCAAGTAAGACATGACTTAAAACGTTATAATTATGATTTAGTTTTATTTATATAATGTTAGAAGTTTTATTAGACATTATTGTAAGTCGAATATTTAGAATCTAAAATAGAGATACACTTCGATATTGTTAGTAGAGTATGATAGATTGTATATCATGATGTTCATCATCTTATTCATTGTAATTTTAGAGTTAGATTCTTCACATTATTGTAAGTCACATACTTAGAACATAAAACATAGTATATTATTATTTTTATAGTTAATATTACGTTTTTCAGATAACAATGCAAATTAATTTGGATTTATTACAATTTTATGAAAACGACTACAGTCTTGTAAAACGACTATAGTCGTTTTGACAGCACGACTACAGTCTTTTCAAAAAGACTCTAAGTCATGTTTTTTAAAATGTCTATAATATTGTAAAACAACTCTAGTTGTGTTGGTAAATTGTGTACAATGATGTTCACTCATTGTAATGTAAAATATGGTATATTCTTTTTACAATTAATAGTATGTCGTTCAGATAATAATGCAAATTGAATTGTCATGTTCATTCTTTTATTCATTGTAATGTTAGAGTTTGATTCTCAACACATTATTGTAAATCACATACTTTTAATGTGAAATACAATATATTATTTTTATAGTTGATAGTATGTCGTTCAGATGATAATGCAAACTAATTTGAATTAATTATACTATGAAAAACGACTACAGTCTTGTAAAATGACTCTAGTCGTTTCGAAAGAATTACTACAATATTTTCAAAATGACTCTAGTTGTTTTACAAAAAACGACCACATTCTTGTAAAATGACCCTATAAGATAATTATAGCCTATAGGTCAAAATAAATTTAAAAAATGACTAGAGTCGTTTTACAAGATTATAGTCATTTTTTTAAAACAACTGGTTAAAGGATTTGAATTCTAAATGGTACAATTGGAAAATAGAAAATAAAAACTCTTCTTCTTTTTTTTTAAGACAAAAGTTGGTCAAAGGACAAAAAAATTTTCTTACAAGTGAAAGGACTAAAACCAGCCATTTCCACTATGATGGCATAAAAGATCTGTGTGGATGACCTTGGTTGTTTTGTTTGACTAATAAGGAGTACGTGATTCATACAAGTATTCTAAAATTGTTATATTAATAACTAAAATATTAAAGGGTATTATTGTAAATAAAAAAGTGTAATTAAATACTTGATTTAAAATTATTTGAAGGTATTTCTAGATAATTCATTTTTTGGCAGGTACTGATTAATAGGGATGATTATATATATATATATATATATATATATATATATATATATAGGGAGGATACAATGAGACCATATATTATAGTGAGACAATGTGGACTCATCTCAACCCTCTCTTATCTATATCAATGGCTAAGATAAATAGGGGTTAAAATTACATTAAACATTTAATTAAGGCAAAATAAGGGTATAATTGTCAAAACAAAAATGTGGGAGACCATACAAATATGGTATCAGTTATTAGGGGAGAGAAAATCACGTTGGGAGAGAGAAAATCGCGCTGGAGAGAGAAATCACGCATTTTCTCGCGCATGCAGTATGTTGTACACTTATCAATGATTTGTTGTATACTTAACACTATTTTGTTGTATGTTTAACATAATTTTACTGTTAATTAAAATGGTCAAACAAAAATATGTGGGGACCATTAATTAAGGAATCAATTATAGAGAGAGAGAGAATCACGCTCGTTAACATATAGGGACCGTGGATTAAGTAAATCAATTATAGAGAGAGAAAATCATGTTCATTATTGTGTTGTATATTTATCATATATTTGATGTATACTTAACGCTATTTTACTGTATATTTAACATAATTTTACTGCATATTAAAATGGTCAAACAAAAACATGTGGGACCGTGAATCAAGGAATCAATTAGAGAGAGAGAGAGAGAGAGAGAGAGAGAGAGAGAGAGAGAGAGAGAGAGAGAGAACCACACTCATTAACATGTGGGGACCGTGGATTAAGTAAAATCAGTTATATAGAGAGAGAAAATCGCGCTCGTTATTGTACTATATATTTAATGTATATTTACTGTATATTTAACACCATTATGTTGTATATTTAACATATTTGTACTGCATATTACAATTGTCAAACAAAAATATAAGTATTTAACAAAACACATATAAGTATACATCAAAACACATATAAGTATACAACAAAAAACATAAGTATACAACAACATAAATACATACATAAACAATTAACTACTTATACAACAAAACACATCTAAGTATACATCAAAAAACATATAAGTATACAGTAATCCTCACTGCCTCATTGTAGGCCCTCGTTTTCTCCACATCAGCATCATCTTCTTCACCAATCCTCCAATCCTGTCCTCTATTCTGAAACCCCAAAAATATCTCCCGATATCATCTTCATCATCGGAACCATCAACATCATCATCATGCTCCTCATCTTCTTTCCAACAACTTCTGTGGAGTACTCTTTCACTTCAACCAAATGTCCATCAGATTGTCCATCGAAACTGATCTTCTCACAGGTTGTATCCCGAGATATGCCCTCAAGTTCATGACAGAGCATTTGAGCTTTTAAAGCATAATTTTTTGCAATTGTGAAGTTTTTCTCCATAAACTGCTTCTCAGCAAATGCTTTAGCTCTAACCGCTTCCTCTATGTTGGATCCCATCTCGAGTCTCGAATCCAAACCAACTCAAAATCAAATTCTCAAAGAAAAGTACAAGCAACATATGCTGGGTGATAATCCAAATCCCATACAAAAATCGCCATTATTGCTTGCTGCAAAAAACAACAAATCATGATACATTTTGTGTTACTTTGTGGACATATCATGAATTCCACTAAAAATATACATAATCAGTAATGATTCAATACCCAAATCAAAAAAAGTTTCTCCAACGCTCAAATAAAACTATAATTATTTCAAACTCGTGCAATTTTGTTCATTCAATTCCAATCAGAATAGATTGCTCCCAAGTTTAAAACTTTCCACTCTGTTACCATCCTCTTCATTGATTTTGGGCCCGTTTTCAGCCCGTGATACTTGTCCCCGTTTTCAATATCTATCATTTGTCTTTCTCTCTACGTATATCTTCGATCAATCTAGGGTTTTTCCGATTCTTGAACGAGTTGACTCAACCAAGATGTATGATTCGATCTCAGCCTCCATCGCCATGGCCTCATCTAACTCCAAAGGTTTCATTTGGAAATTGTGTAATTACAATGCTGCCCTTTTCAGATTTAAAATAAATTAAAAAGACTATTAAATTGGGTTAATCTCAACCATCTAAAATTATAGATTTGTGGACAGGATTAGTCCACACTGTCTCACTCTAATTATGTGGTCTCATTTGATCCAATCCATATATATATATATATATATATATATATATATATATATATATAGAGAGAGAGAGAGAGAGAGAGAGAGAGAGAGCACTAATTACAAATAAATGTTACAAAACAAGTTCATACATATTTATGATCCTATTAAACATCATATTTTTTTTCCCTCAAAAAAAAAACATCATATTTTTTTTTGGATAGGTGGAGTCACCACCTTCCCAAAATACTCAAAACATCACCCTACCTTATTTTTTTTTTTTTTGGAGTACATGTCCAAGTAGAGTAGAGGACTAGAGGAGGGAGTAATTTGAATCAAACTCAAACATCTGTTTACGAGAGTTCAACCACTAGACTACTATCCAATTTTCATCCTACCTCAAATCTTATTTCTAGACTACTATAGGATTCTCACCTTACCTTAAATTTTAATTTTAACTAAATCATAAACATCTCGATCCATCACCATTACTAAGTTATGATTTATTAATATAATTTTTTTTAATACAATTTGGATAGTAAGGAGGGGACACGCGTACTCATATGAGATTGAACTCAGGTCAATCGTCTTTTACAATACAAAACTCTAGCACTGGAGTACATAGTTGATTCGTCATATAGAATTGGACATTGTCTATTGGCCGATGGAGTCTTCTATTCCAAAAGGGTGTTTTATTTTCATATTCTACTGTATGGATAATTGTTAATTGTCACGTCTATATATAAGTTAACATATCAAACCCCCACATTTTAGGCATATTATGTGTGCAATCGAATACAAAATGAATAATAGAAGATCTCATCTGGTCTATTGGTACAGATACATTACAAAAACCTAATTTCCAAAACTGGACCAATTCAAAATTACATTAATTACGAGATTTAGAGACAGAACAGCCTATAAGTATATAAATATTATTAATACCAATCATCATCGGACGAACAACCTCAGGAAAATCCCGAAAAATGGAGTCACGCTTCCACTCTCTACTGCTCCTACTATCACTGCTCAATTTCATCGTTCTCGATCGAGCCTACGAAAATGGCGGCGCTGGAGTCATCAAAGTGAATTACAAATTCGCCGGCGCAGACCCCACTCTCAGCGCCCTAAGAGCTCACGATGACGTTCGCCACCTCGCAATTCTCGCCGGCGTCGACCTTCCCCTTGGCGGCACTGGCCGCCCTGAAGCCGTCGGGTGCGCTATCGTTTGTTAATTTTTTCTTTCAATTTTCGTTTTCGTTTCCTTTTCACGGCGTTTTTTTGATTTAAGGAGGTGACGGTGCGTAAATGAAGTGGTGAAATTTTCTCGTTTAATGAATTAACTTTTTTATATTCCGATTGTTTTGACTGATGTGTTTCTCGTTTAATGCTTTGAATTTTTGTATATTCCGATGATGTGCCTGACCGTGGACAATATATTAAATGTTTAATTTTTTGTGTTTTTAGAGTTTGATTTTGAATTATGTTAGAAGGGGTAATTGTGAAGTTGTGCATACTTGAATGTGGTGGGAAATGTTTTCTCGTTAGGAATCGATGCTTGGGTTCAATGTATTTATGAAACTGTAATTTTCCAAACTAGGCACAATTTAGGGGTTATCAAAATCTTGGTTTAAATTGCTTTATTTTTATCGTTTCCTAATGTTTGATTTAGTTACTGCTCGAAAAAAATGATTTAGTTACTTGAATCGATGTTTGATTTTGAATTATATCGTGGTGAGTGTTTCTTCTGCTATTCAATTCAATGATTGGATACTCTCTGTGTGTACAACAGTAACTTTGCTACTGTGCTGGAGATTGGGAGATTATCAAAACTGTGTTTAATCTTGCCTGATTAAACGAAAGATGAAATTGAATTCCTACTGGGGCCTTGATGAAATGGACTAGTGTTTACTTAGATACATGCTGGTCATTTATGGAGTTTCTAATTACTATAAGGTGATGACTGACACCTACCTGTGAAAAATATTGCTAGATTTACCCGAGCATCCCCACTGTTTGCTATATGCTTTTCACAGTTAATTATTTATGCTCTGATAGATGTGTGCTCTATTGAAATTCACACCATTGTTTATTTATTGCTATTGCTGCTATTTAATTAGTTTTATTCTCACTATTCTCACCCCACATATAGTGACTTGGCTAATTAGGTAATAATTAAACCCACGTATGTAGCAAATAAACCAATGGACATACATTGATCTACATCTTCATATAATAAGCATTGGGTCTTATGCTGTGCATTTCAAATGTCAGCATGAATTTTTTGTACTTTTTCCATTTAATTGTGTTTAGGAGACCATTGCTAATTCTATAATTATAGTGATAGGTCTTTCTGAAGGAAGCTATACTGGCTACAGCATGGATTAAGAATAACAGTCCTAAAATCACCTCATTTGCTCATAGATCAGTTGGTCAATAATACAATATATATAGACAACTTACATGTGAATATGCATGCACATTCATTCGATTTGTGCACATGCATGCACACATGCATAGCATGGAAGTCGCGAACTAATGAAAAATGATTGCTTTGGTAGACACACTTATACGTTTCTGACTGGCAATTAATGTTCCCAATGAATACATTTGCAAAGCCTTATGTGGTCCTGCAAGTTATTTTGAATGTTCTTAGTTGCTACGTGGAATGACTTTACAAAATTTCTGCTGATATTTCAAAGCACGTAGAATAAATATTGTATCTATTTATTCTTTCAAAAACAGACACAATAGAGAATTGACTATAGTTATTATGCTCATTTATACATGTCAAATATGGCAGCATTTTCTTAGTTATGCATTGCTTATTGATGGTGCAGGCTGTACTATGCTAGAATAGGCATTGGAACGCCTTCAAAGGATTACTATGTGCAAGTTGACACCGGAAGTGACATAACATGGGTTAACTGCATTCAATGCCGCCAATGCCCCCGAAGAGGTTACCATGGAGTATGACCCTTATCTTTAGTTGCTTCATATTTCAAATCTACGGATGAGGTTCTCTGCATCTTTAGGAGTAGCATGCTTTTTGTTCTCATCTGTAACTGCCTTGTAATATAATATATTTTATATTTTTGCAGATAGAACTTACCCTTTACAATCCGAGAGAATCTCTTACTGGGAAATTTGTCTCATGTAATCAAAATTTTTGTAAAGAGATTGGTGGAGGCTTGATGGGTTGCACCGCAAATACATCATGTTTCTACACTGAGGTTTATGGAGATGGGAGCTATAACATGGGCTACTTTGTTGAGGATGTTGTCCAGTATGATCGAGTCTCTGGTGATTTGCAAACTAAATCGGCAAATGGAAGTGTTATTTTTGGGTATGTACAATTCCAACTTTGTCATCTTTATAGTGTCAAGTTTCAGGCTGTCATTTGTTATGCACTATAATAACCTTTCTGATCTATCATTCTGAATAAGCATATTGAACTTATCTATTGCTTGTGGAGTATGCATCCAATGCCAATATGTGTGGGTATCTGTATGCTTGAAAATTCAACCATTTTCTTAGCTTTATAATTGCGAAAACGCCTATGACATGTTGCAATGTCGCATCAGGATCTTAGCTGATCCTCAAAAGTAGAGATTAAAGTGTGATGCCACCTGACAGATTAGGTATGATCGGAAACCACAAAAAAAAAAAATATGAAATTATTCTATTAACTGGTAAATCTATTTGCTGGAGTACGCTGAACTTTAGGGAACATGGTTTCTACTTTATATGGCTGTAACTTGGAGGTCAATGTATGCATGTGGTCTCAAACTGCAGCAGTGCTAAATTGGGGAACTTCGTAGGTGGCTCCAGGTCTCATTTACTGCATTTTAGATATTGTTACAGGTCTTAGAAGGTACCACAATCAATTGAACTTTTATCTTTACAGTTGTCGAAATAGAAAGGTGAGCTGCACTATATATGCAACCTAAGTTTTATCTCAAACTATATAACAGGATTTTGTTGCCGTCCACCATAGTAAGAAACTTGTTGTTATAATAAATACTCAAAGCTATCAACGAATGATGAGTCAAGAGGGAGCACACAGCTTTTGAACACACTCTCTGTCTCTTGCTACTACAGTATGGAATATTTTATTTTGTTTTCATATGTAATACAGATTTCACTAAGAAAGGAAGAGAGTTTTCTAGAAACAGGAGCAGAAGTCCTCAAAAACATATGACTAAGTTACATAATCTCTGCAAGTCTTCCCAAGTTAGACTATGAAAGACATATTTCCTTGCACTAAAGAGAGGCAAGCCATGTAACTTGCTACAAATGCAATTATCAGTCAAGTAATAGCCCTAAAGACACATTTTGTACTATGCGAATACACCAATTTATCTCGTAAACACAACATAAGCAGCTGATTTTTGCAGTGTCCTAGTTTCTTTGCTTCCTCGGCACTTAGAAACCATATCATGATGATCTCGTTTATCGAAGAGGGAACTTCAACCATACCTTTAGGAACTCAAAAAGTATCTCCCAAAGTGCCTTCAAAAAATGGAGAACCGGGAAAAAAATGACCCTGATTCTCCTCATGAATCATGATTAATTTGTCACACCACTCTGGGCAGAGTGCCTTTTAAGTTCTCCTCGTTATAAATCATTGGTTTGAACCTCTCATGAACTAGTGACCAAATGAATGCCTTAATCTTGGATGGCGCATTTGCTTTCCAAATGAGTTAGTATAATGGAAAAGGTGGAGGGGATAGTGAAAGAGCGAGATAGTGAATGAAAGACTTACATGTAGTTTCTTGAAGGATCAATAGTCCGGACTTTATAATCTACAGAAACAGAGGAACAAACTTTAGTTAGAGCCCAACTGAGAATTATAATGTTACTAGCTTCTCTATCATTTAGGTCCCTAAAGAAATCAAAGTTCCAAGAATAAGGAGACCCTGTGTAAAAGTAAGAGATCGAGGCTTCATGGAGAAGAGAAAGACAATAAAGTCATAGAAAATGAAGTGGATATCATCTAAAAGTCTGATTAAAATATAAGCTGAGACTTTTAAATTTTGAAATTCTGACAAGATGATAAAGGAAAAGATAAGTGTTAAAAGATTATGAGATCATGGAGATTATCTGGACAAGACTAGGCTGATGAATTTTTGGGCTCCAGAAATTTAGAATTTGAAATTAATATCAGGATTTAAGCCCCTGAAAGAAAACTAACTTAAAGCTTGATCCTAAAAAGTTCTGGGTATTACAATATTATAAACTTTTGAATTTTTGTCTTTGTTGACGTATGAAAGTTTTCTTGAATCTACACGATTTCCTTTACTAAGTGCAATCTTTTTGAATAGATGTGGTGCGGGACAATCTGGGGATCTGGGACCATCAGATGATGCGCTTGACGGGATACTGGGTTTTGGAAAATCAAATTCATCAATGCTCTCACAGCTAGCTTCATCTGGGAGAGTGAAAAAGATGTTTGCACATTGCTTAGATGGCGTGAATGGTGGAGGTATCTTTGCAATTGGGCATGTTGTTCAACCACAAGTAAACACAACACCACTGGTGCCAGACCAGTACGTTAAATTTTTCCTTCGACTCTAGTTATGCCACTCTGCTTTTGACCTGTTAATTATTGATTTCTTTTGTCCGGTAGTAAATTTATGTTTGCTGCACTTGTTTTATTCTTTTCCTGGAATATCTAGTAAACCTATGCTAGTTACAGTTTCCAAATAGAGAATATAGAGGGATGTGAGGCCATTGTAGTTTGCCAATAATTTAGTTTATGTGTCTGAATTAAAATTGAAGGGTGGACACATTATGTGATATGTTCTTGTGTTTTCAATGTGATATAAGGGTATCTTTTTAGTGTTCTCTGTTCTTCGTGCTGATTCCTCGCATGCCACAGTGATATCTTACGCACTCCATACTCTCTCTCTCTCGCTGTAGGCATAGTGTAAGAAAAAGGACATCCAGCAATAGGCAGGGGTTGTGTTCTGTAGCTAGCGTCTCATATGGGACTTCTCGTCCCTATGTACTTTGTTTCCATTTTTTAGTAATAAAATCCACTTGTTTCTTATAAAAAAAATATATTGGCAGGGGTTGTAAAGTATGCAGGCAGCATCCTGATATATTTCTGGTTAAATTATTATTTAAGTGTTGGACGAAGAGGAAACTTGTGATGGTACTGGTTGGACTGAATTTTTATGATCAGCATTTGGAATTTTGAGGAGTTAATGAACAAAAAGTCCTGAATGACACTGCAATATATATATATACACACACACAGAAAGAAAATATTTGGGGGTGATTGTATGGATCTATGGGATAAGAAAGTAACTGTAGGAGCAAAAAGAATGATTTATATAGCAGCAAAATAACTTCTTCAGATTATGGAAACATCTTAAGATCATGAAATAGATAGAAGTATGACGAGAGAGAGTTAAGAGCTGAAAGAAAATATTTGGGGGTGATTGTATGGATCTATGGGATAAGAAAGTAACTGTAGGAGCAAAAAGAATGATTTATATAGCAGCAAAATAACTTCTTCAGATTATGGAAACATCTTAAGATCATGAAATAGATAGAAGTATGACAATTAACACTTGGTATTGGAAAGAGCGCACCTGTTATGCGTTGAAAGATTTCCTTACTGGTGCCGATTAGACAAGTTTAAGTATGGTTGTGGAGACTTTTGGATTCTAAAGACTATTTTGGACCACTTTGAACTTCTAATGTTGGTGGACAACTGTATGAGTGATTCATTGCTTATGGTCCAAGCTCAGCTTTCCTTAAAAAATAGTGTTGTGTAGGTCTGACATCGGGTTTTTTGCTATGTTGCTCGGACTCGGACACGGGAGTCGGACACGGGTACATATCCGAGTGTCAGACCTTTGCTTGTCTAAAATTTCGGATACGTGGACACGGCTAATAAGGATCCAAAATTTGGACACGAATACGGGGACACGGCCGACAAATTCATAATTTTTATTATTATATTATATATTATACTTCTTAAAACTAGAAATATATTAAACTTGGACTTGCAAAAAGTGATAGAAAAAATAAAAACAAGCTATCTTGAATAAAATTTCATCAATTAAAGAACCAAAACGACATCAGATTAGTCTAACTGAAGATATTAAAATGATATCCAATGACAATGAACAAAACTTATAACAATATGACTTTCAGTTGCAACTCTCGACTCTTGTACTCTTTAGTCTTCATCTTCATCATTTAATGTCATTGTCTCCAACTCGGTTCATCAAGAGATAGCTCAGGAAGTTGATAGAATGTCCATCTAAATCCATATTATCACCACCTAAAAAAAACAAAAACAAAAAACATTATCATTATTTATGAAAAATTTAATTAAAAATAAGTTATAAAAAACAATAATCTTACACAAGTCCCAATATTTTGTTGGCCCGTCTTTGTACTCCTCTTGCTTTCTGGACATCAATCGAAGGTTGCAATGTACAAAGACCAGATCTTCTGCTCTACTTGTTGCCAATTTGTTTCTTTTGATGCTTTGAATAATTAAATATGTGCTCCAATTTCTCTCGCAACAAGATGATGATCTTTGTTTGTGAAAGCAATTTGAAGGCTAAAGTTTGCAATAAAGGTGTAGAAGCACCATAATTAGCCCCCACCAAGATAATGGCTCTTCAAACATTCTAAAGATCAATAACATGAGCCGATTGAAAAACTCCGATCCACTAGAAAAGGTTCCATATTCAACATATGCTTTCCTCAAGTCGGTTGGATTTTGAAACAATCTTTTGAAACATTTACTTTATTCATAGAAACTTCATGATCCTCATGTGGTGAAACTCGTGGAGCTCCTCCAATAGTTCCACCTTGAAGCAAGCTTCACAATAATACTTGGGACTAGAGAATGTGCCATACAATGTAAAAGGGTGTTGCTCTTATTCCATCTAAAGCCTCTAAAATTTGATGAATAAAGATCAAAAAAGACCGAATTGCCTCCAACAAGACGTATACCCTCGTGGTTGAAAACAATTTGCTTCACATTTTCAATCAATGAGTCCCACATATCATATATTGAATGCAAAATGGGAGTATCAGTATCAGTAGCCCGCAACATATTTATAATAGGCTCAGTGAAAGACAAGAAATAATCTAAATTATCCCACCAAACATCATTTACAATGCACTTTTTCACCTCTTGTGCTTTAGCTTCATTGTTTCCATCCCTATAATTTTTCCAATCAGAATCCATCACCATTTGTTCAAGTGATAACTTAACCTCTCTCTCAATCGTTTGCTCATAATAATACTAGAAGCAAACTCAGATCGCCCACCCTCAACAAGCTCAACTTAGAGTATTTGTTGTATATGAATAATGCCATGTTATGGTTAACAACGAAATTACGGATATTTTGGACATCACTCACCAAATCAGCAATCCACTTGCAATGAACATATTGTGGTGATTTTTCAGAAGGATCGCAAATACTTTTTAAAGCCAAATTTAAACTATGCACCACACATGGAGTCCAAAACACGTGAGGATACTTACTTTCAATGATTGACCCAGCAACTTTGTAATTGCTTGCGTTGTCAGTTATGATTTGAACAACATTTTGCTCTCCAACTTCCTTGATTGCGCTTTCAAACGCCGATGCAACATAATCTGCGTCTTTTATGTTTCCACTTGCATCGATACATTTTAGAAACATTGCACCTCCTGAAGATGCCGCCATGATATTTATAAGTGGTCTTCTTTGTCGATCGGACCATCCATCAGAAACGATAGAAACACCTTTTTTCCTCCATCCATTTGGTTGTAGTAATCTATTGATATGCTCCTTTTCTTGTGCAAGAAGTGTCGTGCGCAATCTGTTGTAAGTCGGTGGCATGTAGCCAGTTAAATTGCTATTGGCTAGTGTTCTTGAATATTGTCCAAAATATGGAGATTTGACCAAATTGAACGGTAGAGCACTTGCATAAAACATTCGGGCAGCTTCTTTATCTGCCACATCCCTTTGTGCCATATTGAATCTGCTCTCCAAATCACCTATCTTCTTTCTTTTATGTTGCGAAAGGTCGGAACCACCCGGCAAAGAAACATATTCTGCCTTTTTTCTTTCGTTGTACTCGTTTTGTGATTTTTTCCATTCGGCTTGCTCGTGTTCTCTCTTGATCGCTTGTAATACATCATTGCCCAAAACCTTACAACCTTCGACACCTTGGTTTGGAATTCTTAGAAGATGAGCCCTGACCTTAGAATACGATCCAGTGACTTTTTTGCTACAATAGTTGCATGACCAGGTTCGATTTCCGCCTCCACCACGTGCAGTAGATATAATTTTGACATGATTCCAAAGGGGCTTGTCATCATAAGGACCACTATTTGTGGCGAAGTAGCGATTTTTGTGTTTGTTCATTCTCGGGAATTGCTCATTTTGTGTAATCTTCGAGTTGAATATTCGATTTTTGGGTTTGTATATAAAATCTTCTCTCACGGCCGAAATAGTGGGAATTTGGGAGAAAGCAAGTTTTTTATTTGTTAAAGCAAGTTTTCTATTGGTATAAATAAATGGGAGAAAGGCAGAAAGCAAGTTTAATTAAAGTTGGGTGGGATTTGGGAATTAGCATCAATTGATGCTAATGGTTATGGGGTAGCCGAAAGAGTGGGATAGATTGATTCTTAAAAGTCAAACCTTATCTTTTGTTAAATGAAATATTTTGTATTATAAATTGTTTATATTATATTTTGTATTTGTTAAATCAAAATAAATAATTATAATAAATAATCTCATATTGATAAAGAAAATGATTTAATAAAAATAAATAATTATAATAAATAATCTCATATTGATAAAGAAAATGATTTAATAAAATTTAAAATAAACTTTGAATAAGATTTATAATACAAGTTAAACCCCAAACCCCAAACCTCAAATCCCAAACCCTAAACCCTATACCCTAAACACTAAACTTTAATATAATTATACTTTTAAGTGATGCAAGTTATTGATATGTATATATGTTTCATTCAATTTCGGTTCGTTAGCTCGTGAACAGACTCGCTAGCAAGTTCGTGAGTAGGCTCATTAGTAAGCTCGTCTAAATTAAACTAATATTTGACTTTAATTTTAATTTTTATTCCTTTATGTATGATACATCTAAAAATATTTGAATAAATTTATTTATTTGAATAAACTCATAGGTTTTAATAAATATATTGTGTTATATATATATAATTTTATTTTTATAATATATTTAAGAATAATTTAAGTTGAAATTAATATTTACTAAGCTTGTTTAGGCTCAAAAACGTTCGTGAGATCAATATATTCGATAAAATCAGGCTCGAGTTTGACTCGATAAAAAACGAGCCCAAACTCAAACTCTCAAAAGCTCGGCTAGATTGCAACCTTAAATATAAAATTAATCTAAATTATATGTTTAGATAGTGTAAAGCCACAATTTTGAAATTCTATAGTATCTAAAATACCTATGATTCCTATAAAAATAATGTCAAAATAATTATACCAAGCTAGGATTATAATTTATAACAAGTATACCTCCAATTTATGCTCTACTAAATATTTATTTTATAAATTTATCATAAGAAAAAGAGGGACAATTGAAACAAAAGATGCATTAAAGAATTTTTGTAATAATTTATATTTGATTAACTGTAAGTTATTATTCTTAATTAAATGATAGATATATTAATTAGAGAACTGGTTAAATTTTATTAAGTTTTAGAGAATTCTCCAAAAAAATTCGTTTAGAGAAATCAACTTCATAAATGAGAATATTAATTTTTTTGTTAAGTAATTCTTTTTTTTGTCAAGTAATTTCACTATAACTAGTAATTTTCCATTTTGGAGCTATTAATTATTATTTTTGAGTAATTAATTATTACTATTTCTAACTTTTAAGTTTTACATTTTTTTTCTTGCTTCCAAGTTGTATAAAAAGATATAAATTGTTAAATTACAAAGACTGTAACATATATTTTATATGCTTAATATATATATATATATATATATATATAGGATATGGATCAAATAGGTCCTCCTACTTGGGGTGAGTCCATGGGGACACATCCTAACCATAGATCAACAATTTTGGGTAGTCCAAATTTTAGGGCTTTTTTATGTTTATTTTTTTGTTTCAGCAATTAAAAAGGGTAGAGTGGTAATTTGGCACTTTAGAATCAGTTACTAAGATTTCATTCCCTCTTTCACGCGATTTCACTCACTCTTCACGCATACTATCTCTCCAGCGTTTCAGTTTCAAAAAAATTTCTCTGTTGCTTATGTAGTATAGGGTTGTTGCTTATGACTTGCTTATGTAGTTAATGTATCTGTGATGCATGTGTAGTGTATATTCTTTGCTTATGTAGTATATGCTTATCACTTATGTAGTATGGGTTTGTTGCTTATGACTTGCTTATGTAGTTAATGTATTCGTGGTGCATACGTAGTGTATATTTGTTGCTTATCTAATATAGACTTGTTGCTTATGTAGTATGGTTTGTTGCTTATGACTTGCTTATGTAGTTAATGTATCCGTGGTGCATACGTAGTGTATATTCGTTGCTTATGTAGTATAGGCTTGTTGCTTATGTAGTATGGGTTTGTTGTTATGACTTGCTTATGTAGCTAATGTATTCGTGGTGCATACGTAGTGTATATTTGTTGCTTATGTAGTATAAGATTGTTGCTTATGTAGTATGGATTTGTTGTTTATGACTTGCTTATGTAGTTAATGGTATATAAAAATACAATGACACATCCACACAAGCAACAAATTACATCTTCATAAGCAAACTTCGAATTGAAGTCAAGCTCTAGCAACTATGACAAATTATCTGCAACTTTTTTCACACAATAGTGCGTTGAAGAAGAAGGATGAATGATTTCTCACAGTAGTGAGTTGAAGAATAAGGAGGATGATTAAGGAATATGAGATTTGTTCACGTTGAATTTAATGTGAGATTTGGATAGATTGTGTGATCATAATGTGAACAGAATCCCATGAATATTGGGTAATTTTGTAGGATGACTAATTTACCCCTTTCTCTAATTACCAACATTTCATATGAATTTTTAGCTCTAAAATCACAACCATTGAAAAATCTAAATATGTGGCTAGGATTGGTCCTTATGGACTTACCCTATGAGGTGGTCTCATATAACCCTCTCCCTATATATATATATATATATATATATATATATATATATATATATATATATATAATGAGATAATATTAGATTAGATGTATTAAATTAATTGTAGATTTTTTGGAAACAAATATTAGATATACAAGGTCAATTAGTAGAATGATTTATATGAGGAAAAAAGATATTACGAGTCAAATTAATAGGAGCCAATCTCTGGGATTTTCTATTTATATGATAAAAATTATATACAAGGTAAATTAATATTAGCAGAATATACAGAATTTTCTATTTATTTGAGGAAAGAAAATTCAAAACGTTTCTATTTAGCAGAATATACAGAATTTTCTATTTAGTAGAATATAAAGAAAATTCAAAATGTTTCTATTTAGTATTATATACAAAAAGTTTTTTGAACTTAATAATTAATATTAGCCACATACAAATCAGGATTTTCCTTATATGAGTCAAATTCTTCAATTCTCCACGCGTCATTCCCTGTCCCAATATCCACCGATTGATACTCCCAATTTCGGCGCAAATTCTCAATTTCTCATTCCTTCCATCCTCGGCGCAAATTCTCATTCCATGGCGCAACATTCCATCCACGACATCAAGAGACGTTTTGGAGGCATAAAAAAAAGAAAAATTAGGGCAGGAGAAAACTTAGGCTTCCGGCCTCCCGAATACCTCTAATATCTTCAGTTCACAAAAACGCATATCCTCGATGATAACTTGGAGGAGGGGATTGAATTCTTCTTCAATCATCAAACTTACACCAGTCCGTGAAGAACACCTTCGAAGTTCGAACATCAAACTTGCAGTCTTTCACTTCCTCGCGAGCGGCTTTGAGGACGTTGAATCTTTGCCGTGTCCGGTTGTTTTTTGGAGTGTCCGACACATATCAAGTGTCGTGTCCAGCGTCGTGTCGCGTCGACACGGGTACGTCGGCTGAAACGGAGAGTCCGAGCAACACAGGTTTTTTGTTTTTGTTGAGATATGTCACTTATGAGTTGTCCCACATTGATTGATTAAGGAAAGAGAGTCCACTTTATAAGCCAAGTGAGCAGCTACTCTTATCACCAATTGGTTTTAGGATGGAACCTCACTTGGTGGGCTTGGACTCTCTCCCAAATTGGGTACACTTCATGTATGGAACCGTACCAAGTCGCCCCGAATTTAACATGGTATTAGAGCAGGCCCATGCTCGGCGCAAGGTGGGCCATATCACATGATGTGATTGAGTATGGTGGATCGGGTGATGATAATTAAATGATTAATGAATTGATGAAGGGCTCACAAGTGAGGGGGCGTGTTGAGATATGTCACTTGTGGGTTGTCCCACATTGATTGATTAAGGAAAGAGAGTCCACTTTATAAGCCAAGTGAGCTACTTCTCCTATCACCAATTTTGTTTTCTACCATGAGTTCCATGTTTACTGAATTCTCACTTTCAGCGTTTTCTCTTTGTATGCTTATACCGTCCCCTGTCTTAGTTTTCAACATCTATCCTCTAAAAAATGATTTTGAAATTGTAGGCCCCATTACAATGTCAATATGACTGCAGTTCAAGTTGGTCATGATTTTCTGAATCTGACGGCAGATGTGTATACTATTGGAAACAAGAAAGGGGTGATAATTGATAGTGGTACCACATTGGCATATCTGCCACAGGTGATTTATGACCCACTAGTGAAACAGGTATGTCATTGGCCATTGTTCCCATGAAACTTATTGTAATAGCCATAGTTCAAGAGAGGAAAGCTTACCATTCTCTGTGGTTAATATTTTTCAGATATTCTCCTGGCAGACGGGTTTGAAATTGAAAACCCTTCATGATCAATACACTTGCTTTGATTATTCGGGAAGGTACTCTCTCTCTCTCTCTCTCTCTCCCCATTTGGTTTTCTTCTTTCTGATCTAACCAAGCAGAAGAAATAATATATGTTAGATTTGGCTCAATCTATCCTTGTCCAATGTTTTAAGTCGAAAATGTTTTCTGGAAGTAATCAGTTTTGTGAAATGTTTATCCATTTCTTTTTTTTCTTTTCTTTTTTGGAAAATTATCATCATAATTGTAAATTGAGATAACCGTATTGTGATCTAAGCAAACAAGAACTACAAATATTTGAAAGCATTGAAAGTACCTCTGAATTATTTTGTTGGGTATAGTGATTCTCCTTATGAAAGTAATTCAAGAACGATTTCATCACATAAATAAATTTCTCGTTTGGCCAATAGTATTGTTGTCAGTACTTTGATGCCTTCTATTCTCTCGAATTGTTGGGAAATGAAACGACTGCAAAAATTTAAATCACTAAAATCTGACATTATAATTGTCAATATTTTTCAAAAGCATGCATCTTAATTTATAACTTTATATGTGTCGTAACAGACCGAGATAAATATCATAGAGTTTTAGGCATGCTTGAGATGGTAACGAAACAATCATGCAATTCAATTTTGTTCCCTCAAACATTATTATGTATTCTGTAAAATTTATCCTGCAACTTGAATTGTGATTTGTTGTTTGTTTTCTAGACTTTTCGGTTTAAATAATTGGAATAAATGGTGCTGCATGGTTCTTATTTTTCAGATATATTCATAATAAATGCTACTCTTCAGTAGTCATAATAAATGCTATTTTACCTCGGTTCTCATTGTCGTGTATGCGTCTAACTTTGTTTCCATCTTCTACAGTGTCGATGATGGATTTCCACCCGTTATCCTTCATTTTGAAAACTCACTTTCTCTGAAAGTTTATCCTCACGAGTATCTGTTCCCTTTTGTAAGTGTACTCTGTTAATTTAAGTTACATAGCCCGTCCTGTTATTGGCCCCTTTTTTTGTTCTCCTATATCTGCTTATTATTCACATGGCTATTTTTAGTATGCAATAAATTGCTCTTATAAGCTGTTAGAAGTGTGGAAGTGTATTTTTCGGTTTTGTTTCTCTGTGCTAGTCTACATGTAACATCTTACTCTTTAAAAGAAAACATAAATAATTAGAAAGAAACCGATCAAAGATATAATAAATAGAAAGAAAGGCAGGGCTACCAAAACTTGCTTGATTGCTTGTGCTGCCACTTAGGTGCTTATATAAGCAACAGCCAGTAGGTCCTTTTATCCCCTAGTTCGTTAATTAGAGAGTACGAGTGACAAGATCTGCTTACGGTTAATGTACTGTGGTAGGGGCAGTTACATATTCTGTCATCATATATTGTCATTTGTGGGGCAGTTTTAGTATGTCATTTAGCTGAAGCCTACTTTTTGTTGGTGGATATAATGGGTAAGACCTGTCCAGTTTTAGGATGTCATTTAGCTGAACCCATTTTTTTGAAGAATTCCAATTTATCTTCCTTTGCCTTTCTTCTTTCCTGTTTCCTCAGTGTAACTACCGTGGTACCCGAATTAGACCTCTCTCCCAGTATTTCTTTGACGGACTATGCCTAAACGTCAGCTGCTCAGCCTGAACCTCCCACTTGATAATCATATTTGAACATTCGTAGAAGCCGCCTCCCATTATTTTGACAAATACATGTTCTTTGAAGTAAATTAAGAAGGTATTATGAGCCATAAATAGAATCTCCAAATATGACGTACATGTCGTGAATTTATTTTTAAAAAAAATAAAAAAAAAAGTAGTGTGTTTGCACATATTTGTTGTGCCAAACCATAGATGTGTCGAAAGTGTAAGTTGCATAGAAAACTTATTTTAACCATTTGAATAATTATATACTTCTATAGTCCTGGTTTGTCAAACTAACCCTAAATGTGTGGAGGGCTTGTTCCAAATGTTTCCACCTATCCTCCACTTATAAATATTTCAATTCAAAATAGTCTTTTCTCTTTGGAGAGCATAGTCCAATAAACATTACTAAAATCCACTTTTCTTTAGGAGATCAGAAAAATAGACTCAATCTATAGTCATTTGAAAAGCAATCCCCCCGCCTCCCTCAAAAAAAAAGAACTCCTTTTTTCTCTTTCCGAATTTCTGTCTTTTTCATTGGGGTCTTTACCTCTAGTATTTGCGGCTTCAACCTGACAAGTAGCCCTAAATACACAAAAGATGCAGGTGCGTGCTTGGGTCCTATGTTTAAGGCCAGCAGCAAAATTTTGGACTTTGCCATCTGTAGGCATTTCACCCTCTATGCACATTGATTCTTGTTACTCGATTATGAGCTGGTTCTTGATGTACAGAAATTGTATTTTTTATGTTTCAATGTAATACTTGTTGATTGCCAAGTTGAACCTTTGATCCCCCCAATGACTTTACCCCCTTCACATCATCAAACTTAATTCTTCCATTACTAGAATAAACTGAAGATGAGAGAAGGGTCCCCTTCTATCAAATTTTCGTGTTAGAGAAAAACTTAACTGAAGATCTTTTCATTACAAGAAATTCATGGTGAAGAAATTCACTGAAAAGATTACCCCCCACATTTTGATATGTTTCAGTCATCTTCCATAATCCGTATAGATATCTACAATCATCTCCATTTGTTTCCAAAATGCCAAAAAACGACATGGATAATACTCCTCTCTCATAAACATTAAAAATAGGAATAACTAGGTAGAGATTGGTCGAGAATATGGTACGATGCTTCTAATTTATTAGTGCTTGAAATCTGGGACACTAGCTGCAAATGTTTCTGACTGATAAATAACGAGGTCATGCTGTTTACTTTTATACCTACTATAATCGAACTGGATTTTAGATTAGTATATGTTCTAGATCTGGAAATTTCTAATAATAAATGTTTATTAGCCCTTCTATTCCTTGTTTGGTCTTAAAGGAACTTTGAAAGTACAAGCATTGTGACCTTTCCTCATCTAAATCACATATCTTGAATCTCATTGTACAGGTAAATAATGTAGTATTTCATCATCATCATCATCAACTGCACCTTATCCCACTATGTGGGGTCGGTGGTGTGAAGTTTATAGTGTCAATTAATTGTCTAAAATTAGTTAACACTACAAATTAACACAAAAAGCAAAGTGGCAAAGTTTTACGCCGGATGCCCTTCCTGACGCAACCTTCATACGAAGGAGAAATGAGATGAAATTCCAAAACCATCATCACCATAAGTTTTTCCACTTGCATGGAAAATACGATGAGACGGCGATGAGTTGAGATAGTTGCTCTAGTCATATCCCATTACATAATTGATATAGTAAAATCAACATGTACATCATGGAACATGACCATAAATAATGTAGTATTTAATGCACATTATATATTAAAACTTTCCTCCTCTTTCATATTTACTTAACTGAAAAGCTTGAGCAGTCTGAACTTCAAGTGCGGAAAAGAAAACATTTGAGGCAATGAAACTAGTAAACTAGAAAAATAGGATGAGATGAAGAAGTAGTATATTTTCTTTGCCATAGCTAGTGAAAATAGAGTAGAAGGGTTCTTCAGTTTTATTTCTTCTTTCTTGGTTGGTGGTTTTCTGTTCTGCATCTTTGCTGTCAGTTTTTGTCACGAAAAGTTATTTCCTGTGTCTTAGACATTTTTTATATGTCTGGAAATGAATCCTTGTATTGCTTTTTATTTTTCTTGTGGCAGGAAGACTTGATGTGTATTGGTTGGCAAAACAGTGGCATGGAGTCCCAGGATAAAAGGAATATTACTCTTTTAGGAGGTAAGACCATGCTAACTCCGACATTTTTTGTAATGAATAATGATACTTTTAAGTCACCTTAATGGAATCAGATATATATCTTCTTTGCTTCCCTTTTTAATGACCTTTAAACATTCAAAAAGCTGCCGGCAAAAATAACCTGCTCTGGTTTTGAAGTAGCACTTTAAATCTTACATTTTTTGATGTTTTTTTCCTTTGTTAACTTCCAGTTGTCGTTAGTTGGTTCATAGAGCTGATAATGATGACACTCATATTATTGAAGCAAAAGCTGCTCATTATACCTCAGAACCACAGCTTCACTGACCCATAGATCACACATGACTTTGTATTGTGTTCTTTGATCTATGCTACTGATGAGGACGATATGAACTGAATTTCCTCTCTGATTCCTAGCTGATGAGGAAGAGGATTGCTGGCTTGAATAGGCCATTCTTTTGGCTCTCAGGCTTCTTGCATTATTCGTTGCCATCACCTTGAACATTTTCCATTACATCTTGGATAGGACTAAGTAGTAGGACAGACAAATTTTTAGACAAATTATTTGACTTCTAGTTCTCATTTTGTAGCTCTCGGAACAATCATCAAAATTTCAGCATGCCAGATATGGTTTTGGTTTTCTCTTAGGGTCCATTTGAATTGATGGATTTGGAGATAAGGTTTTCAAATCCATAATATCAAATCCATTGAGGTTATTTGGATGAAGTCATTCTATAATGAATTTGAAATCCTTGGAAGCTTTTTTTGGAGTCATTTTGGAGGATTTCAAATTCATCCTCCCATCCAAATACAACCTTAGAAAATGTGGACCAATTGAATTCAAATTACATTACTGGTCAAGATAAATTTATTTATCATCTTCATGGGTCTGTTGATGATATATTTTTTGGTAATGTTTTTCAGTTCTTAATTTTGCTTGGTCTAATGTTGGCAGATTTGGTTCTATCAAACAAACTGGTCCTGTATGATCTTGAAAAGCAAACGATTGGATGGACTGAATATAACTGTAAGTATTGATGTGCGTGCATTTAATCGCTTTATGCTTGCAAATTGAACTCATAATTGAAATAAAGGTTTTTAAAGTTCAAGACATGCGGATATAACTGTAAGTATTGATGTGCATGCATTTAGTCGCTTTATGCTTGCAAATTGAACTCATAATCGAGATAAAGGTTTTTAAAGTTCAATACATGCCTAAATGTTACAGTTTTAAACTTAATTACCATCACACTTCTGTTGGCTTCGTTTTGGCAGATGGTTAAACCATCAAATTTTTATATATATGAAATTCTGATTTTCAGGCAGATGTAAGCAAATTTCTTGAGGTTTCTAATTTTTCATGCCAAGTTTTGTTTGACAGTGAGATGAATGAGGATGACTAAGCATAGTTATTGCATTACCACATTACTATTGCTAATCGAGTTTTATTGCAGAAGCCATGCATCATAATAATAGTTTCTGCTTTATGGGTATTTTCTCATGTTTAGGCTTTTCAAAATTCTCTTTAGGGTATCATCAATACACTGAAGCATTTAACTAAAATCATTGTACTATCATGAGCATTTTTTCCGTTTATGAAATACTTGAGTAGGCAGCAAGAGGGTTGAGAGACATTCATATTTCATCGCTAGAGCTTTTAATCTGATATCCTTGATGGCAAACAAAGTTTGTTTGCCTTTCTTCCTTCCCCAAAACATTAAAACAGGACTGCTGTCTAGGTGTGTCACAGTGTAACTCTTTCTTTAGTTATCTTTTGTTGATCTGTTACTAATTTTAGGTCCACTTTCCATATATGTTCTTGCCTTGACAATGTTGAGAAATATATAGTGTTGTGCAATATGTGTATTTACTGTCAACATGGAACTGGGACCAATAATAGTTTTTCTATGCCGAATGCTAAATAGACCAATGCTAGATTTTTCTTTCCATTGTTTTCTAATCCCTTTTAGTATGCTTCAAACATGGAGCTTAAGCTTTCTGTTGAAGTTCCACCACAAATCCCTCTGAGCAATTATTGGATGCTGAAATTAAACTGCTAAGGCGGCTCAGTTTATCCATGACTGTTATCTATTTGGAGTGTGAAATAAATCAAGAAATCATTCTTGAGAATTATTTGTTCCCCAAGTACACAAGTGGGGACAAATTATTTATAATGTTTTTGAGGCTATGTTTATGCTGTTGGACTTCTTTTGTTCTATTTGACATATATCATGTTTTCTTGAATAGAACTTATGTACTACATATTTGGATATAAAATGTGTGATGAGCATAGCCAGTATTCCAGGGAGAAAAGGATTTTTGATCAGAAGGAATTTTGAATATGGAGTTATCTTTTTGCAGCCACAAATCAGATTTTATGTTCTGCTATTGGTTTAGAATCAGCTATTGAATGAAACCTATCTGGGATATAAATGCTCAATACTTCCAGTTTTTCGAAATTTGAAAGAAGGGATAATTACAAAAAAGAACCCCGAGGTTTGGGCTAATTACAAAAAAACCATAGATGTTCCAAAATTACAAACAAAAGAAAGGGAAAAACCTTAGGTTTGATTGTGCCTTAAATTTAAGGGGGTAATTGTAATATTTCTGTAAATATCATATGGGGTTTTTTGAAATGTCTCTTGTATATAAAGGGACATAATGAAATCTCAATTCTCAAGGGGGTTTTGCAATTTTAAAAAATCTCTGGATTTTCTTGTTATTAGCCCGAACCTCAGTTTTTTATGTAAGTATCCCTTTGAAAGAAATTTATGATGCCTTGCGCTTTCTGATGCTTTTTTCTGTTTGGATTTTGCTGGTGTCAGGTTCCTCAAGTATTGAATTGAAGGATGAGATAACTGGGTCAGTGCATCTAGTCGGAGCCCACTCTCTGTCTCACGGTTGCAGTTTACATATTGAAGCTATATTCCTTTTACTGATAGCCCTGTTGCACGGTTTGATGATGCCGCCAATACTATGACTTCCCTTGGCCAAAAAGATCTTAGTATAGAAAATATTGAAAAGGGGACGAGATTCTTCAGAGTAAACGACCGGAACACATAAATTTCTCTAGATGTGCATAATTTCACAAATGGCAAAGCTTACAGAATCATTAGCTGAAATCTAAAACATCGTTTCCATTTTTGTCGACAATACAGAAAGGTGTGTAAATAGTTATTTGTACATATACACCCTTATATGGCTCTGAGCTTCTGATTAAGAGACAGATCCACATTTCCTGAGTTTTGATAGTTACCATGGTTATAATATTGTATGTTAGTATCTTTGGCCTTTGATATTTTCTGGTTCTAAATGGCTGACATGCAAGAGTCCTGAGGAAATAGGGGTCCTCAGTCGTGCATAGCTGGAATTTTTCTGGTTCGAATAGGCACGACCGTGCTCTATTTTAATACATGGCACGATCGTGCCACACTTTTTACATTGGTTTTCTTTAAGAAACTGATGTTTAATACATGGCACGATCGTGCCAAAATTAGGGCACGATCGTGCCACATTTTAAGTCATTTTAATTTTGCGAAAATAGGGAGAGGGATATATTTATAAGAAATTGAGGTGCAAATAGCGGCTCCCTTCCCTAATTTCCCATGAAAACAATTACTCTATTACTCCATGATCAGTGTTCATGTATCCTTCATGTATGTGCATAATAACTGAATAAACTCAAGTAGAAGTTAAATGAATAACAAATCCACTTTCATCTTTTCGGTAAAAGGCCATACAAAATAGTGTAGTGGCATTGGCTACCGAGCTAGCCGCGGAGAGATGCAGGACAAATATGGGGCTTGGTGGATTTAGCAACGATAGTATCCGTCACTAATCTATAAATGAATTTTAATATAAAAAACTGGGGGAAATAATTTGGGACGGACTAAAAACTGAAAACAGCTTTCTCATAGCTGTTTTCAAATTTTAAAATTAAAAAAAAAGACTAAAGACAGCTATATGAAAGCTGTTTTCAGAGTTTTTAATTATTTTTTAAATTTCTACCAAAAACAGCTTTCTTAAAGCTGTCTTTTGTGAAAAAGAAAGCAAAACGGTGATTACTGAATCAGTACTGATTAGTCCCAGGCAAGATTCAAGAAGCTCCTCCTGGAGTGCGCCAATGGCAGCAACACCGCGAAGTGAATCAGACGCTGATGCGTCCACTAATTCATCATCTCTGCAATTCGGTACGGCTGAAGCGCTTGAACACGTCCGCAAACTGACGGACGTCGGAGCTATGACCCGTCTCCTTCACGAATGCATCGCCTACCAACGAGCCCTAGATCTCGAACTTGAAACCTTACTTTCCCAGCGCTCCGATTTAGATCGCCAACTCTCCAACCTCCATAAATCTGCCGACGTTTTGGAGATTGTGAAGGCTGACTCCTCCTACATGCTCTCCAACGTCTCATCCACCTCCGCCCTCGCCGATCAGGTCTCCGCCAAGGTCCGCCACCTTGATCTTGCTCAATCGCGCGTTCAGGATACTCTCCTCCGCGTCGATGCTATCGTTGACAGATCCAATTGCCTTGATGGCGTCCACAAATCTCTCCTCGCCGAGGATTTTGAATCTGCCGCATCATACATCCAGACTTTCCTCCAAATTGACTCTAAATTCAAGGACTCCTCCGCCTCTGATCAGCGTGACCAGCTCCTTTCCTACAAGAAGCAATTGGAAGGCATTGCCAAGAAAAGGCTTTCGTCAGCGGTGGATCAGCGGGATCATCCAACCATTCTCCGCTTCATCAAGCTCTACAAGCCTCTCGGCCTTGAAGAGGAAGGCTTGCAGGTTTATGTAAGTTACCTAAAGAAGGTCATTTCCACGAGATCGAGAATGGAATTCGAGCAATTAGTGGAACTCATGGAGCAATCAGATAATAGCAGTCAGGTGAATTTTGTGGCTTGTTTGACAAATTTATTTAAAGACATTGTCTTGGCTATTGAGGAAAATGATGAGATTATAAGGAATTTGTGTGGTGAGGATGGCATAGTTTATGCCATTTGCGAGCTCCAGGAGGAATGTGACTCACGGGGTTCTAATATTTTAAAAAAGTTTATGGAGTATCGAACACTGGCGAAATTGACATCAGAGATTAATTCATATAAGAGCAACTTGCTCTCAGTTGGGGTGGAGGGGCCTGACCCTAGAGAGATTGAGCTTTACCTAGAAGAGATACTTTCATTGACACAGTTGGGTGAGGATTACACAGAGTACATGGTCTCCAAAATAAAGAGCTTGACCTCTGTGAATCCAGAATTAGGCCCGCAAGCCACAAAGGCTTTTAGGAGTGGGAATTTCAGCAAAGTTTCCCAGGAGACTACTGGTTATTATGTCATTTTGGAAGGGTTCTTTATGGTCGAGAATGTGAGGAAAGCCATCCAGATTGATGAACACGTGCTAGATAGTCTCACCACATCCATGGTGGATGATGTGTTTTATGTGTTGCAGAGTTGCTGTCGGAGGGCAATTTCGACCTCTAATATCAGCTCAGTGATTGCTGTGCTTAGCAGTGCTGTGAGTTTATTGGGGGGTGAATATAGCGAGGCATTGCAGCAGAAGATAAGGGAGCCTAATCTTGGAGCAAAACTGTTTTTGGGTGGTGTTGGAGTGCAGAAGACTGGTACAGAGATTGCCACGGCCTTGAACAACATGGATATCAGTAGTGAGTATGCCTTGAAACTGCGCCATGAGATTGAAGAGCAGTGCGTTGAGGTTAGTGCATATTGTTACTTGTTTTGTAAGTATTAATATTTTGTAATTCTCAAATATGTCTGCTTTTACTGTTTTGATTCATGAGAATGTAAGAATTTGGAATCATGGGTGCAAAGTACTAGGTGAAGTCTGTAGATGGTGAATAAAAAAAACACTAGCTTCTCTGATAATGTAATTTGGTTTTAAGTGGACACTATTTTGGATTTCTAGAAATGCCTTTCAGAAGATAGATTGTAGTCATGACCTTGATGTTGAAATCAATCGATATTGAACAATAGTTCTCTAAGGTTGAATTTGGATGGGAGGATTTGGATTTGGGGAGAAGATTTGAGGAAGGATTTCAAACGGATTTGAAATCCTCCTAAATGACTCCAAAATAGCTTTAAAGTATTTGAAATGCATTAAAGAATGCCTTCATCCAAACAATCTCAATGGATTTGAAATCCTTAGCTCCAAATCCATCAATCCAAATAGAGCCTAAGATTTTGTTCCTCCTAAGGATTTCTGTCAGTTGTGCTACTCTAATAGAATCAACTTATTAGTTTCTTTTATACTGATTTGTATTACAGATAGTAACATGGTTGTATCTTTATATTTTGTGTTACTTTACGTGTTCAATGTTCGTGTGACGGTTAAAATGACTTTTCAATAGTTGTGGTATTATAGTGGAAATATAAAAATCAAATCCTTCTCAGTCAAAATATTTATGACTGGCAAGATGCATGCGAATGGTTTTTCTGAAAAATATAAGGTAGTCTTAAGCATCTTAGGAAGACAAACGGCCCTGTTTTATGTTATCTCCACTATCTTATTCTTTTTAAATTATAATGGCTTATTCCAAATTTTTAGTTATAAATCTGACTGAATCCTTTTCCTTACATCAGGCATTCCCTACTCCAGCAGATAGAGAGAGAGTTAAATCTTGCTTATCCGAATTGAACGAAATGAGCAGCGGTTTTAAGAAGGCACTTAATGTTGGAATGGAGCAACTTGTGGCCACTGTGACCCCCCGAATTCGACCAGTGTTAGATAGTGTGGCAACCATCAGCTATGAACTTTCTGAAGCAGAATATGCAGAAAATGAAGTGAATGACCCCTGGGTTCAAAGGCTTCTCCATGCTGTTGAGACCAATGTGGCATGGCTTCAGCCGCTGATGACAACCAACAATTATGACACATTTTTGCATCTTGTCATCGACTTCATTGTGAAAAGGCTTGAAGTCATCATGATGCAAAAAAGATTCAGTCAACTTGGAGGTCTTCAGCTTGATAGAGATGCCAGGACACTAGTTAGTCATTTCTCCAGTATGACCCAGAGGACTGTCAGAGATAAATTTTCTCGTCTAACCCAGATGGCTACAATCTTAAACTTGGAAAAAGTTTCTGAGATTTTGGATTTCTGGGGGGAGAACTCAGGGCCCATGACTTGGAGACTCACTCCTGCTGAGGTCAGAAGAGTATTGGGTCTCAGAGTGGATTTCAGACCTGAATCTATAGCTGCTCTTAAATTGTAGCCCTTTTTTTACTACTTTATCATATATTGACTGATCATTTGTTTCCCCATATACCATTTTCTTGTTTGCGTTTAAGTTTCAATTTTCTATAAGAGGGGAGATCAAATTGCAAGAAATGTACTGATCTTGTTTGTTTAGTTTGATTAAAAGTAATAAATATTGTCAATTGTCTTGTATCACAGATAAGTCCCTCTAGTATTTAAGCATGTAAGTGAAAACAGGTCAGTCTATAATATGAAATTGTGAATTGTTGCAAATTGAGTGCCCTTTTTGATGGTTGACTTATTGGTATTGAAAGGCAAAGGATGAAATTGTTCAAGTCTGGCCAACATAGTGTTACTCCATACAAAGTGATAATGATCTTGTTGAAATAGTTAGCAGATTTTGCAGTTGATCAAAGTGAACAATCTCTTACGCACTTGTGGATTGGCACACTCGGCGTGAGGGCGGGTGTTAGAGTTTGTGTTTGTCCCACATCTGGACTGTTTCTTGGTTGGTGGTTTTCTGTTCCACATCTTTGCTGTCAGTTTTTGTCACGAAAAGTAATTTCCTGTGTCATAGACATTTTGATATGTCTGGAAATGAATCCTTGTATTGCCTTTTATTTTTCTTGTGGCAGGAAGACTTGATGTGTATTGGTTGGCAAAACAGTGGCATGGAGTCCCAGGATAAAAAGAGTATTACTCTTTTAGGAGGTAAGACCATGCTAACTCCGACATTTTTTGTAAATAATGACACTTTTAAGTCACCTTAATGGAATCAGATATATATCTTGTTTGCTTCCCTTTTTAATGACCTTTAAACATTCAAAAAGCTGCCGGCAAAAATAACCTGCTCTGGTTTTTGAAGTAGCACTTTAAATCTTACATTTTCTTGATGTTGTTTTCCTTATTAACTTCCAGTTGTCGTTAGTTGGTTTATAGAGCTGATAATGATGACACTAAGAGGGTGTTGGGCTAAGCTTATTTAAAACATCTTACAAGCCCCTACATCTTATTAGATATTTTTAGAGCTTATAAGATGTTAGATCTTATTTTAAAAATAAGTTGTTGAAGTGTTTGGATAAAATAAGATAGTAGATCTTTAAAGATGCCAGTGATGGCAATTTTGCAATTGACATAGTCAAAATTAAAGGAGGTTGTTGAAATAAGATCTTATTTTGAAAAAAAGTTGGGGTTCCCCTACTTTTTAAAAAACAGCTTATAAGCTCCTAACATCTTATTTTGGGAGCTTATATGATCTTTTTTAAAAATGTTTACCAAACAAATTTAAAGAGCTTATAAGCTCTGCCAAACACCCTATAATATTAATGAAGCAAAAGCTGCTCATTATACCTCAGAGTTTCTGAACCACAGCTTCACTGACCCATAGATCACACATGATTTTGTATTGTGTTCTTTGATCTATGTTACTGATAAGGACGATATGAACTGAATTTCCTCTCCGATTCCTAGCTGATGAGGAAGAGGATTGCTGGCTTGAATAGGCCATTTTTTTGGCTCTCAGTCTTCTTGCATTATCCGTTGCCATCACCTTGATCATTTTACTTTGCATCATGGATAGGACTAAGTAGCAGGACAGGCACACATTTTTAGACACATTATTTGACCTCTAGTTCTCATTTTGTAGCTCTCGGAACAATCATCAAAATTTCAGCATGCCAGTAATCAGATATGGTTTTGGTTTTCTCGTAGGGTCCATTTGAATTGATGGATTTGGAGATAAGGTTTTCAAATCCATAATATCAAATCCATTGAGGTTATTTGGATGAAGTCATTCTATAATGAATTTGAAATCCTTGGAAGCTTACCTTAGAAAATGTGGACCAATTGAATTCAAATTACATTACTGGTCAAGATAAATTTATTTATCATCTTCATGGGTCTGTTGATGATATATTTTTTGGTAATGTTTTTCAGTTCTTAATTTTGCTTGGTCTAATGTTGGCAGATTTGGTTCTATCAAACAAACTGGTCCTGTATGATCTTGAAAAGCAAACGATTGGATGGACTGAATATAACTGTAAGTATTGATGTGCGTGCATTTAATCGCTTTATGCTTGCAAATTGAACTCATAATTGAAATAAAGGTTTTTAAAGTTCAAGACATGCGGATATAACTGTAAGTATTGATGTGCATGCATTTAGTCGCTTTATGCTTGCAAATTGAACTCATAATCGAGATAAAGGTTTTTAAAGTTCAATACATGCCTAAATGTTACAGTTTTAAACTTAATTACCATCACACTTCTGACATGGAGCTTAAGTTTTCTGTTGAAGTTCCACCACAAACCCTCTGAGCAATTATTGGATGCTGAAATTAGACTGCTAAAGGCGGCTCAGTTTATCCATGACTGTTATCTATTTTGGAAGTGTTTTTGTGTGTGGGTGGGTGTGAAATAAATTAAGAAATCATTCTTGAGGATTATTTGTTCCCCAAGTACACAAGTGGGAACAAATTATTTATAATGTTTTTGAGGCTATATTTATACTGTTGGACTTCTTTTATTCTATTTGACATATATCATGTTTCTTTTTATAGAACTTTTTTTTTTTTTTTTTTTTGAGTACAATGGGGGGAATTTGGGGAGGGGACACAAGCACTCGTATGGGATCGAACCCGGGTCATTCACCCTTACAACACATGTCTCAACCACTAGAACACAAGGTTGATCCCTTTTATAGAACTTATGTACTACCTATTTGGATGTAAAATGTGTGATGAGCATAGCCAGTATTCCAGGGAGAAAAGGATTTTTTATCAGAAGGAATTTTTTATTCTGGAGTTATCTTTTTGCAGCCACAAATCAGATTTTATGATCTGCTGTTGGTTTAGAGTCAGCTATTGAATGAAACCTATCTGGGAAATAAATGCTCGATACTTCCAGTTTTTCGAAATTTGAAAGAAGGGATAATTACAAAAAAGAACCCCGAGGTTTGGGCTAATTACAAAAAAAAAAAAAAAAAAAAAAAACAAAGATGTTCCAAAGTTGCACAAAAAAAAAAAAAAAAAAAAAAGAAAAGGGAAAAACCTTAGATTTGATTCTGCCTTAAATTTAAGGGGGTAATTGTAATATTTCTGTAAGTATCATATGGGGGTTTTTGAAATGTTTTTTGTATATAAAGAGACATATCAAATCTCAAGGGGTTTTTGCAATTTTAAAAAATCTCTGGATTTTCTTGTAATTAGCCCGAACCTCAGATTTTTACGTAATTATCCCTTTGAAAGAAATTTGTGATGCCTTGCGCTTTCTGATGCTTTTTCTGTTTGGATTTTGCTGGTGTCAGGTTCCTCAAGTATTGAGTTGAAGGATGAGATAACTGGGTTAGTACATCTAGTTGGAGCCCACTCTCTGTCTCACGGTTGCAGTTTACATGTCCAAGCTATATTCCTTTTACTGATAGCTCTGTTGCACGGTTTGATGATACCGCCAATACTATGACTTCCATTGGCCGGAAAGATCTTAGTATAGAAAGTATTAAAAAGTGGACGAGATTCTTCAGAGTAAATGACCGGAACACATAAATTTCTCTAGATGTGCATAACTTCACAAATGGCAAAGCTTACAGAATCGTTAGCTGAATTCTAAAACATCGTTTCCATTTTTGTCGACAATACAGAAAGGTGTGTAAATAATTATTTGTACATATACACCCTTATATGGCTCTGAGCTTCTGATTAAGAGACAGATCCACATTTTCTGAGGTTTGATAGTTTACCATGGTTATAATATTGTATGTTAGTATCTTTGGTCTTTGATATTTTCTGGTCCTAAATGGCTGACATGCAAAAGTCGTGAGGGAATAGGGATCCTCGGTTGTGCACAGCGGGAGTGTGAAAGAGTTATCTGGTGCTTGATACGGTCCAGAGTGAAGCCATCCAGAGCGAATCCATCGGGCTAGTATTGATTTTCATGTAGATCGTTTTCATTGTTTGTATAGGATCTTAAAGTGGACTCTTATGTGTTTCTGGTATTTGTATTAACCATTCTGATTGGATGATCTGATCTAGAGAAAGTAATCTCGGTGACTACAATCATGAGAAGATGGAAAATGTTTACACCTTACCCAAAAGAAGATGATAGAAGATGTTTATCATGATGTCCAACTTTTAGTTATATGTAGGTGTGTAGTGATGGTCTGCCATCGTCCGGAACCAACATCTCATTGAGTGTGGATTTGGTTTGAGATTTAGAATGGAGAAGCAAAGACTAGAAAGTGCATCTCAATTTTTTTTTCCAATGTCCTTGAAACAAGGACTTCAAATGAACCAAGCCGCTCGCGAGCTTGACTCGATAAAAGTTTGTTTGAGCTCGTTTAATGAGGCTCGTTAAAATAAATGAATCAAATTTTAGTTTAACGATATTCGGTTCGTTAGCGGGCTTATTAGTAAGTTTGTTAATAAGCTTGTGAGCTAGCTTCACAAGCTTGTATAATTTAAACTAGTAGTTTGACTTTAATTTTATGTTTTATACGCTACTTTTGATAAATGTAGAAACATTTAAGTAAACTTATTTGTTTGAATAAAATTATAGATTTTAGTAGATATATTATGTGTTTTAGAAATATATAATTTTATTGTTGTAATAAATTGAAGAATAATTAAATCTATATTTAATATTTACTAAATTCCTTTTTTTTTTCGAACGATAGTATATTATTATAACAACTCAAAAACTAAGATTACAACTACAATTGTAGCCAACGGGCTAAGAGCCGACATGACTAACTAAAAGCCAAGCGGGGAATTAGTAAGACCAATTCAAATTCACACCATGGACTAAAAAAATTACCCACCCCAAACTAGACCACTCCACGCCGGGAGACTTCAGCACTCCTTAATGGAGACTGTAACACACTAAAAAAAATTGAAACCGGGCACGAGCAACCACTACATACTACACAACAGAAAAAACTGATTCGCCTACGAGTTTCGCAAATCAACCGGGAAAAGAAAATACAAACAAAATAAGAAAACAACAACTATAGCTAAAAAATGAGAGAAAAAATACAAAAAAATTGTCTCTCCTTCACCCAACTCTACTGCTGCAGTCCATCATCTAATCAGCTCTGAGACACCTCCGTGGAGCTCCGACCCGCTTTCACCCTTGAACAAAAAAATCGGTCACCTCCGAGAAACACAGGGAACCGCCATCCTCTGCCCTCCAGCAGAAAGCATGGAGGTGGAGGGGGAAGGAGGGATGAGGATGGCGGTTGTGGAGGGGAAAAAACAAACTAAAGTTAACCTTCCCCTCTCCAAGTCCATACATCCCAATCCATCTCCGACTCGCCGACGCTGACGTCGACTCGCCGCAGGTCCACCATCGCCCTCTCCTTTGAAAAATCGAAACACCACACAGATCCGCCGCTAACACGCTCCCAACATCCCCAATACAACAAAAACGAGCACAAATCCAAGCATCTCCAGCTTGAGGGCTATGAGGTTGGGGAAACATGATTTTGGTGTTCAAAAGAGAGCACTTCGTGACAAGATCTGTAAAAGAAACCATGGAGAAGGAGGAGTGAACTGGCACTGACCAACGCCGGCCAAGACTCGGAGAGGAAAAAAGAGATGGCTGGACTTAGAAATGGAGAAGGAGAGAAGAGAGTTAAACCAGAGAAGATAGGAGAAAGAGAAAAAAATTTTGTGTCAGGGAGAGAAAAATACTTAAGTTCCTTTAGGCCATGTGAAATTTGGAAAAGCTCCTTTAGGCTATGTGATATTTACTAGTTCTTTTAGGCTTTAAAAAAATATGGAAAAACCCGTGAACTATCAATATATTCGATAAATTTACTTCGAGTTCTCGACTCGATAATTAACGAGTCAAGCTCAAACCATCAAAGCTTGAATCGGCTATATTCGATGCAACCTATTGGAACCACCAACCATCAACATAATTCATTTCTACCAACATATAAATAGTAAGATCATTACGAAACTTTGTATACCAATAAAATAATAAACATGAAATTTCACGTTCTTAAATAATCACTGCTCCTAATTGTTATGAGATTACCTTTCAAAAAAAAAAGAAAAAATGGTTATGAGATTATAGGTGTCGGACCCCCAAGAATTCATTGTGGCTTAAAGATTTATCCATTTTGTTCAAAAGAGTAGTTGCCATGGTAAAATGCATTTGGTTATTAAAAATGAAAAAGTCAAAAAAGGCTGCAGTTTTAGAACCCCAAATATGAAATATGAGATATTTTCACACGCAAAATATATCAAAACTTAAGAATGGCTGGGAATTTACCTAAAGACTCACTCCACGTCTAATGGCGGTGGCTAAGATTCGAATGGGACAACAACACAAGCATGGTAAGTAGGTTTGTAGATTTTTCGACCATTTCCTCTTTGGCTTTTTTATCCATAATCTTTTTGTCACATTTCTAGAACGTTTGGTAGGTCCTTTATTACTCCTTTTAAGCAAAACCATCATTAATTATCTAATATTTATTATTTTTAATTTTATCAAAATTATTTAAAATCATAGATATTAGTCAAATAGGTATAACCTAAATACAAAAAATTCTCTCTAACAAACCCTAGTTGTCTTTTTCTTTTCTTTTTCCTCATCTTTCCCATCATAAGAAGATGGAGAAAGCGACATTATTTTCTTGTTTTTTCTATTAGTTGTTTGTTTCTCTTTCTTTACAAAAGTTTTTGAGTCTTCTTCACGGTAGTATTTTGTCATTTAATAAGTAGTGTTTTATCTCATATGGAAATTTTGGTTCAGATAATTTTGTCGTTGCAGAAGATTCAGATCACCCATTACTGGAAGATTAGTGACATACGCGGATTTGCGATTTGTCCAGCACAAATGCGATTTTCTAATTCTATTTGGATCAGTTATATCAGTATGTATTTAAAATATCTATATGTTTTAGATCTGTATACTTTTGTGATTTTGTAGGTATGATTTTGATCAATGTTATCAGTTGTAAAAAATTTTCTGGTCAATGAATTTGATTGTGTCTCAAAAAAGTAGAAAAAAAAACAGGGAAAAAAATACACTTAGCTATAATCCATGAGTCTCAATGGATAGCAAATTGTCTTTTATAGTTTCTACTTCTCATCAAATACTCATAGAATGATTAGCATCACACCATAGAAGAAGCCTCTAATGATTAACATCACCGTTGTATAATAAATGTAATTATTAAGACACAATGCCTAATTAAGATTATGTTGAAAATTGAAATTATTTATTGTGCCACGACCAAGGGCCTTTTTTTCCTCCCATTTTTATAAGAAAAAGATCTCTCAACACTAAAAACTGATAGATTTGTTTTTTGTTACTTAGTGTATATTTGTGGTTGAAAAACGAACCAAACTGCTTAACACTCGACTCGAAGTTAATCGTTGAAAGTTCATTTAAACTCAGTGCGTAAAAATAACATGCATATCAAATTCGAATTCTTTTCATTCGACAAAATGTATAGATCGACTAAATCAATGAAAAAATAATAAAAAACATCAAGTCATTCAAGTTCGATTAAAACTCGTTTAAGTTCGATTGATTAATATAAAATCAAATCAAAACATAAATTTTAAAATACGACAAACATTCAAACAACTTCGAACAATGTTATGTTCGACTTTATATTATACTCGTCTACACCCATCCATATATTTTACTTAAAAGTATTAATTGATCATTTACTGTATACGCACGGAAAATACTATTTCGTGTTTGTTCATGATATGAGCAGCAAGCCAGAAACCAATAATCAATTTATTTTGTTTTATTTATTTCCTTTAGAAAAAAATACATATTTATTTGTTTGTCTTCAACTAATAATTAATTGCATGAGTGAATATTGTAATAATATCTCCAAAACAAAAGTATAATGACAAATGCCACAAACGATGTTGGGATTTGGTCCAGCATCATGCCTGCAATGGGCTTTGAAAGAGGCGCGACCCGCGATTCGAACTCGTGAGCGCTGGATTGCATAGTTAAAAGATAGTTTAAAGGATGTGATTTGGACTACCTATACCAACAAATGCATCTCTTTTCTGGTGCTCATTACATAGGAACTCTGAGGTTAAGCATGCTTGGCCTGGAGTAGACATGGGATGGGTGACCCCCTGGGAAGTTTTCCAGGGTGCGCGTGAGTGAGGATAAAGCGTGCTAGAAAAGACTCGTATTGGTTTGTGGGGACAGTCGTCAATCCGAGTAGCGCTAGAGGTCCACCAACAAGTCATTAATAATGATACTAAAAAGGAATATAATGCGACAGTGAGAGTATAATCTATATGAGCTGGGAATTTTGTCCTCATACTATCAGTTCTTGAAGCCACAATAATTATCCAATTCCAGTTAATGTAGATACAACAACAACAACAAACTAAACCTTAATCCACTACGTGGGGTCGGCTATACGGATCATATCGCGCCATCGTTTACGGTCATAAGCCATATTTTCGTTTATTTCTAGGTATAACATGTCATGTTTAATAGCTTTTTTCCAAGTCTTTTTAGGCCTACCTCTCCCTCTTTTGATTTGTGTGAGTGATTCTCTACCTTCTAAACGTCGCACAGGTGCATCTAAAGGTCTCCTATAAACATGTTCAAACCATCTTAATCGTGTTTCTCTAATTTTCTCGTCTATTGGTGTTACTCCCACTTTGTTTCTAATGTGTTCATTTCTTATTCTATCTAATCTAGTGTGTCCGCACATCCATCTTAGCATTCTCATCTCTGCTACCTTCATTTTTTGTTCGTGTTCATATTTAGTCGCCCAACATTCTGCTCCATAAAGCATTGCGGGCCTTATGGCCGTTTTATAAAATTTTCCTTTCAATTTTAATGGTATTTTACGGTCACAAAGGATAGAAGATGCACTCATCCATTTATTCCAACCCGTCTGGATCCTATGTGTGACATCTTTATTGATTTCTCCGTTCTCTTCAATTATAGATCCTAAGTATTTAAAACTCTTTGTTATACTCACTTCATGTCCATCAATTTTAACATTCGTCTCATTGTTCCTGTTGTTTTTACTAAAGTGGCATTCCATGTATTCTCTGTTTTAGCCCTACTTATAGTAAAACCTTTTGATTCTAGTGCTTCTCTCCAAACTTCCAATTTTGCATTTACTCCTTCCCTTGTTTCATCAATTAAAACTATATCGTCCGCAAATAACATACATTCAGGGATGGATTTTTGTAAGTGTTTAGTGATTTCATCAATTATTAGGATAAAAGGTACGGGCTTAGAGCGGATCCTCGATGCAAACCTATAGTGTTTGGGAATTCACTAGATATTCTGTTGGTGTCCCGATACATGTTGTTATACCATCATACATATCTTTTATGGCATCTATGTAGGCTATTTTTATTCCTCTTTTTTCCAATACGCGCCACATTATATCACGGTTGACTCTATCGTATGCCTTTTCAAGATCAATAAAAACCATATGTAAATCTTGTTTTCTCTCATTATATTGTTCACATAATCGTCTAATTAAGTGTATAGCTTCAATTGTGGATCTTCCGGCATGAAGCCAAATTGATTATCTAATATACTAGTTTCATTTCTTATTCTTGCTTCTATAACTCTTTCCCATAGTTTCATTGTATGACTTATTAATTTAATTCCCATGTAATTTGCACAATTTTGTATATCCCCTTTGTTTTTATATATAGGTATCAATATACTTTTTCTCCATTCATCGAGGCATTTTCTTAGTTTTTAGAATAACATTAAATAATTTAGTAAGCCATGATATTCCAACTCCACCTAAACATTTCCACGCTTCAATTGATATATCATCTAGGCCATTTGCTTTGCGCATTTTCATTTTATTTAGTGCTTTTTGTTTTCGTGAAGTTGAATTACGATAAAAGGTACGGTTTCTATTCAGTTCAGATTGGCCTAGTTCCCCTAATGTGACTTCATTCCTCTTCGGTTCATTAAAAAGATTAGTGAAATACCTCCTCCATCGATCTTTTATGTCCTCGCCTTTCACTAAAATGTTTTCATTCTCATCTTTTATGCATTTAATTTGGGTTAGATCTCTTGTTTGTTTTTCTCTAAATTTTGCTATTTTATATATATCTTTTCTCCTTCTTTAGTATCTAGTTTCTTATAGAAATCTTCATATGCCTTGGTTTTTGCTTCATATATTGCTCTTCTTCTTACTTCTTTTTTGGCGTCTTTATATCTTTTAAGGTTTTCTTCGTTTTTACAGGAATACAATACTTTGTAACTAGTTCGTTTTTCCTTTACCTTTTCTTGGATTTCTTGATTCCACCACCATGACTCTTTATTCCATTTATTACCATTTGACACCCCTAATGTTTCTTTTGCGATCTTTTTCATTTGAGTAGTTACATAGTTCCATGTTTCATCGGTTTTGTCTTCCACTTTCCAATCAATGGTTTCTACTAGAGATTTGACAAAACTATCTCTTTTTTCTATATTCTTTAAGTTCCACCACTTAATTCTCGGTATGTTAATTTTCTTTCTCTTTAAGTGTATGTTAATAAGTTTGATATCCAAAACTAGTAGTCTATGTTGGGTGGTGAGGCTTTCTCCAGGTATTACTTTGCAATTTTTGCATATTTTTTTGTCGTTTTTCCTGGTTAGAAAGTAGTCAATTTGTGATTTGTTAGGACCACTTTTAAATGTGATTAAATGTTCGTCTCTCTTTTTAAAGAAGGTATTACCTATAATAAAATCATAAGCAATCGCAAAGTCTCAGGATGGTTCTACCTCATTGTTACGCGAGCTAAAGCCATATCCTCCATGGACCCTTTCATAATCTTCATTATCCTTCCCAACATGTCCATTTAAGTCTCCACCTATGATGACTTTTTCATTTTGAGGATTGATTGCATTAGAGTTTCTAAATTTTCCCAAAATTTAGCCTTAGTAGCATCATCTAATCCTACTTGAGGTGCATATACACTAACAATATTTATAAGTTCGTTACCTACTACAATTTTAAGGGATATGATTCTATCTCCTTTTCTAGTTACTCCTACTACTTGATCTATGAAGAGAGGATCTACAATGATACCCACCCCATTCCTAGTTCTATCCTTTCCACTATACCAAAGCTTATAACCCGTAGTATCTAGTGTCTTAGCCTTCTCGCCTACCCATTTAGTCTCTTGGATACACATAATATCTATGTTTCGTCTTTTCATAATATCTACGAGCTCTATAGTTTTACTGTCAAAGTACTATGTTCCACCGCCAATTCTATACTTTCTAATTTTCTTATTATCATTTGTGTTCCTCTTATTAGTGTGTGAGGGCTCTTGTGTATTTTTCACTACACCCAAGCCCTTATGGAGGTGTAGCGATCTTGCCAAGACACCGATCGGACCTGCGGCGCGCTCACTCCTACGGGGAGCATCCAGCCTTATCACGATGTCTTATATGATCCATACCATAAGGAAATGACAAGAGTTTTTACTGGCCATTGTTTGTCGACTAACGCAACCCTCCTCCTCCTTTATCAGGGCTTGGGATGGCAACATATAGACGAGTTGCCCTGCCTATGCGCAGCGGAGTTAATTCGATTAATGTAGATACTAAAAGATATTTAGATAATTCAAAAAAAAAAAAATAGAAATTTAGATAAAATCGGATAAGATTTTATCATTTTCATCGATAATCTTTCTAGAGGTTTCAGCAGACTCCTTCCCTTCATCCCCAAAAACTAGAGCTGGCTAAATTGGGGGCGTCAATTTGTACTACGATATGATAGTCTGACATGAACCTAACACGAATTTAGTAGGTATAAGTACAACCCTTAGCAGGTTCGGGTCAAAATTGGGACGGACACGATTAAAACGAGAAATAAATAGGTCAGGTCAGGTCGACCCGCATGTCGACACGATTGGCCTATTTAACACATTAATTTTATAGTGACATATTATTTTCATATTTTTTGATGTTTTGGTTGGTTATATGATGATTGGCAAATTATTTAATGCATTCTCTAATAATTTAATGTATATTTTATTTGTAATTTCAGCCTTTTCTCCATTTTTTATTTTTTTCGTATCAACTTTAAATTATATAGATATTCATGTCGTGTCGGGTTACACGTGTCATAAAACGGGTCGTGTACTTGACACGAATAATTAAATGGGTTGTGTTCGTGTCAAACCTGTAACACTCATGTCAGAACACGACCCGCAAACACGAAATACGACACAATTGACATCCCTAGGCCAAATGCAGGTCGCCCCGAAGTGTGGGCCATGATTTTTCAGACCCAAAAATTTCGGGTCTATATGACCTAGCCCGATTAACCTGGCAGGCTGAGGATTGGCCCGACTTTCGGTCCGTCCCGAATATTTTCGCGGCCCAAATAAAAATTGGCGAACTCGAGGAAAAAAATCGTTGGGTTTGGGTCCGGTCCATTACCAGGTCTAACAAACTTTCACTTTCAATATGTATTTAAAAAAAAAGTAGAAAAATGAAAAAAAAAATTAAAGGAAAAAGAAACAGAAAAATAGGGTAGGCAATTAGGCATGGTGGAATAAGTAGGAACCACAGCTCCACAGCGTTGGAGCCCACACCACAAAACCCATTTATTTCATGGAAATTGAGAAGAAATCTGCACGCATGCATTTTCTCTCATTCCTCTCTCTCTCTCTATCTGTTCCCAATTCCCACCGCCACCTTCTCTCTGTCCCTCTACTTTTATATCATTTCTTTCTTGGAAAATTACCTGTACTTCTTCCACATAACTCTTGTTCCTTCACCGTTTTCGAAGCCCAGTTGTTTTATTTCTGAGGTAGGATTTATAAATCTTTCTGATATGCAAGTGTACCTGTTTTTGATTGGCTTTTAGTTTTTTTTTTTTTTTTTTTTTTCTGTACTTTTCCGTTGTTTGTGGCTGATTTTTGCCTAAATCAAGTTGGAGGTATAATATTCTTGGGATATTTAACTTGTACCGTTGTGGGTTTCTCCTCTTTTTGTTGTTAGTTGAATTAGTCGGATGCAATTTTATTTCTTAATTTTTTTTTCTTGTGCTTCAGAAAACTAAATGTCGTAGTACTCTGTTTTGGCTGTGTATTGGGTTTATATGTCCACTTATACGTTTTGAAGCATAGGGTCTTAGGTGTTATGTTTTTGAATGGTTGTATCTGTAATTTCCCTTTTTTCTTTTTAATATTACAGTTTTTAGTGTTGCAGTTAAGCTTTTATAAGTGTAGTCAATTGGGTTTTCTGTTTTTTTTTTTTCTAATCAGTTTGCGCGTGTGGGTTTTGTCTTTAATTGATCAAACGAGAAAGTTTAACCACTTGAAATAAAATACTTCTATGTGAGGAGTTGTGGGAATTGCTGCTTTATTATTATGAAGAAATGAAGAAGAAAAATTGCTGCTTTATTATTATTATTATTATTTTTTATTTTTTATTATTATTATTTTTTTTTTTGGTACAAGAGTTCTTGTTCTTCTGGTAATGAAAAATTATAGTGCAGGTTCACAAAAAAAGGAAGAAAACTATGTCATACAACGAGGTTGACCAAATGGAATACATAGTTGATGATGGAGACGTGGCAGATTCTATTGATGATGAAAACCATACTGCTGATGATGCAAACCTTGATGATTATGATATGGTTAGTCATATTTTCTTTCTGCTTTTCTTTATTATTAAATGGAAGGTTATCTGCATTCGGAGGTGGTTGGTGCACAGTTATTATAATATATCTATGTATCATATTCAAGAGTTAGTATATGTGTGTATTTAACCATCTGTAATGTGTTCATTAAGTTTGCTTTGTGGTAATTGGGTTCAATATTGTTCGAGTAGCTCATGAAAGTGACAGATACATCAGCTTCACAAGCAAGGAAAGGGAAAGATATACAGGGAATTCCATGGGATAGATTGAATATAACAAGGGATAGCTACAGATTGACAAGGCTTGAACAGTATAAGAATTACGAAAACATGCCTTCGTCTGGGGAAGCTGTTGATAAGGTGAGCACCTTTTTTTTTAATCCTTCTGATTTTCTTTTTCCTTTTATAGTTGATTCATATTCCAACTATTGATTAGTTTCATTGAGTAACTAGTTTATTAATTGTTGTAGGGATGCAAACCAACAGAGAAAGGAGGCAGCTACTTTGAATTCTTTCATAATACAAGATTAGTGAAGCCTACGATCCTTCATTTTCAGGTGTGTTTATATTATTTTTTTTTAATTTTTAATTTTGTGTCGATTGCTTGAGGTTGCTTTGGAATTTCCCTTCAATATGCTTCTTTTGAATTAAAATTTTCCTTGTTATAACCAATGTTGAATGATAAGATTTCTCTAGCTGTATTGGTTTAAAGAAAAAAAAGGAATTGTTTGTTTCTAATGTATTATTAAGCTTGTCAGAAGTCCAAAATAAATTTGACCGAGTCCCAAGAACTATGGAAACAACTCACCAGGGCAGTGGTTTTTAAGTTTACAGGCCAGTTTTTTATATTCTTGTGCATGTTCCTGGGTTATAAATATGCTAGGACCAATTTGGTCTGCTGGTGAGTAGCGACTTTGCTTCCCAATGGAAAATAACTCCACTTTTCACGACATAAATCGGATAAAAAGGCTTTTATCCCATGCCGCACGAAGAGGATTGTTACTACTTGGCACATATATTGGCATGCGAAATCTGCCCTTTATACCACGGCCTCTCTGTAAAGGAGGCTTGGAAGACTTTTCATGGATATGAGTGATGAAGGACCTTAGCATATGGTTTCTTTGGATTGATCAAATGAACAGTTTTTTTCTTTGTTTAGCCAAGGAAGAAATGCTTTTGATGTTTTGCATTAACTACCAATTTTTTTTATCTTGATTGACGTTGTTTCTGTTCTGTATTTAACTGGTTCAGAATCTTGTTACACTGTTGATAATGTTGCATGTTATGTGCAGCTAAGGAACTTGGTGTGGGCTACGTCGAAACATGATGCCTATCTTGTTTCAAACTATTCGGTTATGCACTGGTCATCTTTACTACAGAACTTGACTGAAGTCCTTAACTTTTCTGAGAATATTGTTCCAACAGAGGTACTTAATGATGTATACCGACATTTAATTTTTTTATTACTTTCTATTTTCCCCTTTTCTTTTATTTAGATATTTACACGTTTTACATGGAGATCAAGTTAATATCTCATTATCCGATTTCAGTAATGTTTCCTTAATCTTGTTAATGTAGAGGAACTCAGGGACATTGTTGGAAGGTTTTACACGAACACAGTTGAGTACATTGGCAGTGAAAGACCGTTATCTGGTGGCTGGTGGCTTCCATGGAGAACTTGTGTGTAAGGTGAGCTGACAATGGCAGAGACAGGGGGGAACCTGGGCCCCGGACCCCCTTTTATGTTTTTTTACTTAATTTGTTTAAGAAAAAAAAAGTTATAGTTTATAGATTTTTCTTTTTGAGTATTTCATTTGGCCCACCCCACTTTTGTGGTCTGGCTACGCCATTGTGAGTAGATATAAGTTCAAAGGAAATTGCAAATTCCTTTGTTTAATGAATTATAAGTTCAAAACAAGCTACTTGTTAAAATGCAGTCCCACCTTTTAAGCCTCCGTGGTCAAGGCTAAATATTGCTTGAAGGACAGGTTGAGCTAATCTAGTATGTATCTCTTGGAACTGGTTCAGGTCGTGATGTTTCTGAGTGCACATTGAGAGGACTTGGTAGTAGTAAGCTTATCAAAGATGAAGTTTCTGCCCTAGACTGTGCATGAATGCCCTAGATTGGTTTGGTAGAAGAAATCACCTAGACTGTGTTCTCTAACATTTTTCTTAGCTTTTGTGCTTATGTGTTTATCAATAATAGGCGCATGATATCTAGAAGTGTTCCACTCAATTTTCAGATGACTATAACCAATCTTTAAGTCATTTTCTGCTTGACTTGGCTTTGGTGTATAAATTTGTTTATTTTTTTTGTTGAAGAATTTGATAAAGGTTTTGCTTGAGCCACTACAGGAACTTTACCTGCTGTCACCTTATTTTCTTTGCATGGTGTCTCCCATGGTATAAGTTCATTGGTCTCTGTCAATTTGGATTAGGAACTAAGAAAATGAACGAAATATGGGATTTACTATGATAAGATTGACATTTGGTGTTTATCAACTCATTTGGCACCACTTTCCAGTATTTACAATTATGCAACATTTATGTAATGTTAAATGATTCACAAGGTAGGTGGCTTTTCTGATGGCTAAACGAATTGGAATGATATGCTTGGAATGTACAATAATTTTAAGAGGCGGGATTACATTATTATATAGTTGTTTTACATTATATTTTATAATTTGTTGATTCATGGGTATACTAACCCTAGGAAGAAGCATCCTCCATTTCAAACATAAAGAAGGTTTGCATTGATGTTACTGCTTCATTTCTCTGAAATAATTTGGTGAGATTCATGTTATTACATATGATTCTTGACTAGGTATCTTCTTATCTGCCTCGAGATGATTTATTTGGTTCTCATAGAGATTGGTTTTACGTGACCTGTCGTAATGATGAATTTTATATCTGTTCGGGATTGCAGTGTCTGGATAAACCAGGCGTAAGCTTTTGCACAAGGACCTCACATCAGGAGAATGCAATTACAAATGCCATTGAAATATTTGATAGCTTCAGGTAATTGTAGCGGTTGTTATATGCTCTTTTACTTGGTTTATTGCCTCATTTGGTAGATCTGAAACATAGATTATTTTCCAGTGGATTACATTTCATGACATCCAATAATGACTGTGGTGTGAGAGAATATGACATGGAGAGATTTCATCTCCTTAACCACTTCTCCTTCCCTTGGCCTGTAAATGTAAGTTTTCTTTCTCTGCTATGCTTTCATCTGATTTTACTTCTTGATTTTGTGTGCTTAAATATCAGCCAGCTTTGTAATTCTCCCCTTGAATCTGTAGTTGTCTTGCAATCTAGGGGAGGTTGTATTAAAGGTCAATTCAGTTCTTATCAGCCTTCTCTTGTCACATACTGTATTTATGAATTGTACATATCTACTAGCATTGTCTCGTAACTCATAATGTGTTAGAACGGGGCCCAGGGGTATGTAATTGGTGTCACTCGTACAATAATCATTATTGATAATGATTTTAATTATTAAATCGCTAATCTTTTATACGAAGGGCATCTGTGAACTGAATTGCGTGTAAACATATTTCATCTTTACGATCAGAGGATCGAAAGAATATGGGTAAATTAGAATAACTACCCTTGAGATTTTGCCTGATTACAAAAAATTCCCGTTTTCTTTCAAAATTACAAATACTCCATTGAGGTTTGTATTTAGTTTACAACTATCCCCATTCTATAGTTGCAATTTGCAAAATAGAAGCAAATTTTAATCTGGATTTTCTTTTTTTTGGGGATCTTTTGAAATAAGAATTTTTTGCCAAAGGGAAGATATAGTTGATAGAAAACTAAACACAGAAGAAGTTTCCATGTGCATAATAGTTAGGGGATAATTACTAAAACACCCCTGAGGTTTGGACTAATTACAAAAAATACCCAGAGATGTTTCAAAATTGCAAAAAAAACCCTCATTTTTAATTCTACCTTAAATTTATGGGGGTAATTTGTAATATTTTATAAATATCAGGGGGTTCTTTGAAATATATTTTGCCCATGAAGGAAAAAATGTAAGACGGAATCAAACCTTAAGGGGTTTTTTGCAATTTTAAAAAATCTCCGGATTTTTTTTGTAATTAGCCCAAACCTCAGGGAGGTTTCTGTAATTATCCCTAATAGTTAGGGATATTGAAATCTTGAACATCTATGGATGCTATTGCTTGTCGTCTTTGAAATCTTGTTGTCTAGTTTAGAATAATTAGTATTATTGGTAGTTCAGAATGTGTGAGGAACTATACAGGCACTGTGTGCAAGACAATGTATATTTTGATTTTGTTGCTGAATTACTTTTGATGCACAGCATACATCGATTAGCCCTGACCGCAAGCTTCTGACCGTTGTCGGAGATGATCTTGATGGGTTACTTGTGGACGCCCGGAATGGGAAGGTATGCAAATTCTTCCATATGACAACTCTCCGGTTAATTATATATTTTTCTTTCTATTTAGATGTAATGTAACAGGCTGTGTGTGTCCTTTCTAGCATGTTCTTTATTTATTTATGCCAATCCTTCGGGTGTACTTCATGTTCTGGATTCTAATACGGATAATTACAAAAACTACCCCTGAGGTTTATCCTAATTACAAAGAAAAACTCAGCTATCTTTCAAAATTACAATACCCCATTGAGGTAAATAGATACAAACCTCAAGGGGATGTTTGTTTGTAACACCTTAATGGGTTATTTGTTATTTTGAAAGATAATTGGAGTTTTTGATAATTAGGCTAAATCCCAGTGAGGGATTTCCGTGTATCCGAGCATGAGCCCCAGTCGGCATCACAATAAGCAGAAATGTGTTAGTTGTGTCATCTCAATTGTTTTGCCAATACTCTTACTAGAATTAACCTATAAGTCAAACGTGTGCAAGTTGGAATACGGCATCGAACAATCATGAGAGGTTTTCTTTATGTATAATTTCCTAAAGGGATAGATTTTTTTATATGTTTCTCCTCTACCCTTTCCGCAGACGAGGTAGCATCCTCAATAAAAAAACTTTTTCTACTATCCGTTAAAAGAGATAACTAAAAAAAAAAGAAAAGATCAATGGAACCAGATTCTGATCTACGGCTACATACATGCACACATCAACAAAAATAGTTGTTGTGATCATGCTCTTCGCAACAAAAATTTATCTACCGTGTACCAAAAAGTTTGTAGAAGATTAACGTATCAAATTTAATGGTGCTGCCATTTCATTTTTGTTATTGTCTCAGACAGTGGCCTCAGTTGTTGGTCATCTAGATTACTCGTTTGCTTCAGCATGGCACCCAGACAGCAGGATGTTTGCCACTGGGAATCAGGATAAGACCTGTAGAGTGTGGGACTTGAGAAACCTGTCAATGCCGACCGCAGTTCTCAAGGGAAATATGGGTGCGGTCCGATCAATTCGTTTCTCTGGAGACGGTCAGTTTCTGGTGATGGCTGAACCTGCAGATTTTGTGCACATCTACAGCACTAAGGATAATTTTGGAAAAAGGCAAGAGTTGGATTTCTTTGGGGAAATATCTGGTGTATCTCTTAGTCCGGACGATGAGTCCATCTATATTGGAATTTGGGACCGGACGTATGCGAGCTTGTTGCAGTATAACAGAAGACATACGTACGAATATCTTGATTCCCTTATGTGATATTCCCAGTTCGTTCCTAGCGTCTCATCCCATGGCAGAGATGGATATCAAAGAGACCTTCTCTTAATGTTTTCGTTAACAGTACTGATGTAGGCTAGTCTGATAAGCAAAGGAGGTGAGAAGTTTCTTTTCTTCTTTATTTCGTTGTTGGTTGTGCGAGAAAGTTAGATTTGTACAGTTTTTGACATGTTTTTTGAAGGAAGAAAGTGTTACATGGTATGTTCTTCTCACTCTCATATATCTCTCTCCGCAAGCCTAATGATTGTGGATGGGTGAATGTACACTTGAAACTCGGGGGTGAACGAATACTCTATACGAGATATTTAGCGACGTCACGACGCCGTATCCTACATTTGAAAATGCAGGAATTGTAGCACAGCTAGTTCTACTGGAATATCGTTCCTGATTTTTGTTCTTTTGTCCCTAATGCATTTCGCAGCATTTGTTTGGGAAATTTGATTGACCAGGACTAAATTATTTGGGATATTTGATTACAACACATGATACTAATTACGGCCTGATTTTTTGTCCTGCTCTTAGTTGATAACTAGTCCAGGTCATGGGGTGCAATATATAATCCGATCTAATTCCAATCCTCATGTGAACAATCATTGACGAATTTGTCATTCATTTGCATGGTTAGTAGTCATGTTTCTATTTTTCATTTGGCGTAAAAATGTCCAAAATAAAAACTTGGAGAATAAAGTGATGTTTTTGTTTTTCTCCCCATTGGGTATAGTCTGTCAATTTGGGTTTATTGGCTCTTGTTTGGGCCACCTTTCTCTTTTCGGGACATACCTTAGCCCAAATGGTTATGGCTAATTTATTTTTAGTTTTTTCAATTTGTCTTTCAAAAAATACAAATACCCATTTAAAGTATTACAAACACACCCTTGAAACTTGTACCTGATTAACAAACTACTCTTCGGATAAGGAGGTGTTTTTTTTTATTTTGAAAAATAGTTGATTTTTTTTTGTTTAATTAGACTGAACCTAAATGATATTATTTATAATTAACCTTGTTTTTAACAAGAATTAGAAAAAAGATAACATGAAAATGAGAGAATTCACGAAATTGGGCAAGTTCCAAAATATTTTTGTTTGAGAGTTGTATGTGCATGTGCTAAGTGTTGAATCTGACGAAGACCAAACAGATGGGAAAAAACATAAACGACAGAGAAAAACAACTGTTGGAGCTCACCCAAAACCAAAATATCATTCCTTTACTACCTCTTCTTTATTTTATAAATAAAATTCAAAATTAAAATGTGTAGGTTATATTTATTTTTTTACTTTAAGATAAAAAATGAAAACCACTAAAAGATCTACACCGTCGTCTCGTTCAACCTAACAAAACTTGCTTGAATTTTTTAACATAAAAATCGGCCAACACACAAAGGGAGTGTTTGCAAAAACTTCTGCTTTTAGAAAAAATGATTTATTATAGCAGAAGCAGAAGTAGTTGAGAATCAGAAGTTGGTAGTGTTTGAAAATAGAATTAAAAGTTGAGAATGAGAAGTTGAGAGTGTTTGGTGAAAAAGTAGTAAAAATCTTATTTATTTGTAAAATTCAAATTAAATGACGAGAATTTAAAGACCCTCTCCTCGCTTTTAGATTCGATTAAATGAAGCGAAAATTAGAAGCAGAAATTGGTATATGCAAACACTAAAAACTGCTTTTTTTAAGCAAAAAACTGAAAAGCACTTATTTTTAGTGTTTGCAAACACTCCCAAAGTAGGGTTGGCCGTATTTATAGTTGCTTGTCAATGGTTTTTATTAAAATAATCAGGGTTGCAATCGAACCGAACCGAGCCGAGCTTTTGAGTGTTTGAGTTTGGTTCTTTTACTATCAAATCGAACTCGAGCATGAATTTATTGAACATGTTGATAGTTCACAAACTTTTTCGAGCCTAAACGAGCTTAGTAAATATTAACTATAAATTAAATTATTCTTCAATTTATTACAAAAATAAAATTATATATATCTAAAACGCATAATACATTTATTAAAACTTATATTTTTTTTTCAAACAAATAAATTTATTGAAATATTTTTATATTATCATAAGTAATATATATGTGACATGATTTCATTCAAATTGTGAGTTATATGAAATAGAATAGGGACAGTTATATTTTTTTTTTTTTTTTTGAGGGTGATAGGGACAGTTATATTAGTTTGGAAGAAGATTGATAAATGGAGCAACAAGAGTGGGACCAACACCTCATGTATTTCCACACTTTAATTCCCACCACCAAAAAAAAAAAAAAGAAAAAGGTGAAGCCACCCGTGACTCCCCTACATGCACCATGTGACCTATGTTTTGTCATCACTCATCACCTTCAAAAGTCATATATATACACATATTTTTTTTTTTTTTTTGAGAAGGATATATACACATATTCAATTATTCATATATGCATATTAGTCTTCTTCAATTATTCAAAACTCATTATATTTATTACTATACTAAATAGAATTGAATTGTGAGGTGCATACAATAAAATTATAAAGTGAAATACGGATATAATAATATATATGTATAACAACACTTTTAATTTATTTGAATAATGTTTGCGTACGTAGAAATCGCACAAGTCTCTTTCATCTGTCGGCATTGCATATATATTGCCCCTTCCATAATAAAATATTTAATTAATTTAAGATGATCATCAGTGAACTAAGCTTTATTGTTCACTGATATATGAAAATACTTGAAAAGTATTAAGACATAAAGGCTTAATTAATAGCATCAAGATTATGAATAAGTGTATGCGACAAATTGATAAAACAAAAATAATCTAACTTTATGGTATAGTATCACAAATTGAACATCATATGTGAAGAAAAGGACTCTATATATATTATATATTTTTTTAAAATTAAATTTAAGATTTCAATCCATTCCTTCAGAAAAGAACAAGTAGTTGTTGTGCGGTAGAACTACAAAAAATTCCGCACGACAAATCACAACAAAGGAAAAAAGGTGCACCCTTTTCAAATGGTAAATTATAAAAAAAAGTGAAAGTGAAAGGACAAAACAGCAGATGACATAATAAGCGACACACAACAAATTGAAATGCTGTTTTCAAAAAAACAAAAAACAAATTGAAATGCTAAAATACCGTACTGTCAAAACTCATCACAGGTATTCAAGAATTACTAAAATAAAGCCTATTTCTTTTATTTACAAAGTGAAATTAATCAATTAAAACAGAAAGTAAAAACACTTGGAAGGTATTCAAGAATTACTAAAATAAGACATTCTAATTCTTAAGTTACAAAATAACACCACCAAATAAATTTACGGAGGCAATTTTTGACCCGACACAAATCTAACACGTTATAAATGGGTTAGGGCTGAGGCTTGGCTGCTTGGGGTTGTAATTGGTTCGAATGTGAATAACACGAATAATAAACAGGTGGGGTTATAGTTAACTTGAAATGACACAATTAACATGTTTTTGATCTAAATGTGTTCTTATTATGTTACTTTTTGCAATATTTTTTATTAATTTAATATGTTGTTAGTATAATGATTGAACTTCAAAAAACATCAAATATATGTAAATATAATTTTCAGATTAAAATTAAGTCATACAACTCATATAAGTAGATGAGTTATATAAATTTTTAAAGCATATAGGTCTTTGGGGCCGACCCAAAAAACGCAAAAAATAAATAGGTCGAGTTAGGATTAAAATATCTAACATGAATAATATGAATTTCATGTCTCGAAACAACCCGAACAAGCCTGGAATTGCCACCCTTATAATTATAAATCTTCTAATTTGAAGGGAATATATAAGATCGATTTGAAGGGGTATGCATGGGTTAGGGCCCAGGGGACATGGTCCACACATTTGGACCAAATTTGTTGCTTTGTTACAGAAATCAATTAATTTTTCAACAGAAAAAGTTAAAAACATTCTGCTTAGATTCCTGTTTCTCCATCACTTCATTAAACACCTCAATCCCCCGGCAAAATTGAAGGAAAAAAATAGAAAAAATATACCATTTCATTAATTTCAATCACAAACTGAACTCACTGTTTCAGTCTCTCTCTCTCTCTCTCTCTCTCTCTCTCTCTCTCTCTCTCTCTCTCTCTGTGTGTAGAGTGTACGTATAACTCATCATCTTTTTCAGCCATTGCTGAACAATATCTAGCTAACAATCCAACTCAAAGATCTGAACATTCCGCTGTACTCTCAACCACCAACTTTTTTTCTCTCTTAACTCACCAATGGAATATAACTAAATATCTGTCTGTTTCCTTCTGTCCCTGTTTTTTTTTTCTGTGTCAAATACATATAACCATGAAAATGAGGTCTTGTGCAGTTCTCATTCTCTCATTTCTGTCAATCATAACATTCCTCACGACGGGGTGTTTGTCCGGAGAAACAGTGCTTCAACTGAACGACGACGTTTTAGGCCTCATAGTCGTCAAATCAGGGCTTAAAGACCCTTTCAAATCCCTGGATTCCTGGAACGAAGACGATGAATCAGCCTGTGGATGGCAGTTCGTAAAATGCAACCCTGGAAACGGCCGTGTCTCGGAAGTTTCACTCGACGGCTTAAACCTGTCGGGGAAAATTAGCAGAGGCCTCGAAAAATTGCAATCCTTAAAGGTACTTTCTATCTCTAACAACAATCTTACGGGGAACATAAACCCAGAATTAGCTCTCATACCCAATCTCCAAAAGCTTAATCTTAGCCACAATACTCTCTCAGGCATAATCCCTTCATCTCTGTCCAACATTTCTTCCCTCCAATTTCTCGATTTGTCGCAAAATTCCCTGTCGGGGCCTCTGCCTGATAACATGTTCGAAAACTGTATTTCGCTTCGGTATCTTTCTTTATCCGGAAACCGCCTCGAAGGGCCTATCCCAAATACACTCTCAAAATGCACGACATTAAATCACCTCAATTTGTCCAGGAATCACTTTTCTGGAAACCCGATTTTTCCCGGGGGGATTTGGTCGATGACGAGGCTCCGAACATTGGATCTTTCGAACAACGGCCTGTCGGGACCAATCCCGGTCGGTATGTCCGCCATTCATAACTTGAAAGAAATTGTCTTACACGGAAATCAGTTTTCAGGATCTTTACCAGCTGATATCGGCCTGTGTCCACACATGACTAAGATTGACTTTAGCAATAACCTCTTAACCGGAAAAGTTCCAGAGTCTTTGCAAAAGCTAGAAGCGCTCAGCTTTTTGAGCTTATCCAACAACATTCTCACCGGAGATTTCCCTCAATGGATTGGCCAAATGAACAGCCTCGGATACATTGATTTGTCGAACAATGGTTTGACTGGAACTCTTCCTGCATCGATGGCGAACTTGAAATCATTAAAATTTCTTAGTTTATCAAACAATAAGCTGAGTGGATCCATTAATGTCCCGTATTCCAGCTTATCCGTTGTCCGATTGAGAGGAAACGCGTTTACCGGTAGCATACCGGACAATTTGTTCGATATGAAATTGGACGAAATCGATCTTTCGAGAAACGAGCTGACAGGGTTTATTCCCCCTGCAACTAGTAAGCTTTTTGAGAACCTCCGAATATTGGATCTGTCGGGGAATAATCTCCGGGGCGATATTCCAGCACAAATGGGGCTTTTCAGCAAATTGAGATACCTGAATTTGTCATGGAACCACTTGGAATCGAGGATGCCACCGGAGCTTGGTTACTTTCAGAATCTAACTGTTTTAGATATTCGAAACAGCGGTTTGATCGGATCGATTCCAGGAGATATATGTGATTCTGGAAGTTTAGCCATTCTTCAGCTTGATGGAAATTCATTGACAGGTCCAATTCCTGATGAAATAGGCAACTGCTCATCACTCTACTTGCTGTGAGTTTTTTTTTGAGTTGTTCTGTTAATAATTTAGGGATAATTACAGAAACTACCCCTAAGGTTTGGCTTAATTACAAAAAAAAACGCAGATTATTCAAAACTACCAAAAAAAACCCTTCAAGTTTGATTATGTCTTAAAATTAAGGGGAAGTTGTAATTTTTTTATAAATGTCAAAAGGATTTTTTTGAAATGTTTTTTGTTATGAAAGGAAAAATTTAAGACGGATCAAACCTCAATGGGGGTTTGCAATTTTCAAAAATTGTGGTTTTTTTTTTTGTAATTAGCTGGAACCTCAGGGGTTGTTTGAAACTTAAAAAAATAACCTTTGATGCTTGATTTTGTGTTAAATGTAAGGGGTAATCGTAAGGGAGCATTTGAAATATTTTCGCTTACGAAGGAGTAAATTGTAATACAAAATCAACCTTAAGGGATTTTTCTGTAATTTTCAAAAATTTATGGGTTCTTTTTGTAATTAACCCAAACATCATGGATAGTTTTTGTAATTATCTATTATTTCTAATGCATGATTTTCTTTTTCCTTAACTATTGCAGGAGCTTATCCCACAATAATCTTAGTGGCCCAATACCAAAATCAATGTCATTGCTAAGCAAGCTCAAGATTCTGAAGCTGGAAGTAAACCAGTTGAGTGGGGAAATACCTCAAGAAATCGGAAAACTCGAAAACCTTCTCATCGCCAACGTGTCGTACAACAGACTCGTCGGCCGTCTACCGTCCGGCGGCATTTTCCAGACCTTAGATGCAAGCGCCATAGAAGGAAATCTCGGTATTTGCTCACCCATACTCAAAGGACCGTGTATGCTCAACGTTCCAAAACCCTTAGTTCTCGATCCGTACGCGTACGGCAATCATCAACACCGCGGGAACAACGAACGCTCGACGAATTCCATCAGGCACCATAGGTTTCTCAGCGTCTCATCTATCGTCGCGATTTCAGCCGCGATTATAATCGCGATCGGAGTAATGGTGATAACCTTACTCAACGCTTCGGCTCGGAGGAGAATCGCGTTCGTCGATAACGCCTTGGAGAGCATGTGCACCAGCTCCACCAGATCCGCGAACCTTTCTGCAGGGAAACTCATACTCTTCGACTCGAAGTCGAATTCGCCGGATTTGTTCAATGCTAGTCTCGATTCGATACTTAATAAGGCGGCCGAAATTGGGGAAGGCGTGTTTGGGACTGTGTATAAAGCTTCATTGGGGGATCAAGGACCAATTCTGGCAATCAAGAAGCTTGTAACAGCCAATACTCTTCAGTACCAAGAGGAATTCGATCGTGAGGTTCGAATTCTAGGGAAAGCAAGGCACCCGAATTTGATTCCATTAAGAGGATACTATTGGACTCCTCAGCTTCAGCTTCTGGTATCGGATTATGCGGTATTAGGAAGCTTGCAAGCGAAACTACACGAACCTAATTTGCCGTCTTCGTCACCGCCTCTGACATGGCCTAACAGGTTGACGGAGATAAGATTTAAATATCTTTTAAGATTAATTTTAGTAAGTTAGTAGGAGTTTAATTCTATAAATATCGATCTTGGTAGCCCATGTTTTATTGTTTTTCACTTTCGCCACATATCATCAAATGTTCGTCAATTTGGTACCCCATGTTTTAATTTTTAATCACTCCATATGCCATAGAATTAAAGTGATTGAAAAGTAAAACATGTGGTACCAATATTGACATATGTACGATGAAATGTGGCGAAAGTGGTTAAAAAGTAAAACGCGGTACCGAAATTGATATGGCCCTAAAGTGGGGTACTAAAAGTGAAAATAAGGTGTAGTTTGGGTAGTAAAGTTGAAAGTATTCCTTATTTTTAGGGTGGTTGACTATAGAATCGAATTCTCTCAATTCTTGTCTCTCTTATGATATTCGTGTTGAATCAACATACTAGTTGAATTGTTGTATCTTTGTTCACACTTCTACCTGAATCACAGGTTCAAGATCGTGGTGGGGACCGCAAAGGGGCTCGCGCACTTGCACCATTCGTTTCGCCCACCGATCATACACTACAACGTAAAACCTAGCAACATACTTTTAGACGAAAATCTGAACCCGAAGATATCGGATTTCGGACTCGCCAGGCTTCTGACCAAACTCGACAAGCACGTCGTGAGTAACAGGTTTCAGAGCGCACCGGGGTACGTTGCTCCGGAGCTAGCATGCCAGAGTTTGAGAGTAAACGAGAAATGTGACGTTTATGGATTTGGTGTGCTGATACTTGAGCTGGTGACGGGACGAAGGCCGGTGGAGTATGGAGAAGACAATGTAGTGATACTGAGTGATCATGTGAGAGTGTTGCTCGAACAGGGGAACGTGTTGGATTGCGTGGATTTAAGCATGGGGGAGTACCCGGAAGAGGAGGTACTGCCGGTTCTTAAACTGGCGCTGGTGTGCACTTCTCAGATACCTTCGAGCAGGCCTTCCATGGCTGAAGTGGTGCAAATACTGCAGGTTATTAAGACCCCAATTCCAAACAGAATGGAAGTTTATTGAGAAGATGAGATCACACAACTTAGCTGTCTTTAATTTCTTGTCATGGACAGAAACAGAAAAGGTTTAAAATGTACCTTTGCCATTGTTTTTTGTTATGTGTTTCTGCCTAGCTTGTTCATGAACAATTGTACTGCTACTAGCTTTTCTTTGAAATGTATAAGAAGTTTTTTGGATTTTCTGATAAGTAGCAAAACACTACTTAATTTGCATTTCTAATTGCATCCTCTGTCCTGTGGAATATCTCACAAGTCAAATTTATTTTTCTGTATGAAAATATATGTTACTTGTACGTTTCTATTTCTTAAATACAAACTGATCTTTAATTCCCTTCGTTTTATTTTTTATTTTTCTTTTGGTAGATGAATTTAAATTATTCTTATTTAAAAGTTAAAAAAAAATGCTTATGTTAAGTTCAAGTTTTAATGGAAAAAGGATAGTAACAGAAATGAAAAGAATTTAAAAAAAATGAGGGGTCCAAATTCTATTTAACCCCCAAATAAATCCACAGGAGGCAACCCTACATAAAAAAACCAACTTAGAAAAATGAGAATTTCTGACCTGCTTTAGGTAATTTCGCATAAAAACTAATATCATGGCGATAACAAAATTCATATATATTGTATTGACATGATCTATTGCAAGTGTACAAATTTGTGTACTACCCCCACATTTCCTGAGCTTGAGATAGTGAAATTTTAGTGTATGGTCATTGCTTTAGAGGAGTCCAGTTGAGCTAAGCATAGTATTGTTCAAGTTTATTTGGATTTTTATCGAGATTCAAAATTTGTGTTTGATCTTGGTTTAATTATTAATCGAATCGAACTCGAACAATTTGATACTTTTACGCCATTATATTATCTTTTTACAAATCAAGTCGAGCCCAAACCGATATTTATATTTTATCAAACAAAAATTGCATTCATGTTTGGTTCATTATGTTACCAAATCGAGCTCAAACGAACTTATAGCGGTCGATCTCGAGTAATTTGTTTCGATTTTCACTATAATAAACCACTCAAAATAAAAATGAACATGACTTACCAAATAATGGAGGGTCCAAGTCCCTTTTTAACCCCCAATAATTTTATAGGGGGGTAACCCTACATCATCTATTTCATATTCAAACAAGTCCAAATTAGTTTGCACCTAAACCGTATCCTAAAATAAATAATACCAGACTCAATCAAAGCATTGTTTTAAACAGCAGCTAGATCAAATATATCAACATTATCAATGGATCCATCGCGCATTACCCTGCGCCCCTTCAAGCTATCCGACGCGGACGATCTGCTAACGTGGGCAGGCGACGATCGAGTCACAAATTCAGGAAGATGGAAAACGTTGACATCCAAAGAAGAAGCGTTGACTTTCATCGAACAATTCTGCATACCCCATCCTTGGCGACGATCCATATGCATCGATGACCGTTCGATCGGCTTCGTAGGCGTGTTCCCGGGAACCGGAGACGACAGGTGTCGAGCCGACATGGGGTACGCAATAGCAGTTGAATATTGGGGACAGGGGATTACTACCAGAGCAGTCAAAATGGCAATTCCTAAAGTGTTTGAGGACTTCCCTGAAATATTAAGAGTGCAGGCTTTTGCTAATGTGGAGAATAAGGCATCACAGAGAGTGTTGGAGAAAGCTGGATTTACAAAGGAGGGGTTGCTTAGAAATTATTTTTATCTCAAAGGCAACATTCAGGATGTTGTTCTTTTCAGTTTTTATTTCGTGGGGTAATTTACGGATCATATCGCGTTTTTTATCAACTGATCTGATTAAAGGTTTTTCTTTCATCCTGTATAATTTTCTTTGTTTCTAATTCATTTCTTATTCTATTTCTATTGTGTTTCATTTTTTGTTCTGGTCGCCCAACATTCTGCTCCATAAAAGGTCTCATTTTTTATCAACTGATCTGTAAAGTTTTTTCTTCACCTGTATAATTTCCGATTCTCTTATTTTCTATTATGTTTCATATGGTATGCAATATTCTTTCATGTTCAAGTGATTGTCTAGCTCAATCGAGAGAATCAAGAAATATTAGAGTATTGATTAATGTGTTTTACATTGTATAGCTATAGAAAATATGGATAATTACAAAACAACCCTTGAAGTTTGGGCTAATTACAAAAAAAATATAGAGATGTTTCAAAATTACAAAAAGCTCCGAAGTTTGATTTTGTCTTAAATTTCAAGGGATAATTGTAATATTTCTATAAATACTAGAAGATTTTTGAAATGTTTTTTCCTTACTATGGGGGGAGAATGTACAATGGAATCAAACCTCAATTTTTTGCAATTTTTGAAAAAAATATGTGGATTTTTTGTCACTAGCCCAAACCTTAGGGGGCTTTTTGTAATTATACCTAGAAAATATTACTGTTACGTTGTTGCAATTTTTCATTGGTTTTATAGTTTGGACTATTTCGGATTGGTGGCAATAATTGATGGCCACATACCTTGTCCCATATATAATTGATATTCATAATTGAACAGATGTTTATATATGGCTCGACGTGCTTTTAAAACTACAAAGAGTTGACTGTAATTTGTCATGTATTTCAACTATAGAAACTGAAAAATGACTTGTAATTAATGTAATTGTAACACAACTTAGATACCTACTGAAAATTAGAAGGACAAACTAATTGCACCATGCTAATACGGTACATTAATGATTCAAAGAATATAATAATGAAGGCAATACCAAAACTCTTAAATTAGTTCATGATAATAATTGCCGGAAATCTAAATATAAAAAATTTAAAAACAAGAGAAAAAAAAGCATTGTTAGGACAAATAATTAGTATCATCATTACCAGTTACCACAACGGCAAACCACATGCAGAAACGACATGGATCAAAAATCTTACCATCAATGATAAATTATAGGCCAATCCATTCTTTCATTTTACATCTGAAAAAACCTATTCTATAACTCATAGATTACTCTGTCATTGTTGAACAAGTATCGGATGACAAATAAATGCTGCGTAATAATAGAAGGTTACCCTAAAATAAAAATGCAGATTACAGGACCCAAAAAAGTCACTTTGACCAACTGCATTCACCCAGTCTGATATACGACGGCATGAGCAGCAATAGATGGCCACAACCAGTTCTTGAGAAGCCTTCATTTATTTCTCGTGAAGAGCCTTCATGAGATATAGCCGACTAAAGCTTTGTCCCGCCACTCTGCAACCCATGCATTATTAAGACAAAGATCACTTAACACTGAATTTAAATATAGCACAACTGAAAGATGTTATGCCTAGACTCTCAAGACTTGCTTGAGATATCTTATAAGCTCTCACATTGTATAAGATGTTTTGTAAACTTCCAAGTCATTACAGCTTTATTCTACAAATAAGCTTGTGAAGTTCTTGGGTAAAGCAAGGTGTTTAGCAATGGGAACTTTTTAATTAAAGATGTTCAAGACCAAGAAAGTTTGTTAAAAGAATAAAAAATAAGTTAGGACCTCAGTTTTTCTAAATGAAGCTTGCTTATAAAATTGTAACATCTTATTTTAGGAAACTACAAGCGCCTATACTAAAAGTTTACCAAATGACTCTAAGATGTCTTATATATAAAGAAGAGTTAAAGAGCTTATAAGCTCAACCAAACACCCGCTAAATGTTATCATTTTCTAGCTGAAATGAACTTGTACAACTCCCACAACTAATATCATCGATAAATAATATATAGGTAAGACTACAGGGTCTAACTTCAGGTTAATCATTCACAGTATATTTCCAGTCTATGACAAGTCCCTTTACAAATTCGATTATTTGCAGAACCTGAGCAGAGATGTTGACGTCACCTTTATCCTTTTTCCTATAGGTATGACTCAACAAGACTTAGGAAGTAATAAAGAAACAAAAACATGATATTATGCATGTATTATGCATATACAAATATACATGCAAAACCAAATGCATATAATCAAGGTCTCCTGGTGCCAGCACATAGTTGGCTCACATCATATGCCAATAGATGTCAAAAATTTTGCAGGAAAGAAATGCAAAAAGAAAGTGGGGAAAAAAGTATCCAACAAACAAGCTTAAACCGCAAAATGTCCTTCAAGGCATAAGCTTAGGAGATTTTGTATCAAATAATAGACTACTGTAAACATGGTAGTTGCACGCAAATGGATAAGAATATGCAGAGTACTCAGAGCCAATTGCTATAAATTGAAGACATACCCGTTGATTTGGTTGCAATAATTGGCGATTTGATTTGTTATCAGAAAACTATCCAATCTCGACGGCTCAGGGATAGGCTTGAAGACTGGGTTTGAAGGATCCTCCTCGGGTAATGGCTCTTCCCCTGCATTCTTCCGAGCCATGTTTTCAGCCCTACAGGAAACAAGCCGAGTCATGTATAAATCAACAGTAATTGTAGAATACTTAATACAAATACCAGTACTGACATGAAATGGTCCAAAATAAGTAAGACATAACTTTGATCTGCACTAGACCTAGTTTCAGAAAGGTAATAAAGAACACTTAAGCTCATTCCAAATATCTAAACCCATGAAACCCTGACCAGAAAAAGGGGATACAAAAGGGACACCCCAAATACAACAAGAACAGCAGCAGCAACCAACACCATTCAAAACCTTAAGAAAACTACGAATAATGCCAGAAAAATTAGGTTGTACGGGACCAGTTACCTTCTTTTCTGAAGCCAGGCCTGCTGCTGAGCTTGTTGAGAAAGATTCCTGTAGTAGAATTGAAACTGGAAAACAGAAGGTTGAGTCATGTATAAGCCAATCATAGTAGTCTATGTGCAAATGAAAAAAAAAAAAAAAAAATACCAACCTTTTGTTGTTCCATCGACAAGTCATCCATGCATTCAATCAGAAACTCCACATTTCTCTCTAAAAATGGACTGGTCGACAATTGCAACCTTTCATAATCACACTACCATACAATGACATACCAAAATTATATCATTACTCATACCAGTAGTAGAAAGGACCACTAAATAGAAATCTGATTACCTGTGTGACGGGAGTATCAGCCTCAAGCTCAGTCATAAAAGCACTGATAAGAGCAGAATTTGAAACCTTAATCTGTCAAAATAGACAACAATAAAAAGCTTAGAATAATACTAGTATCTCACCATATGTGTGGAATTTATGTTAACTAATACATTCAGCAACCAATGCAAAATTCCTCCATAAAAGAACACCGAGGTGCTCATTCCATCAACTAGGTTGTGTGTACATGAAATATCTAATTATGTACCCATGAAAAAATGTACAAGGAAAGAAATATCAGTAGCCCTTCTACAGAGACCCAGTTTAGCCAAAACAGGAAATCGCTTCTTAGATTTGATTATTCTACATCAATCTTTTCATTTTACCACTATCTGAAAGATTTATTAACTTTTGCAGGAGAAATGCGCCTCAGGAAACAAAATCTCCTTCTGACATGTCTAATTAACCTATATATTTGAGTCATTGGATAAAGCTCCTCCCTTTTGAATTGTCAAGTGAGATCATCCATTCTCGGGTCACATATAAAGAATAGTGTTAATAACTATTTGGAACCCTAGTCACAGAGTGAGGATAATTCCCATGTAACTTATGCAAAGGATCTTTACCCATAAAAGGTCATTCTGCAGTTCAATGCCCCACTCAGCTCTATGGCATTATTAAGAGTAAAAGTAACTATAAAATGATGAAAAAAGAGAAAATATGAAGATCATATGCTCTTCTACATCAATAAAGTAACAACCTAAATTGCAAGACTGATCAATTACTCAGAGATAAAGAATCAAGAGCTTACGGGATTTCTTCAAAGATATCCACCCAAGAAAGATTCTTCTCCCTCAACCTGAGAGGCAAGACATTGTTAAACAAGATAAAAATTATGTGTGAATTTTTAACTCATTTTTTAGACTAATCAAAACTAATAAAAAGATCTCGTTCACCAATTTTATTAAGGGAAAGAACAAAATGTAAAACCATACTTCTCTCCGGTGAAGTTATTACTACGGTAAAGCTCCATGAATGAATCAGAAAGCTTCAACGCCTTCAAAGCTAGGACACCTTGATTAGATCTTGATGGATCATAAATGATGCAGACACAACGTCTTATATTCTCCTGCAACCAGAAGAACCACACAAATTAGATACACAATACCAACAATTAACATGTATTTCGTGCAGCATGCATAACCTATGGTATCATGTAGGAGGTATTGCTTAAAAGTTACTAGCAATAATTTAGCTCTTAGGTCTACGAGTAGGAGCACTATTATTACTCAGTACCTGTAAGTAAAAGTTGTTATGCCTCTTCGAAACATTGTAATAAAAGAGGCTCAGAGGCTCCAGAAAAGGAACTTGAGAAAAGTTAAGTTGTTCCCAAGTGGGAATGACGAAAAACTCCCAAACTCAGCAATTATACCTCCTTAGTTATCAACTAGTACCACTGAATTTTTTCCTTAAGTCAATTTTCCCATGAGATATAGAGACTATCTAGTAATTACAAAAGTCTCTATCAATTTGACCAGGATAATACTTCTGAATATACCAACAGATAGAGAATACCTGGTAATTCATAAAAGTCTCTATCAATTCCACTGTCTGAAAAGAGCCAAACAAAGTTGATTGATACCTGAAGGAGAATATGCAAGATCCTTAAGGAAAAAAGACATTTGAAAAAATTTATTCCATAAATGTCACCTGATGTTTATCTCACAAAAACACTGCAATTATGAATCTTGCAGAGGAAAGCTTTGAAAGATGCTTTACAGATGAAGCTTAACAAAAATCCACATAGTTATTTAGAATATTTAAGCAATGTATAAAGCAACAACATTATAATAAACAGTTCATATTGAATTTTGGTAAGACATCAGAAAATTCTCAAATCTAAAGAACAAATGAGTATTTAATACGTTAAAAGTGTCTGCTCATAAAAAAATTGCAGAAGAAATCACTAAGGTTGGTCTAACTCATTTGATGAAGACCATTAGCACCAAGTTAGAATATCCGATTACTCAATTGATGGCGAACCCAAAGGCATGAAAGTAGATCCAAAAATAGATGAAAAAAGGTAATTAAAAAATAATTGAATTTTGAGGTTTAACTTAGAGCTGACACTATGCAAAGGGTGAAGTAAAAGGAAAAAAAGCAGGCAGATCAAGCATGGGACAGGACAGTTGAGGTTGGTCAAGTTATATCGAAATTTGCAATTCAACATGAGAAAGCAAAATATTTAACAGATTCCACGCTGGAAAATTGTAGTCGCTCATTGAACTTAATTCCTCAATCATTCAATTCCTGTTTCTCATAGAGCCCTTCCTCTACATCTTGACACCCCTAGGGTAATCAATGTCGAGAATAGGATGGTGGTGAATTATATTAAACTTAAATTTCAGATTATTTGTATTAATAGATGAATCTAGTGCGAAATTGAATAACAATTTTTCACTCACAACATCATTTTAGGAATAATTTATTCAATATATAGGTCTATTATTAACTACAACTGTCATGTTGATTTGATATACATACAAAAGGATATGACTGTATGAGCATAGGTCCTAAGCCCTAATAACAGTTTGGTGCCTTTGTTTTCTTGCCAAGACCATTCAACTCATTCTCACCAAACCTAGACACATCAATAAACCAGCCTTTACAGGTTCCAAAAACTTCTAACCCTCTTTAAGTTTCCAGTAACTTTTGGAGTGACCCCCATAGTTTTAGGATTCGACATATATCTGATTGGCCCACTTGAACGATTTTTGAAGGGTTCATATTGTGAGGCATTTCCGACTCCTTCACTTGCATTTTGAGTTGAACATGTTGTCGATTCGTGATATTCAATACGAGCTAAACATTGAGTCAAGGCCATGCTATGGATTTATAATTTGTTTTGGTTGGGTAATTTGATGATGATTGAACTGTGTTGCTGCACTATGAGATTAATCCTTCTTCAATTTTGGCAAATTTAAGATGATTTAATTTGTTGCGATGAAGAATCGGAAGATGAGATTATAGCGATGAATTGAGTTATTGACTAGTGCATGGCATGGGTTGAATTAGATCACTATAGGAATTGACACTCGTTTGATTACCATAGATCTAGGTTTGAAAGCTATAAGGTTCCATAGAGTTTAATGCATCTCTTTTAGTTTAAATCCAAGAAACAAGTTACAGATAGCCTATTAGGAATAGGATTGGGATGCGGATGAGATACCAATCTAAATTGAGGACCCTAACATCTCACAACCAGTTAGAACCCGATCAGCAAGGTGTAATGGACTACTATTGGTGAACAAAGACTCGACTCTTGACCCTTCTTCCATTGACTTTTCAATCTCCACATCCATTAGGTCTTTATACATTTTAGTTAATTTCAATTTTATAGTTAAATTTCTTTAGTCAAAACAATCACTCCAATTTCACCGATTAAATATAACTACGGCAATCTACGCTTCAAACAGACAAATTATCTACGTACACGACAACCCTTGGACACAAATTTTCTACAAACACGAAAGCACTTCATCACGCCATATTCTATCTAAAACTTGACCATGTGCGCTTATGGGTAACATGCATTCAGTCCACATTTCATACTTCACACTAGGTTTGCACACATCAATTTCTGGGCTCTACTGTACCTTGTATGATTATACAGCACACAATTGCATGAATAAAGATTGTGCGCCTTGTAGTTTTCTATTTCTTAACTTCAAATGACATGAGAGGAACTATGTGTTACTGCCTTTTACTGCATAGATCATAATTCAATCCGCTGAAGAGAAGAATTATAGAAAAACTGATAAAATAACTAAGAGAGCGTGTTGGTACATTTTCACAGAAAGGATAAAACAAAGAACCAACTTCGTGCTCAAGAACATTAAACAAACACCATGCATGAAATTCTCTCTTCAAGCATTTTCTCTCCAGCTATCCTTATCGCCTATCCTTCCAATAGGACCAATACTAAATCAACTAAATTTAATGGTTACATCTACATCTTTAAATCAACTTCAAGAATTATTGAAAACTCTTTTTCCAATTACAATTAATGCAGCTAGTTTATATTTTAACCATTGAATCTAGAGGTAAACATCACTTGTAGTTTTCAGAAAAACTCAAATTCAAAACGTTTAAAGTAATGTCATAAAGATGGACTGAGTTTATAATTTATAGTTAAGGGTAATACCCAAACAGTTCAAAAAATTGTATTGGTAGCTGAGGGACTAAACCAGCTGTCATCAGTTTGTAAAGAACACTCATGATTTCACTGCACATAGTTTTTAGGCATGAATATAACCAGGGTTGAGGTGTGGATAGGGTATGCTGGTGTGGGCTCATGGGGATGAGTGTACTTACCATCCAACAGTGTTGTTATCAACATTAACCTCTCTCAGGCATCTCATCATTTCAAGCTGATAATTAGCACCTTCCGCTTCAATCTCTTCATCTTCCTCACGAATCTGCGGCATAATATTTTAGTTTTGTAACCATCATATATTATGCCATAGTGTCAAACTTCAATTTAATAACCAAGAAATTGATATGATTAGCCAAAGCAATTTGCGCACCGGGAATGGGAAACAATTAGTGACTTCGAGAACACTACCCACATCCAACCCTAGAAGCTGCCCAGTAACCAGAGCTGGCGAAAACTCCTTGCAGTGCTTTATTATCTTCAAAATAACCTGCATTATTTACATACAGTGGAAGCTTTTAGGAAACATTATGACTGCCTGTCACCAGGATACATGTGGCATTGGGTTCCAAACCAAGAAGGCAAAAAGGTAATTCAAAAAAGTAGCAAACCCTGCAACTGCATTAGATCCGGCACAGATGTTATTGGTTCAAATTTTCTTCCAATAATGAAAAATCATAAGTAAAAGATGCAGAATAAAATAAGAATAACCCAAGAATATGGGGCACAGTTTTCCCGTAGGCTCTACAAACTTTCTGCTTGTTTGCACACCCAAATTAAAGTTGCGAAATTAATGTTTAACTACTAGTTCCCTTCCTCCCCACCCCACCGCCGGAAGCCCCAATTTCTGACCCATCAACCCAAAAAGAATGGCTTTTAAACAGAAAATTTGCATGAAATCAACCCTATATCAAAAGACAAACTGTGGGCAATAAGGGGACGAATACTTTTCAAAAACAATCAGGCTCCGAAAAGGCATACCAGTCCTTCGATCTGAACGACTCTGAGAGGGGGCGTGGCCTCCTCCGTCGCTGCCACTTGCAAAAACGACCTCGTCGCAGCTGATTTAAACAAGCCCACCAAAAATTCGTCAATCATTCAACAAAAAATAAATTGATAAATAATTGAAGTAAGAGAAGAGGGTACGCACTGTTCGCCATGAAAGGTGTCGAGAGAGAACGAGAGGAGAATTCGAAGGGTGTTTTGAGTTACGAATGCAGATGAACCTGAGCCCAAGTAGTTGGAGGAGATATACTGCTACTATAATTCAGCAAAACCCTAATCTTACTTGTATTCAATTTGTTCCAACAGTCCGAAGTAGGTTTCTAAATCTAAAGGAGTTGCAGAATAACGCTTCCTATAATGGGCTGACTAAATAGGCCCATGATGGTATATAGAATAGGCGTAAATAGCCCATACCGGATGGTATATACCATATAGTAGTTAACTTTTTTTATCATGTTGGGCCTAGCGCCTAGGAGGCCTAAATAGAAACTAGGCAGGGCCTTAAATATATATATCCTATTTTATGTATAATTCTCATAATATATAACTATAAAGCCTATAAATGATATTTTAAATTTTGTTTGAACAAATCTGATATTTAAACTTTAAAGTAATTCAATAATAATAATCCAAAAAAAGTTATATATCATCTAAAATATAATACTTGGATAAATATTGCATTGATTCGAATAATATCAAATTATCAGTTGGAAGATTTTAGATCCTAAAATTTTATTTATTTAATTAAAAAAATTATATATATTCAATTTCAGTTACACTGAACCCGAAGTCGTCGGTGCTACTTTCACTAGTCAGAGTCGTTTTGTTAGGGTTTTAGGAAAAAAATACATATAGGCCCCCAAGCCCGCCTAGACCCTGTCTAACCCACCTAAGCCCCGCCTCATCCTAAGCACCGCCTAGGCGAGCCGATTAGCCAAAAATTATGTTGTCTGTCGAGGGGAATTTTTAGAACAACGTTTTGTATTCGATTCGCTATTCGAATTTTTATATTAGCATTCAAATTTAAAAAAAATAGAATATGAATCTAAATAAAAATATTTATTCAGATTCATATATTATGTGAATACGAATATAAATATATATAATCGATTTGAGTATTGAAAAAAATATTCAGATAATATTATATATATTAATGTTTATACAAATCACTCATAGATACTCATTTTATATAAGTATATATTTATCTATGTAAACCATTAATAAATAAAATATATTTTGAAAATAAACTTGATTTGATGCAAATAATATTTGGCTTGTCAAAAAAAATTGAGTAGAAAATTGGAAAAAAAAAACGTTAAATTACAGCCCAAAAAACCCAATGTCTCGAAGTTCTAATTTGGAGACAAAAAAGTTATGAAGATTTCTAATGTAATATATATTTTGTTAAACACAAGAAAAATAGATATTTGGTTAGACTATTCTAGTGAATTAACTATAGCCCATATGTCATATCCATTGGTTAGTGAGATTTTTAAAAATTACCCAAAAAAAACAAATCATTCAGCTTTGCAATCTTACATTTTACCAATCATAAGCAAAAATTATTTCGAAAATCCTCTAATATTTCTATAAATATTGCGGTTAGCTCCTTAAATTTAAAATAGAATCAAACTATGTGGGGTATTTTATAATTTTGAAACATCTCTAGATTTTTTGTAATCGGTCGAAAACCTCAGGGGTTCTTGCAATCAACTAAATCATAACAAATGGACAAACAAGGCTTACCCAACTGTGGTTTTCTTTAACTAAAAAGGAAAAAAATAATAATAATTACTTCCTTACACATCATTCTGCATTTCTGCTAACTCTTAAAAGTCCACAACTTCAAGCTATGGTGAAAACAATTTCAATTACAATTGTAAATCCTTATTGGCCCTGTGAATCATTTCCAATGATATGTGGTGAATAAGCCAAAAGAAATTAGAATGCAACTCTTTCTGCCTTCCGAATAATAGCTACACAATTTTCACCAGAACCGAAGTAACATAATATTAGCCTCTCGAACAATTTCAGGATGCTCTGAGGACAAGTTATCTTCGGGTGGGTCTCAAATTCCATAATAAAACCATCTTCTGCAGAATAAGCATTGAGTAGTTAGTACCAATACATGGGGATAGAACTTACAAATATGACAACCGAGAAATCCAAAAAAGGAATGAATGAATGAATGATTTTCTGAACGAACAAATGGACAAGCTGTTAAGGAGCAGAAGCCACCACAGAAACATAAGCTGTAGTAGACTGCTAATCTGGAATAAAATAGATATCTAAAAGGAACACTTTGCACCTTATGCAAGTTTATTACACTGATACCCAAATGGGGAACAGAATCAAACTAATTAATCGTATAATAGAAGAAAACAAATGTAAAAAAGTATTAAGGCTCACACAATCAAACCTCAAATGGGTCGAACTTGGCACATATTTTGCTCCATAATATTACATATTATCCTTGAATGCACAAACTTTAAGGAAGTCCAGAATAAACCCAATAAGAGACATATGCAAAACAGTCAACATGTAAAATAAATAAGTAGATTGAGTCTTTGATTTAGAATTTCGTCAAACAATCGGTTTTTTCTTCCTGAAAGATGATGTCATCCTATCAGGAATAAAATATTTAGTTACTAGAATCGGTTAGCTTTTCTATGTTGCACTATTATAGGCTATAGAGAACGTATGTCGTTAATGGTATTTCTTTGAATTGAACCGGTAATATATTTGTCTCTGGTGGTTTGTTCTTAATAAACATGGCAAAAAAATTATTATGTAAAGTAAATTTCAGGACCAAGTAACATCAGCAAATGCTTTGACAAGGTACTGGATTACTGGATCAATTCCAGAAAACTAATTATAGGGGGGGCTTACTAATCCTAATTCTTAATATCAGAGATTATGGATAACAAGTAGAAGAGACCTACAGAAGCAGCAAAATAGAAGCATCATGGTTATGCCAGCAATGCCATGCACACCAATACAACTAGCACTGCTTTGTGTTAAATTGCAAATACCACGTGATTCTTGACAAGGGAATTCACTCACAAGTTTAATTAGTAGGTTATCTATAAGACTATAACTATGATTACTCAATCCAAGTCTTTCGCACTTATAAAGCCTACCCGGATGGCGTGTTCCTTAAATGGCAGCCCTAAAGCATTGCATATATCTTCTACGCCTAGCTAGCTCATATTCTCCAGTTTTCTTACTTACCAGCCTCATTCATAACCTTCATAATCCTTCAGATATACAGCACAAATCCATCTTTCATTTTGCACGTATAAGAAATTTAGTCAGATAGCAAGTTGCACAGATTATGTACATACTACATATCTCCTCCAACTACCAATACCAGAAAGAAATAATGTAAAACAAAACTATTTAGTTCACTACAAACTCCACAAATATCAAACCATGACATCTTTATATTGCACAATGTTAACATTACTTTAGCTTCAAATCTGGGTTAATAATTTACAGAATGCAACCTAGCCTCAAACAGAAAAGACAGGGTAAAGTGACATCATAGGCATTGCCAAGAGCATCGATTTCATAATCTTGTGTTGTTAGTCTTATAAGAACGCGAATTGATTCAAAAGGGTAACCTGATCTCTATATCTCAACCAAAGACACAATGTCAACATTTATATTAATGGAAAGAATACTGAGAATGATTGACCAACAGACCTTTTTTTATTCTCCTTGCCAATCTTTCAATTCACTACGGGGTACATATTGCTTTGCCACTCGTTCTTCGGCCTCAATGTCATTCACTATACCCCGGCATCTAGCAGATCCGCAATCGCAAACTAACCGTTCATCAGTTGATAAAAACCTGCAACACAAAAACCCAAACAATATAGTTTGCGGAGACAAAAATAAATATAGTTGTTTGACAAGGTGGAAAACCTGTAATCATATGTCAGTTCTTCCCATTGTTTAATATCCCGCTTAGCAAATATGATGATGTGATCGTCACCGTTGACACTAATCACTCTTGAATAGCAATTTGGCTGAAACAGAAAGAAATATTTGAACTGCTGATGGTGATATTATAATCTCACGATCGAAGGAAATAATGATGATAGAAAACCAGCGAAGGGAGATACGGGCATTTGCTTTGTGCATCACTTTAAAAAATTGAAACAAATAGACAAACAAACACACAAGTTTTTAGCTCAAGCAAGGGGTAACTTGACAACGTTGAATAAAGTTATTTTTCATCACTTTCAAACATTCGCCACTCATCATTAAGACACGAATTAAAGTCAAAAACTTCGTAAATAGTTATCATGCTCAACAAAGAATGTTTGTAATACATCATCAGAGATAATTACAAATACTACCCCCGAAGGTTTAGCTTAATTACAAAACATTTCAATTATCTTTCAAAATTACAAATACTCCCTTAAGGTGTTACAACCCCCCTCCCCCCTTGAGGTTTGTAGTTACCTAATAAATTACCCCTCCCCTCCTGAGGGTGCAATTGTAATATAGGACAAATGTCAAGGGGATTTTTGTAAGTTTAAAAGATAAATGGTTTTTTTGTAAATAGGCTAAAACTCAGGGGTAGTTCTGTAATTATCCTTACGTGATTATTAACAAAACTCAATCGGGAATTGTTCTAAAATTTCAAATAATCGCTTTAATAGGCAATGCATGACTATATTTGGTGAACAATAGACGATTCAGATAAAAAAAAATTAAAGGCTAATTATATGCTATGAATAGAAATGTCATTATTAAGCTTAAAATGTCCAAATACTAGATCAATTCTAAGTTTCTAAAGCTAGATGGTCATTCACTGAGAACTAGCAGCATCTCACAGGTTATGCAAGATAGATACCATCTCAATCACAAACTCTGCACCCAAGCACACAACAAATTTGAAACTCGGAACTACAAACTAGAAAGACAGAAGAATACACCGATAACACAGAGAAAGCAAACCCACACCATCTTCACTACAAAATTACTGGCAGATGTATTATCATACTGAAATTGAGCTGTGAAATTTACACACTTAGACCTGAGGTACTCTTCTGTCATGACAGTTCATGAAATAAGTGAACTAATTGCTTGCAGAAGAATATAATATATTATTCTTTCCTTGTTTATTTTTCCCCCTAAATATTCTGCAAAGGAATAACAAAAAAGTAGTGAAACTGCTAAGCTTTATACATACTTCACATGAGTGGTTAATCAAATGCGCTATGCTTCCAGCCCTTGTGGCATCTATAACACGTTCATCATCAATCCGAAACATATAAGTTCCAGCTCCCTGCACACAAAGACATGTTAAAAGTTATTCCAAAAACAGATCCTTTGGCCATAGTATCAGCAATCTTAAATGTGATGATCTACTAGACAATTCTGAATGTAAAGGTTTATCATCGTTCAAAAGGATACTGTAGAGTTTGTGTTTGTGTCCCAAATGACCCACATCGCCAATTTGTTGGGCTGTTATTGTGTATAAATGTGGGTTCGGCACCCTCTCCCCTTGAGCTAGCATTTGGGGATGAGTTCTACCCAAGCCCATTTATCATGGCATAAGAGCACCCAGGTTTGGTTTGGAGGCGATGTGGGAATCGGACCCCGACCCATTCGGAGCGGGTGTTAGAAGTTGTGTTTGTGTCCCACATCGACAATTTGTTGTGTTGTTAGTATAAATGTGGGTTAGGCACCCTTTCCCCTTGAGCTAGCTTTTGGAGATGAGTTCTACCCAAGCCCATTTATCAGATACCAAATGACAGAAGCACATAAACCTTGATTTGATTGGATAAGATGCCAATTTGTCCTTTCGTTGGGAAAATATATGGATACATATACAATTACACATACCAACAAAACAACTACATTAAAGGGAAAAAAAAGGTAATACTCTAAGTTTATGAGAACAAATCACTCATGTAAATGTATTCACTTCAAAATATCACACCTCAAAACCATCAGTGACAAGACTGCACAATCTGAGAAATCTATAAACCATGCATAGACCAATGGACCAATCACACCATAATTTCAATACACAATGCATATGGAATAGTCAGAACCCAGTGGGCAGATAATGATATACATTTAGAGGGCATAAGGTGACTCATTTGGTGACAGTTGAATAATCATTATCAGAGATATGGATGAGGTATGTGAAAAATTTATGAGAAACTCTTTGGTGTCTCTTTGTGTTATAATTTAGGGATGCACAAGCTAGGAGAAGGTTTCTACACCCCACCCCCCACCACACCCCCGCACCCAAAAAGTTTGATTTGATTAGCTGATTAGGAGGCTGTCAAATCCCTGTGATTCTAATTAAGAAGATGAAGCACAGAATAGAAAAGGAAGTGAGAAAATATTACACGAGAGCTCCTGGACAAGATGAGAATAAATATTGAAGAGATTGGATATTCTACGACCTACAAATCAGAAACAGTGATGAAAGAGTTGTGGTGTTCGAAAGAAGGGTTATGTACGGATGTCTGTATATGAGCCCTGCCTCGGAATCGGTGTCTTTCAAGGACAAAATTTGCTATGCTCACTTTACAAATCCTTTGGCCATAAAATAAAATAGGAGTGATATTTATAGGCCCATTAGTTAGTACTCTATGCTATGACTGTTGCACTATCGTATCTATACACTCACACTTGCACCCGGAAGAAGTATAATGCATTTTCAGTTGCCAGAATAACTAAAAAGATGTGGAAAAAAAACACGAGTTAATACTTGTATTGATCAAGGGAACGAGTCACTAACAGTTTGCAAGGGTACAGGCTAGTGCATCTTAAAACTAGAACATTGATACATGATCGCCTGACCAAGATCAAGCTAATATAGGAAAGTAGAGCATGTATTGATCTCCAATAGTTGGAGAAAACCTTTATGAGCTATGACGTAATTAAGTCTTGATTAGCAACGCAGGACACCACGACATTCGCTTGTAGAGTAAAGTATGTGATGTAGCAGTCAATCAGCAAGCAGAAGGGATAGAATGGCGAACTTGTGCAGATAATATTCCAGAATGATAGACTAGGGCAAGTCACTTAGGCATATCAGCATGGTAAACCGTAAACCATCAGCTCAAGGCTCATGTCCTACAGTAACAGGGTTGGTTATGGTTCTGAGTTGTACTCAATTGAATGGCTACCAACGACCCCAGCTCCAACGAAAAAGTTTTTTTTATGACAAGATGCAAATTCATTTTGAGAAAAAAATATGTTATCCATTATTTATATTTATTTATTTAAATGGAAAACAGCATAGCATCCATAATATGTTCCAGTCACGGCCACATTCCTGAACCATTTTCCTTTAAGGATCCTTTCAGAGTGGCATCAATAACATAATCCTAACCACTGAAGTCCCAGCCATGACATAATAAATATCAGAGTCATCCAAACAAATGCAAGTACTTACCACTAAGGAATTGTATATCAAGTGTTCTCTTCTGTCAGCTACTGGAGGCCGAATAAGTTCGCCAATATATTCAATTACCTATAACGCAACAAAATTAACATTTAACATGTCAAATCTCAAAACTAATTTGGAAAGAAATGGTGGTCAAAGCAATTTACCATGTCTCCCGCTCTATGTGGAAGTTTGGTGAAGACACCAAAACCATGTATACCAGACTTCCCTGTAACCACAATATTCCCAAAGGTGAACAACCAAATTATATACTTCCCATGAAGATCACAAAGTTGTTAAATACTTCTTATGAAGATAAAAGTTGCAAAACAAATTTCCGTTCCACCATTAACAAACAATTGAGATCAAAATCACACAATTTGGTTTAGAACAACTCTTCCCTGCTTCAGGCCAGGTGCCTCGACCTCTATTTTGAAGGGCGCAGGCGGGGGGTGTTTGTGTACGTAAACATCATAAATTACAAAATTAACACAAGTTAACCAATGACACATACGTAGGCAAGTTAAGATGGTGTTTCTAACATAATAAAAACAACTTATTAAGTCCACGTCCAGGAAAGAAAAGCTTTAAAACAACAATTAGGCATCAATACTGAAGTATATCACTGTAAAGAAACAAACCAAGCCTGGGCACACATGAGGAACACCAACAAAGACCCAAAAATGGGATAGGCTCACAAAGAAAAGAGAGATGCATAAGCCAAGAGGCAGAAACACATGAAGTTCTTTTCCTTCTGCAAGAATCAACAGAAAACACTTCACTTTTCAAAATAAAGGTGACACAAAATGTGAATAAGATCACAAACAGCCAATCAAAAACCATCTATGATACAAGGGCACCATCACCAAAACCCTACTACATAAACCTAAAGAGCACTTGAAATCATAAGTGTCCTGTTTCTGGGGGGGATAGAAAGATCCTAGATAATGTCTAGCCTCGCCATCATTCTAGCAAACAATTTACATTAAAATGTAATTCGTCCTGTGAATAAATGTGATCGAGCATCATAAGCAATGCACAAAAATGAAAAATCGAGGTCGCACTAATACACATCCAAGTAGCATGCATTTCTCAGCGGAGCATCAAAAGGCAACAAACAACATAAAAATCTGCAGAAAGTTTACCAAATGCCAGTCTCTTTCTAAAGGTATCCCTCATGTGATTGTACTTATCCGCCAGAGAAAGAATCTTTCCAGATGCGTCAAGTTGCGACATTTGTAGCTTCTGAAGGTGAACAGAATACTTAGAACCACCAAATTCATTGGAGGACGTTTTGTTCCACAATGGCAGACAGGGGCTGCACCCACCAATCAAGTATGGCTGGTTCTCCACGTACAAGCGCTTTGATGAAGCACCAGAGATCTCAAGATCATTTCTCCCTCGCCTTTTGGAAAAATTACAAGGCTCTATTTACAACCAAAGGGAAAAGAGAAATCAGATATCCACGAGGTGATGCTACTGTACTTCCATATGGCAATTCTGCTAAAGTACGTACATATAGACAAACCAAATTCCTTATCCCAGTGGCGATCTATTTAATTCAATTCCATAAAAGCAGAAGTAGCAAAAAATCTTGTGCGAAACATACCCCCAAAAGGGGTCATTTACAAAGAAAGCCACTCATTTTGTCAAAATAAACAGAATGTATCTGCTTATTATGATACATTAATGGAAAGCTCTTAGCTGCAGCATAGGATAAGAGCATATAATGTCCTCTTATCAGATTAAGAGAATAAACAGATAAGTGAAACTAACTCAGAACACACAGGTATTTTAAGAAATGGGGGTTCATCGATCTAAGCAGCATACTTGTAAAGGCTATCTGACAAGTATGCTATTATCAGAAAAAAGCAAACCCTTTTCAGGCAGTTTCTGACCCAATACATGCACAAAATTATACACACGTTCAACGAGAAAATGTTGGATAAATTTATACCAAAAAAACTACTTCTCAACCCAATCGTTTGAGAGACCTGACACTGCTCTGTGATGATGAAATATCTACTTGCCACATGTATATTTAATACCTTTAAGTACAACTACTTCCCTGTAGAATTGTATATAGAATTACAGCCACACAGAAGCCAAACTCTAGGTCACTATATATACATACGGAATTACAGCAACACAAAAGCCAAACCAAGGTCATTATATATTTACACACGCACACATATATCCATCTACTCCCATGACCTATTACATCAATATTACCTCAATACCTCCATCTCATTTGAAAAATTACTCCAAGATAAGAAGTAGGAGGGTAAATGGGGTAGGTTTGGAGAATCCCAAGCCCCACCTCGCAGAGGTTTGCATGGACCTAGACCCAATAGATTGGATCCTACAGACCACTAGACCCGTTTTAAAAGTTATTCTCGAAATGTAAGAATAGTAATTTTTTATATTTAGATCTTAAACGTGAGTATATATGCAATATACACATTTTTTCCATATATACAGTATATATATGTGTATATAGCACAAATAAATATATAGCAAAGAAAAAGTATATATAAAATCTTAACGAGGCGGGTTCGGGACATAATTTAAAAACTAAAGCCTAAGATATGACGTGAACCCGCTTATAGTCCTCAAGACTCACCAAAGCGGTGCAATTCAGGGCTTCACCCAATCCATTGCCATCCCTCATAAGGAGCTAACATCACATCAGATCAGATATATACACTTATTTGTTATTCTCAATCATGTGTGATCACTTACCACATCAAAATTTCATGTTAAGAGCTGAAAACATAGCATGGTATTAATGTAATATGACGTGAAAAGTGCTCTAGTCTAATACCTAACAGTTCAATTCAATCCATCCACAAGAAATGTGAAAATACCAAAGATGGATTATTGAATTGGATTAAAATATGGAGGATAAACAAAAGCTCTTTCTCCAGTGTCTTTGAAAATAGGCAATCCATATCCCTCACAGCAAAGCATCCTTTGTGTTCTTCCTTAAGAGTATGTACCCCTTAATTCCAGGCTCAGATGAGTGGGATTTACACAGTAATCAAGAAATGGAAGAGTTTTTATCCAGTTCTTTAAAAGTTTACTCCCTCCGTCCAGGCCCCTATTTCCTTCAGGAATGCTATTCAACAGTGTTCCATTTCCTAGAACAGCAATTTTCTTTCCAAAAGCATTCTCTCGCGTATGCGTAATGATGTGGCACCACTAATTCCCAGTCATTGTTTTTTAGGTTAAAATCTAAACCTATGTGCCAATGCAAATATGGACATTCAAGTTGGGCGAAGGGAATAATTAATATAATTGTGGAAGATCACTTATATCATACTGCCATTGGTTCCCTTATCACCTCCCCCAGCTACAGCTCATCCCAGACATTTTTCTAAATGAAGACGCTGCACCTTGGCTGAGTTCAGAATGGTTGTGCGCAGCTAGAACAAGAGTAAGAAAAAGGCTAAAAAAACCAGCTACAATAGTTGTAAGGCAAAGAATTGAGCAGATCAGATAATTTGTTGTCAAATAGAAAAGGCAAGACCATGGGATGGTCAAAAAAGGAAACCTTAGTCGAGTTTAGAAGGTGAACAGCACATGTTACCCAACCATTGCCAATCATTCATAACCAAATTTATATTCACCAGTAAAATTTATATCAATAATCATGAAAATTGCTAAGAATGCAAAAAAATTACTTTACCAGTACGAGCACAACCAGTGGGATTTATCGGTGGGATATATTCGACTTGTTCACAGGCTTTCCGTCCAATTTGTTCATCAAAAGGCAAGTGCTCATTAGACAAGGGCCTGTGTTTCTTGCAGAAAGAAAGTAATTGAATGCACTGATCGTCCTCATCCTCATCGAAAGGAACCAAATGCAGTCTACCCATATCCTCAGGCTACAAAGATGAAGATGATACATGGACAAGAGTTAGAGGTGAGGAAGAGTTAGCAGTCAAAACCAACAAGTACGCTCAAAATAAGGCAAATAAAGTGAAAACGTTCTAAAAGAATGAAATAATGCGTGTAATGTAATTGCACGCACATTGCATACCTCAAGGCAAAAGCCAGCAACACGAGCACAGAGAGGGTGATATGCCACACGACAATTATTGTTTGAGCACTGCAAAATGATTATAGATAATGATATAGTCGCATGAAGCAACAGAAATCCCAAGACCAACATTAAAGGTTTTTTAAAGAAGCAACATGTCAACATGGAGCAATACAAAAATTACATAGCTCTACTCAGACAATGACCAAACCATTTACTATCATTACCTCGTCAGGAAAGACCGCATTTGTTCCATAAAAGTTAAAAAACAGCACAAGGGAAAAGACATAGGCTTTCCATTTGATAACGATCAAAAGAAATAGAAAAACCAGCACAACTGATTGGCTGTGAAGACGGCACCAGAATATTTCCAGGTTTGCTGATTCTGTTAAACATGCTGCAGGATGTGGTAACAGACATGACTACATGTCATTCAAATTAGTCAAATTGACCATATATTACCTTATTCCATGTTATTAACCATAAAGTTCAAATAAGGAAATTGTAGATACAGCGTAATCAAATTTTTGTAGCTCTTGAGTTGAAGTACTTAGTTGAGTCTTCCTATAAGCAGACAGAAGTATTTATGATAACAGGGTTTTGCCACCAGACAAACATATGAAAGACTCATTATTCTAAAAATATTAGTAACCATTGATAACTGTAGTTTCAGACTTCCACCCAAAAAAATAAAATACAAAAAGAAAGAACAAGAAAGAATATTTAAAAGTTATCAGGAAAAAGAAAAAAATGGACGGCCTTCAACCAAAGAAAAAGGATAAAAATTTACCTGGATACATGCTCCATGGGAAACACCACAGATGCTACATAACAGCTTCCACCGATCCTTCATAGAAAAGGAGATAAATGATTGAAAAATAGGCTATGTGGAAGCATGAAATCATCTAATAATACTGCATTAACATATAATATTTATCTCTCTGAGGGAAAATTTTGTAAGAGTTTGTCACAGAGATTGTAGGGTGAACACTTAACTGGTGTGAGTTTCCACTTAAAAGGCAATCAGACAGGACTAATGAAAAGATGTCTAAGATTGACATAAGGAAGCCTAGAAAAGAGAAGATACCTTGTTGATTCTACAAAGCCCATCAATGGGCTCCATTTTTTTTATATCAGATAAACAGGTTTCTGCATGAAAATAGGTGATATAAATAAGTTCATACATTTTATATAAAAAGAAATATGTGAGCACATGCGTATGTATTTGTGAATCACAGTAGAACCTGGTATCCATATGGCACAAGCAAGATGAGCCCAACGCCCATCGGTGGTGGGCTTCATAGCACCTCCTAAAGCCAATTCATTTACACCATAACATTATGTTTTATTTACTCCAAGCAGTTAATGGCCCCAAAAGAAGTTTAAGGGAAAAAAATGGATAGAGAGATTTTTAAGTACCTACTACAGGACACAGGCAGCATGGAGGAGGAGTCTTCGGAGCTCCTGGACGACATAAGTTGCATAACCAAAGAACACCACCAGTAGGCTCAAGTTCTCCATAGCATCTAGCATGCACCTGAACAAGTATTATGAAATGTAAATATGACGGACGAAAAAGAATTTAAACAAAAAAAAACAGATAAGTAAATCCATCTTATATGCAAATAAAATATGAAAAAACATGATGAAACGTCCAAGCAAGAGAGAATGCTGGAAGATCGTAACATGGCATACTGATGAAAAGATTGGGTCTATATAGACTCCGAAGACCACAGCCGTCATGTTACCATGCCCAAAAAATATCAATTCCTATTAAAGGGACCAAGCAGTGCATTTTGCAGAAATATCAACTGCGAAATATTTGCCAGTATAAGAAAAAATGTGAAATGCCAAAATTTGTAGCTTCCAATTGCTTATTGTTGGATCTAGGCTTTACATTATCAAGCTTCTAAGACTCCAATGCAGGGGTAAAACAGAGAGAAAAAAATGACAACTCCTAACTAGGCTCGTTGGAAATCAAAGCTACTGCAGATATATACTTTGGAATCAACAGAATGACAAAGAAATGCCACATGATCATAGTAACACCATGAATAGCCTTTCATATAGCAGACCACCTATATGGAATCAATCGAAGATTTTGATCCATAAAAAATGAGGTCTCCCACAGGGCACAGGATGCAAGTTTAAATAACTAATTTGAAGTTAAGAAAATTGGATTCCAAGCTGTTATAAGAAATTCATCATATCAGGAAGCTTCCCTATTAGCATGCCAGTAACAATTGCAATAAAAAAGTATAACAGATAATGGGGAAGCTACTCAGTGCAATGAATCCTTGCCCGCAATGAGGACCATCTCACTGCATTAATGCATGGAATTGGAGAAACTGACAAATTCATTCAAAGACAAAGCATAAGATAAAAAAGTCAAAAAAGAAAAAAGAAAAAAGGACTCACCATCATCCTGCATTTGTCACACTGAAGAAATAAATTATTCTCGTACTCCTGAAGCAAATAATTTACATCAGAAAATTCAACAATTTTGTCATTAAGATGACAAAGCAATCAAGAATATCTAATATTATACAGAAAAAGGAGAGGACTAAACTTTCTGAAGGTAAATTTTGCTATTTAGGTTTAATTAGACCACAAAAGAATATAAAACGAAACAGAAGAGCCAACTCCAAGCCTGAGTCAATAGGACAAAGCTAATCCTTATCAAAACAAAAACCCTACCTCATCCATATGGCAAACATTACACTTATCAAGGTCCCTCCATGCAACACGGACAGCTCTGTAACCAACAGGTTTGGTTTTTCTGGATGCCAACTGGGACGATTTTGAAGATGGTAGGGAGTCTGACATTTCCTGTAAATATTAAGACATTATTTTTAGGCTAGGAAAAACATCAGAGAGGCAGGGTGCATGTAGCTTTTCCGTCACAACAAATATCCAGTGTAATATGAACCATATGCCAATGATGTTGAAAGGCAAAAGCAAATCATACACGTAACTTAATGTAATTATAAAGATGACATAAATGAGTACACACTCAAACACAACATCTGACCTGTAATATTATAAAAAAAGTGGATGCAAGAAAATATTGCACACTGCAAATGTAAAACAGATAGATAAAACAGAGATAAGAGGACGAAAAATTACAACCATACAAAAACAGGTTGCATGTATGTCATGCCTAATGCAGGTCAATAAACAGTTGCACAGTCATGTTCATCAAATCTCCAGCACTGTACCCTCAATCCCAAATATATGCATTTCACTCGGAGATAATATTTATCAGTTGACAATATCAGTCCACATTTTGCATGATGCCGCTTGCCTGACCAGATTTCCATGTCCAGGCAAGCTATTCAATTAATACTGACAGAGGGAGGTTTTGTAACTTACATTAGATGACCAGGAAACCTTTCTCAGCTCATTTACCTCAATTACAAATGAAGGAAGTTTCAGTTACAGTCAAAGTAATGATTTTTATATCACAGATTACTGGATATCGAGATATTCTATTATGCCACTTAATTAAGGGCCTGTGCGGTTAGCTTTTTGAAAATTTCACTTAATGAGAATGGTTTTTGAATGAAAAATAGTGGTGCGTACCATTGCAATAATTATTCTGGAACTCCAAGACATGTTTTGGGCGTTTGGCAATCAATTTGCATTCTTGTGTTTTATTTCAAAATATTATTGCATGCATGTGACTACACCAAATGCTATGGTCGAGATGATTGTGATTTCAAGATTCAAATCCAACAGTCCAAAAAACTTAAGTTGCAATTAATTATTTTTTTCTATTTTTCATCACATTTTACCCTGCACCTTCTCCTTGCACCATATTTTCATCTTTTCATCTCCTCACCTCTTCAATCTCTCTCTGGTCTGACCTATAATAGTGGCGAAGTCGGCGGCGGCGGCTGCTCTTGCATCCGTTTACCACCTCATCACTTCCCTCTCTTGTCCTGCTCAACTTCGCCCAAGGCATGGCAGCTTCCCAGCAGCGGATCTGAGGAAAAGTGATGTTTTTGCAGGGTGGATGGAAGGAAGATGAGGAAGGTGGCAAAGATGCTTTGGTGGGTGCTCGGGGACGGGGCAGAGAGGAAGAAGGATGAAATGTTGGCGGCAGGCAGGAAAGGAAGACAAGAAAAAAAAGGTGGAGATAGTGTGGTGGTGGAAGGAGAAGGCGGAAGAAGGTGGAGGGGTGGCGGCGGCAGGAGGAGGCAGTTACAAAAGAAAATGGAGATAAAGGAGGAGATGAAAAGGTAAGTGGTCCGTGCTGGCTGTATGGACTAAAGTAAATAAAGACGAGTTTCTCAAGGGGGCTCCATGCCTATTTTGCTAAATAGAGAATTTATAGATTAGGTTTTAAATGTTAAAACTCTAGAAACCTTTTTTTACAGGAGGAGACATGAAGGGCCAACATTGGCCCACCAAAAGTGGGCCAAAGACAAGGATGAACAGAAACCTCTGCTAACAGAATGGGCCATAACTTTTTGCAGTCTTTTATAGACTACTTTCGGTTTTTAATTAGGGAGACTACGAGTTTCATGAATTAGCAGGCGCAAGGTTCCTCTTAAGGGAGTATAGGAAGTCCAGAACTCCAGAGAGGATATCTGCATCTAGATTTTCTTATCTTTAAATATGGAAATTGAATAGACTACACGTTACAGCATAATAGGCAAAATGTTCAGACAAGCAATAATGGTTAGTCATAGACAACAAAAATAGCAGGTTTTCCAACCAAGGCATCACTACTAAAGAACCTATAACAAGAACACCTGTAGGCTGTAATTATGTTTCCCTACTGAATGTTTCATTACAGAACGTAAATGGAAGATAAATTTCAAAGACGGTGACTTGGAAATTTTTTTAGGTACAAAATTGTCATTAGAAGGAAACAAGCTCCCACAAAAGGATTATGAAATAGATGTGTCCATAAAACACAAGGACCAGACCAAAAAAGAAAAAGTTGCAGCTTGAAATAAGATAAATGAAGCATGCATAGATGCCGTTACAAGTCCACATCAAATAATAACTGAACCAAGTATCTTAAAGGTGCAAGATTTTCTTTAAGAAAAGATCTTTATCTTCTAATCAACCCCTTGCACTAGCCACCATCATTAATAACAATGGCCAAAACCTTGACAGTCCAGCTCATAGCTTTAACAGAAGCATTTGAAAAATGATAGTATTTTAAGCATAATCCAGAGTTAATAATTAAAGAAAATCCTAACGGAGTCCACAATACGAAAAAGGCATGCAAAACATTTTCACCGAAAAGCTAACACATTGTAGAGACAATAAACGCAAACAACAGTTCATAACTGATAATTTTTGTGAATTCTACAATCAACACTTCAATATCCTTGTCTGACACTACACATTTAAACATGATGCGTAGGGCAATTTCATAAAATGGTCGATGGCGAGAATGAAACTACTACATAAATCAAAACAGGTTGCTAAGCACACATACGAGATGGATATGACTTCTAGGGTAAATAATAGAGGGTATGCTTATGCATACATACCTTTATGAGTTTGGAAACTTTCGAGTGGGAAAACCCAAACATATAAGAACCAGAGGCAAAACTCTGATCAGCTTTATAGTCTCGATTTCTGATTTGCACCGTCCTAATCCTTTTGTATATTTTATTCCAGCAAGCAGATGGAGTTGGGCCATTAAACTGTGAAATAAAAGTATTCAACAAAGAGGATATAACTGAATTGAGCAGATTTGTCGGTTAGGCAGCAAATGAGTAAAAAAGGAACTCTGAACAAATTTACTGTAGATTTAATGGAAAATAAATCACACAGTTGAATAAGAGATAAAAAGAAGATACAAGCATGTGGGGAAAAAAAGAACTTCAACGATGATCATATCAATATGGCTAAGTTTTCTTTTTTTTTATAAGAAACAATAATTTTATTAATCAAAACAGTAAAATTACAATTAGTGGATAAGGAATCCACACAAAAAATTCCGAATCCTAAACCGACAATTCATAAGTCTAGCTTCCAGTCTCTAATTAAATCTAAGACGAACAAATGATTAAAATCTTTGTACCCTATAATCCATGAAGCCATCCTAACCTTGATTCTATACCAACACTCTAAAATAGACTCTTTATTGTCGTTAGAAATTCTGCTTATCTTATAAAGCAACGTGAATAATTTACTTCCTTACAAGTTTCAAACAGCTGAAAATAGGGAGATTCTTTCTTCTAAGGATGACGAAAGGCTTGATCCATTTCTCTAACTCTTATCTCCTAGCAAACTACGTTCTCACAAAGACAAGGTATAGTATTTCATTATAGCTCTAGAGTATCATTTCCAATTTGATACTTTAAAAAGAAAAAAAATCGAAGTTGCAGTTAAATTAATAATTAATGAGAATCAATGGAATATATTAAATACTATATCAGATTTGAATCAGATTTCAAATCAATCTAATATCTTGAAACTTGATCTCTACCCTGGATGAACCATAAAACCAAGAGAGCATAAACCAAATAGAAGGGTTCACCTCACTTGTGAGTAAATATTTCATAATATCCTCATTAGACCGTCATATGATGAAACAAGAAAATGTAACGTAGGAGGATGGCAAGCCCTCAATATGCAAAGTGGAGGTTAAACATGAAATCACATGAGAGCGTAATTACTAAATTATCTTCTATAAGCCTCATGAATTCCTCAGTGCAATTCCCACAAACTCGAAATAACAAAAGCAGTTCTCAAAAAAATTATCGTTGTCATAAAAAATCTAGTGTGAGTTTCCTGTCAGTATTTACAGCTTTACCAGCTCATCTTACAAATGAACCACCTCAAAATTTTGTATAGGCCTATAAGAAAGTATAAGCTCATACGTTAAAATCAGACATGAAAGAGAATAACTTGGAAAGAGTCATAATAACGCGGAAAATGACAAAGAAAAAGGAAAAAGTAAAGGAGAAAAGACAAGACGTGCACAACAAACTTAAAAGTCTGATACAGGGGAAGACAAATAGAACAAGTAAATTAAATGCACAGGGAAATAGAATAAAGAAGCAGAATTTTTTAAACTGACTGTTAGCTTTATGAGATACCTCTTCTCCATTATCTGTCGTAACTTTAAATATAGGTCTGGTCCTTAAGGCCACATCTCTTAGTACTTCCATCTTATATAAAGCATGCACACTTGGATCTGAAGCCAAAAGTCAAAAACCAATATGTAGGAAGAATGAAGGAAAAAAATATACTAAATATCATGCAAAAGTAATAATCAACAAAAAACAAATTTCAGAGCAATGATTCACCTGTTATTGAAGGATACATCCTCACAGCAGTATATCCCTCAGGCCATATAAATCTCTCATTTTGGAAATTATCAGTGTCTTTGACAATCTTTCCTGCATGAAAACTCACATGCAAGAATTAGTTGATTCATTAATTATGTTGAAGAGGTCTTGCTGTCTTTGAATGTGCATATGAAAAATCACTGGTCAACGTGATGCACCGACATTTACACTAGCAAGATGAGTCCTTAATTACAGAAGATCCTAAGCACTAGGGACCACCAGCATCCAACCAATCTTTTGTTAAGTACAACTATATTAATGTAGCTAGACTTACCAAGGCTTATTATTTGCAACTCTCCTGCTTCTAATGGGCAGCTTTTAAGCTCATCAATTTTCTTGCTTATCTCATCATGGCTCATGCACTCTTCATCACCTGAATCAGCACCATCTTCATGATCTGCGTTTCCACTATCATTGATATCAGCATCAATCCCATCTCGCAGCTTCAGCATTCTTGTTGGGATCCTCTGTTCAGTAAGATACCTGATCAAGCAGATACTTCAGCAAGTTCTCTGGGAAATTTAACTACTCAGGTAAATGTCAAATACCAAAATGTAAATGCATCATTTTGTTCTGACTACGTAATGTTGAAAATAAATGGAAATAAACACAAAAAAACATATATATGATAAAAATGTTCCTGAGGATGATTCAATACAAGTATTGCTGCAACAAATAACTTGCTTGAATTGTGAGAAACACAGAATTGCAGTCCAACATGCAACCAAAACCCACTCCACAAGGAAACGAAAAATTATAATCACACTCAGAGTAGGAATAACTGGAAAGATATCAGCGAACAGATATCTCGAGAAATAGACGCCTAATTAGCAAAATAATCATTCCAAGTGACACAACATTGCAAAAAAAACAAGTTCACCATGACCATAAAAAGCCTAAAGTTGAATCTATAAACCTGATGAAAACCACCAACGAGTTATATGTGAGTTTGACAGGCGTCACAGGCCAAGTATTCAATTCAAGCTATGATTGAACAGCCAGGTATAGTTATACTTCAATGAGCAGGTCCTAATTAGTCATTGCATTCACTCGATCCACAGCAGTTTGTAAACAGAAAGCTTATAAGTAAAGTTACGGTTAAATCGTTCGTTACAAATCAATAACCAAACACCGGAAAATTTCCAAACAGTTTTCTCAAATTTAAGAACAGTGAATTTCATAGAAAAAGGTTTATGCATGCTTCACAAGTCAACCAACATCAATAGCTACAACGTTTTTTTGCTCTAGAGAAAATAAAGCTGCCAATCAATCAAACAAAGAGAAGAACCCTATATAAATGCAAGTTCCTTCAAATGAACCAACTAGCCCTTAATAAGGAGCACATCTGTGTAAACCTTTACGTGCACATAAACTTTTGAATTTTACCCTCTAGTGACAAGAAACAGAAAAGGAAAAGTACTTAGGGTCTCAAGATTCATAATATGCTGCCCAGAATAGATGCAAGAAGTTAAACAAAGCATACATAAAACATAAACTCATAAATACTAAGAACATTCATGTCCATGGTAATGACTGACACATATATCGTGCAATAATGATATTTGAACTCTATCTTACGTTCTCCATCTAGATTATTTATTTCTTCGAACAAAGTTAATTAAAGTTTGTGGAGCGAATTTGATAGCATCAATGAGTGCACACTATAATCAAATACGGAAAATCATCGGTAATAAAGCAGAGACTTAAACTTTGAGAACTATAATTAAAATACTCACATTTTTGCTTCCTCTAATCCTCGAAGAAAAGTTGGTTTCTTGCACTTCGAATGACAAGACGAAAGAAGTCCCTTGAGGAAAGAGATAACTTGTTTCTGTGTTACCCTGAATGTTAAAGAAGAAAGTAAAAATGTAGGCTATGAAGATGATGATGTGTGTTACCAACATCCAGCCGGTTGATAATACTCCTGAAACTGTTCCAACAGTCTACACTAGGCGAAAAATCTTCAGAACTCAAAAAATAATAATAATACCTAGCAAAATCATGGGTACCAAAGAATTGTACTAGGACTGATTTTTCTCCAGAAGTTTTCTTTAGACCCTTGCGTTCACCCACATGAGATTCATCCAACACAATTGCAGGCCATACAGCGTGTCCTATATTGAAGAAAAGGACAGATGACAGTAATTAATTTAAGCAACAGTGTAAAATATAAAGCTGCACTTTTGCGAAAATTACAGATTATTAAAAAATATGATGTTTTCTTGTGCTTATGAATGAAGAATCACTTCCCTAGTATCCAAAGGTGTGATAATATGCACATGTATCCTACCAAAAAAGAGTTGTGATAAATAACTGCTGGCAGGGGAGAGATGGGCGATAATTTAATATCTTCTTATCTTTACTTCTGTGAGCCCTTTACATTTTAAACGTTATACGCATATAAGGTAAGATAAGCTGATCATTTGCATGTGTAGTCCACTAGAAAAATCTACTTTCAACCTTATGCAGAATCAAAAGCACATAGAGACATACCAGTAAGTTTAGCCCAAATTATGTCCCCAGTTTCAATCTCCTGGCAATCATCCAAACTAGCAGCCAAAACCATCATCTCATTCACATCAATCCCATCAACTTCTGAGCTCTTGTCACGAAATTTCAACTTCAAACTTTGCATCTCCTCAAAAGAGACATGAAACTTAATTCGTTCATTTGATAACATCAAGTTTTCTTCCTCTTCGTCCTCATACTTCACCTGCATTGCACTCCACATATCACCCCTGTGTCCTTATAGAAATATTCATATGTATAGCACAGATAAATCTCAAATATCAAGTAAGAGAGCATTACATGGTGCCGGCCAGTCTCGGAATTGTAACCATCTATATGGCCAGAATACCAGCTTGCGTCCAATGGCCAGTATACCTGTTACCATTAACTCTCTAATTACACTTGGAAACAAGTCAAACATAAATATAATGGTTCGGTTGCATGTGAAGATTCAGTGAATCGTTAGATTTTTTCAGCATCTGAGCACATTTGGAAATTGTCGTCTAATCACATAATTAGATGCGTCCACGTGATAAATGCAAATCAGTACTTTGTAATGATATCAAAAGTACACGTGTTACGTAGACAGCTTAAGATTAGTAAAGTTATTACCTTGCATTGTAACCCGATAAATTTATTCGGATCAACACCCTCAAAACTCAGCCTGCATCCAACGAACACAGCAAATCAAACATCATTAAATTCAGTATATGAACAATCCATTTAAAGACTAGGAAAACCAACACATACCAGACCCATTTCTTTGTCTGAACATCTTCAGAATTTTTTAAATCAGTATCTAAACAATCATTTTTCCGCTTCCTGCTCTCACAATTATTAACTTTGCTATTAAAGTTTTTATTTTTCCTAACATTATTACAATTAGTTTTGTCAGAACTATCACTCAACCGCGTTTGATCATCTAATTTACTTGATGACTTGCAATCAACTCCCAATTTCATCAACTCTGTACTACTCTCCCCTCTCCTCCGCTTAATCCTTCTCTCCACACGTTCTCCTCCGTCAACCTCCAATTCCTCCGACTTCACTGGAAAACCCTGCAAATCCATCTTCTGAAAAAAAGACGGTCCTTTCACTTTCCTCTTCCGCCGCCTCAAGTAGACATGATTAAACCGAGGCTTCACGGCGATCGGGGGGTATTTCAATTGATCATGGCCGTTCAATTGTGGTGGTTTACGGGCAGCAGCCTTGACCTTCTTCGATCCCCTGGCGGTGACGCAAGGGGAGGTAGCGGAGTACACGTCGCAGAGCGAGATATACTTGAGAGGAGCATTCCCCCTCTGAAATTCATCCTCTTCGCGCTCTTCCAATGCCGGGTTCAGCTTCAAGCCTTTGTTGTCGTCGGATGAGAAGGATAAATCAGCAGAGAAAGGGAATGCAGCATCAGCCATGGCTAATAATTGCAAGTAAAGGAGAAAGGTCAATTCGTTTTCCCACTCCTCTCTCTCTCTCTCTCTCTCTCTCTCTCTCTCTCTCTCTCTCTCTCTCTCTCTCCCCTTGTGGGGAATGATAATTTTTTAGGGTTTTTCAAGGTGAAAAAAATCGATTTCCCGCCGTTGGCACCTGAAGAACGAAACGGGGAACTGTGCAATATATATATATAGTGCGTGCAAATGCTTATCTGTCATAGGTGTGATTGCGAATTATATTACAAATGTGCAAGATACGTTGAAATTCAAGCAATTTGTATTAATTTGTTGTTTCTGTTTTATTGTTACTTCTCGAAAATTATATTTTTACATTAGGTAAATATCTTCATTTCTTGAATACGACAGTTAATTAAAGCAGGAAATAAAATGGAACATTCTTTACGGAAAGTACTCTTTTTTCTTTTTTCTGTTCTCTTTTGTTCTTTTGTTGTATGAACTATTTTGATATATAAAAAATCGCAGTCGAGAAATCTCATATTTACCATTTATCAAGTACGATTGAAGTGTTTTGCGTAGAACTTATTTACACAACTCAACAAAACTTATTCGAAGACTTGCACCGAAGACGGCTTACACTTAATCTAAAAGGAATTTTGAACAATGTTTATATATAAAAATACTTTGTCATTTTTTAACGATAGAGAGAGAGGGGGAGGGAGAGATAAATTGGATCCAAAGAAAATAGCATTTTGAACTTTATCAACACTTTGATCCATTAACCTAACGTATGGAGTTACAAAACACGTTCTATCAGCAAATCTATGAATTAGGAAATAATATCAATAGGCATGAATTGAAGATTTGACTTGATATATTCCTGAATTAGTTGTTGTTGATCAAGTAATTGAACTTAAATTTATAAGAGGTACACTTGATGAAATAAATCATTTGAAGAATAATCACATTGATTCTATAGCAAATCTTTTGCATTATCATTTTTACATTTGATTCAATTAGAAAAATTGGTTCAAATAATTATGTGGAGCAATTCATCATAAACTCTCTCTTTTTTATCTAATGTTAAGTGAATATATCTGAACTAAGCAAGTTTTACATTGTTAAGATCTAAATAGTTGAACAAACATTTGGACATTTCTTATGGTTCTATACAATAAACTAATTAGTTCGGTTGTAAATAAATATAATTCACAACTGAACTGGTTAGTTTTTTTGTCTAATATATATACACATCATAGATACATATAAGAGAATTGCAAATGATGGTCACGAGCAATTGTTATTAATGACATCAATAACATAATTTCACATTTATTAACTACTTGACTTACCACATTAACTACCCGACTTACATGCATCAAAAATAAAAAATAAAGTACTAAAAAATAAGTTTTAACTATTTATTTGTATTATGTAAATAAAAATTTCATCAATATTCATATTGAAAATATATGTGCTTTCATAAAAAATATTGGCACCGTACTCTATTTGAAAAATCAAATATGGAAGTAAATTATGGAAAAAATAATTGTTATCTTCCTGGTGTTTAACCTTGATTGCTGGTTAGAGTTTAACTTTGAAACATTTAACCACGAAGCTGGAGCTTTAGGTGGAATAGACATGGTATTGTTGTGGACTATGATGGTTGTGATGCAGTTAGTTGTTGCTCTTTAGATTGATGCTTAGTGTTAGTTTGTTATTTTCTTCGTTTGTGGGTTCTCAATTTCATTGGAGGAGATGGCAAAACTAATGCTCTCTTTGTATTCCTCGTAGGCGGTAAATCTTGTGGATCATCTCCATCTTCATTGTAGTCATCTCTCCTAGGCTTCTTGTATATTTTGTGGTAATCATCATCATTAGATAACTATATTTTCTTTGATCTTTTGTCCCTTTTTGTGTTCATCATTAACTCTAGCGTCTCTCATTCATATATTTAAGAGCTTTAGAGATATCATTTTGTTGTGACTTGATAACAACTAAGTCATCCCTGGATTCCTCTCTATGTTGCACGATGGATCCACACATTTTTCCAAAACATTAGCCTTCATTTGCTCGTCAATGATTACCTTGATGGCAGGCTTCAAGTTTTCAGGCATAGAGCTTAGCATAATTTCTTATTTGGCTCTTTGCAGCTTAGCCTTTGTTGCACCAATTTTTGGTTTCTTATGTTGACCAATTGAGGTGGGCCAATGTACTCACTACTTGGTCTTGTACATTCGATGGTGGGGGATCTTCAGGTCTTTGAGATAAGGGGATCATTGCAAATGGCTCATTAAGAACTTGAAGGTCATCACATTTTTTGCTACTCATCTTGTGTTTCTTGGGCCTCATTGGGGTTTACCAAATTTCCCTCAATTATAACATTACTAATGATTCTATAAGCCACGTTGGTTATGCCAACAAAGTTTTCTTTATTGCAGCCTCTCCAGATGATGGTGCTATTTAATGTTCATTAGGAGAAGACCCCTTGGCCGGTATTGCACAGACAATCTAATATTATATTGGGCGTACACCCTTACCGGTGGGGATCACATTAATATCATCAACTTGTAAGAACAATGCATTCTTTGTTTCTACTCCAACTTATTCCTCCTTATTTTTTTGTATGGGTGAGACTTCTATTTCATAGTATTTAGCCATCTTCGCTCCATACTCAAGTGGATTAACAATCACATCCACCACATTGTTGCTTGGCTCCACTGTTGAGGAATTTGAGCCTCAACAATGGGATTCCCACTTTATTCCTCTATTTCTCCTTCCACCTTAACTTTCTCTTCTTATGGCACTTCCTCATCCTCAACATACTGAAGAGTCTTTATCCTCATGATCATCAATGCTAAGACCTTCACTACAAGAAATTTGATTTATAATGAGGAAAACTTAATGACGGTATGAAAAAACCATCATTAATAACATGATTCGTGAACTTTTTATGAGGGTAAAAAAATTTGTAGTTAAAAGAGGATCACTAATGGTGACGAATTCTTAATTTCCTAGTTATTGATGGATAATCCCGTCACTATTTGTGTGTACAAAAACTTCCCCTCATTATTGATTTATTTGGCCCCATAATTCCCACCAAATCCAATTATCATTTTCATCATTAAAAAATTACTTTTTATTTGATAAAAAAACCCTTGTGGAATCTATCTCTCTCTATATATATATATATATATATATATATAAAAGCAAAATGGCTTCTAAAACTGTTTTCCCGCCTAAACACCACTTTCTAAAAACTTTTTCCGATTTTTTTAATCAAAGTTGACCTTTAACTTATTTAAAGCCTAATAAATATTATTTATAGATTTTGTCAATTTTTGGAATTTGTATTACCAACTTTTGACTTTATAATCTTGGTAAGCATATTTTAATTAAGGAAAATAAATTAAATGGAAGTTGACTAAATTTAATTTCCTGGTATTTTAATTTTGGTAAATAAATCAATGAAATATTTAATGCATTTAATTTAAATATGGTTAAATCAAGTATATACCTTAAATCAAGGTTAAAAGAGTTGGTAGAATTTTTAATTGGAATATTCTATGATTAATATTGATGGGATTCAATCTTTTGATGACTTTCCTTACATTGTTTATACACACTATTATAACTTTTTATATGTAAATTTAATGCTCCATTTACAGAATCTGTAACTAATAAAAATTTGACAAACAAGTTTGTAATTCCAATTTTGAATGGCAAAAATTAATACTAAACGTTTAGGTTACATAATCCGTCTTAATTTTCTATAGTTTTGAATAGCCCCATATTTCAAACTTTCTTATTTTAATTTTCATATTTATGACAACTTATATTAATTATTACTTGTCAGACAAGTTTCTATTTTACCTAATTTTATATAGAAAATATTTATAAATCTGATCAACTTAAAAAATGCATGCTCAAAATAACTTCGTCTGTATTGTTAGATAATAATGATAAATAAATAATTACTTTAGAAAGAAATATATATAAATAATCATGGTTAATTTTTAAAAAATGGGAAAAATACATAATCCTCAAATTGTGCTTAAATAGATTTACATTTATATTTGTGTATAAAATTTAAAATAATAGACAGTTTGCTAATATAATTTTTAAATAAATACATTGCAGGGAGTCAAAATCTATGGTTCAAATGGAAAAGTGCATATAGAACAATATCGAAAGCAATTATACATAAACATAGAACACTATTAGCCGCACAACTAAAAAAAAGTGTGTTGTTTAATCACAAATTGCTATCTTAATTTGCTTTTACCATATATGCAAGATAGAAATTCAATTGAATATAATAATTCATATTCCATAAGCCATTCTTTACCGAAAGTATTGCAAAATAAATTTATAATACATTTCTCAGAAAAAGTTGCTACATAAATTTATGGTATTTTTCGCAGAAAATGACAATATGATCAATGACAGTGATTATTTCATAAAAAAACTGATTTAATGTTGTCCAAATTATGGACACATCAATCTTTGATATTTTTCAGAATTACTGTAAATTCAAAGTCAGATTTCTATTTGACGGCTTACAAAAGACAACAAGTCACACAAAAATAAACATGCATGTAATCAAGACATTGAAGACGATATTATATTTTTTATTGGGAAAATTATAAAAAATTATATAATATTACTTTTCTATTTAGACTTTCACGGTAATTCTGAAAAATAGAATTTGACTTTTGATGTGATATTAAGCTTTAGTAACTTACATGTGTATGGATTTTGAAATAGTGTTTGGTGTTTCTTGGTTGTTAGTGTAAACTTACATAAACTTATTTGTACAATGATTATTGCCCTATTATTTCCCTGAATGATCTGTCACAATGTATCCTGCAACAAAATGTATGTAAGACAATAAAATAACAAATGGATGCACGTATGGAGATTAAAAAGGATTTATTTCAGGATGCCTTATAATCATCAAATGGCGTCTAATTTAACCAAACAACCCTTATATTTATTTTAATATAAACTTTTGTGCATAAATTTAAGTCATTTTAACATTCTATATAAAAGTCTATGTTAGAAGTTCAAAAGAAATGCAATCAATACGATTTATATTCTGAAGCATTACCATACACGAAATATATTAACAAAAAATGTAATATACAATTAAAATACAATATGAACAAAAATATATTAAGGCAATTTATTGGTTCTAATACCTTTTCGGATAAATATAAATCATAATCTATATATATGTATATATATATATATATATAATAAGCAAGCCACTTATAAATAGTAAGCTTAATTTTTCCCGCCTAAAAGTACCTCCCCAAATTAGTAAACACGTTTTTATTAACATTTTTTGGCGATTATTGTTATCTTGCCAAAAACGATTTCAATACATCAATATTCTGCTAAATTTGGTAAATTTAAATTTTATTGAAGGTATCTATATTATATATTGAATTATTGACTAATTAATGAAATTATTGACTAATTAAATTAGACATGTCATTTAAAAAGAATTTATTATGGTAATAAAATTATAATTATGACGGTAAATCACAAAATGGGTATGGTATTACATTGACTCTAATAATACAATTTATAGAAATATTTTGGCTGAATCATAACATATTCTGGATGAATTATACGGGATTTCCCTAAATTACGGGATTTTACGAAAATACGAGATTTTTGATTATAATATTTTGGATGAATCATAATATATTTTGGTTGATGAATTAATCAATATTTAATTGATTGCAATCAAATTTTTACCAATAAAATAATAATAAAAAAAATTTAAACTATTTATTAATTACGGAAAATATATTTGTAATAATATTATATTCGTAAAAGAAATTCTAAAAATATAAGATATGTATCGATTATAAATCCGAAACTCTTACGAAATAGATAAAGAATATTAACTACAAGATTCTGAAAGTAAATAAAGGAAATAAAAAAATTGCTATTAAAACGTTTCTTTAATTATATTCATTATATCACCTATACATATGGATTATCAATCCAGTCATTCTTACTGCAAAATTTATCTTCATTTCAAAAATTTATCTTAATAAAATGCTCTGTCAATCTTTCTATTTCATTAAGAAAAAGTGGCGTCAATGCTCATGCTGGTTAGAATATCAACACTGTGTTTGGTCCGGTCTATGAGAAAGCAGCATATAATAATCGAAACAATGTGAACAGTCTGGAGTGAGTATTTCACGGCGCAGATGTCTGGAATTTATTTATTTTTATATCATTAAAAGTTTTAAATTAATTATAGCATAAATGAGTATTAAATTTCAAATTTTTTATTGCAGGTGAATATATGAAACTATAAGAAATGTCAATAGTTTTCAGTCTAAAAGAATACTATGGAGACGATAAATCGAGAAACAAACATAAGAATAATGATGTGTACAAGGAAGTTCAAAATTTATAATTATTGAATTTAGTGATTTAGTTTGATTTGCCTCAAGTTTGTATTGTACAATTTTATATTATTTAGCATTGTAATTTCTTGGATACATGCAATTTACATCCAATAGCACAACTCACCCCGTGCGTTGCACGAGCCTCATCCGAAATTATATATTCGGTTGCGTTGCGTCTTTTCTTTCCAAAAATCTAAAAAATACAAATTATTCGATATACTTTTCAAAATATTCGAACAATGCACTATAAAATCTGTAAAAATAATCAATACTCCAGAAATTTGAACATGAAATACAAATATGGACAATGGATCTATAAATTAAAAACTATCTTACAAACTATCTTACAGAAACGGGAATAAATATATAAGTTATATAGTTATCGAAAATTATTAAATGAACATATAATTTTTAAAGTTTTGGGCAACTCAATGTGTGTTTTTATAAGGTGTACACTTGCCTCAAATATATAATCAATTTGTTTTATTTGTTTTTTATTATTTTAAAATTTTTAATTTATTTTTCAATATTTAGCATAATATTTTTTAAAAATGTATTGAATAATAATATTTCTTTTATTAAATCTTACATTATTTTGTTCGGGTCAAGACCCGTCAACCTACACCTCATTTCCCATTCAACGGACAAAATAAGTTTGGGTCTTGAGATACCTATCTTGCCCCGTCCCATTAATATTCCTATAATCAATTTATTAAAATCAAAATTATACAATATTTCATTAATTACACTCCGTGCATCGCACGGGCAATATACTAGTTGTATTATTAAAAAAATCTAAATAAAACAACTTTTACTATTTCGTTCGCAAGATAAGTTGCGATTATTATATAAATATATAAATAATTTGTATTTAGTTATAAAAGCATAAATATTAACTTCATCCTAAAATCTAAAAAACATTGTAGAATTTTATTATGACAAAATTTTAAAATAAATATGTGTATAATATTTATTTAGTAACAAAATAAGAATTAATTTAATCCTAGGGGTTCAACCTTGTACTCTAGTGGTTGAGACGTGTGTTGTAAGGGTGAATGACCTGGGTTCGATCCTATACGAGTGTGTGTGTCTCCTCCTCAAATTCTTACTCAAAGAAAAAAAAACTAATCCTAAAATTTGTAAAGTTATGTTACTTTAATAAGATTCGAATTAAGACAATTTATTAATTAATACATTAACAATTAATAAACAACTTCTGATTTCAGGAAAAATAATTTATTTAATTTCAATTTAGACTTATTTTTATGATTTTAATAATCATGTTAAAGTGTAAAACTTACACCAAATTTACGTTGAATTGATTTGTAGCACGATTCTCCCATTGCCTAAACTGCTCTCTTTCGATTCTCCTTGAATATTGCCCTACGCTAATTCTTACTTTCAGTTTTCCCTAGTCTCCCGATTCTCTTTCTCTCGATTGTATGTTGCATTTAATTTGTCTCAAACATAGGCTTTATCCTTATTATTTGGAACTTCTCACTACAAGGCAAAACACCCCCATATTTAAAATCTCCAGGTAATTAGTAATTGAGTTACAGTTTTTATTTTTATTTTGTCTTTACAGTTTAGTTTTTGAGTTTATGAGATTTCCTTATGGTGTTGATTAGCAGCAAAGATATGGCAGATAGCAGTTGATTATAACAATCAATAAAAAAATAATATTTACTTAAAATTGTTTTTTCTTTTTGGTAATTTTCATTGGCCCTTTTTTTTTTCATGATCCATGTTTGGTTCTTAATTATATATATTGAGTTTCATGTGGGTTTTAGATTTCAGTTGTATTTGGCTCTAATTTGGGTGTTTGTTTTGTTCAGTTAATTCAAATCAGAGAACTGTTTATGATTTTGGGTTTTAATTGATTTGCTCTTGAATCGCCAAACCAATGATTCTACCTTAACAATCACTTTATGTGTTGTGTAAGGCTTCAATTGTTTCCTCAATCTGTATTTGTTGAATGTCTATACAGTATAATGCAACAAAGGTTCCATACATAGCTCAAATTGTAAACTCATGATTATGCATTTTGAAAATCATTGTCAACGTATACTTATATGAGTCGGTTGTGAATTTATTCCACAAAGTGATAAAACTCCATACTTGTTTAACTTCAGGCTGGTGGTACCCAACACATAGTTCTTTAAACAATGCACTGATAAACATTCAAGAATCACTGAAGAACATTGATTGGGCAATACGTAAAGCTGCTTTGTGCAGCATTTGGAGATATTGCTTCTTATTGTGCAGTATGCCTAGCCTCATTTCACACATCTTGTATCCACTGTCTCGAATCATGTCGGTTTGATAAGGTTATTTTTTTATTCTACAATTCATTTATCTAGAAACTTCATTTATATGGTGCTTAATTTGGAATTATATATTTGTTGCTAAATAGATTAAACCAGTTAGGGGCATAACTCTACAGGCTTTGCTGCTTTGGAAGAATCTTCCCTAGCCAAATACACCTGAAACTAAGCTGGATCATCTGTCAAGGTACTCATATAAATCTCTGTTCTTTGATGTGGTAGAAACCCCCCAAAGCATAGATTAGATGTTATCTCTAGTCTCTACAATCCATTCATTTCTCTCAACATCAAGCTGTATTGTGGTAGGATATTATGTTTCCTTTTTTGCTCTTAAGTACTTCAATAATACTCATAATAGGATGTTATTTTTTTGCTGCACAAATTAAGCGTGTCGTCCATTATAGTTGTACATATCTTTACCCATTTGAGAACTGTGAATGAAGACTGACATATAATCTGACAAAAAATGAATCATTGTTGATTTGTTCATGCCATAATAGAGAGTTATTTAAATGAACTAGTGACTACTATAGTCAGTGGCGGAACTAAGGGGGGCAAGTGGGGGACACTGCCTCCCCAAAAATTTTCAAAAATTAATTTTTCTACTTGTGATTTATTTTAAAAATATATCTATATTTATGAAAATTTATATTTGCCCCCCCCCAAATTTTGAAAAAAATTCATATATAGGTCTTCAAAATAGATTTCGCCCCCTCAAGTCCCAAATCCTGCGTCCGCCACTGACTATAGTTTACATTTTCTAAGTTTATGTAATTAGTACATGAAAGAGTAATATCCCTATTTGTACTTTAATAGTTTGTAGATTTTTTTATAGTGAAAAAATATTTATAGAAAGAAAAAGAAAAAAGAGAGAACATAGGTCATCACACACATCTGTAGGGTAAGTTCAACTTTAAAAAAACTAGAGTTGCATTAATATGTGTATGAATAAGGTTCAACTTTCAAAAAAACATACAATTAACCTTGAGATAGGTTGAGGCATATACATGGTCAACATGTCAAAAAGATAAATCTTGGTGTTAGAATTTATTACCTTTTGGCCATCCTGCTTTTAACAGAGAGTTTTCTATGACGAGACGCATGGATACTATTGAAAGTAGATTGGATCGAATCGAAAATGGCAACCAACCAACTTTGGTGTTAAAATTTATTCATGGATTCAAGTTGTTTACAGCGTAACATTATTGGATCACTGATTACTTTGATTTTTCATTGAGAATATATTGAATATTGATAGTGTTGCATGGCTAACTTTGATACTTTGGATATTCGATTTTCTTTTGTATACATGTTGATTTACACGTAGCGTTCATCAATTTGGTGATGCCATTGTAAGTGTAGTAAATGTTTTTTTTTTCATCATATTTCCTAACATTTGTAGTCATTGAATGTTATATTTGTTATTGAAATTAATACTTTTCTTTTTTTGAATTTTCTTGCATGTTGATTTATAAAGAAGGATTCATGAATAGATTAGGAATTCGAATATATGGTATTTTGAAGCAACCAAGCGATTTACTTTTGTAGTGATTAAATACTTGTGTACTTCATGAAGTAAATATTAGAGGATGCTCCAGCTATCCATTGACATGAAACTCATATTGTTGTATAAATTATAATTATGAATATTTTTGAATATTTAGTGGATGCTTTAGCTATCCTTGTGTTAACAATCAACATTTTTTCCTTTTCTTTTTATAAGCTTTAATTTTATTTATTGACTTTCTATCAATGGACATCTCTTTTTTCTCGCTTTTTTTCTTCCTATTAACCTTTATATATTGTCACATTTGCATGTGCAAATCTGTAGATCCAGATATTTGATGATGGATTAATAATTAATAATTGATAATTCTTAACGACGGACTAATAATTAATAATGACAGTAAACTTTGTTAATAAAACAACAAATAGTGAGGGGCAAATGAAATACAATGAGGGGATGTTTTGTCATTAAAGTACTATTTAATGAGAGGCAAATAATTGTATATTGACGATGTTTGTCATTATTTAAATCAATTTTTAATGACGGTATAATTTCGCCATTAAATATATTAAAACAATAATGACGGGACCTATATACCGTCATTATTTACTGTTGGACCTCTAGCGCTACTCGGATTGACGACTGTCCCCACAAACCAACACGAGTCTTTTCTAGCGCGTTTTGTCCTCACTCACGCCGCACTCGAAAACTTCCCAGGGGGTCACCCATCCCATGTCTACTCCAGGCCAAGCACGCTTAACCTCAGAGTTTCTATGTAATGGGCACCAGAAAAGAAGATGCATCTGTTGGTATAGGTAGTCCAAATCATATCCTTTAAGCTATCCCTTAACTATGCAATCCAGCGCTCACGAGTTCGAATCGCGGGCGCGCCTTTGCGCCCTCTTTTAAAGCCCATTGCAGCGGGATCTTTGGACCAAATCCCAACAATCCCCTCCTCCCAAAGACTGCCATCTTCTCGGCTCCGGTCTTGCTGCTTGGCAACCTCCATTGTCCGCTAAACTTCCCCGATTCTAACGCCAACTTCTTGATTCAAGCGTTGCGTCACACGCGACCTCTCGATTCGGCCACCAAAGAACCTACACCTTCGCCGGTTCAATCTGTTTACCCGATTTCGGCGGCCACGACAACTTACCCTTCGATTCTGGTCCACCCAAAGAACCTACACCTTCGATCTATTTTACCCGAGTTCCGCCACCTGGCAACCTACCCTTCGATTCCGGTCAACCCAAAGAACCTACACCTTGATTCGATGCATTTTGGCCACCGGCAACCTACCCTTCGATTACGGTCCACCTAAACCTACACCTTCGATTCGTCTATTTTACCTCGATTCCGCCATCCGGCAACCTACCTTCCCGATTACGGTCCGTTTACCTCCTGCGCCAAAGATCTCGTTCCACCGCTCCGGCAACCTCATCTGCAGCGTGGTCTTCCAAGGGAATTCGAACTCGTGACTGCTCGATACGATACCGGTTGTTGGACCTCTAGCGCTACTCGGATTGACGATCGTCCCCACAAACCAACACGAGTCTTTTTCTAGCGCGTTTTGTCCTCACTCACGCCGCACCCGGAAAACTTCCCAGGGGTCACCCATCCCATGTCTACTCCAGGCCAAGCACGCTTAACCTCAGAGTTTCTATGTAATGGGCACCAGAAAAGAAGATGCATCTGTTGGTATAGGTAGTCCAAATCATATCCTTTAAGCTATCCCTTAACTATGCAATCCAGCGCTCACGAGTTCGAATCGCGGGCCACGCCTTGCGCCTCTTTTAAAGCCCATTGCAGGCAGGATGCTGGACCAAATCCCAACATTTACTTTTACCTAGGATGACAATAGTGACGGTTCTATGACGGGAAATTCACATCATTAAAAGTTTGTAATGACGGATTTCAGATATATAATGATGGAATACCGGTCATTAGAGATGATTTTTCTTGTAGTGTTTGTTGTTGCATATGAGTATGAGTTGATGATGCTTTTGTAGTGAGAATGTCAGCCATTTCTGGCGTCATTGCTATGCAAAAAGATTCATCATTGTAGAAGTCCATGGCTCAAGCTTATTCTTCAAGGAATTTTTTTAAGTCAATTTTATTGAGCCACAAAACGAACGCTAGCCCCTGAGATTTCACATATTATACTATGCTTGAAACCGTTCATGAGCACCTGAAAATTTTGAAACACCTCCCCAATGGAGTGTTCATTGATTTGGATCAACGGTTTGTTGTTTTTGGGACTCAGTTGGAGAAGGCACTAAACTGGAGATCTCTTCCATGTTATTCCCAAGTTTTGTTGGTAACCTACTGTTAGATAAATGTTTTTATCATGATTTTGATGATTTTGTTTAAATGTATTCTTATACCAAAATAATATTTCTAAATGTTGTCCAAATACTCCCGATCGATATAAAATGTTTTTACTAATTTTTCGGAGTATTTCTTGAAGTTTATTTTCGACAAAAATCGGACAACTCTTCTGTCTCGTGTTGGACCGATCGCCCTATAGGACAACCTGTGTTTGAATTGAGTTTTAGAATAGAAAACGGGACGGAGGGAAATTCTATAGGGGCGACCGGTCGACCCAGAGGTCGACCGATGTGGGCGACCGGTCGACCCTGTCTGAAATGGTTCTTAAGTTACAGAACTTGCTGGATTGATTTTTGAGGGACCCCAACCGGTCCGACAGGGGGTGGACCGGTCGGACTCTATGGTGACTGGTCCCCCTGTGTATTTTCGTGTGAAAATCTACAAACCCTTTTTTCTATTCGACCGGTCGCTATAAGTTTTTGACAGCAAATTCTAATCGTTGTGCAACAGACAATTTTTCCTTAATTTATTGTGTTGATCTCTAACAACTATATTCTTCATTTGTCTTGCAATTTTTTTTTACAGATTTCAATCTCCTAGGAGGAGCCTATCAAGTTCAAGACATCCTCTATAAATAGATGAAGAATTGAATCAACACAACAAGAGAGAATACTACAACACAACAAGACACATTCAAGCAAACACTTTTGTTCTTCAATTTCAATATTCTTGTTGTAATAGCCTAAGGTCTTTCACTTTCACATCTTGAGGTCTAGGCTTAATTCTTGATTACACTTGCACTCAAAGTTTTGTATAATTCATTATCGAGTTGTAATCTTGAATTTGGGTTCATCATTCAACGCAATATATCCTTGTGAGTGTTCTTATGGTAAGAACATACTTGGGTGATCTTAGGTGTTAGGTGTAAGAAGATTGTGGTAATCTTCTTGTTGAAGAGTTTGGTGCTCTTTGAGGTGTTGAAGAATTTGGTGTTCTTCAAGTTGGAAGATTGTGGTGATCTTCACAAGGTGCCATTGCAAGAAGATTGTGGTAATCTTCAAGGGAGATTGTGGTAATCTCCAAAGAGGTGTTGTAAGGTGGTGTTGTATTAATTGTGGTAATTAATAAAATCTTTTTTTCTTTTTAAAATCCATCCCGGAGATACTGGGGTGATAGAGGATTAGGCCCTGGGTGGGTTGAACCTCTATAAATCGATGCGTGTTGTTTACTTCCCGCACTTCCATTCTTGTCTTGACTTATTACATTCGAAAAAGAGGGCATAATTGAGAAAATGTGCATAATCTATTCACCCCCCTCTAGATTATCGTAGCCACTTGGACTTACAAGTGGTATCAGAGTCAAACTCTTTGGCTAGCTCATTCCACATCGCGAGTAAATTAAGAGGAATGATTATTGGCTACGAATGAAGTCTATCTTACCGGCGTCTCCACCAACAAGCCACCACTATTCGACTCCAACAATTATGCATTTTGGAAGGAAAGAATGGAATGATATTTACAAAGTTGTGGGTTCGATATTTGGAACACGGTAATTAATGGAGAATCCATCCCGATGAAAGACGGACCTTACACCTCCAAAGTCCTCAAGGAGCTCAATGATGAAGAAACGAAAATTCTCTCCATAAATGGTAAAGCTCTAAATATTCTTCATTGTTCACTTACTTTTACGGAATACGGTCATATTCGAGGAATACGATTGGCACATGAAGCGTGGTAAAAATTAGAAGCTATCTATGAGGTGTATGAAAATGAAAGGAGCCATTTAAAAGCATCCACCTCTCAATCGGGTACATCAAATCCAACAACATGGGATGAGTTTCTTACAACTTCCGATGATGAAGAAGCCGAACAATGCTTAATGGGCATCAACGAAGATAATGAGGTACGCTCTAACTCTTCTACCTCTTTCAGTAATGAATTAGATGATGATTTGCAAAATGATTTTGATGAGCTTCAAAATGAATTCCAAATCTTGCTTTTTAAATACAAAAATTTGAAAAATGAATTCAATACTTTGAAAAATGATAATGATAATTTACTTACTTCATATGTATCACTTTCTAGTGCTCACACTACCACACTTGATAAGGTTAAAAACCTTGAAAAAGAAAATATTACTCTTGTTAAGGATATTAATTGTATGAAAAAGGATTTATTTAAATTCAACTTGAGTACCGATAAAATTCTTGATGTTCATAGTTGTGATCATTTGAAACTAGGACTTGGTTATAAGCCTAATGACGTTAATCATAAGAAAAAGAATCAAGTCTCTAAGCATGTTGGTCCTTATACTTCTAGAATTATTACATGTTTCTATCGTGGTAAAAAAGGTCATACGGCAAATACTTGTCGGGCTAGAAATAACTCTAATTATTATTAGAGACCTAAAAGTCTCAATGCTAATCCCAAAGGACCCAAACACTTGAGGGTACTACAAAACAATGTCATATTAGGTACTCGGTGGAATAATAATCAAAGAAAAGTCATACCACCAAGAAGACATCAAATGCCCGTTTCATTTTATCAAAGGAGAAGACATCGTCACAATGAATTTCCAAGAAGGAGCTACTATCAACAATGGAAAGAACACAAACCTTGGAAATGGAGCAATTGGAGAAGTTATCATCAACAAAATGAGTTTCCAAGAGAAAGATATCATCAACAATGGAAAAGACACAACCCGTGGAAATGGCGAAATTGGTAAACGTATCTTCTTATTTAAATATGCATAATGTTTTATTATTTATGCTTGTATTTTTGCTTTAATTGTCAAAATGAATTCTCAAAAAAATTCTCTTTAAAATGAGGTTTTCAATATATATTTTTAAATCTCTTGAAAAGGAGACCTTGTATATTGCTTGTCTAAACTCTTATGTATTTACAATAACTTATATGTTCATTGATTCTTACGGATTTATATAACATAAGTATACTTGTAGCATCTCTTTGCTTTAGCCTACACTTGTATCATTATGTTTTGTGCAAGAACTTTTTCTAAGAATTCTGTAGATATATATATATATATATATATATATATATATATATTCTGTAAGTCCAAGCGGCTACGATAATCTAGAGGGGGGGTGAATAGATTATCTCAATCTTTTAGATTTCGCCCTCTTTTTACAATCGAATGCTCAAACACAATGATAAATGTGCGGAATGAAAACAACACACGACGATTTAAAGAGGTTCAACCCACCTAGGGCCTAATCCTCTACCACCCCAGTATATCCGGGATGGATTTCAAAAAGAAAAAGAATTTTATTAATTACCAAAATTAATACAAATTCAACTTACAACACCTTGAAGAGCACCACACTCTTCTTTCAACACCACCTTTGGAAATTACCACAATCTCCCTTTGAAGATTACCACAATCTTCCTTCAACGGCACCTTGTGAAGATTACCACAATCTTCAACCTTGAAGAATACCAAATTCTTCAACACCTCAATAAGAAGATTACCACAATCTTCTTGCACCTATCACCTAGATCATCCAAGTGTGCTCTTACCACAAGAACACTCACAAGGATATCTTGTGTTTGAATGATAACCAAAAATCAAGATTACAACTCAATAATGAATATTACAATTTGAGTGCGAAGTGTAATCAAGAATAGCCTAGACCTCAAAGATGTGAAAGTGATAAGCTAGGCAATTTTACAACAAGAATAATAACAATGAAAGACCAAGTATATGCTTGAAGTGTATCTTGTTGTGTTGTATCTCAATTGTTGTATTGGTTGCTCCAAAACTTCCTCTATTTATAGGAGATGATTGATCAAGCATAGGCTCCTCTTGGGGATTGAAAATCTACAGAAAAATACAATTAAAATCAAGAATATAGCTGTTAGAAATCAATCTCACAATTTAAGGAAATGTGTCTGCTGTCAAACGGTCATATTTTTGCTGTCAATACACAGGGCGACCGGTCGCACAGAAATAAGAGAATTAAGAACACTTTGAAATATACAACAGGGCGACCGGTCGACGTAGGCTTCGACCGGTCGACCCCTGTCTCAACCGGTCCCCCTAAGTGTAAAAATGGAGAAAAGAAGTTCTGTTTCAATGTGAAACTTGCAGGTACCGGTCGACCGGACCGGTCGACGCCAAGGGCGACCGGTCGACCTGCCCGTTTTTACTTCCGTCTCATTTTCTGTTTCTCAAAACATCTTCAGGTACGGGTTGCCCTATAGGGCGACCGATCGACCACGAGACAGAAATGTTGTCCGATTTTTGTCAAAAATAAAACTCAAGAAATACTCCGAAAATTTAGTAAAAACATTTTAAACCAATCGGGAGTATTTAGACAACATTTAGAAATCTTGTTTAGGAGTAAAAACCCATTGACATAAAAACATTAAAAGTGTTGTCCATTATTATCAAAGATAAACTTGAGAAAATACTCCGGAAAATATTAAAACCATTTTAAATTATTTAGGAGTATTTGGACAACCTTTAAAAAAACATTGTTTTGGTGACAAAATAAAATCATCAAAATTAAGATAAAAACATGTATCAAACATATTCATCTATGGTTATCTACTCATAATTTGTCAAAGAGAGACATAAACTATCGAGGTACGCTCACTTGTGTTATTCTTACTATATATATATATATATATTCATCTATGGTTATCTACTCATAATTTGTCAAAGATAGACATAAACTATCGAGGTACGCTCACTTGTGTTATTCTTACTCTCACTCGATATTTTTCATGTCATATGTTTATGTGCTTGCTTTCCAAGCTATTTCAAAGAATCTCATACAAGTGCCATTAAAAGGATTTTTCGATTTTTGAAAGGCACTATTCGATAAAGCTTGTTTTATCCGAGACTTGTAAAGGATTATATTTTGTTTTGATAAAACATTCGATTTTTTATCCTCCTCTCAAATTATGCATTTTATTGCACATATTCATGTCTTTATTATTGTTTGCTTTGTCAAAGCTCTTTTTTCCAAATACATTTTATAAATGAGGTATCAACTATATGCTCTCGGATTTTCAAATTTCAAAAGAGACCTTATATAGCTTCCTATAAGCATATTTGAACTTACATGTTTTATTAAACTCTTGATGATTTTTTTTTAAATCATAGTATATGTTACTTGTTATAGTGTCAATATTATTCGATATTACTATGCTCTTGTGCAAGATATCTTGTTAAAATTTTGCAGAATTTTTTTGGTATTTCGGAACAAGCTTGATGACCAAGGCAATATTGTTTGAAACAAGGCAAAAAGGTATTGATTATGATGAAATATTTGCACCTGTAGCACATTTTGAAGCTATTCGTATTTTACTTGCCTACTCTTGTTTTAAAGATTTCAAGCTTTACCAAATGGATGTTAAATCCGACTTTTTAAATGGTTTTATTCAAGAAGAAGTCTATGTAAAACAAACTCCAGGGTTTGAATAAAAATTCTAGGCCAAATGATGTTTATAAACTTAAGAAGGCCTTATTTGGTTTAAAACAAGCACCCCGTGCATGGTATGATAGACTTAGCTCTTTTCTTTTGCAAAATGGATTTACAAGAGGTAAAGTTGATACTAATCTCTTTGTTTTTTGAAAAAGGGCAAGATTGCTTATTAGTGCAAATTTATGTTGATGATATTATTTTTGGTGCTACTAATGAATCCTTGTGCAATAAATTTTCTAAGTTAATGTAAGGTGAATTTGAGATGAGCATGATGGGGGAGCTAAACTTCTTCCTTGGACTTTAAATTAAGCAATGCCAAGAAGGTATTTCACAATCAAAGTATACAAAAGAACCTTTGAAGAAGTTAGGCATTGAAGAAGGAAGAACCATCTCTACCCCTATGGCAACCAATGTCAAGATTGACAAAGTTTGAGAAAGACATATCGACTGACAAACAAATTCGAGGTATGTTCATTAACTTTTATTATTCCCATAGACTCGATATTTTTATGCCTTATGTCTATATGCTCGATGTTCGACCGCTAAACACCTATAAAAGTCTAACAATCCCCGCAAGAGAACAAGATCAATTGTAGGGTAACAAGTTAACCACAATTCGTCTCTCAAGGAAGACTTAGCCGGCAAATAATTATTATGTATCACAATAAACAGAAAATAATCCTAAACACTCTAACCAGATTTGTTGGTTTTAAATAAACTAAAAGAACACAATTAAAAAAGATGAATTAAAACTAAGCACGAATAAACTTGGAGAAAAAGATATGGAAGAAAGTCTAGGATTATGGATTCATCTCATCAAACTTTGTGAGAATATCAATTAATTGATCATGCGGTTAACAAATATAACAATCATGTAAAGACTAGGTCTAGATATGATAACTCTCGTATTCACAGATTAGGGCTTTCCCAACATAATTTGCTATTTTCATTAAACCTAGGGTTAGATAATACATTTTTGATTTATATCTAACCCCCCGAATAAATTTAGTCCAGGAATAATATCTTCGATCGATCTCAATTATCCTCTCAAACAATCAAGAGTTGGCCAAACAATCAATCAACAAGTAAAACAATTTATTTAGGAAAACAGATCAATTAGGTTTAATTGAAAAAAATACCTTGTAACTTTGGGTGGATTGCATTTTAGGACTTTTATTATTGAGTTTGCAAAATATGCCCTGTAAGTTTAAAAGTTTTGCAAAATTTGTCCTATAAGTTGTATACCTAAGCAATTTTAGCCCTATAAGTTCCGAGTTGCTGCAAAATCTGTCCAACGGAATAATTGCATATTTTCATAATACCAATTATGCCCTTATTCATACATATGGCTCATTTGACTAAGTGTTTTGCCTAAAATGGTATCAGAGCCTAGGTTTATTAAGAACTTTTGGTTATATTTATTATATTTATGGAATTAATAATTGGTGAGGAGAATTATTTCCGAGAATATGGATCTGGACAATTGTCCAAGATGTGCCCCTTACAAGACATATCGTCAAATTTTGATGAGGTATGCACAAGATCACCAAGACAATATATCATATTGGCAAAACCAATATGATGAAGGAGATGCGCAGGAGCCGATAAGGAAACCTTGAGACACTGCCAAAGACAAGTGGCATATTATATGGGTTTCCTCACAGTAAACCAGATATTATATGTCGATCTGATGAATCATCAGGAAGAAGTTCATGAAAATTCCCATCAAAATCATGATTTCTGATGGAGTACCGAAGTGGAGCGAGATACTTCCAGATACATCTAAGATCTCAGCAGATCTTAGAGAGATCCAGAATATGGTGCAGAATTATGGCAACCGCCATATTCATCTACCAGCACAATTTCATCAGATCCAGAACCAGATGGAGACGATGGTGACATATCAGAAGGAGACTCTCGCAATCCTTCATGATATTCAGAAACGAGTCAAGAATATGGAAGACAGACCAAGTTCATCCGGAGAAAAGAAACGTATTGATTTCGGGACGATACCCTATTTACACCAAAAGGGAAACCAACCGAAGTGGTACGAAAAATGACAGATGATGAAAAACTTATTGCTATCATCAAAGAAAAATCCGTCATAAATTAAAAAGTGATGGATATGGAGAAAATGAATCTTAAAGATCTACATGACCTTGCAGAATCCTTCGCATGATTAGAAATTATATATTTAAAGATGAACACATGAGATGGAACAACTTTGGTTACCTATGACCCACAAGGTAGACCAATTCCACCACTGCCACCAGTAAATCCCAACATCGTAGAAAGTGCGGGTTCAAATGATGGAACCCAGGATGAGAGAATGCATCACGTTGGAGATTTCACCACATGGAATGAAACACTTTCAGGAACAGGAGCTCGACAACCACCTAGAAGGCCAAATGTTTATCAGACGCCTTATGGGAGATCACATCTAGATATAATCCATCCATATGGATTGATGCTAAATCTGGATATCCCAGATTTTAAAAATCAAGAAGTTCTCATTGATGAATGGACATCAGCTATGAGGATTGCAACATGTACCCTTGACCTTAAAAAAGATTCCTTCATTTTACTCCTTGAAATGAGTCTTGAAGGATCTGTAAGAATTGCATGGGATATGACCGAAGCAAGTATGAAAAGCGCGGTCATAGCCGGAGAATCATTAAAAGAAATTGTCGATGATATGACAAAATTATTCAAAATCCATTTTATCGGCACAGGTTACTTTGAGGGATTAGAAGAAGAAAAAAGAAAAAGATATAAACAGGAGCTCGACCACCTTCTGCGGGAACTCGACAACCACCTAGAAGGCCAAATGTTTATCAGATGCCTTATGTGAGATCACATCTAGATCCGATCCATCCATATGGATTGATGCTAAATCTGGATATCCCAGATTTTAAAAATCGAGAAGTTCTCATTGATGAATGGGCATCAGCTATGAAGATTGCAGCATGTACCCTTGATCTTACAAAAGATTCCTTCATTTTACTCCTTGAAATGAGTCTTGAAGGATCCGTAAGAATTGCATGGGATATGACCGAAACAAGTATGAAAAGCATGCTCACAGCCGGAGAATCATTAAAAGGAATTATCGATGATATGGCAAAATTATTCAAAATCCATTTTATCGGCATAGGTTACTTTTAGGGATTAGAAGAAGAAAAAGAAAAAGATATAAACAAGCCCTCTACAGCCTCGAGTTACATGATATTTGTCATATTGACGAATATATCAAGTTGTTCACCGAGTACCGATGGAAGTCGAAAATTGGAGACAAAGAAGCTTCACAGCTATTCTTTGCAAAAATTCCACGTCCCTGGAGAGAAATGCTTATCAGAGAATACAAGGATGCATCGGATTTAGATATCGTGGCTAGAAGAATGTCTTTCTTGAAGGCCAAGTTATTTGAATGGTGCTACCAAGCAGCACTATACCTGAATTACAAGAGATTACGAGGAATTAATAAATCAGTTCCTTTATGTTGCGTAGACGATGATATCCCAACAGTGGTGGGAGGTCAACCAAGGCGGCATAAAAAGAAGAAGGAAAGAAGCCATTCGTACCGTCGGGGAAGCAGCAACAAAAGAAGTAGGTCTTTATGGAGACCTAGAAGGTTTTGGTCAAAGCAAAAGGCCCGAAGTTACAAATCAGGGCAAAAACCAACACCAAACAGGAGTAGAGCCTCTTCATCAGGTTCTAATCTAGCAAGTACCAGCAGAACTCTAGGAAGAAGAACTTTCAGGCGAGCTCACACCAGAGCTAATGAAAGTTTCAAAGACTGTAATTGTTGGACATGCGGAGCAAAGGGGCATATCTCAACATATTGCCCAGACAATCGAAGACGAGGAGTCAGACAATTCGAGGCTACACCAGAGATTGAAGAAGTTGTCTACTATAAGGATTTAATACAAGTGTATCAATTTGAGGATATACCCTCAGATGAAAGCATCTATGAAGAAGAGATCTATTCTGAGGATGGAAGTGAATCCAGTTCAGAATCCGAGTGAAGAAGAAATTCTTCAACAGACGGTTAGGGAGGATATATCAGGATTCCTCTCTCACACTACAATTTCTCATAAGACTCTTATGAGAATTATGAAGAAAGATCCAAAGCTTCAGATATACGACGGTTTTACTATCGGAGCTATGGAGAAGGCGTTGGATAAGATTGGGTTTCGTAACAGAAAACACCAAATTATTCATAGGGTAACAACCGGAGAATTTGCCATTCCGATGGAGTTTACTGGTAACTTGATCGAGATGCAGTTGGTCCCTATTAAAGAAATCCAGGAGATCAAAAGCAAAGTTCAAAGAGAAGTTGCAAATACACTCTCATGGATTCATATCGGCGCCATAAGAGTCATTATTAAGGCAACATTCAAAGAATGAATAGATTCGCCACTCAATCTGGCTATCTTTGACAAACGAATCTCAAACCTCAAGGATTCATGCCTTGGAGCGGTTACAGGAAATTTGTATGCCGGGAAATTGGCATTTAATGTCTATCCTAGAATTGCATACAATCTAGGAGATCGAGATTTCAATAGAGCCCTAACCCTTCATCAATATTTCAAAAGAGATGATTTGATGAAAGAAGGGAACATACCCTACTCGATCACATACAAGATATCATATGCTCTCTCGAATACATATCATTCAGAAGTATTCTTGAGAAAGGAATTTATTGAAGTCCCAAGAATGTTCGAGGACTTTGCCAGGGTGTTCTACCAGAAATCATGGAGTCTTCAACTATCAAGGAGATAGATATGAAAATACAAGATCAACCTATCTTCAACAAGAGTCGAAGTCTCAGAGTTGAGCCAAGAAGGATGTCTTTCCAACAGGACAAAATGATGAGTAGCAGCCATTGGGAAGAAAATAGACCAAGTACAGTTCAATGCATCCCATATGTTTTCAAAACAGCAGGAGAGCTGAAATGTCCGAAAGGATGACGAGAAGTTGTAGTAATATTCAACATCACTCAAAAATATAATATTTTTCCTTGTGATGTTCTATATTATCTCCAACAACCTATAGTTGGAAGGTATCAAGGAAACCTGAAGATATGTGAAATTGAGTTGACTATCTCAGGAGTAGCAGGGAAAATCCCAGAGCAATTAATACTGGGAATTGAATTGCTTGAGGGTCATAAACCTTGGGAAAGATTACAAGAAGGAATGGAGTTCACAGTGGCTGATAAAAGATACAGAATCAGATGACCACTAGTCCATTCTCAATATACATTTCTATCGAAATGTTATATTCTGACTACAAGGCCGAGTATTTTGCCGCCTATATTGATTCAGGCGCCGGGATATGTACTGCAAAGCCGGATGTTTTTCCGAAAGATATTGGAGATGATTTACCAGCTATTGTAGGAAGGGATTTCTCTAAAAGAGTTCTTACTCTTAACAGAGGAATTAAACAAGTAGAAATCATGATCGGAGGCGCAGACAGTATCCCATGGTACAAAGTGAAGATGCCACCAATCTATTTCCATGATACATGAGCAGATGTTTTTCTAGGAAATAATTTCCTACAAACATTCAAGCGATTTACACAGGAAAATGAGACGAGATGACTTATTTTCACAACATTATGTAATCATAAGATTATTGTCCAAAGACTGCGACAAGCATTTTATAGAAAAATACCTATTAATTTTCGCAACAAGCGTGGTGATGAAGCCAAACTTTGCAATCCAAAAATGGCGGATCAAAGGAAATTTGGTGAAGCATTATTATCCTATAGACAATTTGGTTCGAACTACAAGGATAAGAAAATATGGGATAATAACTTGTGTTCATTCAGAATACAAGGAGAAGAACAAGTAACTCCAGAAGCCATTGCAGAATTATAGATGAGTCTAATGGAGAATCCGCAGAGTGACGTAACCATTAAAGAACAAATATCACTCGAGGATATCAAGAAGAAGATCCAAAGGAATTATAAAGAAGATCCTTTGGTATGGTGGGACAAGAACGAGCTTAAAGCTTCCTTAAAAGTTAAACCAGGAAAGGAGTACGAGTTCGTGAGATTCAAACCAATCCTTATGAACCAGGAGGATCGTGAGGATATGCAGAAAATACTTAATGAACATCTTGACCTTAAGTTGATTTCACCAGGAGTTTCTCCATACAACAGTCTATGATTCTTAGTCAGAAATCATGGAGAGATCAAAAAGAGGAAAACCAATACTTGTTATTAATTACAATGGGATTAATAACATTTTGGAGTTCGACGGATACTACATCCCAAGTAGAAAACATCTGGTTAACTGTATCAAAGGTGCCAAGATATTCTCAAAGTTCGATTGCAAGTCTGGATTCTACCAGATTAAGATGAAAGAAGAAAGTAATAAGTTCACAGCCTTCTCCACACCACAAGGACACTATATTTGGAATGTGATACCTATGGGATTGGCTAACACACCCCATATATATCAAAGAAAAGGTGCTAGTGACTATTGGTGGGCAGCTGTTCTTACAAAAGCCACACCAAACGGGGAAGTGCCATGTAGATATTGCAGCGGTCTTTTTACAGACAGTGAAGCAAATTGATGGCATATAAACCAAAAAGAATTCTTTGCAGTCAGAAAGGATTTTAAAAAATGGCCTCTATTTTTACTGGCTAAAAAGTTTATCTTAAAAATTGATAATTCAAGTGTCAAGGCTTTTCTGAAAAACAAAATTGAATCAAAACCAGAAAAGGCTAGATTACTTAGATGACGAGCTGAATGTCAATATTATGATTATGATATTGTCATTATAAAATCTCATGAAAATATTCTTGCGCATTTTTGACACGAGATGGAAGGACGCGGCGTTCGATTTGAGGTCCTTAAACGAGTAAGACATCTCAGGGAAAACCTGGAGATTCTAGAACGAGATTTTGGGACATTATGTCTCAATGCAGAAGTTGATGGACCACTTCAACAGGCTGACCAAAAATCCGTTTCTAGTCAAATACGAGCATGCCATTTCGCTCAAGGACAATTGTTCTTAGCACTGCAAGGGCCTCTCCTCCATGCCGCATCTCCTAGGATGCAAAAAGGGGCGAATAGAGAACGAGGCTCTAACTCGGAGGTTATGGATTCAAGTACCATAATCACAAGTGTTGCAGGTGATGCATCCCCTGAGGGTGTACAAACTGTAACGAATGTTGAAGCTCCGGTGTCACAACCCGAGTCTTCAAGTCATTCCAGCACCTCTAGGGTTAAAGAGGGAGAGTTGAATCTTAGACCACAGATAGGCAAATCTAAGGTTCAAACTGACGAGATTAAGATTTCACCAATGCAGATATATCAACGACAATGGGAGAAATTGGTCACAAGAAGAGGTATTAACCCAGAAAAAACAATAGTTGATATCTCAGGCAAATATCCTAGAGTTTGAATGAAACCAGGATGTCATCCAAATGAAGTATATACTGTCACCCGGATTCCCAGAAATTTCAAAATTACCGAAATGGATTGGGGAAGCAGTTTACAAGACTTGGGCCAACAATCCACACTTGGCCAGGGGAGATATTCTAGAACTGTATTTTATCAGTGCAACTCCCGAACCAACGAAGAAAGGCTTTAATGAAGCTTTTCATTTCATCAAGCTAAGATGACCAGATGGAAATGCTTTAAAATATATCAAGGCATCTTCACCGGAAGAAGTACCAGTGTTTGTAGGAGCAATTTCTAAAGACGAAGCTTCTACACGACGAGCATGGGGTCTTTGGGTTTGTCTAACAGAAATGGAAAAAGTCAAATATTCGTTCAAGTTTTTCCAGAATTCAGCAAATGGATCTTTCCTACTTAATTCAATAGCTGGATCAACAACATGATTCTCTAGGAGAACAAGATTCCGGCGAGCAAAGAAACTTACCGGAAATTCTGTAACATGACGCATGTCGGTCGATGGATTGATCGGATCTGTCAAGCATGCCTGTTTGCAAAATTCTTACCGCAAGCGTACGGTGTCAAGTTTTAGTATAGGTTTTGAAAGTAGGGATATCGTCTCCATAGGGATTGTTATCGAATTTTATACTAAGTACTATAATTAAAGTAGCTTAATTCTATCTAGAAATCGAAAATAGATGGATTTATTAAACTAAAAATAAAACTAAAAATAAGCAAATAAATGGTTCAGACAATTTATCAAACACGTAGAAGATGAATTCTAGAGGGTTGATTTCACCTAGTTATCCCCTATGTTTTCAATCTAGTTTATTAATCACAAGTTATTAATCTATAAGCCAATATTCCTACCGTTTATCACTTCCTCTCTCGAGTGCCAAGTGATTCTAGGTTCCAATTTCTGATTTCGATATCTCTATAAAAACCATAAATTAAACCCTAATTCACTCAATGAATATTCTATCACAGGCTTCAAAAGATTCATAAATCTCCCGATTCTATGAAACCCTAGGTTGTGCTATTCTATGGCCAGGCGTTCAATTGCCTCTCTCGAGCGTCAAATCAAAACGCCAAATAATCTAAACTATTGATCAGATAATTCAGATGCAATCAAATCAAATAGCACAAATAGATTAAATAATATGCGAATTTCATAAACTGGAAATCAAAACATAGGTTCAAATGTAAGTTACATCAATCCCCTAGAAAAATGGGTTTAGCTCATATTGGATGTACAAAAACTCATGAAGAAATAATTATACATCTCAAAAATCGACAAAGAAAAACAAAGAAAGAATTGAGAAGAAAAGAGAAGGAATTCTCCATGTGTCCAGACGAGAAGTGCCTCCAATTGCCGTCCCGAACCCTCGCTCTGAGTCTCTTGCCTTGCGTTGTGCTCAAAATAATGTCCGACCCCTTGTTTGTACGATCACTCTTATATTTATAGGCTTGAAACCCTCAAAAATCCGTCCAAAAAGGCCCAAAAATAACTCGCGCACGTTAAGCCCATTTGCCGCGCTGCAGCCCTCGAAATCGCGCGCTGTTGCGCGCTGAAACTTTCCTCTCGCTGCTGGTCGTGCGCTGCAGCGCGGCCTCGATTGCGCTGCAGCGCGCCTGCTGCTGCTGCTATGTGCCTTCCTGCTGCTGCCTTGTTGCTTGCTTTATGCGCGTCTGCTGCTGCCTATTGGGGGGTCGCGCGCTGCAGCGCGCCTGCTGCTTCATCTTACCTGTTTGCCGTCTTTCATCGCGCGCTGCAGCGCGCTCGGTATGGTGCTGCAGCGTGCCCCTTCCCCTACTCTGTTGTACTAATTTCGACCCCCGCGCTGCGGCGCGGGGGTTTTAGCGCTGCGGCGCTCGATCTTACATAATATTTTTCCCTTTTTCCACTTCTAAAATGCGATCTTCACCGTCCAAACACGTTTTTAATCATTTTTAACCAATTTCGGCTATCAAGATCAGTCCCGATTCTCGAATGACACCTAATGACACAAACTTGACTCAAACGACACTAAAATACCCGAAAACAACGCAAAATCCTAGTCTAGAGCACTCAATACATTGGTATAAAACCAACTTAACAAATACCCCCAAACTTAGACGTTTGCTTGTCCTCAAGCAATTACAGACTCTGAAAATCAACAAACATGAAGGAAGTAATATAAAGACGACTGACTCAACAAACTAACTGCAAAACTTCACAACCAAACTCATTCATCAAATTTCGCTTCACTATCAATCAAGCACGTATTTTCACAATGTGATCATGAAAGTGGAATGTTCATGCCAACCCCATTTTCATTATCCAGATAGATTCACGCAATCAAGTGTTTTCAAAATGATCCACTTTTTGAATATAGAGATGAGATGCTTACCGGACTCCATAGGCTTGCCTTTCACACTAATCTCCACTAATGTAGGCTAATGTAACACAAAGATCAATAGGACTTTCAAAGCTTGTAATGTGGGCTTAGGGTGAGGTAGGAAAATATAGGATTAAGTGGCTCAAATCACCCAAACACACAATTATCACTTTTAATCAACAATCAACACTACCCTTCACTTTTTGACATCCTCAATGTTTATGAACCTTCAATCCGCTGATTTTTCTCTTTTTTTTCATATATTTTTTTTTTCGGAACCCCCAAACTTACTCTTTTGCATACATGGGGTTTCATATTTTCTTTTCTCGGGAAACTTCATTCAATTAAATACAAACCCTTCTCATCATACCCTTCTCATCCTTCAATATTTTTCTATACTTTGTGTGTATGAGTGATGGGTAATTAGGATTTTCATATTTAGGCTCTGGGTACTAGATTGGTTGTCAAAGAAATGGATTTATAAGGCTCAAAGGGGGACACTAGGGAAAATATAGTACAAAGGTAGACATATTAGGCTCTAGCTTGTTCAAAGATGGCCTAAATCACTTCCTTAGTGTTACTTCACCTAGGATTTCGCCTCGACTAGTGATCAGACAAGTTCTAGAATCCGGTGGAATCATAAAGGAAACACTCAATCACATAAATCATCCCCAAATAAATCAACAGAGTTAAACACATAGATGGAATTAATGGAAAGAAGATTAAATCACAGTTCAAACACATGCTCTTTTGACCGTTCAACTCATATTCAACAAATTCACTTAGTCATGCAGTTTCACAGTTTTACAAACGACTCGACTCGACTTTAGACTCTTTTTTTCATTTTTTTTGACTCAAGACTCGACTCGAAGAATAAAAAACAGACTGCACCCCCAAACTTAAAACGACATTGTCCCCAATGGAGAGGTGGGAAAAAGGACTTTCCTAGTAGCCGAGGAGCGAATGCTCCTTAAGTCATGTGGTACTACTACGTGTAGGAGGTGTCTCGTATAAGCTCACAATGCATCATAGCGCACAAGCCCATGGGTGTTGTGTGCCTCCGAGGTTTGGTCTTGTTTTTCCCATTGGCCTTGGCCCCGACCCTTTTTTGGTTTCGCATCTTTGCAACCTAGCAAGGTAGACAAGAAAACAAAACTCGTGGAACCATGGAATTCGGTTATGGGTGAGAACTCGAAAATCAAAGCATATAATAATGCACCCAAGTAAAAAAATATAGTGCCATGTCAAAAAGATAAGCATAGATATGCAAGATAACACTAAACAATGTGAAATTGTCATTGGGGCATTTTATCAAACACCTCATATGCATGAATTTGGGCAAAGATAGTGAATGCAATGGATAACTCAATTCAATCCCCACGAAGCCTAAGTCTAGCATGAGCAACCAATCCACAATCCACAAATCGACAACAATTATCCTAACACTACTACAATCCAACCACACAACAATCACAAGATGGGGAAAATGGGGTGGGGTTTGGAAAGTTGCAGACTTACCAAATAATGAGTGAATGAGATGAAGATGGTGTGTGTGGTGTCATAATGCTCCTTTGTGAGGATGGAGTGGGATATGTGGGATTTGCACAAATAAGAGGGGTGGGGTATGATGCAACTTACTACTCCTAAAAATGCAAAAAAAAATCAGAACAAAGCAAAACAACTAGTAACTATATTAAAACTAAGAAAGCAATAAAAAGGGGTTTGGGTTGCCTCCCAAGAAGCGCTAAGTTTACAGTCTTCGGCCAGATTATGTCAGATTATCCTCAAGTTGGGGCTCGAATAGGCATGTTATCCACATTCCCCTTAGAAACTTCCCAACCTCCAATGCCTTCAGCAATATTCCCAACCATTTGCTTACCATCCTTTAATTCAAATGTTAGCCTGTTGGTTGGATGGATGGTGAATACAACTTTCTCCTGATTTGCCCGCAATGTTAGCTCCCCCGTTTCTACATCGATCAAAGCTCGTGTTGTAGCTAAAAATGGTCGCCCAAAGATGATAGGTACTTTCTTCTCCTCGTTCGCATCCAACACTACAAAATCCACAGGAAAAACAAATTTATTAATTCTTACCAATACGTCTTCAATGATTCCCCACGGATAGGCAATGGATCAATCAGCGAACTACAAAGTGATATTGGACGGCTTCAGCTCCCCGAGCCCATACTTCGTCACATCAGAAAGAGATATCAGATTCACACTGGACCCAAGATCACAAAGTGTTTTCTCAAAGAAAACTCCTCCAATAGTACAAGGAATAGTAAAACTCCCTGGATCCTTCATTTTCTGAGGTGGTTTACTCTGGACTATTGCACTACATTCCTCTGTCAAATAAACAGTCTCAAAATCTTCCAACTTCATTTTCTTGGATTCCACTGGTTTCACATAAATAGGTGATTTTTCGGGGCCAGGCTGAATTTTTGCTTCATTTTCCACGTAAACTGTATTACAGTGCTCTCTCGGATTGACCTCTGTATCACTTGGGAACTTTCCCTTCTGTTGTAATGAATTTACGGCTATAGCCAACTAACCCATTTGTGTCTCGATCGACCTAATATGTGTCTCCATTGTGCTCATCTTAGTATTCAGATCATCAATCTGCGCCTCACTCTTGTTCATTCGATTCCTGGTCTCTCCGATGAATGAGCCGAGCATCTCCTCTAGCGACTGCTTCTTTTCACCTCCGAGTGCATTGGAACTGGACGGGTTTGGATAGCCCGGAGGTGGATTCAATACATTCCTGTTGTTTCTATAAGAGAGATTCTCATGATTGCAAAGTCCCAGGTGGTAGTGAGTTGGTAATTGATTACCTATGTTATTAAAATCCAGGTTATTCACATAATTGACTTGCTCAGCCTCGTGAGTGGCGGCTGCGTGAACGGCTGTGGGTGGGAGTGCGGCTTGCTGTGGTGTGTTGCCAGTATTCATGATTGCTAATTGCTTTGTCAGACTCGAGATTTGAGCTGCCAAAGCTGACATTGTATCCGGCTCAAGAACACCAGCAACCGGCTTCGGCGCTGACCTCTCGGAGGGCCATTGATAGCTATTTGTGGCCATTTCTTCAAGTAGAAGTAAGGCCTCAATCGGTGTTTTAGCCATCAAAGTGCCCCCTGCTGCCGCATCTAGTATCATCCTCGTATGCCCATTCAGCTCATTGTAGAAATACTGAACCCTCTGCCAATCTGCATATCCATGATGTGGGTATCTCCGCAACAGATCTTTAAATCGCTCTCAAGCTTCGTATAATGGCTCAAAATCAATCTGTTGGAACTGGGCTATCTCGCTCTTTAGTTGGAGTGTCTTGCTGGGAGGGAAGAATTTTGCTAAGAATTTTTGAGTCAGATCATCCCAACTCGTAATACTCCCAGGGGCGAACGTCTGACTGTCTGGCCTTATCTCGGAGTGAAAACGGGAAAAGCCTCAATCTAATGGCCTCATCAGCCACACCATTCATCTTGATGGTTTCACAAATTTCCAAGAATGCGGCTAGATGTGTATTCGGATCATCCACTGGACTCCCCCTAAACTGATTCTACTGAACCATGCTTATGAGGCCCGGTTTCAATTCGAAATTATTCGCATTTATGGGCTGGCGCACAATTCCGGAGTAATTCTGGTTCACGGTGGGCAGAAAGTAATCCTGGATTGCCCTTTCTGGTGCCTCAGGATGTAGAGGCACGTTTATGACCCGATTATGTTATTCTCGTCGTCTCCGCCTTCTGCCATTGCTCGATTCTCCGCTCGCTTTGCTACTCTGATTGCTCGAAGTGTCCTTTCAATCTCTGGATCAAAAGGAAGCAAATTAATATCTTTGGAATCTCGCATAAACAGACAAGTCAAATGAGAAAAACGAAATTATAAATCCTATACTAGTCTAGATTAGGATTAAGACTATGTGGTAATAGTATTAGTTTAAAATAGGATAAAACAATCCCCGACAACGGCGCCAAAAACTTGTTCGCAAAATTCTTACCGCAAGCGTACGGTGTCAAGTTTTAGTATAGGTTTTGAAAGTAGGGATATCGTCTCCACAGGGATTGTTATCGAATTTTATACTAAGTACTATAATTAAAATAGCTTAATTCTATCTAGAAATCGAAAATAGATGATTTATTAAACTAAAAATAAGCAAATAAATGGTTCAGACAATTTATCAAACACGTAGAAGATGAATTCTAGAGGGTTGATTTCACCTAGTTATCCCCTATGTTTTCAATCTGGTTTATTAATCACAAGTTATTAATCTATAAGTCAATATTCATACCGTTTATCACTTCCTCTCTCGAGTGCCAAGTGATTCTAGGTTCCAATTTCTGATTTCGATATCTCTATAAAAATCATAAATTAAACCCTAATTCGCTCAATGAATATTCTATCACAGGCTTCAAAAGATTCATAAATCTCTCGATTCTATGAAACCCTAGGTTGTGTTATTCTATGGCCAGACATTCAATTGCCTCTCTCGAGCATCAAATCACACACGCCAAACAATCTAAACTATTGATCAGATAATTCAGATGCAATCAAATCAAATAGCACAAATAGATTAAATAATATGCGAATTTCATAAACTAGAAATCAAAACATAGGTTCAAATGTAAGTTACATCAATCCCCTAGAAAAATGGGTTTAGCTCATATTAGATGTACAAAAACTCATGAAGAAATAATTATACATCTCAAAAATCGACAAAGAAAAACAAAGAAAGAATTGAGAAGAAAAGAGAAGGAATTATCTCTGTGTCCAGACGAGAAGTGCCTCCAATTGCCGTCCCGAACCCTCGCTCTGAGTCTTTTGCCTTGCGTTGTGCTTAAAATAATGTCTGACCTCTTGCTTGTACGAGCACTCTTATATTTATAGGCTTGAAACCCTCAAAAATCCATCCAAAAAGGCCCAAAAATAACTCGCGCATGTTGACCCATTTTTGCTGCTGCGACCCTCGAAATCGCGTGATGTTGCGCTGAAACTTCCTCTCTCGCTGGCCGGGTCGCGCGTGCTGCAGCGCCTTGGGCTTCTTCTTCTATGTGCCTTGCTGCCTTCTTTGTTGCCTTGTTGCTTACTGTTGTGCGTCTCTGCCGCCGCTTAACGGGGGTCGCAAGGCCGCAAAGACGCTGTTGCTTCATCTTTATCTCGTTCGCCGTCTTTCATCGCATGGGCTGCAGTTGGTTTCGATGTATGTGCAACAAGCACCACTTCCCTACTACTTTTTGTACTAATTCACCCCCCTGTGACTGCGGTGTGGGGGTTTTAGCGCTGCGACGCTCGATCTTACTCAATATTTTTCCGTTTTTCCACTTCTAAAATGCGATCTTCATCGTCCAAACACGTTTTTAACCGTTTTTAACCAATTTCGGCTATCAAGATCAGTCCTGATTCTCAAACGACACCCTAATGACACGAACTTGACTCAAACGACACAAAAATACCCGAAAACAACGCAAAATCATAGTCTAGAGCACTCAATACATTGGTATAAAACCAACTTAACAATGCCCCAAACAGAAGGAACTCGAGTTTGGGAAAGGTTTCTGACCCAAACCCGACCGACAAGACCATGCAGCTGGAAAGGACAAGGGCCCAGCTCTAAAGACGCGTTATCCTCGGGGACCAAGATTCCCCGACAAATAACACATGGTCTGAGTCACGCGGAAGAAAAAGAAAAATAGATGGCGAGGCAATAATGCAGGATATGACATAAGCAGTGACGTCATAAATATCAACAAGATTTGAAGTCCGCCTTTCAAGTCCGGACTTACCTCTATAAAATGTAGGATTTAAAGGAAGCTGAGGACATCGAACCTTTTCCTTAGTTTTCTTACAATAAAATCTGAGTGAAAAATTTGTAATATTTTGAGTGTTTTAGTTTTAAGTTTTATGTATTTTCGAAAGTGAGCATCGTATATGAGAGGCTAAACAAGTATTCTCCTCTCAAAAGGAGATTACTAATGTAATAAATATTTCAATAAGTTCTTAATAAAAAGAGGCTTTCTGCTTCAACATGTCTTCATAATGTTATATTAATTTATCCCGTTTAAAGATTACTTGTACGCCTGGAGTAGAAAACGAACCAAGGTTGTGTTGAACAGTTGCTGAAGGAGTCGGATAACTTGCAGATCATCTTCCATGAGGGTGAGGTTGATGTTCACTTGGTTTTATACCATTGATTTGGGCTTCTTAGACTTGAGTTTTATGTTGTTTTTGATTATTTTGAGTCATTTGAGTAGCCAAGCCATGTTGAGAGCCAATTATATTGAGTTTATAGTCATAGTAATGAATCGTGTATCAAAAGAAGTACACACGAGCAAACAACGAGAGATTGATTTGAAGAAATGTCCAAACGCGTCTGAAATTTCCATCACTGGCAGCGTTTCGTATTTTGGCCATAACTCTCTCTACAAAATTGATATTGAGATGATTCAAGTGGCTATGGAAAGCTAAGAGATAGGGCTACAACTTTGAAGAAGGGCTCAAAAGCAAATTCGAACATTTGGTGGGCGAAAAAAGCGGGCGGGGCTGCAGCGCTCGTACACGGGCGCTGCAGCGCCCAAGACAGGGCAAAACACTCCAAAATTCACGTGGGGGCGCTGCAGCGCCCATCCCGGGCGCCGCAGCGCCCCGGGGCGGAAATTCCTATGTTCCTTCACCTTTTTATTGAACTTTTGAGGGGCTATAAATACATACATGGGAGGCTTGATCTAGGGTAAGAAGGAAAGGCTGGAAATACACCCAAGAACACAAGAAATACATCAACTTCATCAAGGAAGAACCAAGGGAAGAATCGGGTCAAATCGGAGCTTGAGGATTGAAGATTAATCGAGAGATTATCCATTTCCCTAAGTTTTCTCATTCTTTATGCTTTAATCTTTCATTTTAGCTTGTCATGAATATGAACAATTTGTCTATGAGTTGTTTATTTGTAATGAGTAGCTAAACTTCTTGTGATTTCCGGGTTTTGGAAGTAGATTAATTGAACTCTTGTTGAATGTTTTAATCTTAGTTGAAGTTATTGTCTTGAAGCCTATTTGAGTATTTTGTTCTTATTCTTGTTTTATCATTTGGCCAATGATTTAACTTGTTTGATATATTGATTCATAATTCGAGAGATGAGTTTCAATATTAGATCTTGAGTACTTGACATGAATATTTACATAATCGAGAGGTTTGTGAATATTTGTGAGGATATTTGATCTTTTGTGCATTTGGGAGTTGTGTATCTTATGTTGAGTAGAGATGCTAGCATAGATATTTCAATCTACACTTTATATACATCTCAAGAGGGAGGATAAAATACCGTTGTGATCGTCTTATAGGTATATTGATAATAACTTTGACTTTGATTAAATCGGACAATAAGAGAAATATTAATTGAAACCATAACAGGAATCCATTTCATTCCTTGACAATTCCATTATTCTTAGTATCTTGTGTTTTTGTGGTTAATCTTGTCTTTACTTCTACTACAATTATCAAATTTCGATCGTCTAAATAAAAATAAGACTATCTTAGTTCTATACTTAGCACATAAATTTATTAGTCTCCGTGGATACGACCTTGCTTACCCTATTCTATAAACTACACCGTACACTTGCGGTGAAGCTAAAAATAAGGCGAACAGTTGAACAATGAGGAGCTGTTTGTCAAAGGATCTGGAGGCAGTAATCTTCCGACTGGTGGTGTTGCAAGCCATCTCACCCAGTGCTATTTCGGTCAAAGAAGGTATGAATTTTAAGGGATTTATTAATTTTACGGAAGCATGTTGGGCTTGATATGGTCGTGATGGAGTATATTTGTTTTATCAAAACCTTAGTCTGAAATCAATTTAGAATTATGAAACATTTACAGAAGCATGTCCTATTGAGTTTATAGGCTGGAAACCAGACATGATCCACCTAAAACCTCTGAATAGAGACTAGATCTAAGTAAGTATAACAATGCCACGAACAAAATATGTGTCAGAAAATGTAAATTTTCATAATCTATGAAATTGGGGTTTATTGAATAGCTATGGTATGAAAGGATTGAAATTGCTAATTCTCGAAAGTTATAGGGCTATAATGCTACCTTTGGAAATATAAAGGACAAAACTGTTATATAACCATAAGGGCAAAATTGTTCATGGCATAAATTGCAACTTTATAAGTTAAAGGGCAGAAATGCAAAAAGGCCTAAGTTACGGGGCATATTTTTCTATTAAGTTGATCAATTAATCAATACTCATGCTTGTTTGTTTGAATCAAATCATCATAATCCTAGAACAAAGAAATTAGTTCATGCTTGGAGATGGAATCATAATCTCAATTGAAGGAAAGAAAATAATCATAACATAATCATGCAACAATAATAATCACCCGACAATTGAAATCAGACAAAAGAGATGAAGAAATCTTACTATTTGATTAAGAAGCAAAATAACTTCAAGAGGAAGAACCCAAGCAATCACAATGTTGAATGGAAGAGAAAAATACCAAAAACTAAAGTCTAAAAGTGCTATGAATGAAGGTGTGTCGAAAATAGGGGCTCCCCAAGTTCTATTTATAAGCCTGGAGTCCTAGACAAGGTGGAAGAGCCAAAAATCGGAAAAAAATCAGAATTTTCATGTTCAGCACGTCATGGCGCGCGCCCGCGCGACCTCTAAACGTTGGAATTTTGTCTTGGTATATTCTTATGAATTGTAGCTCTGTCTCTTAGTTTTCCATAGCCACTTGAATCACCTCAATACCAATTTTGTAGAGAGAGTTATGGCCAAAATACCAAGATGTGTTATTTCCAAGATTTTGACATATTATTTTGCCTTGTACATGATTTTAACCCATCTAAACGTCTTCATTTGCATTTCATAGCATGATAAACATTGTAGAACTTTGAATTATCTTTCTAATGGTGCATGAATCATGTCAGTTTGGCTTCGGATGCGAACATTACGTCCAAAATACGATGACTGCCGCAGTTGCGCGAAATGACTTTTTAACATTTTTTGCTCCAAAACTTGTTTTTTTCCACCAAAACCTAAAAAATCAATAAAATAACACAACATAACACTAAAACATGCAAATGCAAATAAAACACACCAAAATATGTTTATATCATCACATAAAACACACACAAAAACATGCAAAACACTCGACTTCAAAAACAATCCCAACGAATCTCATTAAACTGCCGTTAAAAATTTTCAAATATTTGAAAGGCACTTTTTCTTATGGCTTGTTTATCCAAAGTTTTAAAACGTTCATATTTTTCGGGATAATAAGTCCGGTGATAATAATTTCTCAAAATACGGTTTGTCATAATCGAACTAAATATATTGAGATTCTATATTTTTTTCTAATGGATTGCGTTTCTTAAACGAAAAATTGAGATGTGTTTAATTCCGTCTCAAGGATAACTCGCGGACATTTATTTTTAATCATTAACCGCCGAGTCTTTTACCTCATTTCGAGCTTGTTTAGGCATAATGTATACTGAATGAGGTTTATGTTTGCATTTCGTACGTTTTTAAAACTTAGGGGTGAAAAATTGGATTTTTGGTTCAAAATTCGGACAGAAACTGGACTGGTGTTCAGACACCGATCGACAGAGAGGTCGACCGATCGACCAGGTGCAGGGACCGGTTGCCCTACCCGTCGACCTCTCGCCCTAAGTGATTTCAGGGTTAAAAATGCTTCTGTCCTTAAAACTATCATTTTGGTCATTTTCTTTCAAACTCGAACCCCTTTACACATTTCACACACATTTCACTCAAAATGATTTCTTTCTTGTATTTTATATATTTTTGAGTTTATGCTATCGGTATATCATCCATGATACCCGACCTCTCCGATTAATTGTTAAGAATTCTTCTCCTTTATCTCAATTGGGTTGAACCCTTGAGAATGTGCTTCATCTTTGATACTTTGTTGGAAATCTTATATTCTTATGTTGGGTATGATGATTGTTGTTGGATGATATTTGTAAAATTGCTTTTGGTAATGAAAAATTTGGCTTGATTAATTTTACAAGGGTTATATACATCTTATTTATTATTTGACGCCCGCCAAGTGTTCGATAAAACGTTTCAATGAAAAATTCATCACATACATGATTCTCTCCATTTCAAAAGTCTTATATACTTATGGGGACCGTGTTTTACCAATAAAACGAGCTTTTGCATTTCAAACGATCAACTTCTCCCTTTTTATTTGGATTTTAAGCTTCTAATTTCAAAAAGCTCGATAAATCGATCATATTGCGCACTTTGATATGGATAAGTGTTGTTTTATCATTCTAACATTCTTTTTGATGATTCCAAAGGGGGAGAAACAATAAATAAGCTCTTTAGCTAAAAGAAGCTAATATAAGCTAGCGAAAGAAGCTATAAGCTCTGACTCTTTAAAGCAAAAAGTTGTGAAGAATACTTAGTCCATTGGATGTATTATGGACTTATATGCATGTTTAATGATTGTTTGTGACAGGGGGAGCTTCTAAGCTCATGATATTATTGTTTCTATTGTAAAAGCTGAACTTTTAGCTTTTGATCAGTTGATTCTATATTTATATTGATGTGCATGTTGATAGGGGGAGCTTTTGCAAAATATTTTTTTTGAAAATCTTTACTTTCTTCCTTATGGCTATTATGCATGGAATGTTGTCGCTCAAAACGGATAGTTTATTCTTGGCCGGAAAATTTGTTTCGTTTTCAAAATCGTCCTCTTGAAAATTATTTTGGTTTGTAATCATCAAAAAGGGGGAGTTTGTTAGATAAATGTTTTTATCATGATTTTGATGATTTTGTTTAAATGTGTTCTTATACCAAAACAATGTTTCTAAATGTTGTCCAAATACTCCCGATCGATATAAAATGTTTTTACTAATTTTCCGGAGTGTTTCTTGAAGTTTATTTTCGACAAAAATTGGACAACACATCTGTCTCGTGTTGGACCGGTCGCCCTATATGTCTAAATTGAGTTTTAGAACAGAAAACGGGATGGAGGGAAATTCTAGGGGGCCGACCAGTCGACCCGGAGGTCGACCGGACGACCGGTGTGGACGATCGATCGACCTCAGGGCGGTCGGTGCCTGAAATGGTTCTTAAGTTACAGAACCTGCTGGATTGATTTTTGAGGGACCCGAACCGGTCCAACAAGGGGTGGATCGGTTGGACCCTATGGTGAACGGTCCCCCTGTGTGTTTTCGTGTGAAAATATTCAAACCCTTGTTTCTATTCGACTGGTCGCTATAGGTTTTTGACAGCAAATTCTAACCGTTGTGCAACAGACAACTTTTCCTCAATTTATGGTGTTGATCTCTAACATTTATATTCTTCATTTGTCTTGCAATTTTTTTACAGATTTCAATCTCCTAGGAGGAGCCTATCAAGTTCAAGACATCCTCTATATATAGATGAAGAATTGAATCAACACAACAAGAGAGAATACTACAACACAACAAGATACATTAAAGCAAACACTTTTGTTCTTCATTTTCAATATTCTTGTTGTAATAGCCTAAGGTCTTTCACTTTCACATCTTGAGGTCTAGGCTTAATTCTTGATTACACTTGCACTCAGAGTTTTGTATAATTCATTATTGAGTTGTAATCTTGAATTTGGGTTCATTATTCAACATAATATATCCTTGTGAGTGTTCTTGTGGTAAGAACTCACTTGAGTGATTTTAGGTGTTAGGTGTAAGAAGATTGTGGTAATCTTCTTGTTGAAGAGTTTGGTGCTCTTTGAGGTGTTGAAGAATTTGGTGTTCTTCAAGTCGGAAGATTGTGGTAATATTCACAAGGTGCCGTTGCAAGAAGATGTGGTAATCTTCAAGGGAGATTGTGGTAATCTCCAAAGAGGTGTTGTAAGGTGATGTTGTATTAATTGTGGTAATTAATAAAATCTTTTTTTCTTTTTGAAATCCATCCCGCAGATACTGTGGTGGTAGAGGAATAGGCCCTAGGTGGGTTGAACCTCTATAAATCGATGCGTGTTCTTTAATTCCCGCACTTCCATTCTTGTCTTGGCTTATTACATTCGAAAAAGAGGGCATAATCGAGAAAATGGGCATAATCTATTCACCCCCTCTAGATTATCGTAGCCACTTGGACTTACACCTACATCATCCCCAACCTTCAACAATTGACCTTTCTAAGTCATTTTATCCCATGCCTTCAGTTTCTTATACTCCACATCATCTTTCAACAATCTATTTTCGCTTTATATCTTTTGCATCTCCTGCAGCAGACCCTATGGGTGCGTTATTCAATGCACTATCACTAAAGATGGACACAACGTGGTGTGTTGAGCCCCACCGAGGTATGAATAGGTCAAGTCTGGGTCGAGCAGCTAGATTGTGATCCTTGATCTACCTTTTAGAGTCTTGATCTCGCAATTAGAGGACATAGTATCCAAAATAAAACGGGTTGTTGAATGAGTATAACTGCGATTATGACAATCTATGAGTTTTAGCTAACATTTTTCCTGAGATATCTCGTCCATTGGGTAGTTATTAGGTCGTTTTAGCTTTGGCCATTCTTAGCTTCAATCATTCTACTTCCGGGAATTATATGGTAGAACGGAACATGATCGTGAAAATCTTTTCACTAAACTGTAAGTGTACATTATAGCTAGCAGATATCAACGAATAAGGTCGTATTCCTCAAGGATTGAATATGAAACACACAAAGTACAACAATGTCGTACTTCAATTTTATTGAAGCCATCGAAAATCAAAAGAGTTGTTATTTAAACTAATCCTAAATTATCAACCAAAATATCTAAAAATTGTTAGAGACCCGAACTTCACAAAAACTTAAACAAATATGAAAAGCAATCATATGAACATAATCTCAACATGCTTCGTCAATATTAATTCCAATTAATGTTTCATCAAAATCAGTTTCTGTGTATCTATGGGTTCAACTCCTAAATTAGTTTATTCCGTATCAGGAGTGGCACATAAACCGTTGATTAATAAAAATTACAGGTATCCCTACTCAACGATTAATATTAACTTCCAAATGCTCTTAGGATTAAAATAAACCCCCACATATTGTTATAAGTCTCCCGACTCAATCCCCGTTTATGTTATAAATTCGTTTTTCGTATGTTAGATCTCATCTCACGAATTTTGAACTAACAAATAAGACATGCAAATTATTGGCCACATAATCTACAAGAAATAAGCACTTGAATTCATAAATAGAGCACAAGAAACCAATTAAGAAGAAACAATCAATTTAGAATTAACATGAATCCATAGTAGGATTAAGAAAATTAGCCTAACATATTTGAGATTAAATTCATAGACAAACTTGAAATCAAATAGCTTGACATCGAAATTAAGTACAAAACAAAAGATCTAAACTATGAGGATAGAACCTTCTTGTAAGGATGAATTCTTCTTCAAAGTCTTGAACTCTTGCGCCCTCGTAGATACGAAAGGTCTTATGTTGTTCTTCATTGTATTGTATTTTTTCCTAGAAGTGTGTAAAAGTTCGTGTCTTATTTGTATATTGAACTGTGTCTCCGGCTTTACGGCTTCATATTCCTTTTATAGATGCTTTGAGAGATCCCTGGTAGAGTCCCGACGAAATTAGGAAACAAATCAGCCACAAGACAAAATACACGGTCATGTATTAATACATGTGTAGACCGTGTAAGTTGTTTTCTTATCTGCTTTTGTCCGGATCAAAAAACACGATCGTGTATTAATACACGGGTGGGTCGTGTAATTCATCTTTGAAATTCTTCCCTCAAACTAGTCTCATGAACGTGTAAAATTACACAGATACAAATTACATGACCGTGTAATAATACACGGATGGACCGTGTTTCTTGTTCTTCATCGTTTTCTTCGCGTATTTGATCATCTCTTGGCATTCGACATTCTTGTCCGGGCTGTCTTACTGATATATTTGCAAATAAAGCTCCGTTTCCTATCAAAATCACAAGAATACGCAGTATTACGCCCAACAAAGGAAACCAACTAAAACACACTACATATACGCAAATGTATCAAATATGCACCAATAAAAGCCTCTAAATGCATGTATATTTTACGCTTATCAATCTACACGATCCTAAAATTATCCGATTATTGCACTGTCACACGATGGCCATACATTCATGTACTTGGTTGTTCAGAAATTTGATTGCTTTCACTCGATTGTTATGAAATTAACTGATTTTACTCGACTATTCAATTACATTGTACTTTGGATTCATACCCCAATGGAAATTATGTTGGATTCCAGGTTAATCAAATTTATTATGCGTTTTTGTTAAATCATGGTGATAAATTTAGCTTCTCTTTGTAGATTTAGAATAATCCGATATTGGGCGTGACATGAGGCATCCATTATTTTGTTGCGGCTTATTTTAATCTATTATAAATGTATTTGTCTATGTTTGATTTGCATATGTATTCATTCATCAATATAGATGGACTCGTATAACAGTTACACTTGCACAACAAGTAATTCTATAAGGAGTTTTTAAGGTCATGTTTGACAAGATGATTGAAAATCATGTATGTGGTCTCAATATTGATTTTGCTACACTTATGACAAGTTTGCACTCAAAACTTACAACATTATTGTGTAAAAGTTTATTCACAAATCACAGCCATATGGTATGAGCTAACATTCAGTTACCATTCTCCCACCATTATGCAACACATCTACATGGAGATCTTCATGTCTATCGATCAATCATGGAGTCGTTAAGATGCATCGACCATAACAGGTATCGAGATAGTTTGACGTGCAACGATTTATTTATCCCACACCAACTGATAATCAGAGAAGATTGCATAATTTAGATTATAGGGGTTATGGTGGTGTGGATTGGACTAATTACAATAGAGATTATGTGACGCTTTTGATAATGCGAGATTGACACATTCATGTCACCCATTTTATTAATGGCTTTGACACACTAATCTAGGATACATAACGTAGTGCGATGAGATTACACATCACCTTATCTTGCCCAACCATTTAATCGTGTAGCAGATATACCAGCTTTTGGATACATTAGCAAAAGACTACATGGTAGGTCTGTAATATTTTATTCGCATAAGTTCATTATGGTTCATTTTTATAATCTAATTTCCAATTATATAGCCAAACAATTCATTTAAGGGTCAGGTGATAGAGATTCTTATGCTAAGTACTGTCGAGTCTTGAGATAATACAGAATAAGTTTTATAGCATACCGTAATATAGTTGTGGAGACTTTGTTTGACCTCAACCATCTGTATCAGCGCCAAAAAACTGCGAGTGTCCCTAGGCAATCAATAATGAGGACATCATATACGCATATGGAGTCACGGTAAATGAGAAGACATAGTAGTGCATGTGCGACTAATGTTCCACGTACATTTACACAAACCCTTTTCCATGGATGTGCGTCTACCCCATTACATATTTCCATTTACATTTGCTACAATATACATATGCGCTTCCATCATATAGGTGTCAAAATGGGTCCGATACGATGGGCCAACCTGGTGAAAATATTAGGTTGGGTTGCAATTTAGAGGCCTGAAAGGGACCAAACCTATTTGGGTCAAAAAGTTGGCTGGCCCAGTCGACCTATCATTTCATGTTTATTTTAGTGGACTAGGCTTAAACAATAATGGCCCAAATAAACTTAGGCCCAACCCAAATAATTTAAGCCCAACCCTATTTGGCCTTGCGGCCAGCACCAGCTCGACCTATTTGATAGCTCTAGTCCAGCATATTAAGACATATATGACACATATGATTATTATGTTCCTCAGTCGCTCGAAATCGAGCTACATGCACACTTTACACCAAACACATATATGTCATTGTTTACACATTCATTCACAAAGTTAGTTTGGTTAGATATTTGGTTGCATTATGCAACGATTGATTATGAGCCTCTGAGACATTCGACTGTTTTTTGCAAGTTTGCTACCTTACTGAATAATTATTCTCCATTTTATAGTATATACCCTGGTGATAGATAATCGAGCTCGATAATTTCAAAAAATGGTCAGATACAACAACATATGTACATTACTCCACCACAACAGAGTAGAAGACAAAGTACACAAGAGAGACATAAAACCTACTTTTGGCACTAAAGAATATTATTGGAGTTGTTATATCAAAATAATTATAAAAAATATAATTTATTGAAATAAATTCCAGAAATGTCTTAATTTTAAAAAAATAAGTTTATTTAACTTCTTTATTTTTCAATTAAATTATCATTAATTAGTTAATTCAATTAACAAACACAGTTAAAAAATAATAATTACATATGAATTTTAGATTTTCAAGAAAAAATGGCCTGGAAGCACTAGCTAGTTGCAATATTGTTTTCATCTTTAAAAAAAGTGTGGGTTCCAACACTATTTTTGGCTCAGATTTAAAAAGATAAAAAAACTAACATGAAAACAATATTGAAATATGCGTTTTTACCTAGTTTGAAAAATAGATCATTAGGGATGATGATTAGTTAGAAGTTTTTTTAAAATTGTTTTACTTTAATAAACTAGCGCAATTACCAACACAATATATCAATGTATGCTTAATTAAAAAATTGGTCCTGTAACTTTTGGATGGTGACATTTTAGGACTTTTTTTTAATTTGTAATTTAGAAATGTAATTTAAAACTTTTGGCACATTGAGGAAAACTTTGGCCGAAAAAAATCCAAAATTGATCGTATTACTAACGTGGCTGCCACATCTTCAAATTATGATTTTTCAATTTTTTGTTAAACTTATTGATTGGGATGTTGGCTGGAACATTTATGGTACACAGAAGGTGGAAACAAAAAATAGAAATAAATATAAAAAGTAAAATTAAAAATATTTTGTATATATTTATCAATTTCTTTTATTTACTTAATTGTGTTTCTAAATTCTCATAGTTAATTTTTTTTCTAGTTGGGTAATCAAATAGTTTACTAATCAAGTTATTTTAAATCTAATAATAAGTATTACCAAATACATGAAAATTAAAATATATTAGTTGATCAATTCAATTCTAAATATTTATTGAATTATATTCATTAAGTTAATGATAAATCCAAAAAACAAAAGAATTTATTGAAGAATATTAATTAACAAAGAAATAAATAAAGTATGACTTGTAAATATAAATCAATCATAGAAAAAATGAAAATAAAATTTTAATTTTTTTTTGTATATTTTTCATTTTCTTTCATATACTTAATTGTATTTTTAAAATCATATATATATATATATATATGTATATGTATGTATATTTGTAGTTGGGCATTTGAACAGTTAACTAATTATGTTGTTTTTAAATTTAGTAATAAATATTGCTAAACATATGAGAAATTTAAAAATATTAGTTGATTAATTCAATTCTAAATATTTATTGAGTTATATTCATTAAGTTAATGATATACTCAAAATATCAAATTATTTATTAAAGAATATTAATTAACAATGAAAAAGTAACATGTGAGATGTAAATATACATCAATTATATTTGGAATATGTATGGCATATGCGTCGTCAATATTCCAATCATCAATTTCGTCACAAAATTATAAATCTCTAATTTGGGGTGGTTAGGTGGTGGCTAGGGGTGGAGCCAGGAATTGTAGTCGAGGGGGGCCGAAAGTAAAAGTCGCACGATTAAATATTTATTATATATAAATGATAAAATTTAAATTACTATACTTATGTCAAAAAAATATTAATTTACTAAAATTTTAAGCATTTAACTTGCAGAAAAATCATTTTAACAAGCAAAGGGTTTAAATGTTTTTACAATTCTAGCAAGTCAATTAGAAACTGATCCTCCTATATATAATTATGGTATGTACCATTTTAATTTAATATAAGAATAAAACTTTTATATAATCAATAATCTATTAAAAAAAATATTAACACTACAAAATGAAAATATATTAACCCAAAATTATATTAAAACTCAAATAGAAATCAACTCAAAAAAAATATATAGTACATTACTTTTTATTTAAAATTGGAAGAGAATTTCTATCAATAATGATTTTTGTAAAAAAAATAAAAAAATTTGAGGAGGGTTGGGGCTGTGGGAGGGGCTCCCTTATGGAGCATGTGGCTCCGTCCCTGATGGTGGCCACATCAACAAACTAACCAATGCTTGAATTTTCCGACCGAAATTATCCCTAATTTGCCAGTTTTTTAAACTAAATTTCTAATTTGCAAATTGAAAAAGATAGAAGTCCTAAAATGCCATCACCCGAAAGTTACAATATCAATTTTCGGATTAAGCCTATTGATGTATAGAGAGGTGATAATTTGGGTTTGGGTTTGCGTGTGACTGGGTTCATGGGTCAGAATATGCCAACCCGTATTAGAATTTTGAACTCAAACTTGACCTATTAGGTAACCCGAACCTGACTTGTTTAACTCTTATAATAACATTAGTTTAATGTACATTTCATCTGAGAGATCCATTTTTGGAAGGCCGATATGCCAAATATCCAGACATTATGGATGCACATCTGGAAAGCAATCCATCATATATATCTAGAGATCCCTTTTTTGGAGCATTGATATTCTTTAAGCCGGGATGTGTTGGAAAGTGAGTAATATATAGGAGTTCCATTAGAATCATTCAAGATAAATGGCTCCCTTTGGAGTGGGACCATCCCTCCCCCAATCTGTCATTTAGGGACCCATCTATAAGGTAATTGAACTTTTCAATAATAATTCATGGAATGAGTCATTTATTTTGTATTCGCCATGTATTGCCAAGGCTAATGATGTTCTAGAAATTCCTTTATCCATCCGCCAATCCAAAGATACCTGGTTTTAGAGATTTGATAACAAATGAAATTACTCGGTTCAGGATGGTTTCGGTTGGCTATTAATCTGTTTGACGCGTATTGTTTTTAGTTCTCTCGACCTATTGAACAATGATGGAAATTCATTTGGTTCCTTAATGTCCCTCAATAAGTTTGGCTTTTTTGGTGGATGATCTCACAATATTTCATCCCAGTTGAGAAAAATCTCGAATCTCACCACATTCGAGGTTGGAAGCATGCAAATTATGCCATTTTGGCAATGATCCAGTCATTTATTCTACATTATTTCTGTCCAACTATGAAGATGTGGAAATCTCAACCTTATTGTCATTTTTTAAACTGTCTAGGAATTGATTGCAAAAACATGTCCCAGTCTGAATTTGAGCATTTTGCAACATTTTCTTGGCTTTGCTGGAACGCCATAAAGCAATCCACAACGATATGCATGATCACTTTCTTTAGATGAGGGTTGACGCTACAACATACTCGTCTAATTTTTAAAAAAGGCCAATAACCAACTTGTAGTGAGGGAAGGCTTTGAAGCTAGGAAATCGCAATCAACTTGGTCCCTACCCCGGTAAATTGTGTTTGGATATTGATGCTTGTGTTAATGACAGGAAAATACGATTTGACATTGGAGGTTTAATAAGAAATAACTCAGGGACGCCCCTTTTGACTTTTGGTCGAAAAATCCAACACGAGGGTTCAATTATGGAAATGTAGCTTTAAGCAATAAATGAAGGCATTGACGTTGCTATTGCTGCTAATCTCCCACCATGTCTGATTGCTTCAGATTCTCTGCTAGAAGTTCAAACGGTGACTGGTAGCAGTGAAATGAAAAGATAGTTGGAAATTTGGACTACAACTATTAACTCTCATCTTTCTGATGTATATGAGTATTATGTTATTCATATCTATCGTGCTGTCAATTCCTGTGCCCATTTTATTTCTTCTTCTGCTTCTTATTCTCAAATCTCATTTGCTGGGAGGTTGGGAATTTTTCTAGATGGCTCGAAGATATTTTATTGTTGGACCTTGTTGGTTGATTTTCATCGATATACAAGTTTCTTTTGGAAGTAAAAAAAAGAAACGAAATTCTCAAGTGAGAGAAATGATTTTTTTTTTTAAAAAAATCAATCACCATGACTCACTAAACAAGATGACATATTAATCATAAGGACAACATACAAAATAATAATAATATACATAATTAAGGAGATTTTAATATTTAAGTAAAAACATATCATGTTTTTTTTTTGTATAATTAATTGTTTACTTAATTATCTTGTAAAATACACAAACGAGTTATGTATATTAAATGAGTCATAGTACGATGATCGAACCCAACATGTTTAATTAATGGATTATTCGAGTTCGATCAATTTCAACCTAGATTGTTAAAGCCTGGACTCATACCCGCAATAGTTTCTTATAGGGTGTGGAGTTGGCACCCTAAAGATTGTATATACATGGAATGACTGCTATTAGCGCGTGACCCCATGTCCAATAGTAGAAGAATGCATACATGATACACGGCTCGTCGGCTACTATGCTATAAAATATAATATACTGTTAGTTAAACAACCCTCACTAAACCCTAATCATTTAAATACTTGCAACACACACGCACACATTCTTCGCTGTCTCTCCCCCCCCCCCCCCCAATCTCCTCTCCATTTTCTCTCTCTCTAAGCCCTAGAAAGAGATACCAGCAAGAATCATTTCGTCTGGAAATCTTCTTTTTCTGGGGTTTAGACTTCGTTTGTCATCCGATTCTGTGTTTTTGGGTTAAAGAAGAAACAGAATTGGAGATTGAGGCGAAATGGATCTTCCGAGCTTGGTAGTGATCTTGCAGGGTGCACTCAGCCCCAATCCCAGTGAACGGAAAGCCGCTGAAGAGAGTCTCAATCAGGTACTACCGTATTAGATTGCCTAAATTAAACTTTGATTTATTTTTTCTTTTTAAAAGGTTGTGAGGAATATGATGAATCTCAGCAGAACTTAGCTTGTCGGAGCTTCTTATAGATGCGTGTGTCCCATTTCTCGGAGTTATCGGAATTCAAGTCAACTGAAATTAATTTTATTATTTCTTGGTCTATTCTTGCAGTTTCAGTATGCGCCCCAGCATTTGGTGAGGTTGTTGCAGATAATAGTAGAAGGGAATTGCGATATGGCGGTCAGGCAGGTGGCAAGCATTTCTTTCAAGAATTTCATTGCCAAAAACTGGGCACCTCATGACCCTGGTAAATTTACGTATGCATCAATAGACATTCATGCATAAAAGCTTTTTGTCCTGCATCACTGTTTGATCGGAGTATCATTTTTGGTTCCAGATAATTGGTATGTCTGAAAATGCGACAAATAGGTTTAATTTTTCTTCCAAACAATGATGATTTCATATTTGGGCCTAGAATTTTAATTGGAATGTTTTAGTTGTCATAAAGGTTCCTATTGACTTGTTAGAGGCTCCTGTAACAAGCCAAGAACTCCTTTTTTTCCTGCCAGGAAGACAACCCATAACTGAGTATTGAAATTCTTGACAGAATTGTTGCTTATAGATTGGGTTTTCCCCAGACCTTAGATTGGTCCCAAGTATTTTGTTATTCATATTTTTTTGGAGATTTTGCTGTCACTGTTAGTAGTTTTGCATTTTCTAAGGAGCCAGATTGGGGCTTACTGTTGATGGGAAATTCAATATGAAGATAAGATCTGGTTGTGCTAGCTAATGTATATCAGTATATGTGTTGTGGCAATTTTCTATTTTGATGTTAAAATGGGTAGTTATGCACATCTTTTTGCATTTCACGCGGTCATAGGTGAGCAATCAAAGATCTTGCCGGATGACAAGGAAGTGGTTAGACAGAACATTCTCAATTTTGTCGCCCAAGTTCCCCCGCTTTTGAGGTATTACTGACTTTTTCCCCTCTTATTTACTTTGTATGCAAAAGATTATTTACACGTGACCAAAAAGTTATAACGTATATTTATAGACACGCATCACTATGGTCAGATGGTAAATTGAGGCTACGCTGAATTCATGTTCTCAATCTATGCTTTTAATGTTATTAGGTGATTGTGTATTATGTCTATGTTAAGCGGCCAAGTACACTTGAATAACTTGGTTAGAATGACTGATCTGTTAACTAACTGTCGGAATCATCTCTGTTTTAAACAGATCACAGCTTGGCGAATGCTTGAAAACGATTATTCATGCGGATTACCCGGAGCAGTGGCCAACTCTTTTGCATTGGGTGAAGCATAATTTGCAGGACCAACAAGTTTATGGAGCTTTATTTGTCCTCAGGATCCTTTCTAGAAAATACGAGTGAGTTCATTTGAACTGCTCTCTTAAATCTTTAATCTCTTATTTGCGTTGAAATTAATATGGATGTTGATCTTTATTTTCTACCATCTCGCCAATCAGGAAATTTCCTGTTTTTGTCATGTGTATGTCTGCAAAGGTGCTGTCAGGGTGTCATCTTTTACTGATTCTGGTTGGAGTTAGTTGCTGTTAAGTCTAGTCTTATGTAGTACTTCTTTTTTTTTTTTTTTTTTTTCTATTTTCGATGAACCTTTGCTTGTCTACTTATTCTTTGTTTAGTATAATCTGTATAGTTGCTCATATGCTCATGCATATATGAGTGGCTTTTCTGTCGTACCCTTAGGTTGTGGAGAAGTAATATCTCCTGTCATCGTCAAAGGATTTGCGGTATATAGGTATGCATCCAAATACATAATCATGATACCCAAAATCCTGCCGAACATGAAATAAAATCCTGGATGCATAGGATGCATTTGTCTAGATAAGGGTAAGCCGTCAATTCATCTTTTTAGTTGTTTAAACATGTTTTTAGCCTGCACTTTGATAAGCAGTGTAAAATTAACTATGAAAATGCATATAAAGTTATGGTGAAGCTGCATCCTTTCGACTTCTATTGGCATGGGCTTACCTTTGGGCTTTGGGTCAAAAGCCTTTTAAATTAATACAGTTCTTATTGACAGGGGAGCCATGTTGTGCATTTGATGCTTGTAGATAAGGAGTCTATATGCCTGACATTTATGCTAGTCTTTTCTTAAGAATGTGTAAATTTTGGTGTCAACTACACTGAATGCAATGCGCATGTTCATGAATTAAACTAAGTGATTTGAACTACACTACTACAGCTTTGCCTTGTTTCCTTAGGGAGTTGGTTGAATTTCAAACTGCTCTGTAATTATTGGACAACTCAATATTACTCCTTCCATTTGCAAAGATTCTCTAGGTTTTTATGTTTGGCTAACAAACATACCTGTTTTGTTTCAAAAGCTGAACTATTTGATTATCCTTTGTGCCCACTTTTGTTCATGTGATATTTGGGGAATAAATATTTCAGGCAGTCTATTAAGTAATCATGTATGTTGGTATGATCCTTACTTGGCTGAACACTATTCAGTTTTCACAATAACACTATTGCACATTCATGCTTAACAAATGAATGCACATGCACACACTCACAATACTAGAGGCTAGCTGTTGTTTGTGACATCTCCATTTGAAGATTACCTTTTTATTCTCTTTTATGTGTTGAAGCCATTTGGTACCTTTTTCTTTTTATTGTTGTGGTGAAAGTTCCATTTTGATGGACAAACTGTATAAATCTTTTTTATATTACGAGAACAATTATTGTAAAAAGAGGTGACACATATAACTATATAAGGTGAGAAATTTTTTTACCCTCTGCCCTTGCATTAATTGATGCATATGTGGACATTTCTGTTGTGCTCATTCTTGATTTACAATTGGCAGGTTCAAATCAGATGAGGAGAGAGTACCGGTTCACCACATTGTCGCAGAAACATTTCCTCATCTGCTTAATATATTTAACCGGCTTGTTCAGATTGCTAACCCTTCGATTGAAGTAGCAGATTTGATCAAGCTGATTTGCAAAATATTCTGGTCATCTATCTATGTATGTTCACATTCCTGTAGTTTCAAGCTTGTTTAAAAGTGTTTTGATTCGATTTGTTGCATTTGGGCATCAGCGTTTTGGCTTGGCATATGGCAGTTTTTCACAAGTATCGTTAAGATAAAAACCCTTTTGCATGACAAAGTATTCTCAGGTCTTGCTGTGTCCTCTCATTGTCAAGGTCTTTTTTTTGTAAAACCTTATGCACAGGGTATCATGTTGCTTTCAGTTTAAACATCGAGGTTTGTTATTGGTTATATTTGATGTCACAAGTCTTCGTGAAAACTTTACTAAATCATTCTCTACAAAGTAATCAAATTTTATATGTCCGCGTCCTGCGTTGGAATTGTCTGTCACATCTAACTTTAACTAATTTGTGTGTTCTCTACCCAGTTGGAGGTTCCAAAGCAGTTGTTTGATCCAAATGTATTCAATGCCTGGATGATTCTTTTCTTGAATATATTGGAAAGGCCTGTCCCTGTAGAAGGGCAACCTGCTGATCCTGAGCTGAGAAAATCATGGGGATGGTGGAAAGTGAAGAAGTGGACAGTCCACATATTAAACCGTCTTTATACTCGGTAGGTTATTACGTATGTGCTTATCCTCTCCTTATGACATGGGCTTATTTCGCTGAATATAGCCCTTCTAGTTGCGGGGCGAAATCCGTCAGCCAATTGCTGGCTCTGAATAACCAGCTCAGCAATAAGCTCAATTCTTCCATAATTGAATTTATATTCTTGTCCTTTCCAGGTTTGGGGATGTGAAGCTTCAAAACCCAGATAACAAAGCTTTTGCTCAAATGTTCCAGAAGAATTATGCAGGGAAGATTTTGGAGTGCCATCTAAATTTGTTGAATGTGATCCGTGTAGGTGGCTATTTACCAGACAGAGTAATCAATCTTATCCTGCAATACCTCAGCAATAGGTTTGTGTAATAAAATTTAATCTTATTCTGTTATACATTGTTCTCACATTTAACATCTGTTTTGTCTCTTAATCCCCAATCCCACCCCTATGACCATTTAGTCATCTATGAATCAGGGATGGCCAACCTGACACCCTTTTCTAACATCAGCTACCGTAAGGCTTAAGCTATGATCTAAGCACATAACCTGCTTTATCTTTCCACAGACGTTTATTAGTTTGTATAATTGATAGATAGATACCGTTAAGCAGTACGCTTTGCGAATATGAGGGTATGGGCAAATACAAAATATTTTAATTGTTATAATGAAGGTCGGGAGCTCATAGCTGGCTCGTGAGCACAGATCTCGCCTAGATTTTATAGGAGCTATATAGCATCTGATCCAGAATTGGTATAACTTGATGTTTTTCAGCACAATTTCTCCTTCAGGAATGAGTAAATTTTCTCTCGAAAGCATAAAAGATCAGCTCATTTATGATTGCATACTACATCTAATTTACCATATTGCTACTTTATTATTGGAATTAGCAAGAGTTTACTTAAATAATAGATGGTTGGTTTCCCGCTCTGAAAGCCATTCTTAATGGTTGGTGGCAGCATTCCATTGTTAGTTCTTTTTATGTTGCAATTTTTATGTCTCAGGCTCTGCAATATTTTCAAAAAGGTTAAATGTTGACTTGTCCTCTAGTATAGCTGGCATACTATTTTTCACCCTAATTACTTCTGTATCTTAATAATCTAAAACGAAACTCTTTTTACATATTCCAATCAAAATTTCACATACTATTTGGTGGTTGACATAACCTCATTTGACGCGCCAACACTAATAAGACTGCAATAAGGTAGCTTTCCATTTTCACCTTAGGGATGTGAATTAACCAAAGAATTGTAGTAGGATCATACTGAAGTTCAGTAATACCTTTTTGTCCCCTTGAGAATTTACTTATTTAGTGATTTCGTGGGGAAAATGGGTACCTGTATTGTTGATGACTGGAGGTAGGAAACCCGAGTGGCAAAGCTGAAGTATTTTTATCATTTTTAATCTAACCTTCTCTCAGGGCACATCCTTATGAAAGTTAATATTTCAAATCAACATCTGTGTTTTCCAGAGATTTTTCCCATGCTCTTGTCTTGATTCTGGTCTTGGCCATTGCAGCATCTCAAAAAGTAATATGTACAGTCAGCTGCAACCAAGACTTGATGTTGTTCTTTTTGAGATCATCTTTCCGCTGATGTGCTTCAGTGACAATGATCAACGACTCTGGGATGAAGACCCACACGAATATGTGAGGAAGGGATATGGTGTGTTGAGAATCTCACCTTATATGTTTTGTTTAGTTGTTTGAATCTTTGAACTCCTGAATTGAGTTGCATATCTAATTTTCTGTTTTTGTTTCTTCAGATATAATTGAGGATTTATATAGTCCTAGAACTGCCGCGATGGATTTTGTGAGTGAGTTGGTCAGAAAACGCGGAAAGGAGAACCTTCAAAAGTTCTTATTGTTTGTTGTAGAGGTTTTAAGAGGTATGCATCACATCATTCTACATCCATTGTGTGAATTAAATAATTGTTATCTCACAATGTTAATCTACCCACATATCCTTAAACTAGATATGATGAGGCAGCAGCAGAATATAAGCCTTATAGGCAGAAAGATGGTGCGCTTCTTGCCATTGGAGCGTTGTGTGATAAACTTAAACAGACTGAACCGTACAAATCTGAGCTGAACGCATGCTCGTACAACATGTATTCCCTGAGTTCAACAGTCCTGTGGGGCATCTTAGAGCTAAGGTAAGCTGTCTTGAATTGTACTGCTGTTACATATATATGTATATATCCAAACCGGTAGTGAAGTATTGAAAATTTTAAGTTCTCAGCAACCCTTTTCTGTGACGTAGTTCTCATAACATAGATACACAGATATGTGCCACTCATTTGTTTATGTAATAGATGATAACTACAGCACTCTTCAGGTTATATGGTTTTTTGCCTTACTGAAGGAACTTTACTTTGTCAACTTCTTTTTGTACTGCTGATATGTTATCTTAGAATTTTTTTATGAATTAATTCAACTGATCTTTCTTTCTGGGTTTTTGCTTATGCCTAATTCCATTCTATATTCAAATATACCGGATTCTAGGCAGCATGGGTTGCAGGGCAATATGCACATATTAATTTCTCTGATCCAAATAACTTCCGAGGAGCATTGCACAGTGTTGTTGCTGGGATGCGTGACCCAGAACTTCCTGTTCGTGTTGATTCTGTCTTTGCATTGCGCTCTTTTGTTGAAGCCTGCAATGGTACACTTTTCCTCACATTATGTTGCTTTGGATTTGCTTTAGAAATTTAATTTCCACTCATGACTGACTCCCTCTTTTTTTGTTCTACAGATTTGGGCGAAATCCGACCAATCCTTCCGCAACTGCTCGATGGTATATCATTTATGGAAGTCCTTTCATTTTTCTCTTCACCAAGCAGCAGAATTCTAACTGAATTTTGTTTTCGTTCTGAATTGTGTTCTCAGAATTTTTTAAACTTATGAATGAGGTTGAGAATGAAGATCTCGTGTTTACTCTTGAGACAATAGTGGACAAGTTTGGTGAGGAGATGGCTCCTTATGCTCTTGGATTATGCCAGAATTTGGTGAGACTAGTCTACTGATATTTGGATATCTTGAATTGATTTTTTTATTGTTTTTAAATCACCAGCATTGATTTTCAGGCTGCCGCATTTTGGAAGTGCATGAATACTGCTGAAGCAGATGAGGAAGGTGATGATCCTGGTGCTTTAGCTGCTGTTGGTTGTTTGCGTGCTATAAGCACGATCCTCGAATCAGTTAGCAGACTCCCTCATCTCTTTGTACACATTGAGCCCACTTTATTGCCAATAATGTGCAGGATGCTGACTACCGATGGACAAGGTAGCTATCCCATTATTATTATGTTTATTGATTACCATGCTATTTTGATCTCGACATTCCTTAACATATTGCTGGAATTTGTTGACCATTGATCTTTCAATGGAAACATATATTGATTTCTTAAAGACAGTTTCATCAGGGGTGCATATTAAGTTAAATCATATTTCTTAGGAAAAAAACCTGCATCATATTTATGTTATTCAATAATGTGGTTGACATCATTTTTTGGATGTTTTTAAGGTATTATTTGTTATATTGTAATATTTTAGTATCATAATTTGGAGATTGTTATAGTATTTATGATCTTTAGAATGAATCTTAGACACAAAAGTTTGAAAGAAATGAACTCTTGGTTCTATGAGTGAGTCTTCCAGGATATTAGCTGTGTTACCTGCAAATGAATTCGATGGAATATGGACATGATTTCTCTTGTTTTTCTGTACGATGGCAAGATGTAGATATAAAAATGGAAATGTGCACTGCAAAATGCTTAAACCTGATATGCTTGGGGTGAATTATAGTATTCACTACACTTGCACTGTGTTGGATAGTAAAACTGAGACCTTGCATGCGACCAATGCAGATTATTCTTGACAGCCTTTAGTTTTTTTTAATCTCAAATTCATAATCATATTCTTGTCTTCTTATATTTTCTTCTGTTATGTTGTATTTGTTAAATTTGTATGTGTATATGTGTATTTTAAGATCTATATGATACCCAAAGGAACTGAGGTCTGATCTCCATGTTTTATGCTAACCTACCTCATTCAATCAACTCTGCCCAAGCCTAGAATTTGGTTGCTTATGTTGAGTGTTGAATATAATTAAAAATCAGATACTTGAAGCCTTCTGATCCAGAAGTTTCATAATTTTCATTCAAGTAGATAATTGGGAGGTGGTAACCTTGATCAGTAAAGTGGATGGAAGGTGGGGGAAACTTTTGTTCAGGAAGCTTATTGTGGACAACTTGTAAAGTTATTAATGTTAAAACAGAGCAGAACATTTGAGTACTTCAGTAAATATTGTTATGCTCCTTTTTCTCATTACTGTAATTTTGCAGAGGTCTTTGAGGAAGTTTTGGAGATCGTCTCATATATGACATTCTTCTCGCCTACTATATCATTGGAGATGTGGAGTCTTTGGCCATTAATGATGGAAGCTCTGGCTGATTGGGCAATCGACTTTTTTCCAAGTATGCTGCAATACAAATTCTTTGTACTTTTGCAGGAAAATCTTTTCTCATCTCTACATTGACTTCTCATTTTTTGTATTATGTTTTGCTTGTTTGTTCTGCTTCTTTAAGATATCACCCTTGGTTTATATGATATAAATGTTGTTGAAGTTTGATATGGTGATCTTAGACTCTTAGTAATATATCTGATTCATATTGGACTATAATAGTCATGCTTAGCTAACTCCGCTCCTGATATTTTTTTTGAAATTCCTGTTTTGTTGACTTGTATAGTACTATTCCAAATTGATCTCTTAAAACTATGCTAGTATTACTACCCCAAATTTTACCATAAGCAATGTGAGTTGTGAGCAACCAGTATAGCCTGCTGGTTGTCATTCTGAATATAATTTTTTGGTTCTCATTGATTATTTGTTCTTTGACCTCTGCACGTGTCAATAATGTAAAAAGATTGTATTTACTATTTCTTTTGCTATGTCGTTTTATTCTTTGGTCCTCTAGATTGTGCATGAAAGATATCAGCGTTAGTCTTATTTGAGCATTTTGTTTGTATTATAGATTATAGATATCGTAGTTATTGTACTCTACCATGCAGGTAAGTTTCACTTGCAAAATTATCTTTATCCAAGAATATGCTGATTCTATTTGATTTCGAGAAGCTTTGCGAGTGCTTCTATTTATTGTACCCTGTGTGCTCGCGGTCTTTTACGTTGTCAATGGACTATGGCATTTTAGATGTATCAAAAGAAACCAACTTTTCGAGTTATCTTGAAGTGTCATTTTTGGGATACTTTACTTTGCAAACTATCTAATCACTTCTGAATTTTAAATGAGATGTCATCTTTACCTTGTTATTGTCAAAAGGTTGCTAGACTCTGCTGTTAAAGTGATTCATGATTTTTATGTTATATGTGTCCCTAACATGAGTGTTGTAAATATAAAGAGATTAATTATTGGAATTTGTTTGCCCATGGCCACATGTTGGATTAGTTTCTATAGACTTCTCTCACGCGTCTCTGAATTTCCAGATATCTTGGTGCCATTAGATAACTACATATCCAGAAGCACTGCACATTTCCTTACATGCAAGGAACCTGATTATCAGCAAAGCCTTTGGAACATGATTTCATCTGTAAGTTGATTTTTGTCAAATTCAGTCTCTAGATATCAACTTAGCTAGTGAAAATTTCTGGCTAATGTTTGTGCTAATCATGCACAGGTCATGGGTGATAAAAATCTGGAGGATGGTGATATTGAGCCAGCACCTAAGCTCATTCAAGTAGTATTCCAAAACTGCAGGGGACAGGTTGATCATTGGGTTGAACCTTACTTAAGAATCACTATGGAGCGTCTGCGTGGCCGCACTGAGAAACCTTATTTAAAATGCCTCTTGATGGAAGTGGTAAGGAACTAATGTTTTTACGCGTTCCCCTATCTAATCTGTGTCCTCATTAGGGATGGCAATGGGGCGGGTTCAAACCCGGACCGCAATAAACCCGCACCCGCAATAAACCCCGGCGGGCGGGTCTAAACCCGGTCTAAGCGGGTCTCGGGACGGGTAACAGGGTCAGATTTTAAAACCCGCCGGGTCGGGGGTAACGGGTCCAATAGGCCCCGCCCCATTATATATATATATATTATTTTTCTATTTCATTTATAATTTATTTTAGATGTGTATACTCTTTGTCTCATTTACTGATTTACAGTTGCCGGCCATTACACTTTTCTACTTTAATTTGAATGTTATTTTTCTTCATTTGTCGGTCATTACACTTTTCTACTTTAATTTGAAAGTTATTTTTCTTCATTTCAAAGCTTCTGTCAGACTCTTTTCTCTCTTTCTCTAATATTCTTCTCTTTCACATGCCATTATCACTCTAACGTTTCTTCCTCTGAATTCTCCTAGTTTCCATTTTTCATTTTGCTTTCTTTTTTATTTTAATAGTCAATTTTCAACTATTTCCACTCCCATTCACCAGATATAAACATCAACCATAACAAACATTTGGTCACAGGGGTGCCTTAACGGAACTCAACGACAACACGGTAAGGTAATATCATGACTGGGTTTAGGCTTCGTCTCCATTGAATCGCCTTGCTCTGGATACACTGGTACAGTGGTACTTAAGTTGCAACCATATTCATAGCGGGTTAGGCGGGTTTAACCCGGCGGGTTACGGGTCCAGAACGGGTCGGAGCTGGCGGGTTTTGAACCGGGGCGGGGCGGGTCCCGGGTCCTTGTTTTTCTTGGCGGGGCGGGTCCCGGGTTTAGCCAAACCCGCCCCGTTGCCATCCCTAGTCCTCATGGTAATAATACTTTGAGATTACTGTTTGCTGCGGGACCAAAACTAGTTTCTTTCGATCGTATCTAAGTTGCCTGTGCTACTATCACTTTGCACTACAGTAAATGAATTTACTCCACTTCTATTTAATACCAAATTATTGCATGCCTTTTTCTCTATGGGATTTACTTGGGTGGCAAACGAAGGAGAAAATATATATTTAGTCAAATTTGTAGATCATTATTTTTGTTTTATCAATTTTCATCTCTCTATCCTTTTTGTAGAGATATTTTTTTCACCTTTAAATTTTAGTGATTTCTTTTATGTTCTCTCCTGCTATGTTTTCCACAATTTCTTTTAGTTTCTTTTCCCTTTTCTTTGTACGGTATTCGTTTTCCACTTTTGTTGGTGGTTCTGGGGAATTTGGGAGGCGTCGAGATTTTATTTGTTATGGAGAGGGACGGCGCAAATTTTATTTGAAATCAGTGATCACTATATTTTAGATGCATGGAGTTTCTCTCTGGTTTAGGGTTATGGTACTTCTCCGGGGAGGGGATGCTTGACTTTAGATTGCAAGCTGGTTGATGCCTAGTCTCTTTAAATAAGAAGAGTTGTGCATGTTTCTTATACAGTTCAAGCTTGTTTAATCCGTATATTCATATCGATTTTTGGCTATTTTAATGCTAAATACGAAGTTTGCGTTCTTTCGTTTCTAACGCGAAGAATCTTGAGGTGGATGGTGTTAGAAGGACAACTAATTTAGTCGTGGGTACCTGGTGGTTGATATCAGTCACACCACATACATAGGTAAGGATTGAAATCCGTTAGTACAGCTGTGAACTGTCATTCCTGTTCTGCCTAGGGACTAAGATGTGGATATTCCCCCTAGTCATATGTGCAGCCTAGTCTCTGACTCTCTGTCCGTGGGTATTGAATTATAGATTCATTTCCTACAACACCTATTCTGTTTATCATTGGCCTGTGTTGTCTCAGTGTTCCATCAAGAGATGCAATACTTGTCGGCTGGTTTTTACTCTTATTTGACTGAGGAAAGACTAGATAAAGATACATGAATATGTAAGAGGGAACCGATTTAGGCATGTAGCTAGTATTGAGGGTGATTGTTGCTGTGCATCTTTGTATATACTTTTAGTTGTAGACAACTGGTGGAGATTGCATGTGGTCAAGCTCTGGAAAATGAAAAGAGATGATTTTTTGGCAGGTTGCTGATGCTCTGTATTATAATGCATCGTTGACACTCACTATTCTTCAAAAGCTTAATGTTGCCACAGAAGTTTTCAACCTTTGGTTCCAGATGTTGCAACAAACTAAAAAGAGTGGAGCCCGTGCTAATTTTAAAAGGTATTTATTTATCTGCTTGCTTGGCTTGCACTGGTATTTTCCTCTGATCTGCTAAAACGACTTGCTCATGGGGGGTTATGTCTTGATGTTTGCAGGGAACAAGATAAAAAGGTATGCTGCTTGGGCTTGACATCATTGCTTCCTCTCCCTGCTGATCAGCTGCCAGGAGAAGCATTGGAGCGTGTTTTCAAGTCTACTCTTGACCTGCTTGTTGCCTATAAGGATCAAGTAGCAGGTTGTTGCTTTTATATGCCTTTGCCTGCGGTTCAATTTCACACATCTCAATGAAAATGTTTATCAAATGATATTATGTGGTTCACAAGTTCTTGTTTTTTATCTTCTTTTTTTCTTCTTCTTATTTGTTATCTTGGTTTTCCTTCTTTCTTTCATTTTTATGTGTATATTTACTTTTTTAATTGGAACAGAGTCTGCAAAGGAGGAGGAGGAAGAGGGTGAAGATGATGAGGATGATGATGATATGGGCAATTTTCAGACTGATGATGAGGATGATGGTGACGATTCTGACAAGGATATGGGGGTTGATGCTGAGGATGGAGATGAAGCTGAGAGTGTTAAACTTCAAAAATTGGCTGCTAGGGTCGGTATTACTTTTACCAGGATTTTAAGCAAATATTCTGTGAAGATTGATAAAGGGGGTTTGTAGTTTTAGCATACATTTAGGGTTCTTATATTCTCTCTAGTTTATTCAAATTCATAGACATTGACTAAACTCTTGTCAGTACTTGGGCATGGGTTTGTAAAAATCATGAAATCTACTTCACTAAAATGATTGGATATCAGCTTCATCTCGCTCCAGACCTGTACAACATAAACTTTGGATACAAGTGTAGGATACGTTTTCCATTGTAGTTTGAGATTGATATATAATCCTGGCTTTCGTCATGCACTGGAATCTATTCCGTTTCTGACTCTGGATTATGAAAATAGTAACAACCTGTTGGTTTTTGCTTTTCTAAATTATTTACTTCTGTTATCTGTTTGTACAATTTGTCCTTTATGAATATATACATGACCTCACTTATGGGATGCAGGCCAAGGCTTTCCGTAGTACTGAATTCGACAGCGAAGACTCAGATGATGATTTCAGTGACGATGAAGAATTGCAGTCACCCATCGATGATGTTGATCCATTTGTTTTCTTTGTGGACACTATTAAAGGTAAGATTCTAGGGGCCTGAAATGCATTCAACTGTTTTCAGATATATTCTTAAATGGTTTCCTTATCCCCACTCGAATTCTGTCATGTAGCTCTGCAAGCATCAGATCCATTGAGGTTCCAGAACCTCACGCAGACACTTGATTTTCATTATCAGGCGCTTGCAAATGGTGTTGCTCAGCATGCTGAACTAAGAAGAGTAGAGATCGAAAAGGAAAAAATAGCCAAGGCCACAGAAGCAACCACTGCTGCCTCGTGATTTCGGAACACTGAATGGTCATGTTTCATCTGGTCTCAGTTCTTTTGGTTAGTCAGAATTTGCAAAGAAATCCAAGAGTTATATCTCATTTTTTGGTGCTCAAGTGGGTCGGTCTTTGGTGGTCACAATGTGTATATGATCTCGTTCAGGTCCCAGCATTTATTGCAGTTCCCAAAGATAGGCATTTGAATTATTTGGGGAATCGGGTTCCTGACCTTGATTTCCCGGGTGGTGCGGGTTTGGTAATTTGTTATATCTGGTGAACTGGTTCTTCTACATCAGAAGATGCCAGTTTCCAGCTTGTCGGTCCTTGCAGGTGCCGTCCTGCAGTTGTACCATTTTTTTATACGAATGGAAGTTTCATTTAATACTCTGTTTAGATACTCTTCTGTTTAGTGTTGCAGGAGGGTAAAATGCATCCAAAGGTTTGTGATGCATCCTAGCATATAAGGTAGTTGATGCCTGTATTTTGTAATTTTCTTTTGGAGGGTGTCGCCCTGAAATTTTTGGGTTTGGATGTTGTTGTGCCTACATTCTTTTTTTCTCTTCATCTCAACATTGGTTCATCTAGTTTTTGGGAGGTTTTGATCTGTGCAGTGGTGCATAGTTAAATTAAATTTTCTGCGGAATGTAAAACTGAGTGTATTCATTTAACCTGTGGTATATCACCTGGGAGAGTTCAAATATTTGATTGGCTTTGCCCTTCTGTGTTTCTTCCTACTGCTATTTCAACTCTTTTCGCCTGTTTGTATTTGTTGGTCAGTCATTGCTTACATGATCTGCAGGTGGATCGTGGATCTGTAACCTTGATCATTCCCTGTGTTTAATTATTATCCCATCAGTTAAAGCAACTATGAAAAATGACTTTATAGAAATTGCCCTTGAAATTTGGTTTGCTAACAAAAATGAAAAATTATCTGAGTTAGTAAATTATAAATTTATTAGTACTCTCTACACGTTAAAGATTCGCACCTATTAAGAAAATATTTGTGAAACAAAGGCAAGTCTGTAAGGGATAAGTATAATTGAACTTCCTAAAGTTCTTTTTGCTACATTTGCTCTTTGAACCCATACCAGTCACGATCATCCATTGCTTGAAAATCCACGAGTTCCCATTGCACTCATTAGTTAAGATGATCCCACTCAGCTTGAGATTGGGCAGCTGCAGTTTTGCTTCTATTACCGGTACAATGAGCCAAGATGCGAGCTGGTAATCATGATGCGAGCTGGTCTGTAGGCCCGATCCTTTTCTTGAGCAAGGATACATGAAAAATAGGATAAATGCGAGCAGTGGTAGTCGGAGCTTGTAGACGTATTGGCCAATTCATTCTACAACTTGGAATGGTCCAATATACTTTGGACTAAGTTTCTAAAGCTTGCTTTTATGATGGGAGTGATGCCCGTATGGTTTAAGCCTGGGACAAGGCCAATCCCCTTACTGAAATTGCCTGCTAATCTGATGCTTATTTGACGTCTGTTTCATTATGTGTTGAGCAACGGTGAGATAATGCTTGAGGTGTACTTGAATGAATAAATGTTGAATTTGTATGTGTTTGTAGGACTTTTGAAATGATAGCTTAAAGTGTTGTGAATGATGACAAAATAAGTATTGTGCGTGATAATTGGTGTTGTGTGATGAACAAAATTGGGTAAATTTTTATCGATTTTGTTGTGGTCACTTCTGTAGAGCAAGCATGCGGTGTCAACTGAAATTTGAAAGTTCATGTTTTGTGAAACAAGGAGCTGTCTTATGGGTCAATTGCCTATGGAGAAACCAAATTGATGTTGCATAGGGTTTTAAGGAAAGAAAGGTTTAGTCTTGTAACATGGTGATATTTGTGTAGTTCCTTTTGGTCATAAATGGAAATTTTAAATTGGACACCTTGTGTCGAAATCGTGTTGATTGTCTATTGTTTGGCTTGATATTTAGCTTCCGATGATTGTGGTTGGGTCATCATCGTGTGTTTTAGGACTGTTTTGGTTACTCTCTGATGCAGAATTCTATATAACAAGCAAACTTTGAAATGATTTAGTGCATCTTTTGACTGTGTCTTTCAAGCTACCTTGTCTATCAATAACTATCCTTTTGAGTCTTGTTAAAAGAGAGTGACATTTACACAGACTTTGTGAGATGTATTCACATCAATTTTTGTCATCAGAGCATAAAAAAAATAAAAAAAAAATTAAAAAAACTGGAAAGAGCACTCCTTTAAAATTTATGCCTTATTCATGTGGGACACATTCAGCTTTACTTCACCATTTACATAGACCAAGAACTCAAGGATGAATAATAAAAAGAGATGAACATAGTTAATGCAGTCTCCTCAAAACACCTGGCTGAGATAAGAAAACACAATCCGGTTTTAACATGGAGAATCATATGATATGGAAGCGGAATAAAAGGCATACAGTCTTATCATTTCCATGTGTTTCTGAAAACTACTAAAGCACTCTCCATACGGTACTCGGGCAGATTGGGGGGGGGGTATAAGTAACTATTCCACTCGCATCCTGCTGGCCCTCGATCAAAGCGGAAAACTAGGTAGATTTCCTTCCCTCTTGTATCTTGCACAATGTATGGAACTGAAAAAGTAACTTCATACTCTCACATGACATCAACAAAATGACCCCATCATGGATATTCATAAGGTGATGTCTATTTCATTCATCGTCATCTCTCCTACGATGATGCTGAGAAATATCTCTACCACAACCTGACCTACTGCTTCTTTCTCCACCATATTTGTCTTCCCGATAAGACTCAGATTCGTATTTCCTTGATCTCTTCTCATTTCTCCAATCACGTTCTTCCCTGGAGTTTTGTTCAGTGTAGCTCGGCCGTGACCTTGACCTTTTATCAGTACTCGAGCTATCATGCACATCCTTATGCTTTGTTACGTTATCCTTCTCTTCCCACTGTTTCTTAACAACTCTTCTTTCATAATCTTCTGTATTCAATCCAGTTCTTTCATAAGGCCTTTCTCGCCCAGTTTCAGTGCCCTTTGCTCGAGAATATTGTGAATCTTTGTCGGCAGCTCCTGATGTATGATTAGACCGACCAGCTCTTCTATCCATTACTGAACCCTCAAACTTGTCCTGCACCCAACTTGGGCGTCTATCTTCCTCAGCACCCCATCCCGTATTAGCAGCTCTCTGAATTAGGATAAAAGAATTTTGTCAGAGATAATTGGACTATGAGAACTGCACATACTCAAATTCCAAAGCATGTAAGATATCAATCTCCATCATAAAGAAAATCACTCATAAACATAACATGAAAGACAATTACTACATGAACCACAAGCATCACCAAAACCTTTGATGTTAGGCAACACAATACTATAAAAAATAAAACAATCAATCAGCAGTCAATATGTACGAGTCAGAGATGTCGAGATTAACTACAATTTCATGAGAACTTTCCTCAACTGCCACACTTATGAAAGCAATTAGCAATTATCACATGAGTATAACACAAACATCTTTTATCTGTGTACCATGGGCTGGTCATGCTACACTCAAGGTGAAGGAAAATGAGCACTTTAACTTTAACCTAACTTAACCTGGAGTCTGGAACTCAAGCTCTCAAGGGGAGGCCTTAACAGTAGTGGACTTTCTTTTTGGACATCCATCGCCCGACATTTTCCTTCGCGAAGGGGCTTTGTTCGCCCCGTATTGCTCTTCAGTTTGCCTTTTCAGGATAGCCGGGACCTAACGGCCTACAGGATTAATTACGGGTAATCACTATCCTGTAGAAGAAGACCACTTACCCTTATCTAGTGAACGGATATTTCCGTATCTTAAGGTTACCTTATCTCATGGTTGATGCGCTTTATGATCTCTTTGAGGTAATCCCAGCTTTGGAGGCTGCTTACTACCACTAGATGCGTATTGAGTGCAGGTATATAAATTTGAAACTGTAACAATAGCTGCTGGTAATGGTCCCATTACAAATTCTGTTATGAATACCAGGATATTGATAGCAAGAATACACACTACTTGGCATGGGTCTTTGAAGGATAAGTCAATGTATGAGCAGGGGACTAATTGAAGATGCTCATAAACACAACCCCAAAGAGAAAGCAAAACCCTGCCAACTATGGTCTACAGACCTCCTAACATAGGTTGTTTTTATTTCCATAAACTAACTCAAGAAGAAAGTAAGATAGGTTTCTATGATCACTCATGTCAGAGTCATACTAACAAAAAATGAAACTGCAAGCAAAATGCATCCATCCCATTGCATGTACCTCAGTACCTACAATGTCCTGACCACACACATCTGAATTGGGTTCAGTGACCACTTTCTTAACTCAGCAAAAAGAAGTTTTAAATCTATTAGATTTTTTTCGTCTTTTTTTAATTAAGATAAAAATAGGTTTTGAATCTGTAGCACAATTCATATATCTATCTCATTTCGGAGAAGATTTTGTATGAATTGGAATACCCACGAACGTATGCCGAGGAACCCGAGTCACGGCGTGAAAGAGAAAAGCCTGCGGTAAACAAGTGTGTATCACCGAGTTACAGAGGATAATAGCCTTCACGGCAATTAAGCATTCCCAAATCCGGTCAAAAGAGAGACCAACTGGGGACTAAAACAGCGAAATCAACTGGGGATCATTTTTAAAGAAATTTCCTGTTCGCCGATCCCTACATCAAATGAGTCTGTTCTACGCTTTTATGGTCGAAAGACTAAACCAAGACAAATGAGCTAATGATGCCTCCTTCATCTTCAGACGAAAGCGGCCACAACCTATGGCCCGTCGACAGACATGACATCACATGTCTATAGATAGGAGAGCGAAAACTGAGACGTGAATCCTAGCTCCAAAGCTTTATCCGCAGCTTTCTTACTGTATGATGCCTCAAGCCAAGTTCTTTTGACTTTTAGTGGGAGTGGCTCCTCGTTCAAAAGAAAAGACTTTTCAGTGTTCCATCTGATCTGGGAGAGCAGGAAGCTGAGGTGCAGGCCAAGAGATCATACACGGCAAAAAATGCCAGCTCTTTCCAACTTTAATTCACTTGAGTTCCACTGAAACCTCTGGTGTAATGTACTGCAAGCCCCTTCAGTTTTAATGGATTAAAAGATATGGGGTTTGAAAAGGACTAACTATATAGCTTTGATGAAACACGATAGAGTCAAGGGCGCAGAACTAATAAAGAACTATAACAACTGAAAGCAGAACACAAAGCACAAATTAAACAACGAGAAAGACCACTGCATAAACTCGGGAAAAATACCTGCCCAGCTTGAAGCCGCCAAAACAATGAATCTGTTAAAAGATAATCCTCCCACAAGCCTAACACTCTTTTTTAAATATAACTAATCCCTACGGGCCGCATGCCCAAATCAATAACAACTAAACTAATTAACCCTAACTATTAAATAACAACTCTCGTAAATAAGGAAACTAAATAAGTGAACAACTCCTCTAACCTAATGGACTTGGCCCATAAATTAACAACTGACTGAACATAAATAAATTAACAAAAGGGTCCACTAATTAACTAAACAAAACATCATAGCAACTAATTATTTTAAATAACATCTTCATGTTCACGCTGCAATCGATCTGTAACAAAACATATCGCATCTTACTTAGGACTTATGAAGTTATAACCAACTATGGGTACTATACAAATGTCAACCCTTTTGTTAAATACGGGGGACTTGGTACGATGCCACACATGAAGCGTACCCAACACGAGGGGGAGACTGGAGAGTCCAAGCCCACCAATTAAGGTTCCATCCTAAAACCAATTGATTATAGGAGGAGTAGCTCAGGCTTATGTAAAGTTATTGTATTTAATATGAGTATTTTAGGGGAACATATTTAGTACTTTAGGGAGTGGCTTGAGTAATTTAAGGTATATGTCTCCAATTGTATGTATATAAATATGTAATCATCTAATGAATCAAATATCAAGTTCTCTTAGAACATTCTTTCATGGTATCACAACCAGATTAGGGATTAGGGTTTCACAACTTGAATTATTCTTTTCCTCTTCTCGGTTGCCTAGGGTTTGGGGATTGTGGGTACCTTTTTATTTCAGGCATACTTCACCACCACCACCACCATTGGGTTCACCTCCCTCCGATCTCACTAGGGGCGTCAATTTGTGACACGACACGATAATTCGACACAAACTTAAAACGAATTTAGTAGGTACAGGTTAGCAGGTTCGGATCGGACATGTTAACATGGGAAATAAATAGGTCAGGTCGACACGATTGACCTATTTAACCCATTTAATTTTATCGTGGTGTATTTTCATATTTTGTGATGTTTTAGTTGGTTATACAGGATAAATTACGGGTGATCACTAGCCTGTAGAAGACCAGTAGAAGACCACTCAGTCTTATCAAGCGAAATGGATGTTTTGGTATCTCAAGGCTACCTGGCCTGGTTGATGCGCTTTATTCACCTCTAAGAGGTAATCCCAGCCTTGGCGGCTGCTTACTACCAATAGATGCATAATGAGTGCAGGTATCTAAATTTGAAACTGTAACTATAGCTGCGGGTTTTTCTATGGTCCTATTACAAATTCTGCCACGAATATCAGGTTATTGTTAACAAGAATACACACAACTTGGCATGGGTGATGGGTCTTTGAAGGACAACTTAATTAATGTATGAGCAGGAGACTAGAGAGGGGACAATGCAGTCCTTAATGAGTGCAAAATCGATTGGTTACTTGAAATGTTGTAAATACATGATGGGAGTGGTACACGTGGACTGGTGGACAACGGAGCGGAATGTTTCCCGTTGTTGATGTCAGCAATAATGGGGATGAGAACAGCGGTAACCTCACATTGATATGCATATTTTCAGTATGGAAGCAAGACAAATGGAAGAAGTGAGAAGAGGATGCAAAAAAAGAGGGGAATGCTGCACCATTGGTTAGGGTAAAGTTTTGGTCCTTGTGGGACTTGATTAGGTCTTATTGGTGAAAAGTGCTAAAGATCCTTTTTTTCTTTTTCAGAAACCTGTGTAAAATCTTTATGCTTGTGTTTGTACCCAAGATTTGGAACTTTTGGCAAAAACGGAAATAGAAACAAGTTACTCCAAAATGTTTTTATTCTTGTATGAGGATATTTGAAAATTAAGAAATTTTAAAGCAAGTGTCTCACCAAACAGGGACAAAAGTTTCACGAATCTCCTGAACGGTGTGATAGGCTAGACAAAAATTTTAAGCAATTCAGATCCAGTATGATGGAAATCTCTCCCTGCTTGACTATATTTACTGTAACCACCTAACTTCAAACATAGAAAATACTCATGCCAAGAAATAGTCATTTATATAGTCAATCCTTACTATTAGCACGTTTCATGTACAGATTATTACTTACCTTTGCAGTGAGGGAAAAAAAATCAAGTAAAAAACTGTTCTGTCTTTCAAACTGCAGGTTGTTCGAGCAAGGCTTATTTTGAGGTAATCTTCAACAAACATAAGAAACAATTGTAACTCTCGAGTAACTGGACACTCTATCATCAAAGCTTCTTAAAGACCCATTTTATCCCCAGTTGTTTCTTAGTTGGGAGATAACATTTGTTGTGTGGTCAACATCTTTCTGAAATACAACAGCCACCATGTCACGAATAAATAAGTAAAACAACTTAACCGTTTAATTGCATGCCCAATTTATCGACTCATTTATCTTTCTGTGGTAGATTCAAGGATTGTAATATATTCAAAATCTTACTAAAATCCAAAACATTCAATGTCACAAATGAATAAGCAAGCAGTTCGCTAACATCTGATGCATATCTGAAATCTAAGACATTTCAGTCACGAGAAGAATAAATATATACAGAGTATCCATAGAGGAAGAAACACGGGAAACATGTAAGTGTTCAAGGAAAAGAACAATCATGGGCAGAGATAAACTTGAAGACTTTACTCCACTTTTTGCATGCTCAGGCATTTAATATGAAGAATACATCAAAGTGAGATTCTTCAAAACTTACTTGCTCATCGTGAGAAAATTTGCAGCCATCTCCACGGTTACATTCTCCTTTTTGAAAAGCGCGGCAAACTCCCCTTTCTTCCCTCTTCCGCTGCCTAGTTTCCTCATCCTCTTCTTCTAGTTTTTTGTATTTGCTCACATGATCAACCCTAACTATTCGGCCTAAAATTTGAGCTCCATTTAAATTGTCTGTACATTCACCCAAAAGATGGAAATCATTTTCTTTGTTTGCAACTTGAAAAAATTAAATTGACTCGTGGGGCAAAGGAACCAACCTACAGCGAGATTTGTACTTCTTTGATCCTCATAAGCAAGAAAAGCAAATCCTTTGGATTTTCCAGTACCTTTGTCCCTGACTAAGTTAACATCAACAACCTCCCCATACCTAATTCACCAAACAAATCAATTACCCACAACACGTTACCTTATAAAGAGAAATTCAAAATGTAAAAACTTACTGAGCAAATACAGCAAGGAGATCGCCTTCGGTTAGGTCAAACGGGATGCCGCCAACATAAACATAAGCTGAATCTTTATATTTAGCATGCCATGATGCCGCCTCTGATATTCCTAGATTCGCTTCTTTTTTGTTTATATTTTGAATGCGCTTCACCAATGTCAAGGGATTCATGGAAAAAGAGTTTACCCTAAATACAAGAAGTAAGGTCAGTTTATCCAAAAAAAAAAAAAAAAAAGGTAAGGTCAGAATCTTAGTATGACGAACTTCGATTTCAATAAAATAACTCGTTTACAAACCCTATACAACGCGAACCCCATTATACCCTCTTCTCACAACCAGAAAAGAGAAAACTCTTGAGAATCAAAAATCAAGAACTTCTTAACTGAAAAAAAAAAAAAAACCAAAACTAAATCGACGAAGAATCAACACTTTCAATCTGCAAACTCACTCGAGGAAAGGGGCGATGGCCTGGTTGTCGAGGTTGCGCCGGTAGGGAAGGGTCGGGTAGACGAGATTCTGTTATGGGAAGGAGGGAGAGGGGTCTGGAGTCGGTGTTACATCAAGAAGTGGCAATCGTGTAAGTTCGATAGGAGAAAAGGGGTACCTTAGTAATTGCTGAAAAAAAGGCCGTTATGCAGAATGGAATTGCTGTTTTTTTTTTTTTCGTCGAACGATAGAATATTATTATAACAACTCAAAAACTAAAATTACAACTACAATCGCAGCCAACGGGCTAAGAGCCGACAAGATTAACTAAGAGGGGGAATTGGTAAAACCAATTCAGATTCACATGGACTAAAAAACTACCTACCCAAACTAACCACTCCACGCCGGGAGACTTTAGCACTCCTTAAATGAGACTGTAACACACCAAAAAAAACTAAAATCGGGCACGAGCAACCACTACATACTGCAGAACAGAAAAACCTGATCCGCCTACGAGTTTTGCAAATCAACTGAGAAAAGAAAACACAAACAAAAAAAAAACAACTTTACTAGCAAACTAGAGAAAAAAAACAAAAAAATTGCCTCTCCCTCTCCCAAATCTACTGTCGCAGCCCATCGTCTTCTCCGCTCCGAGACACCTCCGTGAAGCTCCGACCCGCTTTCGCCCTGGACCAAAAATTCCGGCCACCTTCATACGCCCAAAGGACCGCCATTTGGTATCCCTCCAATAGAAAACATGGAGGGGAAGGGGGAGGGGAAAGGAGGGGGGCGGCTGTAGAGGGAAAATGAGGGGAAGATATGTTAGGGTTTTTTTTAGGGGGAGAGGGGTTAGAGAGAAGGGGGAGAAAAATAAATAATCCTCTAAAATTTTGTACAACTTTTCATCTTCAAATAAGTTCACTAGAGTATTATTTAGAGGATTATTTACAAAATTTTAGAGAATTATTTATTTTGTTAAACTATTCTAGTAAATGAAATGTAGTCATTAGATCAAATAAATCCTAGTCATTGATTAGAAAGTTGTTTTAGTATAAATTAGGGCCGGTCACTTTGCACTCAGACAAAGTTGAAAAGAATAAAAAAAACACATTTACTCCCTACTAAGAAATATCTCTTATTCCAGTTTTTTAATGTGTAATTTCTTTTTGAATTTTAAATATTTATTGTAGTTTTTATTATTTAGTCGGGTTTGATCCATTGATATTTCATATTATAATTATCCAAAAATTGTGTATTTATTTAATATTTAAAAAAAAAATTCAAAAATGGGGGGACGCCATTTATACTGGGGTGGGCGCCCTTCCTAATGGCGCTCCCCAGTGCAGGTGTCAGGTTTGGCAGGCGCCTGCCACAGTTTTTTTTTTTTAAAAAAAAAAGTTAAAGTGTGCACTAGGCGCCCTTGTTAGTGGCACCCCCCTGGCAGGCGCCGAATCCAATGGCGCCTGCGCCTAAATTTTCAATCAGTCTCATTTTCACCTCAATTTTGAAATTGTTTGTGGCATTTGCCACAAACAGAAAAATTTCCCGGTTTTTTGCTTGATAGAAATGATTTAGATTTGCGAAAAGTCTCTCTTGTGGGAGTTTTTTTTTCTCTCTTGGGAACCGTGCGTCCTCTTTTGGAGGCAAAAGTTTTGTGTGTTTTTTTCAAATTTTTTCAAAAGCTCTGGGTTTTGGTTGCTCTTTGTTTGGGTTGGGGGTTCTGCTCTTGAATTAGCTTTGGTTAATCTCTAGTTTGACTGCCATTAATACTTCTTTCTCTCATCTGTGTGTTGGTGTGTTTTCTCGGTTCTCTGTTCAGTAGCATTTATTCTTTTTGCTTGTGTTTTTAACTTTCTTGTCTGACCTTTGTTTGTCCTTGGTTTTTGTCTTGTGTGTCGCAGCTCAGTGCTCATGCTCTAAGCAATCATTTTACGATTATTCTCCTTCGATCACTGGTAGTTGAGCAGTTATGACGGAAGAGGTGGAAAAGAAAATGGTAAAGTTTACATTATCAGAAAAAGAAAAATCGGATATCCTTTTAGACAGTATCGATATTACTAATAGTACTGAAGAATGCTCTAGGAGCCTATTTGGAAAAATCTTTGGGGTGAAGAGAGTGAATGTTGGGGGCCTCAAAAAGACGTTTGCCCTTATTTGGCCGGTGCTTGAACCCTTTGAAACGAAAGAATTGGGTATGAACTACTTCCAGTTCATTTTTGTTTCTGAAGCTGACAAAAAGAGGGTACTGGAAGGGAAAACGTGGACTTTTGATAACCAATACCTCTTATTGCGTGAATGGGAAGAAGGGATTTCGACGAACAACAAATGCTTTGGTTGCATTGATATTTGGGTGCAAGCCTGGAACTTGCCTTCGAGCTGGCTATGCTCCGAGGTGGGGTTTAAGCTAGGAAAAGCTTTTTTGGAGGTGAAAGATGTTGTTATTCCGAGCTCGGGTAGTTTGAAAGGAAGGCATATTAAATTGCTTGTTACTATGGATCTAAACCAGGCGCTTATAAGAGGCCTGAATGTGAAGTTGGGAGCATCAGGAATTTGGATTGATTTTAAGTACGAAAACCTTATTAATATCTGTTTTTACTGTGGGTGTGTGGGCCATTTGGATAAAATGTGTGAAAAACGGAAAAAAGATGTTGCTGCTAATTTGCTGTGTGAAGATGAGTATGGTGAATGGATTAAGGCAGATGATATCTTTTCTAATTCCAAAGGGCCAAAGCCTGGATTTAATTTTGCTAAAAATTCTCCTCCAGACTATGGTAAGAATGTGTCAAGCATTGAGCCCACAGGCACCCAGAAAGTGACATTTACTCCCAGTGAGAATTTCAAGCAGAAGGGTAGTGAGAATTGTGGCTCTGACTTTGAGTCGCCCAATTGTCCGGAAGATGAACAAAGAGAATTCTGTCCGGGGAAGGAAGACACTGATAATCGAAAAGGAGCCCATTGCAGCCCTGACTTTGAAAACATGTGCTCTACTTCAAAAAAATCCCAATCCCTGCGTCATTAGTAGCCCAATTTGCTTATCTCCCCCCTCCCTCCCCGTACCCTATAACTCCCTCCCAATTCCCTATAACTCCCCCCATACCCTAAACATTTATCCTGCCCTATCCCCCCACCCAGTGCCCTCTCGGCAAAGTTATTGTCTAACTCTATTGAAGATCCTGTATCATTAGTTCCCTGTCCACAGGAGGTGAATTTGTTTGAAGTTCCCATTTCTAGCTCTCAAGTGAGAGTCCCTCTCTTACCTTTATCTTTGGATTCGAATCAGGCATGCAATTTGTTGGCGGTGGATGTTAAGGGGGGGAGTAAACGATGGCCTAGAGCGAAGTTTGAGGCTGGTACGAATGGAGAAAGCAAAGACATGGAGGAAGATGAGAAAATCAATAGCGGAAACAAAAGGAAACATAATGGTGGCAGAGGAAAAGAAAATGACAGTGGGTTTGTGTGCTCTGAAAATACTGATATCAAGAGACTTAAAGGGACTAATCCGGAATTTGCTTTGGTGGAGGTAACCGACCATAATCGGCCCCAAAGTAATCAATGAAAGCTCAGGTGTGGAATTGTAGAGGTCTGGGAGGACTCTCTACAATTTCCCAAGTTAAGGAGTCGTGGAGACTCCACCACCCTGATGTTTTGTTTTTATGTGAAACTAAGAAAAAAGCTCAGTTCGTTCGGACTGTTTGTAGACAATTGAGAGTGGATGATAATTGGTTTTGTGTTGATCCGGATGGGAAGAAGGGAGGGTTGATTGTCTGTTGGAGCTCGAATGTTGTTGTTATCCAAATTTACCTCATTCCTTTTGTATTGAAATGGAAGTGAGAGTTGAGAATGAGGTTGATAATTGTTGGTTAATTTTCGTGTACGGCAGTACAGATTTGAGTGAAAGAATGGATCAGTGGGATTTTTTGTGTCATGCTAAGGACAAGTGGGGAAAGATAAGGATCATGGGGGGTGATTTTAATGATTTATGTTGTCATGAAGATAAGAAAGGTGGAAGAACCACAACTAATTCAAGCTTTGACAGATTTAATAGCTTTATTGGGGATATGGGGATGCAAGAGATTTGTGCTAGTGGGGAGGTTTTCACTTGGGCTAATAATAGAATGGATGAAGGTTTTGTGGAAGAAAAACTCGATAGATTTTTTGGGTCTTTGGATTGGCTTGATAAGTTTTCATGCGCTAAGGTGGTGAACATTTTTAGAAGCGCCTCTGACCATTGTTTGATTTCTTTGGACTCTAATTCAGATCAACCTGCTTTTAAAAAGAGGTTTATCTTTGATAAGAGATGGCTCAACAAGGAGGGAGTGGTTGAGACTATTGCTAGGGGATGGAATATTAATCCTACTGGAGTCCCTATGTTCAGACTTCAAACAAAAATTACTGAATGTAGAGTTCAACTCCTCAAGTGGTGCCGCACGTTTAAGTCTGAAGCATTCAATATTGAGAGTTTCACTAAATCTCTGGAGGTTTTGAGAAGTCAGGGGGGGAGTAGGGACTGGGCGGAGTGGCAGCTTGTGAAAAAGAACCTTAATTCTGAATATGTGAAAGAATAACTGTTTTGGAAGCAAAAATCTAGGATCCAATGGTTAAAAGAGGGAGACAAAAATTCCAAGTTTTTTCATGCTTTCACTATTTAGAGAAGGAAAGACAATAATATTGTTAGGCTTGCTAGGGTGGATGGGATGATTTGTGATAAACCCCAGGAGATTGAGCAAATTGAAGTTGACTTCTATGATAAGCTCTTCACTTCAGAGGGGTCAATTCAGAGCCATAACCAGCTTGATGGGATTCCCCGTTCAGTGTTGGAGGAGAATAATCGTTTGTTGATTGCCGAAGTGGAGGAGCCTGAGATTAAGCAAGCCTTATTCGATATGAATCCTAATAAATCTCCCGGCCCGGATGGTATGACTCCTTCCTTCTTTCAACATTTCTGGGATATCATTAAAAATGATTTGTGCTCTGCTATTTGCAATTTTTTTCATTCGGGTAAACTTTTGAAAAATATGAACCATACATTGGTAACCCTCATTCCAAAATGTGCTAATCCAACATCTATGTCTCAATTCCGGCCTATTAGTCTATGCAACGTTGTCTATAAGATCATCATCATCATCATCAACTGCACCTTATCCCACTATGTGGGGTCGGTGGCGTGAAGTTTATAGTGTCAATTAATTGTCTAAAATTAATTAACACTATAAATTCACACAAAAAGCAAAGTGGCAAAGTTTCACACAACGTTGTCTATAAGATCATTTCCAAAATTTTGGCTAACAGATTGAAATCTTGTCTCCATCTTTGTATCTGTGAAAATCAATTTGTCTTCATCATTCCTGGTAGATTCATTTGGATAATGTCATTTTCTTAATAGGCACAGGTCTGGGATTTTTTTTTTTTATGGCAATCAAACTAGATATGGCAAAAGCCAACGATAGAGTGGAATGGGAAGGGTTGAGAGTTGTGATGATTAGAATAGGGTTCTCTTATGTGTTTGTGGAATGGGTTATTACTTGTGTGTCCTCTACGTCCTTTTCTTTTAATTTGAGTGGTAAACCTAGAGGTAGAGTTCTACCTTCTAGAGGGTTGAGACAAGGGGATCCCATTTCACCATATCTTTTTTTAATTATTTCTGAAGTTTTTTCTGGCCTTATTAAGTTTGCGGTTAATAATGGTATACTTGCTGGATTGAGAATCTGTAAATCTGGACCTATGATTACTCACCTTTTGTTTGCAGATGACTCGTTGGTTTTTTGTGAAGCTTCTGAAGCTCAGGCTGGGGTGATTTTAGAAATCCTGAATACCTACAAACTATTTTCCGGGCAAAAGGTGAATTTGGATAAGTCTAGTATTTTTTTCAGTAGGAATACACCTAGCTCTGTACAAGACAATATTTGTGGTATTTTTAGTGGAATTTCTAAGCATCATTCAAGTAAGTATCTAGGATTGCCGTTGGGGATTGGTAAAACTAAGAAGGAGGTTTTTGGGTATGTGGTTGAAGCAGTTAAAGGTCGGATCTCCAGATGGAAAAACCGTTTCCTCTCTACAGCAGGTAGGGAGGTTTTGATTAAAGCTGTGTTGGGAGCTCTTCCAGTATATGTAATGTCAGTGTTTAAATTGCCTGTTGGAATATGTAAAGACATTTGCAGCTGCTTTGCAAATTTTTGGTGGGGATCTAATGCAGGGAACAAACATAAATTGCATTGGAAGGCTTGGCGTGGTATGGTTGTGGATAAAGAAGACGGGGTTTGGGATTTCATGACATACAACTCTTCAATGAGGCGCTTATGGTTAAACAGCTTTGGAGAGTTCTGTCCCAACCAAATTTGTTCGTGAGTAAGGTGCTCAAAGCGAGGTACTTCCCTAAGGGTAATTTTTTTTAATGTGGAAACTACTCAGAATGTTTCTTGGATGTGGAATTCATGGGTCAAGGTTAAAAATACCCTGCGTATGGGGCTTCGATACAAAGTGGGAGACGGCAAATCAATTAAAATCTGGGAGTCCCCTTGGATACCGGATGCTATCAACTTTACTCCAACTAGGACGGGCCAGGGAGATGAATTTATCTTTTGGGTGAGTGAATTATTGTGTGATGGAGGCTATCTCCGGTGAATTGGGACGGGCTTTGTGAGGAGAATTTTTCTTTTCCAAATTGGAGGGGGAAGGTTTGCGGAACGGGAAAAGATTTATTTTCTGAGAATAGACTGCAACTTACGACATATATGTTGTGGTGGCTTTGGAAAACAAGGAATTTATGGGTGTTTCAAAAAGTTTTAAAACCTGAAAAAGTGATTGTGGACTGTGCTTGGAATGAATGGATTGAGTACCAAGACTCTCAAACTGCCTCTGGTTTGATTTCTTAATTATGGTTGGAAACTGGGCAGGAATTTTGATTCAGTGTCAGGTTTTTATTCCAGATTGTGGAGTCAGGTGGTGCGATTGGGGTCTGGTGCTGTGTGTTGTTTTGCTGCTGCTCTGTTTCATCATTTTTTCCTTTCTAGGAATGGCTTTGTTGTTCAGTGGACCGGGTATTTTGGTGGTGGGGTGCCCTGCTGTTTTTGTTCTGTGATGATAAGGATATGGGACTCAGTTTGTGCACTGCTTTATAGCCAATATCATCAAGAATTGTTGTTTTTTTTCTGTTTCTAGGCCTCCTTTATGGATGGTCCTCCCTGCTCTCTCTTGAAATTTCTGTGTGATCAAGAAGAGTTATTGGTCCTCTGACCACTCCTTTGTAATCTTGTTGAGTTTAATATATCTCTTTGGTTGCGAAGAAAAAAAGAAATGATTTAGATTTGCACTCTTTTCAAAATTCTTATTTATTTCTGCAACTTTCAGCGTGTTTGAGATATATAGTCATGGTTGTTTCTCAAGTTCATTAATAAAAGGGAAAAATGCGAAATTAGTCATGTATCTATATGGGTGTTGCAATATTAGTCCTGTAACTTTTGAAATTGCGATTTTAGTTCTGTATGGTTTGCTTTTTTTGCAATTTTGGTCCCGTAAGTTTTAGATTTGTACAAATATGATCCTATAAGTTTTAAGTTGATGCAAATTTGGTCCTAAGGGCTATTTCAAATTTTTATTTATTCCCAAAATACCATTGATAGCCAAAATAATCAATATATCTAACATCAAGTTTAAAATGGTTCACAACGTATATTTTATTTAATTGAGTAAATTTATTTATTATTTATTCTGTAGATTGCATAACAATGTAATCTTTTTAAATTTATGAATCCGGATCAAAGTTCATGATAGGAGTTCAACATGTATTATTTCTTAAACACGTACAAACATGTCAAAATTGGTTATTTTTAATAATAGGACCAGAGTTACCACAATTAAAAAGTAAAAGACAAAAATTGTCAAATCCTAAAATTACATAGGGTAAAATTGTCGCAGGACTAAATGTCAACTTTAAAAGTTACAAGACTAATTTTGCAACATCCTTATCGATATAGGACCAATTTTGCAATTTTCCCTTAATAAAAATAGCCATTTTGTTTTTGTAATTTCTCATTTTTTATATTTAATTGAGTGGATTGTTACAAGTGGTAAGGCTGGCTTTGAGTGATACGACACGATAGCACGACGCGATTACAAACATGATTACATAGACATAAGGCACGATAAAGCACGACACGATATGAGACGACATGATAACACGACACGAACACGAAATGGAAAATTAATTTAAAATTACAATATTGTTATTTTTAAGTTCACAAAAAATAGATAACATGGAAACACGATAGTGTGACACAAATATGACACAATAACACGATTTGCCAAGTGGCATCCAAAGTTATTGTTCTTTAGACCTAAGAGCTCATTCGTGACAGATAACACTAGATTGAAAGAGCTATTGGAAAGACAATCAATGAAATGAAAGAAAGCACTGAGCAAAGGTTTTCGAAATTGGAGCACAATGTGGAGAAGATGACAACAATCTTTGAAGCTTTCATAAAACTTCAACTAGATGACGGTAAGAAAAAAGTTTATGGGGAGGAGTCTAATCACTCCAAGGGTGATATGAATTAGTAGGATGCTATGAAGAAGAAATTGATGCTGCTAAAAGTTGGGCAGCTCACTCCGAGTTAAGATATCCGAGCCAAGGTATTTGACTACCGTCTAAAGTCTAATCCATGTTTAGGGAATCAACCTGCAACACACAAACAAGGTTAGAAGAGCTCCAAAGGTTGTCCGTTCTGATGCTCGAGTCAACTGAGTGTAAAAATGCTCTCTGTCAATGTAAGAATCCATAAGATATAATATTGCAAGATTAGTTCCCGGATTTGAGGCACCACAATGCCTCGTATAGATTCTGTCAAAGCATTACAATCCATATTTTTTTTATTGATTTACAGAACTCATGAATGTAGCCAGTTAGGCCATACGAACCTTGACCCATCAATATGAAAGTATAGTTACTTAAGGAAGAACCTTTTCATTCCTATTCTTCATAAAAAATACATTGCATTTCTAAATAATACAACTTTAAAATTTGTATCACAAAAAAGTTTTATAATGTATAAGTTGTTATATAAAAATACATTTTGAGGTTCAATCTAGTTACAGTAATCTTTAAAACAAGGAATACCCCTAGCTCGATATTTGCTTCTATTTTTAAACCAACACCATGTTTGTAACACATTAAGAGAATACTTGTAACTTTGAAAGATAATTGAAATTTTCGATAATTAGACTAAACGTCAAGGATAAATTTTGGCGATTTACAACTTCCGGACCCACAAATTCCCCGCAAAAGTTGTGAAGCGATGAACAAATTCCTCACAATAAACACAAGAAAGTTACGAGTACATGCGAAAATAACACTTTACATGCCACAGACTGGAGAGTTTTAATTGCAAAACAACTTTCTCAGACAAAAAGATAGTGTTAATCATATAATCTCCGCGTCACAGCTAGTAAACCAAAATCATTTGCCCATGTGAGTCAAGATCCTGCTAATCAAAGCTTCCTTTTTCCCAGTAACAGGTAGGTTGTGTACACTCAGGTAATACTTAAGTTCTGCCACAGTTAACTCCTTCAACTGCCAAACATTCAAAAGGAATATCTAAAATTACTACACGAAGTGAAACAAGTTAAAGAGTTGTAATTTGGAAAAACATCTCTGTTTTTTTTTTTTTGTAAATAGCCCAAACCTCAGGGGGTGTTTTGTAATAATTTCTTTCTTTAATAATCTTGGGGCAAATAAATAACAGATTAGAAAGGCCAGTGTCGGTGTCACCTTTCCATTGTCCGCGAGATCAGACCAGTCATAGTTTGCATACTCCTTATTTGCATTATCAGCAATTGCTTTCCTTTTCTTGGAGGCTTCACTTGTTTTTTCACTGTCCATCGACTCATTCTCCTGTTCGGCGTTTTCTCCATACACAGAAAACTTGAACTCTTCTAATGCCTTAACAATACCCGGTCTTCCAGAAAGAAAACCAAATAACCCTAACATCAATCTTTAGATGATAGAAAGATTACAGAAAATGCATCTTAACACGGTATTAAGGCTCTGCTACCTGGCCAAACCTTCTTCATCTGGAAGAGTTTCATCTTTGATATCAGGCATTTCATCTTCATCCAGAGCCAGAGCCTGTAACACTGCATAGTGTCTCTGCAAGGCTGTAAAGGGAATTGAAATAATGTTGAGATTAGTAGACTATGACCTTGCAATTTAATGCTATTGTTTGCAAAAAAAGTGAATTTTCTGTACGAGTCAACCCAGGACCTCAAGCAACCAATCAATAGTTATTTCACACTGCTCGCTGCGTAATTGACACCAATGACCCACTCACAAACTTACACATCCATTCGCCACCGTGCTAGCAGTTTTCCGACTCTAATTTCGATTTAACTGAGCTTTTTAGTGTTAAAAAATTCAGTGTTGTTGTTAACATATGCTGCACGAACACTTCTAAATAGGTTAACAGTGAACACTTCAACTCTTCACTGACATTTCTGCAGACTTCATAGATGTAAGAGATTGTCAATTTTTCTTACGGTGAAATCACTCAGCCGACATTTATTATACAGCATCACAAACAATATCAGGAGAATGAAACCACACATAATTGATGTCAAGAATAAAGTAAGCCATACATTTTGTGATGTTTACATAGGTAGGCATTTACCAAAGCTTAACTATCGAGTCAATATGCAAAGTGCCTATCTGATTTCCGTATATCAACATTTACTGTCATTTAGATGTCATTAATCATTATGCATATGGTCACATAATGGCAGGCTTCTCTTGATAAGCCATACATTTTGTGATGTTTACATAGGTAGGCATTTACCAAAGCTTAACTATCGAGTCAATATGCAAAGTGCCTATCTGATTTCCGTATATCAACATTTACTGTCATTTAGATGTCATTAATCATTATGCATATGGTCACATAATGGCAGGCTTCTCTTGCTCCATCCACAGAGCTTAACATGTGGAGATATTTCCTATCAATGTTATACCCTGAATTTATGAAAAATACTTAACATCTAGTTTCCTCTCCCATTTCTTATATTTGTCATTATTCTCATCTCGTGACTCAAAATGTGCCTTTGACACTCATATAAAGGTGCCTCAAGACAAATAGCATTCTTAAATATTAATCTATCAGTTCTTTTGGAAAGTACCTAATCCAATCAGGAAGTTAAACTTAAATATTATTGCCTTTTAAAAGTACTGGTTCTTCATTTATCACTGCTACCACATATATTAAAAACACGTGTATGAGACTGTCCTTCAGAATAGGAACTAACCAGGGTTTGCAAATTGGCAAACTGAAAAGTTTTTAGATCAACACGCTTAACTAATGAAGAGGCACTCTTTATTTGGTCTTCAGTTGCTCGAAGTGCCACGGATTTGCATCAGTGTGAAGCTGCAGACCCACCACGTTCTTCTTAATGCTAAACTCTTCTATCAAGAAACTCACTGAAGTAAAAGAAAAGTACTATTACCTCTTCAATGCGTCTGATATCATCAGAATATGGAAGATAGATCATATGCATTCCAGGTGGCTCAACCTGACCACTGGTGCTAACAATCTCATCCTGTAGTTCAACAATTGCAAACAAAATTGTAGAATTCAGTTTTAGCATTAAAAGCAATGTGAAACTTATGATTGTTGAGCAAATTGCTCAGTACCCCAAACTGGGGAAACTTATCGAAGCTATCTACTCAACAGTCACATATATAGTTAAGCAAAATAATCAATGAACCCACTGTTCTTTGGCAATCTTTGTTCAGATAAAAATTCATTAAATAAGGAGTGTTGGATAGAGGATTGGATACTTTTGTAAGATTCAAATAAAATGAATGCATAGATGAAAAGCACCACCACCCCTCCCAAAACCTTCTGATCATAATATGTAACGTCCTTTACATACATCCGAAATCATAAAAGAACAAGCACATTGCCAGACAATCTCTCAGGAATTGTTTATTTGTACCTCCCAACAGTGTTCAATTTTTCTTTTTTCCGATAAGAGACAAACAATTTTATTAACAAGTGATCAGTACAAAAAATGATGGGGAGGAGTCCCAAATACAATTTTAAAGCTACAAAGCACTCTCCAACAATATCTGGAAAAAACAGATTCTTAAAGTCCTTATGATTTGAGATCCACCAAGCTACTCTAAACTCAACTTTGTACCACACTTCCTCTATTGACTCTTCTCTATCTTCAAATATTCTTCTGTTTCTTTCTAGCCATAAGGACCAACACATTACACGAACTATCACGTTCCAAAACACCTTACTACTTGCATTATTAATACTGCTAATGTTTTCCAGAAATACATCAGCAGCTGCTTGTGGCATGGGCCGCTGAACACCCGATTCCCATAGTGCTCTGTTCCATAAATCAATTGAGAATTGGCAGTGGATAAAGAGGTGGTCCACGTCTTCTGAATGCTTTTTACAAAGGACGCACCAACAGTGTTCAAATCTTTAGCCATTTTTTAAAGATAACACAAGTCTCACTTGACGTTTGTCCAAATTACAAGGAGCTCCTCTAAGGTTTATCAAATTACATTTACCTTCTAGGAAACATTTCCTACAAATAGAAGCTCTTGTGGTTAACCAGAAAACTTTTCCTACAATTAGACGCCCTTGTGGTTAACCCAAGAAAATAACCAAGAAATATCGTAACGTCTAAATCACTTAAAATCACACACAAACCTGGGTGTTCAAATCCAAATTCAGGTCCATGATACCGCACATCCACTTAGACCTGGGTCTGGACCATTGTCTCTTCCTGTTCCTACCCCAACAACATCAAGCGCTATGTCAAGCTAGAAATTATGTAAATATCTAAAAGAGGAGTCCGTGATGTTGTCAGTTAATTGGTGGTTCATGTATGATGTACAACAAAAGGGCTCCTTTTGATACTGAAGAATCAGAGAAGCAATGCCTATAGTAGATAGCAACTTTGTCTTGAAACCAAAGATTCTAAAGTAAAGGAAAGAAAGAAAGAAAGAAAAAGAAGGAAAACAAACAAATGTCCATGCATAAATTCCCAGGATGTTAATTCGACTGCGAAAAAACATATAAATAAATTAGTTATTGCTACTTGGCAACATGGCCAGCAATTCAACTCTCTGCTGGATGAATGTTTCCAATCTCTTCTGCGTCTATACCAAAAATCCAAAATTCCCCTCATTGCACGGTATCACTTTGCCAAATCCAAAATCATCATAATTCATAATTATTTGAAATTTTCTCCAAAAGTTCCTAAGTAAGAATGAAAAGCAGGGTATGCCATAGTGCCAATCTATTGTGAGATCAAGCAAGTTTCTATAGCAAGATCAACATGCATGGCTGACATGTTTAGAGTTTTTTATGACATCAGAATGACATAAAGATGTGTTGAATGTTTCACAGATTTCATCAAGAATCAAGCAATATATTGGTATAATGGTAAGCAAGAAGTCCGATTTTTTTCAAGTGAAAGATTCTAGCTAAGATGTATTCTGACTTATGAAGTGTCAAACTACTGTCAATATGATTTCTAGTTGAGTTCAAACTTAGTAAATCATCAGCTTAATCACAGAAACATATCACTTAACTTCATTACTGAAAATAAGATCTTACTTGTGCAACTAAAGCCACCAATTGAGGATGAGTGGGGCTCCCATAAAATGCAACAGCATAGCTGCAACTCAAAAAAAAAATGAACTAAGTTAAATAAATAGCAAAAAGGCCTTCAGAAGCTGACATCCAACAAGCCACTGGTCAAGACCTGTGCACCCAATACCCTGCTTTTCTTTTGTATTATGATTCTTTTTCCCACATGATCTCTTTTGCCATTTCAGTATCCTCGATGCAAATTAGCATAATAATATCATGTCAAGTCCACATAATCTCTACCCATACACTTTTATATGGAATGATAACAAAATAAAGTTTAGGAAAATGTCATCGTCTTAACCAGCATTTTTAGGAGTGTGTCTACATAGATTCCAGATACAGATGTACAAGGAACATAAGTACCCAGTCTCCAAGCTTACTAGCAGAATGCTTCATGAACTTATTTATACACAAAGGACTATGTTTTACATACATGGTTAATAAAAGGGATCCCTATTGAAGTTTTGTCTAATGTTACAGTATAGAAACCTCCCACATGCATGTTACCCCTTGTCAAAAATTACACAAACCTCCCCTAAGGTTTCTTCAAGGCACAAAGACCTCCTTGATCTATGTCAATTACAATTTACAACAAATTCCCCTGAGATTGTTCCAAATACAATGGTCCCTTGTAGTTCATTTAAAACAAAAAAGGAAATAATAATAATAATAATAATAATAATAATAATAATAATAATAATACCCTAAAGATCTAGGGGAACTTTTAGCCTTCAATTACTTACACCAGCTTTACACTCAAATTGTCTAAATCTAAATTTGTTGGTTTCAGTAAATTTCGAAAGATTCCTCCTCATTAGCATCAAAAAAAGAAGATCCATAGAAGTGATAGCAACAAAGGGAGGTGCCCATTTCAGCTTCTGAATGTGGGTGTTAGGAAATGATTAATTATAAGAAAAAACTTAATATATTATTTATGTGTGTATTTAAAGAATATGACTATTATTCTTTCTCATTCTCATTTTTCTTAGAAAAATGAAAAGGTAATTTAAGAATAATAGATACGTGATTGAAAATCATTTGCGCTCAAGTATTTTTAAATAAATTTTATATTAGATAGTTATATGTATTTAGAAAAATATAAGATGCTACTGCACTTTAAAATATTAAAAGTACAAATTACAATATTCCAAAGCATATTTATTTGTTATTACACAGTAGAGAATAATACTAAATTACAATATTACAAAACATACGCACAATACAGTAGATAATAATTTTAATAGTCCATGAGAAATAACAAATATTAAACCCCATGGGAGAATTATGTACAAACTTTGCGTGGTATTATATATATCTAAACAAACCATATGGAGTTGTATATTTAGCACTCGTAAGACATCACAATGCTGAAGTTAAGATTGGATTTTTACTATCTCTTTTTCTGATGTCAAAATTCTCTGTCATTGTGACAAAAATGGAAGGCGAAATTTAAAAACTGATACTAAATGTAATTTGATATTGCACAAGAGAAGCGACTGTGTACTGCACAAACATCAGGAGACATGGCTGTAATTAACCCTTTCATTTATTTGCAACGAGGGGTAGAAAGGGGAACATCTTCGTGTTACTTCCCTCATGTGATTTCAGGGAAGAAAGGGGTTCATCTATTGTCACTTACCTTACATTCATATGACTATAGCAATGCGTAATGTTTGTCCATGCAGACAATGAACTCACCGCTTCAGCCGCAACATGGATCTGTGGAGAGCTATGAAAATACAAGTACTTCCAATGACTTCCTGCACCAACTCCATAAAATTGAGAAGAACTTAGCACAAATGTCATTATATGTATCAGGTGAACCAAAAAATGATGCTAAATCAAATGAATGAAAAAAGGTAACAATAATAACAGGAGATCAGCCAGGCTCTGGGAACAAGCAAGCTAAAACACGCAAACATTTCGAATTTTCTTGGTTTGAACTGAACTCTTCTAGTGATCGTTCACAAGCTCGGAAGCTGATCTTTGATGTTTTTTAGTAATATTGTATTCTTCATATCATTGAATACTGTTAATTAAATATTCGAGGAGCATAAAGACCCTCTCTCTCTATCCAATGAGAAAGTGGAGTATCCTAACGGCTACAGGGAATTGTGCATAGTTTTACTTTGCATAATTTATTTAACGTCTCTCTCTCTCTCTCTTCTCATCATCATCCAATGAGAAAGTGGAGTATCCTAACGGCTACAGGGAATTGATGCATAGTTTTTTACTTTGCATAATTTATTTAATGGCCACAGGGGATTGTGCATAAGTTTTTTACTATACATAATTTAACTTTTATATACTACTTAAAACTACAAACAAGTATATATGAAATCACAATAGCAGATGAAAACCCAACCCAAAAGACTCATTGGGATCCATTTCTCTCAAGAGGTGGACATCTTGTGTACATATGTCAATTTAATGGATGAAATTACACTATTAGCCTTCTCATCCAAGCAATCCTAGAGTCTGGTTGAGGTAGTGATGCTAAGTTGTGTTTGATAAATGGTTTTATCATGATTTTGATGATTTTGTTTTTATACCAAAACAATGTTTTTAAAGGTTGTCCAAATACTCCTAAATGATTTAAAATGGTTTTAATATTTTCCTGAGTATTTCTTCAAGTTTATTTTCGACAATATTGGACAACACATTTAATGATTTTGTGTCAATGGGTTTTTACATCGAAACTATGTTTCTAAATGTTGTCCTAATACTCCCGATCGATCTAAAATGCTTTTACTATTTTTCGGAGTATTTCTTGAAGTTTATATCGGACAACACTTTTGATGACTTTATGGTAATGTGTTATTTCATCAAAACTATATTTCTAATGTTGTCCAAAATACTTCCGATCGATTTAAAATGTTTTTACTAATTTTTCGGAGTATTTTTTTAGGTTTATTTTCGACAAAAATCGGACAACATTTCATTGCAGAGGTCGACCGGTACCTGGGAACGAGTTTCTTGAAACAGAACTCGCAGAAACCTCAAAATGGTCAGGGGTGACCGGTCGACCACCCCCTGGACCGGTCCCCCTAGTGTATTTTTGCTGCGTTCTTTCAAACTTCTATTTGTGGTGACGAGTGTCGCCCTAATGTTTGACAAAGAAAATTCTAACCGTTGTCAGTGCAGACAACTTTTCCCTAATTTGTGGGATTGATTTCTAACAGCTATATTCTTCATTTGTCTTGCAATTTTTTACATATTTCAATCTCCTGGGAGGAGCCTATCATGTCCAAGACATCTTCTATAAATAGATGAAGAATTGAAGCACAACAATAAGAGAGAACAATACAACACAACAAGAAATACTCAAGCAAACACTTGGTCTTATATTGTCATTATTCTTGTTGTAATTTGCTAAAGCTTATCACTTTCACATTCTTGAGGTCTAGCTATTCTTGATTACACTTGCACTCAATTGTATTATTCATTATCGAGTTGTAATCTTGAATTTTTGGGTTATCATTCAACACAAGATATCCTTGTGAGTGTTCTTGTGGTAAGAACACACTTGGGTGATCTAGGTGTTAGGTGTAAGAGGATTGTGGTAATCTTTTTGTTGAAGTGTTGAAGAATTTGGTATTCTTCAAGGTTGAAGATTTTGGTAATCTTCACAAGGTACCGTTGGAGATTGTGGTAATCTTCAAGAGAGATTGTGATAATCTCAAAGGTGGTGTTGAAGAAGAGTGTGGTGCTCTTCGAGGTGTTGTAAGTTGAATTTGTATTAATTGTGGTAATTAATAAAATTCTTTTTCTTTTTCAAAACCCATCCCGGATATACCGGGGTGGTAGTAGATTAGGCCCTAGGTGGGTTGAACTACTATAAATCGACGCGTGTTATTTACATTCCGCACCTTTATTATTATCTTGGCGTATTTGGTTCGAAAAAGAGCGCATAATCGAAAAGATGGAGATAATCTATTCACCCCCTCAGATTATAAGTAGGCTGGACTTACAAGTTGCAATATAGGTATCATTATGAGGATGGATATTATAGTACCGAAAACCTTACAACAGATTAGGTTCACATCTAAAGCAACTTGCACTACACCACTACTCATCACGAAGGCTTGGTTGATAGAATAGAGGATCATGATAGGATTAGTCATCAAAATTTTATCAACTCGCCTCTATTTCATAATATTACGAGCAATTGGATTCCCTTCGTATCTATGTCCGAGGATGAATTATTTGAGTTCAAACTCAAAACCATAAGATAAAACTACGTAGCTGGAGTTTCATTATAATTACCAGATTTTTCAGGCACACACACACACACACTCATGAATTATAACTTTGAAAGAAATGAAATTGACCAACAACAGTCTACCAAAGTAATCTTCAAGAAAGAAAGCATATATATATCATCATGTAAAGAGAAATGCTGAAGATTTATGATGACAAGTCCTCCAGATGAAAAGGCACAAAGACTTTGGAATCTGGTTATGAGTGCACACAGTTGCAGCATCAGTGGCATGCTCTACCGTGCGCAAGTCTCATACCCTGTTTCTGAAGGCCAGCCACAGTAGATTGTGGATGTAAATGCAAGGCAACAGGATGTTTATGTTTGATAAATGGTTTTATCATGATTTTGATGATTTTGTTTTATACCAAAACAATGGTTTTAAAGGTTGTCCAAATACTCCTAAATGATTTAAAATAGTTTTAATATTTTAGGAGTATTTGCTCAAGTCTTTTTCGATTAATATTGGACAACACTTTCAAAGATTTTATGTCAATAGGTTTTCACATTGAAACTATATTTCTAATGTTGTCTAAATACTCTCGATCGGTTTAAAATGTTTTTACTAAATTTTCGGAGTATTTCTTAAGTTTTATTTTCGACTAAAATTGGACAACATTTCGTCTCGTGGTCGACCTGGCCGCTCTATAGGCAACCCGTACTGAAGATGTTTTTGAAACAGAAAATGAGACGGAAGAAATTTCAAGCTGGTCGCCGTCGCTGGCGTCGGCGTCGCCGGTCCGGTCGGCCGCCGGTCGCCCAGTCGGCCGTGCACTGCAAGTGTGCAAAATCTCCTGTTCTATTTTTGGAGAGGTCGGCCAGGCTAGGGGGTGATGTCGCCGGTCGAGCACCCCTCGGCCGCCGCCCAGTGTAATTTTTCAAGATCTATTTCAAACGTCCTTTTTTGCGACCGGCCGCCTTTAGTTTGATAAATGACTAAAATATAATATAGTTGGCGTGAGACCATTCTTCCTTAAAATGTGGGATTGTTCTATAATCGATTTTTGTATCCTTATGAGACAACCATATTTATTTTAATCTCTTTGTCTTATTTGTAGACAAAAGAAAACATGGAGGAGCCCGTGAAGGAGCCTATGTTGGAGGAGCCTTTGGAGGAGCCTTTGGAGGAGCCTATGTTGGAATTCAAATTTGAAGGCTCTCCTATAAATAGATGAAAGCTTGAGGGATCAAATACAAGACTTGATACAAACAACAAGAGATATCACAAGCACATAATCTTTGTTATTCATTTCAACATTCTTGTTGTAATAGCCTAAGTACTATCACTTTCACATCTTGAGGTCTAGGCTTTCATTCTTGATTACACTTGCACTTTTGAGTTGTAATATTTTTCAAAGTGTAATCTTGATTGTAATTCATCAACCAAACACAAGATATCCTTGTGAGTATTCTTGTGGTAAGAATACACTTGGGTGATCTAGGTGATAGGTGTTTCAAGAGTGTGGTGCTCTTGAGGTGTTGAAGAATTTGGTATTCTTCAAGATTGAAGATCATTGTGGTGATCTTCAAAGGTGCCGTTGAAGGAAGATTGTGGTAATCTTCAAAGGGAGATTGTGGTAATCTCCAAAGGTGGTGTTGGAGAGTTCGGTGCTCTTCAAGTCGGAAGATTGTGGTAATCTTCAAAGGGAGATTGTGGTAATCTCCAAAGGTGGTGTTGGAGAGTTCGGTGCTCTTCAAGTCGGAAGATTGTGGTGATCTTCAAAGGGAGATTGTGGTAATCTCCAAAGGTGGTGTTGAAGAAGAAAGTGTGGTGCTCTTCAAGGTGTTGTAAGTTGAATTTGTATTAATTTTGGTAATTAATAAAATTCTTTTTCTTTTCGAAATCCATCCAGGATATCTTTGGGGTGGTAGAGGATTAGGCCCTAGGTGGGTTGAACCTCTTTAAATCGACGTGTGTTGTTTACATTCCGCACCTTATTATTGTGTTTGAGCTTTCGATTGTTAAAAGAGGGCGAAATAGAAAAGATGGAGATAATCTATTCACCCCCTCAGATTATCGTAGCCGCTTGGACTTACAAGTGGTATCGAGCCAAACTCTTTGGCAAGCTCGTTTCACATCGCGAGTGAAGAGAAACGATCGACGCTACAAACGAAGCTCAAATTTCCGGCACCTCCACCACCAAGCCACCTCGGTTTGATTCCAAAAATTTTATATTTTGGAAAGAAAGAATGGAATGCTACTTACAAGGTTGCGGGTTCGACATTTGGAACACCGTCATTAATGGAGAATCCATTCCGATGAAAGATACACCACACACCTCAAAAGGCTTCAAAGAGCTCAATGATGAAGAGAAGAGAATCATCTCCTTAAATGGTAAAGCTCTTAATATTTTACATTGTTCACTTACCACTTTGGAATTTGATTATGTTCAAGGTATTCGATCGGCACATGAAGTATGGCAAAACTAGAAGCCATCTATGAAGTATATCTAATAAAAGGAGCAACTCAAAAGCATCTACTTCTCAAATGGATACAACATCAAATCCGACAATATGGGATGAGCCTCTTACAAATTCCGATGATGAAGTCGAAAAATGTCTTATGGGCATCGAAGAAGAGAACGAGGTAAGTTCTAAACCTTCTACTTCTTATGACAATGAATTGCAAAATGAATATAGTGATTTGCAAAATGATTATGATGAACTTCAAAATGAATTCCAAAACTACTTGTTAAATACAAAAATTTGAAAAAGGAATTCAATATTTTGAAAAATGATAAGGATAGTTTATTTACTTCTTATGAATCACTATCATGTGCTCACACCACCACACTTGACAAGGTTAGAAACCTTGAAAAAGAAAATAGTACTCTTGTTGAGAATATTGATTGCATGAAAAAGGATTTATTAAAATCAACTTGAGTACCAATAAAATGTCCAATATTGTTGATATTCATAATTGTGATAAAGGACTTGATCATAAGCACAATGTTGTTAATCATATGAAAAAGGATCAAGTCGATATGCATATTGGTCATTATGCTCCTAGAATTATTACTTGTTTTTATTGTGATAAAAAGGGTCATACGGTAAATACTTGTCGGGTAGAAATAGCTCTAATTATTGTTGGAGACCTAAAAGTCTCAAGACTAATCCCAAAGGACCCAAACATATGAGGTACCACAAAACAATGTCATATTAGGTACACGGCGAAATAATGATCGAAGAAAATTCATACCGCAAGAAGGCATCAAATGACCGTTTCATTTGATCAAAGAAGGAGAAACTATTCTCAACAAAGCCGATTTCAAGAAGAGGGTACAATCAAAAATGGGAAGAACACAATCCTTGAAATGGCAAAGACATCATCAACAAGATGATTTTCAAAGAAGAAGAGACTTTCAACAATGGGAAAGCAACAAACCTTGGAAATGGAGCAATCAAAGAAGTAATCATCAACAAAGTGACTTCTCGAAGGGAAGATATCATCAACAATGGGAACGACACAACCCATGGAAATGGCGTAATTGGTAACCCGTATCTCCTATTTAAATATGCATTTTATTTTGTTATTATGCATGCTTTTATTTGTGTCTTTATTGCAAAATGAGTTTTCAAATTTTTTTTAATTAAGGTCTTCAATATATATTTGTGCTTTTAAATTTTTTAAAAAAAAAAGACCTTATATGATGTTTTTAAAACTCTTGTGCATTTTTTGAAAACTATAGTATGTTATCATCTCTTATGGTTTTTTTTTGGCATGAGCTTACTTGTGATATCTCTTGCTTTACACTTTTATCATTATGATTTGTCTTAGATTTGTTTTAAGAATTGTGTAGGATTTACATATTTTCACAAATGGCCATTTTCGTCATTTTTATCAAGAAAAGGCATAAATTATCGAGGTACGTTTACTTGTGTTATTCTTACTCTTATAGACTCGATATATGTATTATCATATGCCTATGTGCTTGTTTTTCATAGTATTTCATACAAATGCCATTAAGAGGATTTTTAGATTTTTGAAAGGCACTATTCGATATTTGATTGCACATATTTGCTTTGTCAACTTTTGTTCAAATACTTCTTTTAAATAAGGTCTCAATTATATCTTTATCGGATTCTCAATTTCAAAAGAGACCTTTTGTAGCTTTCTTAAGCTTATTTGAACTTGCATGATTTATTAGTCTCTTGATGATATTCTAAATGCATAGTATGTGTTTCTTGCTTCATGATCTATATATATATATATATGTGTCTCTTACTACTATGCTCTTTTGCAAGATATTTTGTGGTTGACAATTGAGGCATGTTATTTCACTTGGGCTATTTTTCTTGCTTATATAAGAAATGCCTTTAATGAGTTTGTTGAGTTGTGTAGAAAAGAAAATACTCCAAATATTTGGATGTAAATGTTCTATTATGAACACCTTAGATCATTTGGATGCCTGATAGTGATGAAGAAGACAAATTCTAAATTGATGCTTCAAGATGAAGATTGGTTTTTAGAAGCGCAAGAGGAGCTAAAAAGGAAATGATACTTGGAAGTTGATGCCATGTCTTTCATCACAAACGATTATAAATGCAAAATGGGCACTCGAAACAAACTCGATGACCAAGGCAACATTGGTCGAACTAAGGCAAGGTTAGTAGCTCGAAGGTATCTTGAGAAGAAGGTAATGATTTTGATGTAATATTTGCACTCATAGCTCTTTTAGAAGTTATTTGCTTTTTACTTGCCCATTCTTGTTTTAAGAAAATTTCAAGCTTTACTAAATGGATGCTAATTTTCTAAATGGTTTTATTCATATGGAAGTCTATCGGAGTTTAAAATTCTAGGCCAATTTTTTTTTTAAAAAAAGGCATGACGGTTGATAGACTTAGCTATTTTTGCTAAATGATTCTACAAGAGGTAAAGTTGATACTACTCTCTTTGTTTTTGAAAAAGGGCAAGATTGTTTACTTGTGCATATTTATGAGAATATTTTTGGTACTACTAATGAATATTTGTGCAAGATATTTTTTCCAAGTTGATGCGATGTGTACTTGAAATGAGCATGATGGGGAGCTCAATTTCTTGCTTGGACTTCAAATTATTCAATGCCAAGAAGATGGTTATATTGAACTCTTGAAGGAGTTAGGCATTGAAGAAAGAAGAAATATCTCAACCACTATGACTAAAGATTGACAAAGGTTGAGAAAGGCATGTCGGTCGACAAACAAATTCGAGGTATGTTTTCTTGTATTATTTCTATAGACTCGAAATTCCATATGCATTATGTCTATATGCTCGATTTCAAAAACTATCCCAACGAATCTCAATAAAGTGCCGTTAAAAGAAATTTTCAAATATTTGAAAGCACTTCTTCTTATGACTTGTTGTATCAAAGCTTTAAAATGTTCTTATTTTTTCGGGATAACAAGTTTGGTATCTATTATACGGTTATTCGTATTCAAAATTTGGTTCGTCATAATCGAACTAAACATATTGAGATTCGATATATTTTTAAGGGATTGTGATTTTTAACAAAAACTTGAGATGTGTTTAATTAGTCTCAAGGATAACTCGCGGACTTTTTGATCGTTAATCACGAGTATTTTACCTCATTTCGAGCTTGATTATGACATAATGTATATTGAATGAGGTCTACGTTTGCATTTTGCACGTTTTAAAACTTAGGGCGAAAAATCGGATTTTTGGATCAAATTTCGGATTTTCAAAACAAAAAAAGAACCAATTTGGCCGGGAGGGGCAAGGCCGACCGGCCGCCTAAGCCGTCGCCGGTCGCCCATGCCCTGGACCGTCGCCCTGGATGATTTTTGGCTAAAAATAGTTCTGTTTCAGGACTTCGCCATTTTGGCTTATTTTGTCCATTTTTCGTCCCTTCGCTGAATTGCACACAAATTTCACTCAAAATTTGTTTTATTGCATACATTTTATATTTTGGGGATTATCTAGCTCGGTTATCATCATCATTGCTCGACTTTACCAATTGAATGGTAAGAATTTCACTATCGTTAGCTCAATTGGGTTGAACATGAGTTTGTGGCTTATATGTATTTTTCTTGATGCAATTCATATATATTTGTGATGAGCTTATTGATTGTTGATATGTTATATTGCATTTGGTGATGAAAACTTGGCTTGATTTCATTTACAAGGGCTATATATATCTCTTTCAATTTTTACGCCCCCAAGTGTTCGATAAAAGCGTTTCAATGAAAAATTCATCACCTACACGACTCTCTCGATTTCAAAAGTCTCATATATTTATAGAGATCATGTTTTTCGCAAATCAAATGATTTTTCATAAGCTTCTACAAGTCGTATGATTCGACTCTTCTATTTGGTTTAAAAGCTTCAATGTTCAAAATGGCTCGATACATCGGTTTACTTTGCGCACTTTGATAAGAATATATGATGTATTTATCGTGCTAACATTCTTTTGATGATTCCAAAGGGGAGAAACAGGTTATAAGCTCTTTAGCTCAAAGAAGCTAAGATAAGCTTAACGAAAAGAAGCTAAGCTATGGCTTCATAAAGCCGTAAGTTGTGGATCATATTTAGTCCACTTGGTGTATTATGGTTATGTATGAATCATGGTCCATTGGTTGTAGTATGGACTTATATACGGCTCTAATGATGTATCTTTTGACGGGGGGAGCTTTTAAGTTATTGATACTTAAGCTCGATATCGAAAAGCTAATATTTTTTAGCTTATGTTTAAGTTCTTCTATATAACTCTTGTTGTGCATGTTGATAGGGGAGCATTTGCTATATGTGTTTGAATATCTCTACTCCCATCCATGTGTTTTTATTGCATGGAATGTTGTCGCTCACAACGGATAGTTCTCTTTAACCTTAGGTAAAATTGTTTTGTTTTCAAAATCGACCTCATTAAAATTGTTTTGGTTTGTAATCATCAAAAAGGGGAGATTGTTTGATAAATGGTTTTATCATGATTTTGATGATTTTGTTTTATACCAAAACAATGGTTTTAAAGGTTGTCCAAATACTCCTAAATGATTTAAAATAGTTTTAATATTTTTAGGAGTATTTGCTCAAGTCTTTTTCGATTAATATTGGACAACACTTTCAAAGATTTTATGTCAACGGGTTTTCACATTGAAACTATATTTCTAATGTTGTCTAAATACTCTCGATCGGTTTAAAATGTTTTTACTAAATTTTAGGAGTATTTCTTAAGTTTTATTTTCGACTAAAATTGGACAACATTGCCTCGTGGTCGATGGCCGCCCATATAGGGCAACCCGTACTGAAGATGTTTTTTGAAACAGAAAATGAGACGGAAGAAATTTCAAGCGGTCGGCCGGCCGCACGGGCGTCGGCCGGTCGGTCGGCCGGTCGCCCAGGGTCTGGGTCGACCGGTGCACTGCAAGTGTGCAAAATCTCCTGTTCTATTTTTGGAGAGGTCGACCAGGCTAGGGGTGATGTCGTGGTCGAGCACCCCGACCGGTCGCCTGTGTAATTTTTCAAGATTATTTCAAACGCCCTTTTGTGCGCGACCGTCGCGGCCGCCTTTAGTTAATGCTAAAATATAACCGTTGTTGTGAGACCATTCTTCCTTAAAATGTGGGATTGTTCTATAATCGATTTTTGTATCCTTATGAGACAACCATATTTATTTTAATCTCTTTTGTCTTATTTGTAGACAAAAGAAAACATGGAGGAGCCCATGAAGGAGCCTATGTTGGAGGAGGAGCCTTTGGAGGAGCCTTTGGAGGAGCCTATGTTGGAATTCAAATTTGAAGGCTCTCTATAAATAGATGAAAGCTTGAGGGATCAAATACAAGACTTGATACATACAAACAACAAGAGATATCACAAGCACATAATCTTTGTTATTCATTTCAACATTCTTGTTGTAATAATTAAAATACTATCACTTTCACATCTTGAGGTCTAGGCTTTCATTCTTGATTACACTTGCACTTTTGAGTTGTAATATTTTTCAAAGTGTAATCTTGATTGTAATTCATCAACCAAACACAAGATATCCTTGTGAGTATTCTTGTGGTAAGAATACACTGGGTGATCTAGGTGATAGGTGTTCAAAGTGTGGTGCTCTTGAGGTGTTGAAGAATTTGGTATTCTTCAAGATTGAAGATTGTGGTGATCTTCAAAGGTGCCGTTGAAGGAAGATTGTGGTAATCTTCAAAGGAGATGTGGTAATCTCCAAAGGTGGTGTTGGAGAGTTCGGTGCTCTTCAAGTCGGAAGATTGTGGTAATCTTCAAAGGGAGATTGTGGTAATCTCCAAAGGTGGTGTTGGAGAGTTCGGTGCTCTTCAAGTCGGAAGATTGTGGTGATCTTCAAAGGGAGATTGTGGTAATCTCCAAAGGTGGTGTTGAAGAAGAGTGTGGTGCTCTTCAAGGTGTTGTAAGTTGAATTTGTATTAATTTTGGTAATTAATAAAATTCTTTTTTCTTTTCGAAATCCATCCCGGATATACTGGGGTGGTAGAGGATTAGGCCCTAGGTGGGTTGAACCTCTTTAAATCGACGTGTGTTGTTTACATTCCGCACCTTATTATTGTGTTTGAGCTTTCGATTGTTAAAAGAGGGCGAAATAGAAAAGATGGAGATAATCTATTCACCCCCCCCTCTAGATTATCGTAGCCGCTTGGACTTACAGTTTATGCATGCAAGCTCTCCATGCATGTGCAGAAAAATGTAATCTTAGGCTAACTAGATCGAAAAGCATAAAGATGAAACAGCCTCTAATTCAAAAAATTCTAATACATTTCACAGCACAAGGAGATGGTGCATGAGCAAACCAAGACAAGCATTATTATATGGGGATAAGAATAAAGTAACCTCATCACTTGGGAAAACAAAGGTAGACGGCCTCAGGTTGTGATAATCCTTTAAGCAACTTAACGGCTTGAAACCCAGGAGACGAAGATGCCCAGTAGAAACCCTCTTGATTTCAGAAATTTCATCAACTGAGAACATGATATTCCCACTGGAAAACCAAAATTAAATATTCATTGACAAAAAAAACTAATGAATCAAATGTATATTAATACGAAAGCATATGTTTCAAACCACTGAAACTGAGGAACTGTCTAGGGTCATGCCTCCTAAATACAAGAAAACAAGTGCTTTTAACTTGTGGAAAATTGCTTATGTAAGTACATTATTATTTGAACATTGGGTCAAAAGGAAGTTACACATCAAAAATTATGATCGTTACAATTTCCTCATTACATCATAACAACAGAATCTTGAAAATCTAGTTTTAGAAATCATCCCTGAATCAACGAATAAAAAATATAGAATTAGATATTAGACGGAGAAAGCAGATAGAATAGAAGTTTGAAAATAAAAGTTTTCCTTTTACTTAATTCTGATAGTGAGAAGGATCCAACAAATTATGCTGGTAAACTCAGGCATGGCAAAGTATACAATGAATGAAAAGGTAAGATTCTACCAAATAACCTCATCTACCATCGCAAATACTGACACATAATTCCAGATAATATATAAGGTTTATTCTAGAGGACTTCAAAGTGTAAAACAATGGCTGACACAATAGAGTAACCTCACTTCTTGTAAGTCTGAAAAAGTTTTGGAGGTTCCTGAAGCAGAGCACCAGTGTCTGAACACAAGAAAGATCTCTCTGCCTACAAAAGCATTAATGTAAGAACTGGTAATAGAATCATGAGTTTCAAATTATACACAACTATTACAACTCCTTCAAGTTGAAAATAACATTATACAGGGTCTTAATTTCACTGAGAGCCAATTAAAACCAAACAAGTTTTCATTATTTAATACCTTCAGGGGAAGGTTAGTTACTGAATCAAGCCAAGTGATAGCCCCTGAAACCAAAAAGGAGAACTAAGAGACGTCTTATCTTGCGAGAATGCATAAAGCAATAAGGACCTGAAACAAACCAGGATTGGTTGGACGGACTAAAGCATAGGTATTTAGCTCAATGGACACGCCACTAGCAATGATGAAGTTAATTCTTCGAACTTTGCGCTTCCTGAACATCCGCTTTCTCAACTGGTCTTTCATGTCTTCAAATCTGACATCAAAGGATTTTTGTGAACATGATTAGAGAGAGAAAAAAGGAGGGTAAAAATGCAAGCATGTTGCTTATATCCCTATGTCAATAACATCCATCTCCCCTTGCTTTAGAAAAAATCAAAGATCCCTGTTTTCTAGAAAAACCGCAGCACATGTCATTTCTGAAAATTTGAGTAATAATATGATCTTTTTAGTACCATCTAAAAAACCATGCAATCTGATCAAATCAAAAAACAATATCCAACTGAGCCATTAACATCTCAACATTCTCTTAATCTCTATAATGATAATTAAGGTACACCAATAGACTAGTTTCCCCTCATGCAACGTTGAACAACATAAGAACATGTCTATTCAACCAAATTAGTAAACAACAAAATAAGATTAAGCTCAAAATTAAAGGTACACGTTTCTTGGTATTTGGGCAAAGATACCAGCAAAAAGACAGTTAATTAGCAAGGAACGGGTGAGTTCAAACCTCTCCCCTGCTAAGGCCTTAAACTCAGCCAGATCATTGCCCTCCAATCCCAATAATTCCTGAATGAATGAGAAGCTGAATCAGATACAAAAGAAAAGCAAATATAAAAGAAAACAATGAGCATCCATCGTAAGCATGAACGTACAGCATAAAAGGTGGATATATTAAAGTCATCATCTGGTCTACTCAAGGGAAGGAGTTCAATTGAAATGCCAAGATCTTGAGCATCCTGAAAAACATACCAAAGGCCTTTTTTTAAGTTCCTCAGATTGTACTATGCCAGAAAATGCTTAAAAATCTCGCATTTTTCAAATCTCAAGATTTTTGAGTTTCAAGAGACTACTCTCTAATCTCTATAACAGTAGGTGCATGTGCATGTACTGAGACATTACTTTGGCTCGTTGTAGTGTTGTTCTCATCATATCCATTTTTGTCACCCCCTTGATATTCCCAAAAGGATCATCTTCATTTGTAAACAACAGAATCCTTTTGTCAGCTGTTTTTATAGACCTGATATAAATACATAATCAACATTATTTGAAACTGGATATCCTATGAATGAAATAAAACCATATATTACCCTAACGAATTTATAGCAAATAATAAAGCTTCCTTGCGCATGATTCTTCTCTAGATCATATATTCAAATTATTCTGTGTAAATGCTTAACTAAAAAAGCATACCCTTTTCGTAACAGTGCTTGTGCAGCCCAAAGAGCATTATAAAGAGAATTATCCCGAGTTCCGGACAAGATGCCATATTTACTCCCGATTTGTTTGCTAAATGACTCTGGTTGCATAAAGAATCACATAACAAGTTAGCCAAGAACAATATTAATAATTCCATGTGGCAGAAGAACATAAATGAAAAGTAAGAGCATGTATGGATGTAGGGTTGTAAAAAAATCAAACTGAATCGAATACTCAAAATATTCGATTCGAATTCGACTAAAAAAAGAATATTTGTATTCGTATTCGTTTATTATTCGAATTGAAAAAATAGATTCGTATTTGATTCGACCAATTTATTAGAATATGTTCGATTCGATTTGAATATTCGTAATCGAAATTTTGTAATTGTTTCATGTAACTTTTTCTTCAAATTAATTAACAATATAAATTAAAATCTAAATAATATAAAACTTATCAAATAAGTACTAGATAATAATAAAATTAAAATAGGAATTATGACATAGATATAAAATATCATTTACTTAATATATATTATTTATTAGTGATATATAATATAAATATATATTATTCAAATATTTGTCGAATATTCGAATCGAATATTTTATGGTATTCTTATTCGAAGTCGAAAAGGATACAAATAAAAACATATATGCTTATTAGAATTATTATTCGAATTTGTCGAATTCGAATCTTCATATTTGAATTTGAATCGCGAATCGAATAAAGGATATTTGATTCTTTGACATCCCTATATGGACGTGTTTCCAACTCACATTTTCAAGTTTTATATTATTCATAAAAGTGGAATCATGTTTGTTTGGGAAAAAGAAAACATTAGAAACCACCATTTTCTCTTTCCAATTTTCACATAAAATATCTCAAACCTATAATTCTAATTCTCAACCCTATGCACAACCTTGCATCACTTATGAATCACTATTCATATCTTTTCATTCAAATTATACTTATGGGACCCACCACTACCAATTATATATACTTAATGTATTACCGTTTGAAATTACATCTATATAATGGGGTCCACCACCTACAATCTTACAAATATGTTATCATATATTCAAATTATAATATTGAAAGTGGACTCACCACTATCAACTTTTCAAATTATTACATACATACAAGGTACTCCACATAAAAACAACTTCAAAACTCTTAACCAAACGTATCATCATTTCCAATCCTATATAAAATCCAATTCTCATTCATTCATCCAAACATAATTTCAAATTTCGATTTTCACACGAAAACCAATAAATTCTCAAAATTCATTTTCTAACTCTAGAAACTGGAAAAGGACTATGGAAACATAACCATACAATCTCTGAGGTTCTTAATGAATGAGAATTGTAACGTCAATAAAGTATAATTTCCTCATGAGCGAAAAAGCGGAATGGAAAATTTTCCTTACATATTGAAATTGAGAAAAGCAAACCAGAGAAATATTGAAAAACTTCTATTGCACTGACCAACTAATTAGTCTGGTATCTGTTTAGTGGCAGTTAAGATGGTCTGTGCTTAAAGGCTTCCCATCCAACTTATCCTTTTAATAGCGATATGAAATATAAAAAGCAGGTGGATAATTTCTCAACCACTTATCATATGTAGGTTTTTATACGACAATGGTGGGGGTTTTCAGATGTCTCAACATGTCAATAACTTATAAACTGTGACGACCCAACCCTTTTTAATTACTTGAATTTTTTTAAATTAATGTTCATGAATAATGTTGCATCGAATATCTAGTTTATATTTTAAATGTGTGATTTACTCGCTTTATGCATTTTATTTATTTTGAGCATCCGGGAACCAATTTCGCCCCTAACTACGGTAATAGATATAAATGGACATCACGATGACATGTTATGGATATTATTATGGAGTTTTGGACTTAAATTTTAGGATCGAGAGTTTTGGACCGATTAAGTGAATTTTCGGAGATTTTCATTAAAGTGCTTATTTATATTTTTGGAATTAGAGACTAAAATTCTACCTCACATTTTATTATTATTAGTGATCATCTAATTTATGAAAATCGAGTTTTAATTAACTCTCGGGATTTAAAAAAAAAAATAATAGCTTTTTAAAAATATCTGATTTTGCAAGATATTTTGGAAGAGAGTAAAAATGGATTTTCCACCCCCAATCACTCTTTTATAAAAAAAAACCCCAACACCCTCAATTCTCCCTCACACTACCATACTTAGCCAAATATCTTCATTATTTTCAAGACTTCAAAGAGGTAAAAATTTCTTCATCTTTTTCTTTAATTTTTGTCTTTTCATTTAAGTATGATGGGATATTGATCTTATGCCAGAACTAACATTAGAAGTGTAAATTGATGGTGATTACATGAAGTTTATAAACCTCGATATTGGACTTGAATATTCAGCCATTAGTAGAAAAAAAAATAGAAATGATTTTTTTTATTTCATTTTTCTTTTGTGATTTGATCTTGTTAAAGAGAAGGAAAATACCTTTATTTTCGGACTGAAATTTAACCCTATACAAAAACGAATTTCTGGATATTTTGAGCTATATTTAAACCAAAACCTTATTGCCTACTTGTAGATCTATGTCTTAGCTTTCATTTGCAACTTGAATCATGTTAATTGAAAGTTTTGTAGACCAAGTTATACCCCAAATAGTGAACTGTGCCAGAAATCCAAAAAAAAAAAAACGCCTGCCCTTCAGTAATATCACTTTTTGACCTATTTGTAGTAAGAATTGGGACTTTCTTGTTAGAGCAACATTTGTAGATAATTGTCTTAGCTTTCTAACGGTGTAAGAATCACAAAAAACCGGATGTTCCGTTGAAGCGATATAGTTGACTTACGAAAACTACTACAACAAAGAATTTTCTGCGAAATTTGGTGTTCTTGGTAAAATATAAAGATTTATGTGTAATTAGTGAAGTGTGTGAAAGAAAAACTTTGAAGATGAGTGTAGTGTGTGTTCTTGGTGTTCTTGGTGAAATTTAAAGAATTGTGTTCTTGGTGTAGTGTGTGTAAGAGGGATGAAAAAACTTTAATCCTTGAATTAAGGAGATATGTTGGGATATTTTGAAAGTTGATGATTATGATAGTAGGATGATTAAATATGATGATTTTAGACTTTGTTTTTAATTTTAAGTTATATATGATTTTTGATGATTTAATCTTGATATTAATGACTTAAGAAGATTTTTAGAAGTTGTATAATTGATTGTTGGAGAAGAACTTATGATAGTTGATGAATTTCATCAATTTAGAATTTTTGGTCTCATTATTTTATTATTGGTTAAAATTAGAAGCCTAAAGCCTTAAGGATGATTTTTGATAAAAACTCTTATTTTCTAAAAGTGATTTTGAGGATAATAAGTTGATGAAATATTTAGTGCTCAAAATTAGAGAACCGGAAAAATTGAATAGAGCTCAAAAACGGAGAAATACGTCCCCATTGAGTTCGACTACCGTCCACCGGAGGTGGCGGTGCCGGAGTAGTTGCGGTTGATCGGAATTGGAGATAAGAATGATGAATAATGACCGATTTGACATAAAGTTGATGTGACATGAATAGTGATGTAATGTGACATGAATAGTGGTGTGATGTGATGTGATGTGATGTGACATGAATAGTGATGTGACTTGTACTTGGCACACAAACCAATGTAATCTTATCGAGTTATTTAACGTAAGTATTAAATCAATAAGTTCGGGTTTAGTGAATAAGATATTTTCGGGATTTTTCAAGATGACATGTCATATTTTAAGATAATCGAGAATTTTAAGTCGACATAAGATTTTATAGGTTAAGGTTTCGATTAACCAGGATTTCCATCTAAAACGAGTCGTTAGATGAATTATTTGATTTAGGTAATTAATTAAGGATTAATTGAATTTAAGTGACTTTGACTTTATGTTAACTTTGACTTTAAGTTGACCGTTGACTTTTGACTTTGGTCAACTATTTTTTTAAAGCTCTTTAAAAGGGTACCGAACACCCGATTATGCAATAATTGACTTTAGGAACTTTTAGATTTTACGTAGCTCGAGAGAATAAGTTATTTGATGATTATTACATTGTCCTATGCCATTTAAGTTGAAGAATTAACTGTGTTAGGTGCGGCGCAATCGGATACGGACTCATTCAAACAAATACATCATTAGCTTTCTGTTAAACTTCAAATGTGGGTAAATTTCTGATTTTGTAAGCATGTCGTATTGTTATACTATATTTGTCAACTCTTTATAATTGCTAAAATGTGCCTATGGGCTATTTATAAGCTGCCAACGGATGGAGGATGACCCTTCGGTGTCAGAAAAGGCCGAGAGCCATATGTAAGTTGTCAACGGGTGGGGGATGACCCCTAGGTGTCATAAAAGGCCGAGAGCCATATGTATGCTGCCAACGGGTGAGGATACCCCTCGGTGTCAGAAAATGAATTTTTATTGCATTATGATTGTTTGACTATATAGTGTAGGTAAATCGCACGTTTCCCATTTGAGTTTCATACTCACACCTTCAAATGTTTATTACATTTCAGATAATGATGACGACCCTGGAGCTGAGGCATAGGGACTGTCTACGTGGGCGTCGTTCTTTTATTCCCAAAATAATTTAAGTACTTGTGTTTTGATGAAACAAACTTTAAAGCTTTTGTAATAAGAATTTTAATAATGCGTACCTCATATTATCCTTATTAGTTTTTGAAAACTTTCAAGTTTATATTAAGAAATTTTTAAGTCCACATTTTAGTAATTAAAGTATTATATTTATGCTTCCGCAAATTATTTATAAATACTCAAGTGTACCACAGTGATGTTCCTAATCGAAATGGGTTCGGGGCGTTACATAAACCATCTCCATTGTGATAATGTTTTCCAAATAAACATTCATGGATCGTAAAATATGAAAATGATATTTTTCAGCCAATATAATGATCAGGAAACACTAGCATGACTTGGAACTTGGAGACCCATATATCACAGGCAGTACAACAAAACAGTGATTGACCCTGATAAGGCTAATGACTACTGACCTTCGATGCAGTCAAATTCTTTGATAAGCCTAGCTGTTGGTCGATCCAAATCCTCTCGTTCAGGAACATTAAAAACATATACACCATTCAAGTCCTGCAAATTCTTCTTTTCCCTCTAGAAGACAAGCATATAAAATAAAATAAATGAGATATAACTTCTCAGTAATAAAAAATTACCATTCTTATCTTTGTTAATATACTAAGACTGATGGTTTTCCATGACAATTTGAAGCATGTTTCCAATAATCACTTCAAGAATTTCATATTTACATTTTTAAGGGGTAATTACAAAAAAAGAAAAACTGAGGTTCAGGCAAATTACAAAAAAAAAAAAAAAGAGATTTTTGAAAATTGCAAAAATAAGCCTTGAAGTTTGTTTCTATATTACATTTGTACCTTCATAACCGAAAAAACATTTCAAAAACACCCCTGATATTTCTAGACATATTACAGCTACCCCCTTAAATTTAAGGCAGAATTTAACTTGAGGGCCTTTTTGTAATTCTGAAACATCACTGGGTTTTTTCGTAATCAACCCGAACCTCAGGGCGTCTTTTGTATTTACCCCTTTTTTTAATTTGTTATATCTCCAAATGTTCAGATTCTTTTCTCCACTGAGCTCAAATACATGGAGCATAACATCCCATTTCTGTTTGCCTGACTTTCTTGCTATAAGTCAGTTTTTTTCACATTTTTACTTCGAATGTGTTTTTATGCATAACATTCAATTCTCGCCATTGTATATACCATGATTTAGCTATATCCAAGTTGGTAAAATATATCATGCCTCAAGTAAAGGGGTTTGGGGAGAATGCATGTAACCAAATCACTTGTATTCTCTCTGAAATCTTTCACTCTTTTTTCTTTTCTTCCTGAGCATGTTTCAAAAAGGAAAGACATTCATGAGGACAAAAAAACAAGTCACAGTAAGAGAAAGCACTACAAAGATGTGGAAGAATCAAAATTATGTATTTCCTTCAATTAATGATGGTCAAAATAAGAGTCAAAAGGCCTTAAGCTTACAGTATTGAAGAAGCATATTGCAACTTCATCATAAGACCTATTGATAATTTGAGTCTTCAAGGACTGTGCAATGCTACGGACAGCAACTTCAAAGTGGTTGGCATCACCCTGGTCTTCCTGTATGTAATGACAAATCAATGAGCATCCATCATTTTGTTTTCATAGAAGAAGCATCGGAATATCATATATACTTTTCTGCTACAACTACAAACTGCTTTGATATGTCTCTGCAAAGGATGGAAAATGGCAAAGGCTTCAAAGTTTTACAAAGAGATCACAGTTATTAGAAATGACTGAATGCCATTCACCAAAAGCACTGGCAGCCATGGATCCCGAAGAGCAAACTTTCCAGGGTATGTGTGGTTAAGTTCAAAATAGGAAAACTTCAACATCAATGTGTACCATACAGGATTAGAACACTTGCCACATGACCAGCCAATGTGTCGGTTTAAAACTCATGACCAACCATTTAGAAACCTCATGTATAACATACCCAGATTTATTCACAGTAGGTTACATTTTGTCCTTGCATAAATTGCCACTTAATCGTCAGAAATTGAAAAGAAGAACTTAAGGACAAGCGTAATAACACTCCCAATAAACATGTCTCTGCAACCAATAATATACTTAGCCGAGCAAAAAATCTCGAAAAAGATAACACGGAATGACTAATCAAGCCAAGCAAGCAGAATTTTAAAATAACAAAAGTGAGTAGAAAACAATGCAAAAGGAAATGAAAAAAAACTAACCGAAGGACAAATGGTGGAGAACATCTTGGGCGAAGCATCCACCAAATATACCAACATCTCCTTTGTGGCATCTCTCTCCTGCGCATTTTTTTCAAACATTTCTTAGCATACAAAAGTGGAGTATTTTCTTCACCGAAATAGAAAGGAGCTCATTATAACCTGGTAAAGTTCATTATCGGGGTCGTCGTCGTCACGAAAAACGTCGTCGGGGTCGATATCCATGGAAGTAAACCAGTAGAGGCGCTATCAAGCAGATTACGTGTTATTCTTACAGAAGAAGAATGGAGACAGAGGTATATATGTATGTATGTATACTCCACTGTGGGGAATGGACTATCGACTACTAGTCCGACTGTCGGAGTCCCCCCCTTGTTTGAGAAGCTTTGACCTTTGATTTCCTTTTGATTTTCTAATTATCATTATTATTTTGTTCAAAAATACAAATAACACATCCATTTGGTATTTTTAATTAAAAGAACCATTATAATAGGAAAAGAACACACGCACTCGAGTGAGCCAGAATCAATTGTCTTGAAAGCACAAGCTTCTACATTAAAGCACAAAATTGATCGTTTTAATGATAGATTGCATAACTAACATATGATTTGTCATTTTTCTTATATTTGTTTCTGCATAATTTTCGGATATTGGTTATGTTCTTTATTTTGTAGGCATTGAGAAAATTCACAAAAATAACATGAATTCCTTAATTGTAGAATGCAAGTTGGAATTGTTGGAGTTGGGATTACTACAAGACATTTTGGCATATGGCCATGCCTTATTAGACCACGGGTTTTACATGATGTCTCAACATAAGTTGTGGGCACGCATTATAAATTAATAAAATGGTACCCTTTTTTATATAGAAGCAAGACTTTTAGGGTACATTTAGATGTTGGGATTTTGGGATGAGAATTTTGAATTCCTTAGCTAATTTCACACCCTTGTTTGACATTCAAATCTAAATAAATGGATCTCAAATACATTTTTAAGTTATAGTTTATTTTTAAAGGATTTTAAATCTCTTTCAGAACCTAGTAATTTGAAATTCATTATTCTTTTATGCACAATTGCATATTAACACACACTTATATACATTACACACGCACACAACACACACTTACACACATTGCACATACTGCACATATTTACACACACTTACACACGTTGCATATATTTACATATATTGCACACACTGCACATATTTATACACGATGTGCACACTTACATATACTGCAGGTATATACACATTTGTTAAATGTCAATTAACAAATTGTATAGAGCTTTTAAACTGTTTTATCAAAATTTTACGATAGATTTGAAATTCCTATATAAATCCACATCATCCAAACAAAATATGAATTTCTAATTCAATGTATTTGAAATCAATTTATTTTCAAATACATTTGATTGAAATCTCTCCACCCAAATGAACCAATATGTAATTTTAGAAGCCCTAAGTATGGTAAAATTGTTTAGGGTGTTTTTGGGGAGGGTGTGTTTTCTCTTAATAATCACGTTTCCCTGAGGATTATCATTCAACTTTAATATTTTTCCGGCCAAAGAATAAAAATGATTTGGTTTTGCATGAATTGTGAGATATATTTAACTAAAGATATTTAACGAATCAAGTGTTTTTATCCAGGAGATGGAAATATTATTGAATATTTTTTTAAAATTATTTCAATAATATCATAATTATTGTTTAACCGTTGTACACAGTACAATATCAAAATTATCAAAAATGATAACACTACAATCATCGGCGGATACAGGGGGGACAAGGGGGGGCTGTTGCCCCCCCAAAATTTTCCAAAATTTTTTTCCCCCCCAAAAGTTTTTGAAATTATTTTTTTATAGCTAAAATAAATGATTTTTTTACAATTGCCCCCCCCAAAACTTTGATAAAAAAATTTCAAATAGTTGTGCTTTACAATTCCCCCAAATTTTTTTTTCTCATAGTTTAAATATATGAACTCGGACCGTTTTTCGCCCCTAAAGCCGAAATCCTGCGTCCGCCACTGACTACAATGAACTACTAGTAAAAAAAGTGAAATAATTTAACTCACATGATCCTTTGCATATAAAACACAGACAAGACTAAACAATCTCTGACCCAACACAAAACCCCCCAACACAAATACCGACCTGAAGTTAATGAGAGAAACATGAATCCAACCCGAACACAAAGACGATTAATACGAACCTGACACAAAATAACCAATTTATCTAAATTATTATTATTTTATCATTTACTTGGTTTTTTTTATATATTATGTGTATAACCCGAAATCAAACACGAAACCGATGGAATGATCCAAGGTGAAACTCCTAATGAAAAGTACGTAATTGATGTTGACTAGAATTTTCATGTAAACATCAGCCCAAGCAATTGAGGTTACCAAAGCAAAGTTGGCCTATGGTTTCTACTTTATTCATTGGAGAAAGTACAGACACACACAAACACACTCTTAAATTGCTGCTGCTACCATACATATACTGGGCCCTGCAGTGCTTCTCTCTCTCTCTCTCTCTCTCACACACACACACACACTCTCTGAAGAGAATCAAATCAATCGCCTCTTTTCTTGTTGTTTCTTCTTCTTCAACAAATACACACACACACACACTCTCTGAAGAGAATCAAATCAATCGCCTCTTTTCTTGTTGTTTCTTCTTCTTCAACAAATACACACACACACTCACACTGAAACACTGAAGAAAGAAAAAGAAAAATACAGAGAGAAAAAATGGAAGCTGTGGTGACAAAAGAGCAGCAGCACATAGTGATGCTACCATTCATGGCACAAGGCCATCTAATCCCATTCTTAGCACTAGCCAACCAAATCCACCACAGATTTGGCTTCACTATCACCATCGCCACCACACCCCTTAATGTCCGCTACCTCACAAACGCCATAGCCAATAACTCAGCCCAAAACTCAAACATCCATTTACATGAACTCCAGTTCAACAGTTGCGACCATGGCCTCCCACCAAACACTGAGAACACAGAAGCCTTACCCCTCAACCAAATCATCAAACTCTTCCACTCCTCAACCTCTCTCCACCTCCCCTTTCGAGCCCTAATTCACGATATATCCGTCAGAGACGGAAAACCCCCACTCTGCATAATCTCCGATGTTTTCACGGGGTGGGCTAATGAGGTCGCCAAATCCTGCGGCACCATTAATGTCTCTTTCACCACCGGTGGCGCTTACGGCACTGCCGCCTACGTGTCTCTATGGCAAAACCTTCCCCACCGTAGCTCTACCAATAAAGATGTGTTTAATCTGCCTGGGTTTCCTGATTGGTGCACTTTCCATATAACTCAGCTTCATCATTTTCTGAGAGCTGCAAATGGCAATGATCCCTGGTCAAAATTCTTCCAACCTCAGATTGCTCACTCGTTGAACTCTTTCGGAATGTTGTGCAACACGGCAGAGGAAATCGAACCCTTGGGATTGGATGTTTTAAGGAAATACACAAAACAAAAACTTCCTGTTTGGTGCATTGGACCACTTCTCCCCAAAACCATGTTGAATCGAAGAAAATCTCGAATAATCGGGCAACACACAGGGAGACAGCCCGGAGTTTCTACAGAGAAATGCCTCCAATGGCTGGACTCGAAGTCGAAATCTTCAATTCTCTACATATCCTTCGGTTCGCAGAACACGATAAGCCCGTCTCAGATGATGGCATTAGCAATGGGTTTGGAGGACAGTAAAAACACGCCATTCATTTGGGTGATTAGGCCTCCTATTGGTTTCAATTTGAAAGGCGAATTCAAACCCGAATGGCTACCGCACGAGTTTGAAAACGAATGGCGGAGAACAATCGGGATTGGTGGTGCACGGTTGGGCACCGCAGTTGGAGATACTCTGCCACGAATCGACGGGCGCGTTTATGAGTCACTGCGGTTGGAATTCGATAATGGAGAGTTTGAGCCAAGGAGTGCCGATAATCGGGTGGCCGTTGGCGGCGGAACAGGGCTACAATGCGAAGATGCTGGTGGAGGAAATGGGGGTGTGTGTGGAATTAACGAGGGGTGTGGAGAGTGGGATTAGTAGGGAGGAGGTGAGGGAAGTGATTGAAAGAGTGATGGGTGATGAGAAGATGAAGAGAAAAGCAGGTGAGATTGGAGAGTTGATAAGAGGAGCTTTGAGTGAGGAGGGAGGGGATAATAAGGGGTCTTCATGTAAAGCAATGGATGATTTTGTGTCTGCCCTTCTTTTTTCCAAGAAATAGTGGCAATATTTTCCTACATGATTGTTGTATCAATTATGTTTTGTTGTGTTTTCTTTCTTCAATGAAAATCAATTATTAATAATTACATGCAGATGCAGATGATTGAATGGTATTTTTTGCAAAATGTTTAGCTTGTTTAGTTATTCTCTACTTGGGCAGGCATATCACGTAGATTTCTCTTTACATGGTTAGATTCTTGATGGCTTGACTTATATAATTCCATCCGGAAACCTCCGCATAATTCTTGTTTCAAGTTAATAATGATCTGCATCTGCATGTAATTATTATACATTCTTTTGGGGAATGGTCTAATAACTACTGTGCTCACTGATTACGACCTGAACCCAACAGAAATCAATCTCTAGGCTATTTATTACAAGCTAACATAAGTGGCCCAAAAACGCCCACGATCACCTACTTATGACTGGGCAAGTGGACATACAACTCTCAGATCTCATAAGTGTAGTGTATTTCACTAAATGCAGCAGTTGGAAGGAGTGCTACAAATCAAACCTAAATTATGGATCTTTAATATATATTAATTTTTATACACGTAACAGTCATCCATTCAGTGGAATATGAGATCAAACACCCTTTTAGAACAAAAGATGCTTGCGCATAAACAAGTAACTTCCTTAGATCAACGCATAACTTGCATTTTTTGACTGTATATTCAAATTATCTTTCAAGTTGAATTTGAGCCTATTGGCATTTTCAACCCATAATGAATTAACCCAATTATTAAAGGCTCGCTAGGATTTATGAAGAGTGAACGATATTGGGAGGAAGAAGAAGTGATGGATTGGCTATACATCCACATATTAGGATGGATGATCCTCACCTACTTTCGTGCAACAACACAAACTTGACGAAAAGGAGCCTTGCGAAGAGATTTTGGAGTTTTGTAAATGGGAGAAATTACAAAAGAGACTTGCGAAGAGATTTTGGAGTTTTGCAAAGGGAAGAAATTACAACTCAAGAGGTAAAGAGCAAACTGCAAAGTGCAAACTACTTTTCTAGTCAGGAAAGAGATGGGCAACACAGATCTTGTCCTGTACAAGGATAGATGAGGGAACAATTCAACTTTGATTGGTCTCTTTATCAAATTGTCACCTACAGTTGCTTATTTAATCTTTTCACTCTAAGAATGGCGAAATAGAATTCAAGTTAACCCCACCCCAGATGTAACAGATCCCCTCATGCTAACAATGACGTAAAAATCTCTTTCCAAGGATTATGTAAAGAAAGGCATATAAATGTTGTTGAAGAATACAAAGAAAGCAAAGAATTAGCTCGAGTTAGTTAGCATCTTAGTTTGTTACAAGTTGTTACACTCGATCTGTTATATTCGATTAGCAAATCAATGCTACATCCATAGTATAAATCTTTGTAAAATCATTAAGTTGGAAATGAATATAATTCACTATTTTCTCTGTTCTTAATACTTTTAGCATGGTATCATGAGCCCTCAAGCTCTTCCAACCATGGCGTCGGTTAGTCTACCCACACTCAATACACTCAATATTCGCCTTGATAGATCTAACTATACATTCTGGAGAGCTCAAATTCTAGCCACAACAATCGCTCACGGCCGAGAGGACTATCTTCGCACAATTGCGGTGCCTCCTCGTAACATTACTCTTGATGATTTCGGGAACCGCTCCACAAATCATGCATACTCCACCTGGTTGCGCAAAGATAAGTTTCTCTACAGCTGGATTTTAAATTCGATCTCTGAAAACATGCTTGGATATGTAAGTAGATGTTCTACATCTTGTGAAGTTTGGACTACTTTGGAGAATCTCTTTCGAACACAATCTCAAGCTAGAGTTTTACATCTCAAATCAATGCTTCAGTCAATGAAAAAGGATGATCTCAGTATAGATGAATATATTTTAAAGATGCAATCAATTGTTGATGATATTCATGCGGCTGGAAAAGTAGTTGATGATGATGATTTCATGTTGTATGTTTTACATGGATTAGGACCAGAATATGAGTCTGTTGTGGTGAATTTGACAACAAGAAAAGATCTTACAATTTCTGAAATGCAATTCATCCTTCAAACTCACGAAATGCGACTGCAGCAAATGAATTCTTCTGTTTTTGCTTCTGTCAATGCTTCATCTGTAGTAAATCCTTCATTAAATATGGCAACTAAGAAACATTTTCCTGATTTTCGTCCTCCTCGAGGTGGTTTCTCACAGAGATTTCGAGGGAGGGGCAGATTTTCTAGAGGTTCTAGAGTGGTGTGTCAAATCTGTGGGAAGAACAATCATATTGCGGCAAAATGTTTTAAACGTTTTGATGTTAATTTCTCTGGAATGGATCCTTCCTCACAGAATTCTGGATTTCACAACCATACACCACAAGCTCATTTCACCACTCTGAATTCTACTGGCAACAACTTTTCACATGCTCCATATCCCAGTCCTCCTCCTACCGTGCATTCGAATATGTCATTGACTGCATCTGAGAACATGTATCCATCTCAATTTCAAGCTTATAATGTCAATGCAAGTGCTACATCTAACAATTCTACCATGAATGATTGGTACATGGACAGCGGGGCCACTCATCATGTGACGACAAATTTGGGAAATCTGACATTGCAAGCCCCTTATGGAGGTAAAGATTCTCTTTTCATTGGCAATGGTTCTCCTCTGTCCATTACTCATGTTGGCTCTGCTTCTTTCCCTTCTATCCATTCTTCTTACTCTCTAACATTAAAACAAGTCTTACATGTGCCTGATGTTACCAAAAATTTGCTCAGCATATCCAAATTTATACAAGACAATCATGTTTTTATTGAATTTCATGTTTCTCATTGTCTTGTTAAGGACCAGAAAACTCATCAAATTCTGCTGAGAGGTGTCCTTAAGAATGGATTATATCTACTTGATCTATCTCATCTTCATTCCAAGTCAGCTCCTTCTGCAGATGCAAGAAATCTCAACTCACCTCAGATTTACACATCAATTGTACCTGTCTCTTCTTGTATTGTTTCAGCATGTACTACTTCTTCTTGTAATCCTTTTTCTCTCTGGCACAATAGACTTGGCCACACTTGTAATAATACACTCACTCATGTACTCAAGTCTTTACATATTCCCTGTAATCCTTCTACAATCTTCTGTTAAGCATGTAAACTGGGAAAAATGCACCAGAAACATTCTAGTTCTGTTGAACATACCAGCACCTCTCCCTTTGAAATAATTCACACGGATGTTTGGGGTCCTGCTTCTTCTCCTTCTATGAATGGCTATAGATATTATGTGCATTTTATTGATGATTTCTCTCGCTTCACATGGATTTTACCTATGCACAAAAAATCTGAAGTTCAATCAATTTTTCTGCACTTTAATGCCATGGTTGAGAGACATTTTCAGTGCAAAATAAAAACTCTTCAATCCGATTGGGGAGGGGAAAATAGGAACCTGAGTCCCATTGTTAAGTCTCTTGGTATCCATTTCAGGCACTCATGTCCACACACTCATCCTCAAAACGGTTTAGCCGAACGAAAACACCAACATATCCTAGAAACTGGTCTGTCACTCCTTGCACCGGCTGATCTTCCCACTAAATTCTGGTGGGATGCCTTTTCTACGGCTGTCTACATAATCAACACTCTTCCTACTCCTATCCTCCATCACTCCTCTCCTTATCGAAATTACTTGGTAAGCCTCCCCTTTATTCCTTCTTGAGAACTTTTGGATGCGCTTGTTTCCTTACACAAGACCTTACACCTCATCCAAACTTCATTACAAGTCTCAAAATGCATTTTTTGGGATATAGCCCACAACATAAAGGATACAAATGTCTTTCCCCATCTGGCATAGTATATATTGCAATAACAGTTGCATTCAACGAATTTGAGTTTCCATATAAAACTCTATTTTCTTCAAATTTTGCACCTCCTACTCAGTTGTCTCATTCCACCCTTCCTGTGTTATCCTTTTCTTCTCCAACTTCTTCATTATCCTCACCCCCATCGACCAATTCCAGCTCTACTCATATCTCTCCTTCTCCCCCTTCTTCTCCAACTCCGGTCTCATTTATCCCTTCACAGTCTCATATACATCAAGTCCCTGCATCTCCCATTCCTCAGGCCCCTGCACCTATTAATCAACACATCATGACCACTCGATCCAAAAGTGGCATTTACAAACCTAAGGCACTTGCTGCCATCTCTGCTTCTCTCATTTTTGAACCCTCCAATGTCAATGAAGCACTATCTTTACCTCATTGGAAGCTTGCCATGGATGAGGAATATAATGCCCTTATGAGGAATCACACTTGGGAGTTGGTCCCAATGACTGAACACATTCATCCTATCACTAACAAATGGATTTTTAAGGTGAAACATAGAGCTGATGGTTCAGTAGAGAGACTAAAGGCTCGTTTGGTTGCTAGGAGTTTTGAGCAACATGGGGTGGATTATTTTGATACATTTAGTCCCGGTGGTGAAGCGATTACTATTCGGATTGTGTTCAATCTTCTTTGTAACTTCGGGGTTGGCATATTCACCAAGTTGATGTGAATAATGCGTTTCTCAACGGTGATCTCAAATAGCCTGTCTATATGGTCCAACCTCAGGGGTATGTAGATACTCATAAGCCTACCCATGTGTGTAAATTGGTTAAGGCTCTATATGGCCTAAAACATGCCCCCAAAGCGTGGTATGATAAACTCAAGGCTTTTTTAGTGTCTCTTGGATTCCGAAACTCTGTTTCTGACTCCTCTCTATTCATGTTACACATGCAAGGAAAGTTGATCTTGGTGCTCGTTTATGTCGATGATATTTTAATCACAGGAGATTGCAAGGTTTTCATTTCTGGTCTTATTGCTAAACTACATCACACATTCTCTCTAAAGGATTTGGGTGTTGTTAGTTATTGTCTTGGGATAGAAACACATCGGACATCGGATGGCATTTATCTTCTTCAGTCCAAATATATTAAAGATTTACTATAGAAAACAGGGCTGACTTCCAGCAAGTCTGTACCCACCCCCATTTGCAGCAACACAAAGTTATCTCTTGCTGACAATCCACCTCTTGATGAACCCACTCTTTATCGCAACACAGTTAGACGTGTCCAACGGTTCCGAACCGCCGGTTACGGTTCGCCCAAAGGGTGGAACCGGAACCTAACCGTCCTATAGACAGTTTCGATTCGGTTCGGTTCGAATCACTGGTTGAAACCCGATTCGGCGGTTCCGATTCCGGTTTGGCCGGTTTTTTTTTTTTTTTTTTTTTTGAATTTTTGAATTTTTAAGTTTTTAATATTAATAAATTAACACCATTGATAAATTAACACAATTGATGAAGGAAATAAAATTGAGTAACACAAAAAATAATTTTATTGATTTAAAAGTAAAATTACAACTTACAATTTACAAAATGAAAAATTCTAATATATTACAATTCCAAAGTACAATTTAAAAATAAATTACAAGTTAATACAATTTCGTATAAAATTTAAATTACAAAGTACAAAGTACAAACCACAAAGAAAGGAAAAAAGAAAAAAAAGAAATGGGTTTGAGTTTTATTTTAATATTCTAAGTTAAAAATTTGAAATTTAACTTTGAATATTGAAATAAAATTGCTTATGTATCCTCATAGAGGAATCAAAACCCTACGTAGTTCTCTTACCTTTTACTTACCTTAGGGAAGGTGGCAAGTGGCAACGTGATTCTTCAATTATTTTGTGACCCGTTGCTTGAATCGGTATCAAGATTATCGCTTTCGGAATCATCAAAATCGACGTCTTGCTCACGCATTCGGCGTTTGTCCAATCGTGGAGCAATACTTGAGCCTCTAGACTTTCTCATTGTTAATCTAGATCGCGTCAGGATCCGAATATAACCTCCTCATGAATGCTTGCTCTACGGAGACGGTTGAGGCGAAGCGGCTAATATTTCCCTCGCAATTAAAGTTACTATAGGAAAAGAGGAAGACCTCTTTGACCACCACTTTAACAAATCGAACTTTGAATTCCCTACTACAAATTCAAGATAATCAAAAGGAGATGTTAAATATGTATCAAGTTCAAGATAATGGGTCGCGCTCTCCTCTCGAACGTTTTGGTATCCTCGCGTCATAAAAATTATCTAATGGTGCAAATACCGACGCCTCATTAAACGTACCAATATCACTAGTATGTTCAACATCGGGTGTAGAAATAGCGAGAACTAGATGAGCCTCTAAAACTATCACCAAATTTTATTGAATATTCTTTAAAAATATCATATAAACATTGTTTAGCATTCTCTACTACAACACTTGGAATGGGAGTGTCATGTTCTTTAATAGGAAACAAAGCATCATAATATATTCCTAACAATTCTTCTAAACCATCTAATCTTACTCTAGGATCTAATATTTTTGCAACTAAAAATACATTAGGAATATAAGTGAAATATTTTAACCATTTTAATCCCATTTGGGCAATAGTTGGTCTATAGTAGCACAAGGCATGAGAGATCTAAAAAGTAGTGCAATTTTAACACAACGATCTACAACTAAAATTGATGTAGGATAATAAACACCGGATAATTCTTCGGTAGCATCTTTAAAAGCCTTTAAAAGTTGACATAAATTAGAGCATGCATCCCATTGATTGGGAAATAAAACTATACCACATTGTTGATCGGTAAAAAATGAAAAAGCTTCTCTATATGCATAACTATCATTTATCATTTTATATGTAGAATTCCAACGAGTTGGCACATCGGGCGAGAATTTTCTTGGGTATAAATTATTTTCTTTACAATATCTCGCCCATTTTTTCAAAACAGAAGAAAATATGTTTAAATATAAAAGCGCATCTCTAATAGGTGCAATTTCTTCTTTTAAAGTAGCTAAACCATCTTGAACACATAAATTAATAATATGACATATACAACGAACATGAAAAAATTTACCACTAATAGAAGGTTCACAAATATTAATAAGTGATGGTAAACTAGCCGTATTAGCACTAGCATTATCAAATGAAATTGAAAAAATTTTTGTAACTAAGCCATATTCTTGTAAAATAGTATGAATTTTATGAGAAATATTAATAGCGGTATGTTCAACATTAAAATCTCTATATGCAATTAAACGTTTTTGCAAAGTCCATGAATCATCAACCCAATGACAAGTAATTCCCATATAAAAACTTCTTTGCCAATGATCACTCCATACATCCGAACAAATTGAAATTTTTGTTTGTAAATTAGCAAATGAGTTAATTAATTGAAACTTAAATTCACAAACTATTTTTTTAATATCGCGAGTCAATGTAGAACGTGAAATTTTATTAGCAGCGGGGTTAAAAGCACGTCTAGTATACCTTTCAAATTTTTTATTATCGGCAAAGTTAAAATGGAGTGACATACCACTAACAAATAAAGTTGTCTCTTTTCTAGCATTTATATCGGTATATTTAAATAAAGAAGAAGAAGAAGACTCCATACCGTTGAAAGAACCCGTGAATCCCATCGGTAGTTGTGTTTGAGCACGATCTAGCCCAACTTTATCCGGATGTTTTTTATTGAGGTGGTTCGTGAACGCCCCATAACCGCCCCCTCTAAACTTGTAGGAATTAGTGCAATAATTGCAAGTAACTTTGAAACCGCCGGTTGTAGGATCCGGAATTTTTTAAAATGAACCGAAAAAATATCGGATCTAAGTATGAGCTCGGCGACTTTGAGTTTGAGTTGGCGATTGCGATTCCCGGTTGAGCCTCACCTTCTTGTTGCAAACTAGCAAAACAAGCTTCGATTTCATCTTCGTTCAAATCGAAAGCTTCATCAAAACGTGGTGGTGGTGGTGGTTGTTGCTTGAGTCGGACGCCAAACCTTTGCCCTTAGATTGATGGGAAGATCCTCCACGTCTCGACATTTTTTAAAATAGCTAATGAAATTAAAAGTATGAAACTACTAAAAATTAAATTGAAACTTGGAATTTAAACTTGAACAAGTTGAATATAGAGAATGTAGAGAATTGGGAGATTAGAAATTTGGTGTGAGGAAAAATGGATGAATTGGAAGGGGTATTTATAGGAAAAATATGAAATTAAAAAAAAAAAAAAAAAACCGCCGGTTTTAACCGAAACCAGGGTTTTTTTTTTTTTTTTTTTTTTTGAAAATTCAAAATTTGAAAAATTAACGGTCAAGATTCAAATTTCAATTTCAATCAGTTTTTAAAAAAATAAATTAGAAAAACGCCAGGTTAAACCGGTTTCGGTTTGAAATTAGGAACCGTAACCTAACCTTAAAATTAAGGTTTACGGTTCGGTTCGAACGAAACGAACCGAAACCGGGTCAACGGTTCAAAACCGTTGACCACGGTTCAAAACCGCCGTTCGGTTCGAACGTTGGGCACGTCTAAACACAAGAGGAGCTCTACAATACCTTACCATGACTCGGCCCGATATCTCTTTTGTGGTAAATAAACTTAGTCGATTTTTGCACGCTCCCACAAGTGAATCATTGGAAGGTTTGTAAACGGGTTCTCGGTATCTTAAAGCGATAATATCTTGGTATTCTCTTCCACTTTGTCTCCGTTTGACACTAGAATGCTATGCGGATGCCGATTGGGCAAGTTGCATTGATGATCGTCGTTCTACCAGTGGCTATTGCGTTTTTCTTGGCCCCAACCTTATTTCTTGGAGTTCTAAAAAGCAACACGTCGTTGCTCGCAGCAGTACCGAGAGTGAATATCGTGCCTTGGCTCTTGCCACCACTGAGGTTACTTGGATCACAGTACTTTTTGCTGAACTTGGAATTTTTCTTTCCCAACCATCTGTTTTATGGACAGATAATATAGGCGCTCTTACGTTGGCTTCTAATCCCGTCTATCATGCCCGAACGAAACATATTGAAATCGACGTTCACTTTATTCGCGACAAAGTGCGTAATAAGGAGATCGATGTACGTCATGTTCCGTCGGAGGACCAAGTGGCTGATACACTGACTAAGCCTCTTTCGACCTCCAGGTTTCAGTCCTTATGTCAAAAGTTGTGTTTGGTTTCTCTCCCGCGGTTTAGTTTCCATGGGAGCATGTTGAAGAATACAGTAACAAGCAGCAGTTAGCTCAGAGTTAGTTAGCATCTTAGTTTGTTACAAGTTGTTACACTCAGTCTGTTATATTCAGTTAGCAAATCAACTGCTACATCCATAGTATAAATAACAGGCCCCAGCTGTAAAATCATTAAGTTGGAAATGAATACAATTCACTATTTTCTCTGTTCTTAATACTTTTAGCAAATGTCAATGTTTCATCTAGTGTCCATTGGATGTAATAGGTGTTAGATGTGAAGGTTACAGTTTACACTAATAAGAAGATATTAATAAAAGAACGAAAAAAGATATGTGCATATACATACAACACGAGCTTGGTGGAATCCCTGTAGGACTTTGAATGACAGGCAAAACGAGGGACAAGACTTGAGGGATCATCATTGGGGAAAAATAGGGGAAAAAAAGCCTAAAATCATTTATTAAGATGTAGGTGCATCAAGCTTCTACAGGAGCTGTGGCGGGTTCTCCTGAATTAGTGCCATAGCTCCAAAGTTGTTTCAGCTCCTCTTATCAAACCCAATACGACACAAGTTCCTGAGATTTGCAGAGTCATATAATTCACAAAAGATAAAAATACAAGAAAAAGTGGTGAAATTGAAATAAATCCTCTTATTGGTCAAATGGCACAAAGAAAATCATACCGAGTGTACATGGGACTAGGTAGAGGAGAGCAGGTTGACCATGCCCGTCCATCAAATACAAACCTAAGTAAGTACACATGAGGCCTGCAGTAAACGATGTCCCTGCGTTAGTAGTTGTCGAACTACACATGATAATCTTATGGTATCTTCATATGCACAATTACTGGCTCCAAAACCCACTCAGGTTGCATGAAATTTTAGGGAAAATTAGCTATGTACACAATAATCGAACGTGTTCATCATTATTTTTGTTTAGTTTATAGTTCAAACATATTTCAGTTATCAGACATAAAACAAGAGCAAAAACTTCCAAGTATAAAAACCAAGAAATACCGTTAAAAAAAAACAAGAAATAGAATGTCAATTTTAACTGTAATTAAAATGAGAACTTAAAACACATATTCATGCAACGAAACATGAAAGGAAGACAATTTAAAATATATATATATATAATTATATATATGTATATATATAGAGAGAGAGAGACATACACATATCAGATATAAAATATAAACAAAAGCAAAGTACTATGTGTACAATAGAAAATGGCACGAAGCGCACCATCTTTTTATGACGAGACCACCTTGCTAGAAAAGTTAAATGATTAACAAAAGTCAAGGTGCATGTGCATCTTTGCATAGAGAAATCAAATAAAAAGATAACAGCGCAATCAAATAAATCTGTTCCAGTGATTTATCAAAGGAAACACAATGAGAAAAACCACAAGAAGATGAAATAAGCACAGATATAGTGGAAAAAGTGGAGAATAGAGAAAGGCAGTTTGAACCCAACAAAGCAATCAAAAAGAAGTGTATTTCAAGAAATGAAAATCTACTGTAAGCATAACAATCAAGAGGCTATTGACCAAGCAAAGAATAGAGACACCAGTCTTCCAAAATTCAAGGCTGCAATCAATTGTGAATTCAAAAACTCAAAGTCGGTAGAGGTTTGGGACCAGACACCACAGATACCAAGAAGTATTACTTGAAAAGTTTTATTAATATAGATCAGCAACATTATTCGACAAATTAACTTTCAACTAAAAGAGACAGGACACATGGAGGAAAATTACATAAGCATTAAGCAGTTATCAAATAAAGGTGATTCTATCATTGTTTTAACTTTTCAAAAGTCCATGTAATAAAGCAGTAAAGCTTCAGGACAGACAACCGTATGAACACATAGGATTGAAATTATTATAGCAACAATTTGAGCATATAGCAGAGAGATTAAGCATAGATTATTTTGAAGACTAATTATGCAACCATAAGAGTTAAAAGTAAGATCTTCATATGGGTTTTTCTTCATCAAAACAAGGTTTACAGTCGAGTACCTCACGATGTTCAATATTAGGTTTTATGGAGGAAAATGTCAAGTCTAGTAAATATACATTATAATCAAGAACATGCACGAGAAGATTATGACAATGGCAAAACTTGCTAGAGTAGTGAGTGCTAATTACAATAAGGCTGCATCAACGAAAAGCTTCGAGTCTGTAAATTGTTCACTGTTTGAGTGGAGATATTAATAAACAATCCAAACTGAGGAACATGGGCGTGTATTTGGCAGCTGATATTATTTTGATCAAGGAACCTACTAAGGAAAACTTTTGGGAACTCAACGGAGTTCCAAAATAGGAGGACTGAAAACTAACCAAAATAAAGCTGCACATGTTGAGAGGTTATGCATACAATGTTGCAGTTACTCACACATGTATAAGAGAGGCACTTATATATTTACGATGAATTCATCAGAGTAAAAAGATGAAATTATTCAAAGCACTACTTGAGTCAAGTTAACGAGTGCTAAGATTTGGAGGTGTTGCAAATTTCCCAAATTGTACAAGTTTTTGATACAATCATAAGAATGCAGCTATTGGAATGGGACTAGCTGAATGTTACTGATCTAGAAGAATCAATGTCATCTAATTTTAGACGGAAAGAAACTCAAGGTAGAGATGTAAAAAACATGTGAAGGCTTAAGTCAACAAATTAGCATATTCATAAGTGAGATAAGACTTATGATAGCACCAATAGAAAAATTGTGGAGAAATGTTTGATGGAAAACAGATGCAACCAATGATAATGGCAAGCCTAATGCAAGACAGCCTAATTAACTTACACTGAGGATATCGAAGAATCTGAACCTATGGTTTAGCTTTGGAGTTGAGAATTGATGGAACGGAATGGAAAGAGAGAATTAATGTAGCAGACCCCATGTCTATATTAATATAGGATAAGGCTTTGCAAGTTGAAAGGATTCTGAAATTTGAACATTTCCACTACCTCGAATAAAAAATAATATTGAATTACCACCTCTATACAGCTTTTGAGTTGTAACAAAGGGTCAACATATATGATTTACCTGCACATAACTATCCAGTCTAGACCTTATCATAACATTCTGAAGTTGAGTGATGATCAATGCTAACAAAGTACAACACACATAAGGCGTTTCAGATTTTTAAACCTTCTAATTGATTCATGGCTATAAAACATCATTCGTATCAATAGAAAACTAAATAAACACAGAATATCCGCAGACAAATTAAGAAACCAGTTTTAAACAAAGATTGCATGTTACTCCAAAAGTTAGAAACTGGGGTACAGTTCGAATAACTATTCCATAGATGTACAGCCAACAGAAATTAAAATCATGCAGCGTATACTCACCAACTCCATAGCCAATTGTCAACCAAAGGAAGTATCCATTTAGTACCTTCTTCTTATTGGCTTTGTCAAATCTGAAACAAAAGCCCATTATCTTGGTCAAGTAAAACAGTAGAAAATCAAAAACAATATTTAATTACGACATATTTGTTTTTCTCCTTGCTTAATATGTGTATCCATCACACTGATATATAATTCTTATTAGGAGTTGGTAAAAAAAAATTGAGATATGCAGATTGTAAATATATTGCAAAATTAAAACAGTGCAAATAATTGTATTGGGTAATAATAAGATTATAAATTCGAAACTATGAACAGACATTTGAGGTATAAATATTACTCCTATCATATTAGCACGATTATAGGGGTGGTAGTACAAATACCTAAAAGCAAAGGAAACTAGCAAACCAGGGAATAGAATGTCCCCAAAGCCTATCATGTTATAACCGTAATAAGGATCAGCAAGTCGAGGGACTCTCAGAAGCATGGGTATCGATTCTCCACCACTTTTATCACCTTGAGCAACCTAAACGGCATGGAAAAAACTCAGGTTGATACAACTAATTTGACAAAATTCAGAAAAAAGTATGCCAATGACATTTACCTAAATCCAATTACGGATAAGATGATATCAATCCTTTCTATTAATAAGCACCACAAAGAAACTCAGGTTGACAGATAATGGGAAATGCATAAGGATCCACAGGATAGCAAGTAACCTTTGCACCGGAAAGGAATGGTTTGCGCCTCAACTTTGTAAAACTTTAGAGGGCAGGATTTTAGAAGCAAACAAAGCCCCAAAAAAATACTAACAGAACTATGACAGATGACTTGGTATAGAAAATAACCATTTCTCATTAAAATAGTCGGTTGTTTTTCGTCTGTTGATCATCGATAATTCAGAAGGAAATTTCACTAAAACCAAAACCGGGCTTGTCAGTTTCAATCTTAAGTTCTTCAAATTCCTGAACACCTAGCAGCCTCAATTACACTTGCAACACATGCTATATTAAGCAAAATTTAAAGATGAACAAGAGGAGGACATCAGATAATTACCATCATGAATAGGACATGATGATACCATTTTTAGCAAATGCTGCAGCAGTTACCATGGATTTCCAATCATTTCGGATATTACTTAAATTTTGGTCATGTCGACATATCACTGTTGAGTTTTATACTACCTCACTAGAAATTATGGACAATTAGGATTATTGGCAATAGTGTACAGAAAAGAATATAAAGTCCAGCATATGTATTTTAACATCCAATGAAGAAGTTTTATAAAAAAGGAAAAATGGGCAACTGAGGTAAAACATAAAGGTTGTATCTTGTTAGTGTATCCTACCATGTCGATGTACACACACAACCACATTCACTGAGCAACATTTTCATGAATGATCAGCAAAACTAGCTATCTGGATTGACTGATAGTTAATAAGAATAAGACATGATGCTTCAATTTAAGTTTAGGCATTTTTCTATTCTCCGTCACATGATATATACCAAGAGGAGCTGCCGCCTGCTTGCTTCTTGTTTAATATACTTAGGCTAAAGTTGTTCCAGGAGCATGGAAGAAAACTCTATATACCATAAGACTAGCATATTCATATTAAAAAAAGATCGAAATCAAGTATAAAAATGACATTTAAACAGAAAAGAAGGTTTAAACCACATCATCTGAAGCCTAAATAAGAATATTCGTGAAGATTTTATTAGAGGCCAGCAGCATCCAAAAACAAAAGCGCCGTTGGAAGGCAAAGCACGATAGAAGGTTTCGACAAATTGATAGGCTTATTAAATGAACGGAAGAGAGAAATGACCCAGTATAAATAAACTTACGCAATCATAACACTGTCATGGAATATAAATGGAGATAAGAACACCCAAAAGATGTCGTATAAGAATGCGCAACACAGAAGTACCGTGGCAACCTAAAAGACAACAAAAACAATCAGATGAAAATAAAAAGATGTTAGCTATCTAGTAATCGAACATGGTCTATCACTATACCTTTATGTTTGGTAATTGAGCCAACTGCAACACAGTTGTCATCATACATATACCCTGACATCCACAAAAATCATGAATTTTTGGCAATAGGATTTAGCAAACAAAGATTAATGGCTGTTGCATGATTCGAAACATTGACAAAAGGGGCTAGATAAACGCAAATGAGACAACAATGCCAGATAGTTCAAGGGGCCAAAATAATTGCAAAAGCATCCAAGGCTCATAAACAGAGTAGACATAACAACCCAAGTCCCACAAACATAAAAGATGCATAACAAGGGCAGAGCAGCTAAATGTTAATGGAAAAGTTGCAGGTGCATATAGTTGAAAACCTATGGAGTTGTCATTCATATGTACAAGATACAGAATAAATGCATCTGCTCACACACATTTTGATGCGTACATTGTAGATAAATATTCATGAGCATAAAGTAATCAAATGAATACATAGATATCACCTAATCATTGGCAATTTAAAACAAAATCATAGATAATTACTTTTTCATAGAAGACAGAAACTTATATAAAGACGTCCAGATCCATTGTACATTACATCCATGACAACATTGAATGACCTTGATTTATTTGGTCATCCCGACAACTTTAAAATCAAAATGTCATGAATATCTTGACTTTACAGAAAAATAGAGACATCACACAAAATAATCCAAAAAGGAAATGAGTATAAAATTTTATTATATTACTGTAATTATCAAAAGAGACTGAATCCAGAAACGTCTAAGAGGAGCCATTAGATTTGTGGTGAAAGGAAATGATTGTTTATGTCAGATGCCAATAACTCAGGAGAAGGACACGAGGTGGTTGGGTCAATGTGATAACTTACAAGAATGTCTTGTCCAATCCAAGAGTATGATGCCTTTCGATTAGCAGCCCAGACAATGGCAAATACCAGACACAGTATCAAGACAACTAAAGAGAGTACGGAAATCTCCCCCAGAAGAGGCAGATTCAACGTCTTCTGCCCACAACTTTTGCATTTGCTGCTCAAAAAACAAGAGCAAACAGGTAATATTACATGAGAACAATGTGTTGACTATAACAATATAGCCTTACTCGTTTCACAAATCCAACTAAACCATACCTCAACACCAATGAAACAATACAGTTATGCATTCCCTGATAACAAAAGAGAATCAATAAGCCTTGTGCATAAATTCCTTGTTTCCTACTGAATAATATGCCTAAATTTTGGGTGACAAATGAATGAGATAATTGTAAGGATGCAAAACTAAGATAAAATTCAAAACAAATATCAAGAAAATCTTATCAAACTGCTGCAGAAAACATGTACCAATATGGTCATCCATGTGCATGTTACAAGCAAGTAAAGTACGGATCAAAATAAGATATATTGAAAGAAATGAACTTTAAAGTTGCCTGAGATATCAGCATCTTCTATAAACTCATATGAACTAGGCGAAATGGTTTATTTCCTATTCTTTCAGAAGGCACAAACTGAAGCGAAAACAGGCCTATAGGACAACGACATCAAACTTAGAGGGTGTTTGGCTGAGCTTATAAGCTTTTCACAACATCTTATAAGATGTTTGATAGCTTATAAGTTGTTTAAATTTGTTTGGTAATTTTCTAGAAAAAGATCTTATAAGCTCCAAAAATAAGATGTTAGGAGCTTATAAGCTGTTTTTAAAAAAGTAGGGGAACCCCAACTTTTTTCAAAATAAGATCTTATTTCAACAACCTCCTTTAATTTTGACTATTTTAATCACAAAATCGCCATTACTAACCTCTTAAAAGCTATACTATCTTATTTTATCCAAACACTTCAACAACTTAATTCTTAAAATAAGATCTAACATCTTATAAGCTCTAAAAACAACTTATAAGACGTAGGAGATTATAAGATCTGTTAAATAAGCTTAGCCAAACACCCTCTTAAAGTGGAGTCAAGGCACAAACTATAACACAAGAACATACTTTTATTGAAGGATTAGGTCAAGATATGATTTGCATTTAGAAAATCTTCTTTGAAGCCAAAAAGTATGGATACACTCGGATCAGGGGAAAAGTGAAAAGTCAATTCTTAATTCAAGGAACTTCCTGAACAGATTTATCATTGAAACATAATATACAAGAGCATGATCTACTTTCACTCATGAGAACAAAAAAGTATGTTATATACTTGAATCGTTTTGTTTTACTTTGTCGAAGTGCGCAGGTAAAACTGTAAAAGACTTGCAGGCATCATTGCATCCAATCCCTCCTATGGCTTATTGTTTATGCTTATATGAAAGTTGAAACTATATTATCATTACTAGAAGCGAACAAGTAATTGGAATAAATGTTTACCTCAATACCTCCAATGCAGAAAAGTACAATCAACACCCAGACAAACCATGACGACATAAAGAAATAAAGTAGCAGCAGAAAAGTTGATGCCGTTATAACAAAAACTACAGCACTTTTAGTGCTAATATGGAGGATTTCCTTTTCTTCCTCTTGCTTGGCTGCTGCATCAGATTCTAAAATGGAAAAAAGAAAACGATTAATGCAGCAATTACATTTATCAAGGAAAATGACCCTCAATTTCTGAGCAGAACTATTATCTCGAGAAACCAAAATAACACTAAAAACAGAAATAATGGCGGTGTCCTTTTTGGATCTAAAGCTAAAATAGAAACTACTAGCAGACAATCATATAATGATTAACAATGAAGACTAAGAAATAACTCTTTTACATTATAAATTTGTATTGCCACGAGAACATAAAGACAAATTGTGCTATTCATGGAACCTTTGGTGACAATTCATTATAAGCGCTCATCACTATGCTCTGATCCAGTGATCTCTGACCAAAGTGAAGCAGAAACTACTGTCCCAACAGCCATCAGCCACAAGAATATTACTGAGTAGTCTAAAATTGGTCGATCGGGAGAGTATAACAGAAGTTCCACTGTGTCAGAAAAAGTAGAAGTTAGCACTCTGAATTTATCGAAGAAATATATTTGAATACACAAGGCACCAATATAAGCCAACAAATCCCTACAGAATGCCAATAAATCTGCAAAAATCTTAGACAAACAACAATAGCAGACAAGAAAGGAAGCTTTCCAGCTTAGTTGCAACATAATGTTGAAAAATATCTCACAAAAAAATGGTTACAAATGCATAGCAAATTTAAGGAATTCATTTTCTGGCAAAAGTGATTCCTTTTTCTTTTATTTCGGTACACTTGAGAGCCATATTTGTCGCTAAAGGTACAATGTCACTATGTTCATTTCCAAGATCCATGCACTATTGGATAACAAGTCCACATGCAAAAGTCCCATGATTAAATTTCTTCTTTTATTGTAGATAACCAATCACGTACTTCACTTTCTCATGGGCAAGAAATAGAGAGACCAAATGAGGCTCATGAATAAACAAATCCAAGAGAAATAGCAATGGGTAAAGGGTGAGTCAATCAGATCTCTCATTGTCCTTAATACCTATAAATTTCCAAATTATTTCCAAAAAGACATTTACAGACAGGACATATAATGAAAGCTGATGGCATCAGAAAGGAACCAAAAATAGTAAAGTGCATGTACATAGTGTATACTTTAAACCACAAAAAGAAGGAGAAAGGTACCATAAACTGCTTAAATAAAGGCATTATAACAAACATAATAGAGACTAGTGCCAATGTTTTGATCTCAAAACAGCAACTACAATCACACTCTCAGGCTAAAATCAACATAACTCTCAACTTTCACTTAAAAACTATTTTCACTAAGTTACATAAAGGGGACATACCTTTTGCCCCACCATCCATGGATTTCTTTAATTCCTCTCCTCCTGACTTAGAAATTGTAATAACAGGAATTGTAATATTCAAACTTGTTTCATTCCCACAACCCATCTGCACAAGACCTAAAAAGTCCAGGCAAACTAAACATCAATTTAAAAGAAAAGTGAAACTGAGCAAAATATAAGATGGTATTAAACAATCGCAAGATATATAAGATAGCCCATCAGAACTGAAGCTACCTTCATCATCATTCAGCACCACCAATCCTGCTGCTCCTGCTGCTTGTGCAACCTTAGCCTTTGTAGTAAAGATGCAATCACCACGTACCACCAAAGCGATAGAGCCTGACAGCTACAAGAGAATACAAAACACTTTCATTGTGCTTGAAAAACTAATTATGATGGCAGAACAAATAATGTGTTGGCTTCCTAATGTAGAAATTATAAGTGTGTTCCTCTGACATTCAACAGTGGATGATAACAGGCTAGAAAATAAAATCGCTATTCAAATAGCTAGAAATGCAAGGATTTGCGAGTCAAGAATAGCCTCTATTTTTAAACTTCAGGAATCAGACACTTCACAATGCCTAATTCATTGTTATACTGAAGACAGCATTTTCAACGACTGTATAAAATATGAGCTCATGGAATGTAAACCATATATTCTAGAACAATCACCAGTTGAATCATCAATGACTGCATAATTTATAAGTGATGAAGAATTTAATGTAAAAAGCCGACTTCAGAGCAACATAAGTCCACCAATAAGTCCAGGTGTTATTGGCAATGAGTCTGCCTAATTCATTTAAAAGTTGCTATTTAGTAACTTAACAACAACAACAACAACAAACTAAGCCTTAATCCCACTATGTGGGGTCGGCTATACGGATCATATCACGCCATCGTTTACGGTCATAAGCCATATTTTCATTTATTTCTAGATATAACATGTCTTGTTTAATAGCTTCTTTCAAGGCTTTTTAGGTGCCTCTGCCTCTTTTGATTTGTGTGGCTGATTCTCTACCTTCTAAACGTCGGGAGTACATCTAAAGGTCTCCTATAAACATGTCCAAACAATCTTAATTGTGATTCTCTAATTTTCTCATCTATTGGTGCTACACTCACTTTGTTTCTAATGTGTTCATTTCTTATTCTATCTAATTTAGTGTGTCCGCACATCCATCTTAACATTCTCATCTCTGCTACCCTCGTTTTTGTTCGTGTTCATATTTAGTGTGACATTCGCCCCATAAAACATTGCGGGCCTTATGGTCGATTTTATAAAATTTTCCTTTCAATTTTAATGGTATTTTACGGTCACAAAGTATAGAAGATGCACCCCTCCATTTATTCAACACTTTGGATCTATGTGTGACATCTTTATTGATTTTCCGTTCTCTTCGATTATAGATCCTAAATATTTAAAACTCTTTGTTATACTCACTTCATGTCCATCAATTTTAATCTTTGTCCCATTATTCCTATTGTTTTTTACTAAAGTGGCATTTCATGTGATTATTCTGTTTTAGCCCTACTTATAGTAAAACCTTTTGATTCAGTGCTTCTCTTCACCTTCCAAGTTTGCATTTACTCCTTCCCTTGTTTCATCAATTAAAACTATATCGTCGCAAATAGCATACATTCGGGGGATGGATTTTGTAAGTGTTTAATGATTTCATCAATTATTAGGATAAAAGGTAAGGGCTTAAAGCGGATCCACGATGTAAACTTTATAGTGTTTAGGAATTCACTTAGTGTCTCTCTGTTTGTGTCTGATGCATGTTATATCATCATACATATCTTTTATCGCATCTATGTAAGATATTTTTATTCCTCTTTTTTTTTCACTTGTATGCGGTTGACTTTTCAAGGTTGATAAAAACCATATGTAAATCTTGTTTTTCTCTCGTTGTATCGTTCACATAATCGTCTAATTAAGTGTATAGCTTCAATTGTGGACCTTCGGAATGAAGCGAATTGATTATCTAATATACTAGTTTCATTTCTTATTATTGCCTCTATAACTCTTTCTCATAGTTTCATTGTATGACTTATTAATTTAATTCCCACTGTAATTAGCACAATTTTGTATATCTCCATTTTTTGTTTTTATATATAGGTATCAATATCTTTTCCCCTACATTCATTAGGCATTTTCTTAGTTTTTAGGATAATATTAAATAATTTACTAAGCCGTACAACTCAACTCCCTAGACATTTCCATGCTCCAACTCAACACGGGGAATATTACTTTGTAACAGTTTTCATTTTCCTTTAGTGTTTTTTAAATGTAATTAAATGTTCGTCTCTTTTTTTAAAGAAATAGTATTACCTATAATAAAATCATAAGCAACTAATTTTAAATATTTCTTTCTCAGGATGGTTCTACATGTTGGGTTTTGCTTCATATATTGTTACTTTCATATTTTTCTAGTCTTTTTAGATTTTTCTTCTAAAACCATATCCTCCATGGACTTTCATAATCTTCATTATCCTTTTGCGTGTCCATTTAAGTCCCCTTTATGATGATTTTTTTCATTTTGAGGGATTGATTGCATTAGAGTTTCCAAATCTTCCCAAAATTTAGTCTTAAGTATAATCATCTAATCTTACTTGAGGTATATACATTAACAATATTTATAAGTTAGATTTATCTACTACAATTTTAAAGAGCTATGATTCTATCTTTTTTTTCTAGTTACTCCTGCTACTTGATCTATGAAGAAGAGGATCTCAATGATACCCACTCTGGAGTTCTAGTTCTATCCTTTCTACTATACCAAAGTTTATAACATGTAAGTATCTGAGTGTCTTAGCTTTCTCTTTAAATTTTTACCCCTTAGTCTCTTGGATACACATAATGTACATGTTTTTCTTTTCATAATATCTACTAACTCTATAGTTTTTACTCAAAGTACATGTTCCAATTTTGCCGATTATATCTTTCTAATTTTCTTGTTATCATTTGTGTTCCTCTTATTAGTGTGTGAGGGCTCTTGTGTATTTTTCACTACACCTGAGCCGTTATGGAGGTGTAGCGGTCCTTGCAAGACACGCGATCCCGGACACTGCGGCGTAAGGAGTATGCAGGGGAACATCCAGCACCTTATCACGATGTCTCCTTATGATCCGTACCATAAGGGACAAGAAAGAAATCTCCATTCTAATCAGCCAATTTATTGTGTTATCTATTCCAATTTCCTTGAGTAGGAAGAAGAAATAAGAAAATAAAATAGGCATCAAGAAAGAGTTGAAGCAACGAGGAAGAGAACAAATTGATAAAATGAAGAGCTAGAAGCGGGAACAGGATTTTTGTACTTTCTGTTATAGAACCAGATTTCTTCTCCGACCTCAATTTGTAAGATATATTTCCATAGTAAGACCACTAGGAATTGGATAGGTCTAAATCATAATACTACCTTATGTGATGGTAACCAGGACAGCAACAATAAGCAAGCCATGCACTTCTTAGAACTAGTGTAATCACCCGAGTCAGTTCAGTAAATCAATGCTCAATATATGTGACGAATATCTGAAGCCTTTCACTGTAGCTTCACTTAGTCTTCAATCTCCAGTCCTTGTATGTGTATCTATAGAGGTCATTTTACCTAGTACATTAGTACTTCTATAATGTTGTTGCTAAAGACCACAAATCGTGTGAAGAGACCATCAAAGCCAGTTCATCAGAGGCTGAGATAAACTCATTAACAGGCTTAGCCTGGGGTCAAGTTCAATTTCAAGCTTTGCTATCGAGTAGTCACCAATACTCAACCGCATAGGGCGCGATTGGATATGCTTTCATATTAAAAAATTTCCTTTTGCTAGAGAATAGTGGTAAAAATAAAGTTGGAAGAAAAAAAGATGAATTTTGAGAATGTGATTGGATGTGAGATGAAAAAGTAATGATGATAGTTGATTTGATTTAAAAATAGTAAAATAATGATTGAAAAATGATTGGTAATTAGAAATGTGTGTATGAGTGAATAGTAAATTTGTGGGAGAATGTGTAATAATGATTAGTTTTTGTGAAAAAAAATGTGTAGATGTGATTGGTAAAAAGAAAAAGTGAGAGTGGAAGAATAGTATATTTTCTGAAAATTTTTATGAACAATTGTATGTTTGGTTAAAAAAATCTCTAGCGGGCGAAAATGAGTTTCATTTTATATCCAATCGCTGCCATAATTTTTCCTGCCCTCACTGGAGAAATAGCATACTTAATGCAAATAAAATTCTAATAACCATAGAATGTATAACAAATAAAATAAGAGTATTTGACACAAACAAATACCTTAGAAGAAGGGAGGAACATCCAGTTAAGGGTTCTGAAAATGCAGCTGGGAATCTGTGGCCTTGTTTAGCATGAGCAGGCAATGTAGAGCCAAAATCAGCAGTTAACCCACCTATTGGCTCCATCTCAACACCATTTACCCACCTCTTGACCTTAACCTGGAAAAACAAAATAAAGAAATTGACATATTCCAAGAATAGGTTTTGCTTTTCTCTTTTAGCCTAGCAAGTAGTCACAAAAAAATGCCTTGCAATAGAAAATTTTAAGCTTGCATTCAGTGACCGAAGAAAAATATTAAATGTATATCATTGTTCTCAAGTTCCACACAATAAAGTCAGAATACTGCTTTCCATGTCATTGTTCATCCATATCAGAAATTAATTTTTCACCATTGCACCCATCAGTGAACTCATTATTTTCCTTTTGGCAATAGTATCCTATAAGTCATAATAAAAACAATAGTATATATTAGAAACCAAATAAAATAAAATAAAAATTTTGTATCACATAAGTCAATCCCATCGAATAACACTACATAACTTATAAACAAAAAAACAATAACTGCATAAGACAAGTGCACAAGCAAGCAAACTAAATGCCCTCAACTGAAAAATGTAAAACCTAAATTGCTTTCGAACATCATTCCACAAAAACGTTACTTTCTCACATTACATCTTAGATATTCTTCAATTAGATAGATATACAAGGGAAAAAGGAAACACGTAAAATAGGTAAATAATGGAAATAATGCCAATGCAATCAACAATATCCAGGCAAAGCAATTACAACAGAAAAAAGACAGAAGCTCAACTATTAACGAGGTTAGATATTATACCAAACGGAAGTCATTTCCGCAGGCAGCGGATTCACCAACCGGAGCGGCTCGTGAGACATCGTCTGCGGTGGCGATTGATGACAGGAAAAACAAAAGATCCCCAGTTGGAATACAACAACCAACCGCAAAGACAAATGATACGCTGAAGCAGCAGCCATACCTAAATTAGGTTTTTGCTATTTAATCGGCCGAGACTATAATGCCTATTCTTGTGAGAAAATATTCTATATTATCTCTGCGCTTGGGGCATTGATGAGTAAAAAGGTATCACAAAATGAAGTCAATGATCATTTGAGAAAATGTATTTGGGAAAGTTGGAAGACGGAGAGGAAAAAGGAAAGAACATTTGGGGAGAATGAGATTATAGAGAGAAACGCAGATGTTTTTAGGAAATTAGGTAAAATACCCCCAACAACGGGGTATTAAGGAAAAATACCCCCACTTTATTAAACAATGAAAAATACCCCTTTTTTTCTCTGAAAAGTCTAAAATGCCCTTATATTTAAAAAACCAAAAAAAAAAAGAAAAAGAATATGAATGGCGGGAACCCTTCATTTGCCCATTACTCTCTCTCCCTCTCACGTCAGGCTCAATCTTCCATTCTTCTCACGCTTCCGGCCGCGTCATTCGCGTCGAGGCTCGGCACCGTTTCTCCCGACCGACGCGAAGCGTCTCACGAGAACCTATTAAGCGAGCTTTTTATTCCGGGCGAGTTGTTTAGCGTCTCGTTAGTGTTATCCATCGCGATTGTTTAGCGTCTCCGTTTTTAAAATCAAAGGTCATTCCCGGTTGAAAAGGTTTGTTGTTTCATTTTCTTCTCTTATATGTTTTATTTTAGTTAGTTTTGAACCATTTTGGTTTTGTTTTGAAAACAAAATAATAAGCATTTAGGGTTTCGTTATATGACTCCAAGCGAGATTTAACGTTGAATGGTTCATGTTTTGCGGAGTTAATGGTGTGTTTATGTTGGAATGTGCTTGTCTTGGCTTTATTCAACATTTTTTTGTTGCCCACATATTAGCCATGTGTTTTGCCCGCGGCGTTGCCCAGCTGAGTGCCCGGAGTTGCCCACATGAGTGCCCACACCGTTGCCCATACGTCCCACTTAACTTTCCCCGACTTTGTGGAGTCCGTGATGTGTTGTGTGGAGTGCTGTAAGTCATAGTGTGTTTTTAGGTTGACATATGTATGGATTTGTGTCTTTTCATGAATTTTTAATCTTGCCCACCTATTTGCCTTGCGGTTTTGCCTACATGTTTGCCTCTTGTATCTAACACTACTTTGTGGAGTCGTGGCGTGTTGTGTGGATTTTATGATCATATTACCTTAAATTACATAATGTGTTTTTAGGTTGGAATATGTATGGACTTGGGTGTTTTTGATAATTTTTATCTTGCCCACCCTATTTGCGCTTGCGATCTGCCCACATGTGTGCCTACTTTGTACCTAACACTACTTTTCATTGTGCGATTCAAGAAAGATGGCGCTTATTCAAAGCGAAAAGGACCAATTTCAGCGAGATTAAGTGCTCGTTAATACGAATGAGGAAAGAAATGAGAATAGTTGTTTTTTTGAGCGTTAGGAATACCAAAGGTTCGGGGAATCGTGCTTTGGCCAATTCATGGATGTAAAAAGTTGAAATTTCAAGGCCAATTATATCTCCACCTTCTTCAACAAGACAAGTCGATGTCATTGGACAGATAACATTCACTTCAACAATAAAGAGGCGATTTTGAGATGGCCCAATTCTCATTGATCACGGGGACTTGGTTTTGGGTCAGTCTACTATTCCATCATCTCGGGGATCTTCAAAAAATGCTTTGGAGATTTAATCCCTTTGCACGATACATGAAAACGCTTTAGAAGAATGGTCGAGAAAGAAAGGGGATGGAGATATGACATAAGGCTGGCTTTGCTATGTTTCTTATATGGTGTTCTTCAAGAGACAAGTAAAACCAAAAAGATTGTGGAATAAATATATTCACCTTGTCGATGATCAGAAGCATTTAATCGCTTATCCGCGGGAAGAGTAGCTTTCGATTTCTTGGTGAAAGAAACACGTGCTGCATGGCGGACGAGTAAAGGGTTTTGGGAAAAGAAAAGCCACAATTTTGAGAACTTTGACATCCACGGCTTCCACCACTTTGCGCACAAGTATGGGCATATGAGGCGATCCCGGTAGTCGGTGTGTGCCATCCATGACAAAAGCTTCCAAGAATCGGGTGCCACGATTTTGCGTTGGTCGGCCAAAACCCGCGATTTTACATTTGATAAATTGAAAACAACAATCTTGAGGACTTTTCTTAGGGGGGATGATGATACGGTAAGCTTTTTAATCAATTTTTATTGTGTATGCATGCCCGGCCCCTCTCTGTGGGCACTTGTACCTGCCCACACGCCCACATGTTTGCCCGCTTTAAATTTGACATTTGCTTATTGTACGCTTATACCCACATGTTTGCCCACTTTTGTACCCACATCGCCCACATGTTTTTGACTTTTGTTTATATGTTTGTAGCTCGTTGTTCACAAACACACAGAAAGCGGAATCAAAGCTGGAGCAAGATCGAGTCCTTGCAAAAACTTATTGTGTGGGAAGATGCACTTGAGAAAGAGGATTTGAGGCAGAAAAATGAAAAAAAAAGAAGAAATCTTTGAAAAGAAAAATGTTTGAGGAAAAAAAGGAGGGTGAAGGTAATGATCGGGATGGAGGGCCAAATCCTCCCCGGGTTCGGGTTTGGTTTGTCGAGGAAAGTCGACAAAATTGAGTCCGTCTTGGAAGTCGATAATGGAGCATTTGGGATGCTCAATTCTTTGAAGAAGGTGGGCAAAGAACAAGCTCCATCGAAAGTGCCCGTGGCGTAGTCGCGGCGATGGTGCCGACCAATGTGCCGGCAAGGATGGCGGCCAAGGGACGCGACCCGTGTTGCTGCACCACGATGGCGGGACTTTCCGACATTGTTGCCCGACTTCTGCCGACATTGTTGCCGAGCAAGCTTGTCGACATTATTTGCCGACAAACTGCCGACATTCATGCCCCGTCGTTGCCGAGCAATGACGCTTCATCCCCGCCGATGTTTTCCTCGAAAGGTATACGAGGACTGTGTGTGATGAAACCCTTACGATGAAAAAAAGATACCAGGTCCTTTTGCCTTGTTCTCGCCGGCGTGACGTGACCCATTACATATGTCGCACAAAGGATTTGAAAAAAATTGATTGCCAAACCTTCAAAACTTGATGCATTACTTTGATGGTTCAAAACGGCTGAGGTTGTGGGCTTCAAAAATCCCAATGAGTGCGGGATGGTGCATCCGAAAGTGATGGGGACAATGTCGAGCATTTGATTTTTGTCGATATTGGTAGTCTGTCGGTCGGATCTCCAAAACTTGGTGAGCGTTGTTTATCAAAACGAAAAGGGCGATAAAACCTGGCCCCACGAAGAAATCACCTACGGACCAGTCGTCATGTCCCTTTGAGGAAGAAGGGTAAGGTGGTTGTGGAGGATGCTCAGGAAATTCCTCTGCTATGCAACTCTTTGATCGATGGGCCTTTACCCACCAGGCCTTGATTGAAGAATTTGAGAAGTGGTTTGATGAAAACAAGGACAACAAGGGCGTAGTTGTTCATTGTTGATTGAGAAGGTCCAAAATTTTGTGCCTCGTGGTTCTGAATATCCAAGTGACAGAAGGATGGGCTGGATGATCGGGTATGTGAATAAAATCACTTCCATTTTCCCTGCCACTTCACCTATCTTCCTGCCCCTTTTATTTTACTTGCTCTAGCGTTGCCTTCTTGTTTGCCCACATATGTGCCACATTGCGCAAATGGACTTGTTGATGCGCCCTCGTTAATTACTGAAATCAAAAAAATGGCACGAGCGTTTCTTGTCGAATTGGACAATAGTTGATATCTTTGTTTTGGAGTGCGTAGCATCATTCATTTACACAAACATTTCATTCATCTTGTTTTTGATATAAATTTGTTTATGACATTGATTTACTTTTATTTGTGAATAATTTGACTATAAAATGGGGTGCGAGTTTGTGAAAGCTTTAAAGAACAAAAGAAACTCCGAGTGGTTGAAGTGGAAGGAGGACGAGTATCTTGGAATATTTGATGGGCACATATCAATAGGCGGTGTAGAAATCATGGGCTGATGTTGAGAAGGTCTATGGCATAGGCCACGGGGCGCATGCGGGTATTTTCTTTAATTTTTGAAGGGTAAAGTAGACACTTTAGGTAGGAAAAAGGGGTAGATTTCCTTATTTAATAAAGTGGGGCATTTTTCTTTAATACCCCTTTGAAGGGGAGTATTTTCTCAAATTTCCCATGTTTTTACGATCGAATCGTTATATAGGTATTTGCGATTGCTTATTTTATTGAAAAGGGTAGTTAAGGCAAATAGGTTTGGGTCGAGTGGTTAAAAAGCAATTTGTGCAAAATTGATAAATATAATTTTGTGTAAGAAAAACATTATAAATTTTAGTTCTTTATTTTGATAGTATTTACATTTATTGAAATTTACATAAAAAGAAAAAAATTAAAAAAAAATGAAAATCTCATAAATGAAATAAATTATTGGAGAGGAAAATATATTTTTGAGATAGAAAGGATGAGGGACAAAAATGTTAAACCTTCAAGTGCCAATTGTGTAATTGAGGATGCACGTATACATATAATAACTATTTATTATTCTCTAAATTCCTAATGCGATCATCAATAGCCCATATAAGTACTTTTATGGGAACTTCTAATCGTTTTATGAGTAAACTAATAATTTTTCATGTGGGATTATTAAAATACTTTTAATCATAATATAAATCTTTTAGAATAACTACTAATACATTTTAGATAGGACTACAATCAAAGTGAACCAAACCAAGCTTTTGAGAATTTGAGCTTGGCTGCAAATGTCTATTATCAAGTCGAACTCGAACCTAAAATTTATTGAATATATTGATGACTAAGTGAACTTTTCAAGCTTAGTTGGGCATAAACGAGCTTAGTAAAATTACAAATCAAATTATTCTTCAATTTATTACAAAAGCAGGTTATGTTATATATATATATATATATAATGCATAATATATCTACTAAAGCCTAATGTTTTATTCAAACAAATAAGTTTGTATAAATATGTTACACTATCATAAGTAAACATACAAATAAAAATTAAAATTAAAAGTCAAACTATATAAGCTTAATTTATCGAGCTTACTAACAAGTCCATTCACGGGTGATTAGCGAATATATCTAAGTTTGAGTTTGGTTCGTTTCTTTAAAGAGCCTCATTAAACGAACTCAAGCAGAGTTTTATCGAGTCGAAGTGAATAACTCACGAAACGGCCGTTCATTTTTGCAACTCTAGTTTTAGGGGATTGCTAATACTTGTGAAGAAAAAAATAATAGTTTTCATTAAGACTAATGAAATAATTGTTCAAGGAACTACTAATTATTTTTAGATGGAATACTAATATTTAGGGGAAACTAAGGTTGCGTTTGAATACCAAAATTTCTCATTTTCATTCCACTATAAATATTTTTAACCCAAATTTTGATTGTCTACCTAAATTTTCAAAAGATACACTATTCACCACTCTTGCTTTTTTTCTTCTAATTTTTTTTCTTACACTAAAGAAATTTATTTTTAGTTCTCTAAGTAGGTGACACGGAGGCTTTAGTCACAACACTAATTTGTATGATATTAGTCCTCTAGCTAATTTTTTTTTTTGCAGATTTATAGTCTGTTACTGCTACACCACGTCATAAACTTAACACAGAATCTTTGATTTGTTTTTTCCTAATAAAATATTTTTAATATTTGAATATATGACATGTACATAGGTGGATGATTTTGGAGAAACTAGGTTTTGGTACCAAAATAGAGGGAAAATTGATATTTAGTTATAAATTATAAAAACTATATTTAAAAAATAAATAATTATATTTTCAAAAAAATATAATATAAGTTATTTTTCGAAAAATAATTTGGTTATGGTTTAAAAAATAATGCGAATTATTTTAAAAATAATTTATTGTTTTTAAAAATAATTTAAATTATATTAGTTATAAATATAGTTTTTAACATTATTTTTCCAATTTTATACATAATTCATTTTTAGAAAAATTGTTTTTAATTGATAATGTCAAAAAACTAAATTATTTTTAAAAGTTGGAAAAATAACATTAAAAACTATATTTATAACTAAATATAATTTAAATTATTTTTGACAATAATAAATTATTTATAGAATAATTAGAATTTTAATTTTTTAAACCATAACCAAATTATTTTTGAAACAAATAACTTATATTATTTTTTGAAAATATAATTTGTTTTGAAAATATAGTTTTTTATATTTTTATAACTAAATATCAATTTTTTTTTTCAAAATATAGTTGAAAAATGATGTTAAAAATTATATTTAAACTAAATGTAACTCAAATTATTTTGAAATAATAAATATTTATAGAAAAGTTATTTAATATAAATATTAAACTTTAAATATATTTAATTTTCAAAAACTAAATTTTATTTATAATCAATTTGAATAAAAATAATAATTATGTTTTGAAAAAAATATCTTTTATTTGTTTGAAAAAATAGTTTGGTTATGGTTTAAAAATATCTTGAATTATGCTATAAATAATTTATTATTTTCAAAAAATAATTTAAATTATATTTAGTTAAAAATTTAGTTTTTGAAACTATATTCAGCTTTGCCTAATTTTTAATAACTCGATAATTTAGGAAAAGCTGAATTATTTATAAAAGTTGGAAAAAAATAATGTTAAAATTTTATTTATAACTAAATATAATTTAAAACTAAATATCAATTTTTCCTTCCATTTGGTACCAAAGCTAATTTCCTCCAAAATCATCTAACTATGTGTGCATGTCATATATTTAGTCATTAAAAAAATATTTTATTAGAAAAAAAAAGCCAAATCAACATTCAGGTTAAGTTTACCGGGTATAGCAGATAGCAGGACTAAAAATCTGAAAAAAAATTAGTTAGAGGACTAATACATACAAATTAGTAAGTGGTGACTAAACTTGCAGGTCAGTCCACTTAGAGGACTAAAAAATAATTTTGCCTTCTTACACCAATCACATCGACCATTGTCAAAAAAACTAAAAAATCGTTATTACACATTTTCCATAAAAATCCAGTATTCATCCACTTAATTACTATATTTAACCACCAATCATATATTATTATTATTTTACTATTTCTATATCACATCATCTATCATATTACAATTTAATTTCATATCTATTTACATCTCCAATTCTTTTTATTCTCTATGCCAATTTTTTCACACGCTACTATCTAGCAAAGAAAATTTTCAAAATTATAATACACCTAATACATTTTAGGGTCTTAGTAATGCTATATTGATGCCTAATATTAAAATAATACAGCGTCCTCGTTGATAATATGACATTACCTATATTATAAAAATGGCATTTGGCCCTTAATTAACATAAATGCCACTTGCTTATATTACAAAGATACCAGAATCGTCGGTTTTGAGACTCGTTTAATAGATTTTGGTAAGATTAAACTATGTGTCAAAAAAATTGTCTTTTATTTATTCTTAAGAAAAAGAGAAAACAACACTTGGAATGTAGTTCTTTTAGTAGCAGCTTAAAATGACAATGTTGCCCAAATGAGTGTGATATAGGGAGTGTTTGCAAAAACTTATTTTTAGAAAAAAGTGATTTATTATAGCAAAAGTAGAAGTAGTTGAGAATCGAAGTTGGTAGTGTTTGAAAATAAAATCAAAAGTTGAGAATGAGAAGTCTTGGGAGTGTTTGATAAAAAGTAGTAGAAGTGCTTATTTATTTGTAAAATTCAAACTTAGAAGCGGGGAAAGCGAGGAATCTAAAACACACTATCTCTGCAACTTTGGGTCGATTAAATGAAGTAAATTAAAAAGAAGTTATTCTTTGCAAATACTAAAAGCTAACTTTTTTAAGAAAAAAACAAAAAACACTTATTTTAAGTGTTTGCAAACACTCCCATAAAGTCTGTCCTGATTCTCCGATCCTCCGATCCTCACTCTAATTTCTCTTTCCGATAAAAATGGCTACCTCTGCGATGAGATTTTCTTCGCTCTCCTTACATTTGTAACTGTTGGAATGATTATCGGTAATTCCCCAATCCTTGATCCAATATATAATTAATGATTAGCACTCACTTTTTGTGAATTTGATCTGACTTCATTTCGAAAACTCATCTGCAATTTAAGAAAAGTAATCGAATTTTCAATGATAAGAACGTGTGGATTCTCTAAGGGTATCATACGTCAAGTATCTTTCTTTGCCTTTTTTAGTATTGCAAGTCTTTTCAGTGTGTTCTGATTCTGTTTATTTTTGTTTTCATTTTCTGGTTTTACCATTTGTATGCTGCTTGCAATTATTGTAAGTGACATTTTTTACTACAAATGTTCAGGAGCTTTGATTCAGTTGGCATTTATTAGGAGGCTGGAGGATTCACATGGTAGATTTCTCAATCATTTCATTCTCTAGAATAAATAATATATCCCTCCCTTACCACAACCCCAACAACCCATGTTGCTGAGTTTGATTGCTGCTGTTTCATAATGTAACACCTTGATAGTTATGGAATTCATGATTTGGAGTAGCCTCAAGTAATTATTCATTCTATAGACTCCCAGCTAAGCTACTAGTAGATAGCAAGAGCAAGTGATTTAATCTCAACAAGTTGAATGCTACTTGAAGATTGTGTGTGATTTCTCCTAATCTGTTGATCTCTTGTTCCATATCTTCTTCTTTTTCTTTCCCTTCCTTGTAGATAGGGGCATTAGTAGTTTGATCTTTTTAGTTGAATCCTTCTTCTTCTTCTTATTAAATTTGGTCATTGATACTGCTTTTTTGAGTTTTAGAATCTACCTTGTTTAAATTGTGCCTCCTGTTTAAGAATATGCAAGTCTAGAATGGATCTGCTTGAATTTTCTTGAGTAGTATTTGGAAATTACTGTTGGCCCTCTAATGATGCTAAATTTTCACTTTTCAATCTGATTGAAAAGCGATTTTTTGCCCATGTCCTAGATACATTTCCCTGCCATCATGTCAAATTTACCATCATAAAACTAAATCAATTTGTGGGAGTTATTTATAAATAAATCTTTAGGGGACACAAGTCATACAACATTGTTCTTGATGGAATTATTTAAATTCATATGCCTCCATCAGCATGGTGTTCACATATGTCATGTTTTTGGAAGTCGAATGTTTGAAACATGTTAAAACTCAAACTACTCTTATCCTACTTTCTTATGAAAGAGGCAAAGACAAATCTAAATGAGCAAGGATTACTCTATCCGTCGAAACTTGTACCAAAAATTAGGCAGATAAATAATGGGCTGTGTCCTTGCCATAACACTTTGTCACCAAATTCATTTTTGGGATGATGTGTGGAACTTTACAGTATTGCTTAACCCTTAATTCATTAAAGTATTTGAGATGGTGCTGTATTGCCTGGTCCGGTGGAATTCAAATTATGTAAAAGTTTTGATGAGTTCAATACCAAATTATTTACTGTCTAAGAAAACATCTATGCTCTATTGTTCTCTGGTAGTGGCTCGAGGATATGGAATAATGCAAGAACCACTAGTAATTATGCCTGTCGTTCCTCATGGCAGTTAACTTTAGTACTTTTCTGCTATTTTCACCCAGGGACTTTTCTGCATAATGGGAAGGGTAGTTTCTGTGTCTTTTAATTTGTCTAATTAATTAATTATTGATGGACTTAGAAAGCTGTCACATATCAAATCACCTTTTGAAATATTTTGCTTGGCAAGGCCAAATCTTCTTTCCAAAGAATTCAGAGTCTGAATGGAGGTATCTTCGACTTACTAGAGGTTTATTACTTGGTTGTTAAACTATATTCATACACTCTCTCAAACCATGTCTTACCCTCTGTTACATCACCGTCTTAATGCTCCTTCTTCTCTTCTTTCAGGTATTTCTTATTGGGATGACAAAAGATGCTGCAATTTTGCGTCTTGGATATGTATGTTCAATTGTTATTTCCAATGTTCGTTTGCAGTTAGTCTTTCATATAAAAGAAATTACCAACAAAATTTGGACTTAGATAACCTAGAAAGCGGTCTTCCTTGATGAATAAGCACATATTTCCTTAGTTCTCTTTTAGCATTGTCTGTTACATAATGTTCAAAGTTACACACAGTAATTTGGAGCATAATAGCTGAGCTCTTTCGTTATATATACATGCAAGCACGTTTACTGTGACCACATTGTATTCCATCTTCTGCTGATTATACTGGTGTCACTTTGACACTATACCCTCTATTATTTGCTGCGTTTGGTACCACAGTGAAGTCTCTTTTTTTTTCAAATGGTGCATTTACAAAAAAATGGACATACTTCCGTGTCTTGGACTAACATTGTGTAGAGCCAGCGTGAAAAATAATCTCATTAGTTTTGCTTGATGGGAACATCTCATAGATACTCTTCTAAAACTAGCAGCAGAAAGTTGCATTCAAGCTGTGTGAAGGGTGATGCTTGACCTCATAAAGGTTTCGTACACCAATAATATGAAGCCTCA